>CM029359.1:11714503-11830854 GCA_017140985.1 Hormaphis cornu
TCAGAAGCCAAATATATTAAACATAATCCAGAGTAGGAGGTTACAGTGGGCGGGTCGGTCACGCATAGCGTAGTCAGAACCCACTACACGTAGTATTGACAGAGAACCCAAAAGGGAAAAGGCCCCTTGGACGACCCCGTTAAAGATGGGAAGATTTAATAAAGAAAGACGTGGAATCGCTGAACGGTGGCCCAGATTAGAAAACAAAAGCAGCTGACAGAGAGTCATGGAGGATTGGTTGTTTGACGGGATGGTCCTAGTGGCCGATAATACCCAAGAAGAAGAAGAAGAAGAATACCTATAAATTGGAACATTTCTACTTCCTTAAAATGTGTTTTTAAAAATTTTTATAAATCATTATAAAAAAAAAAAAAAACGATACTTTTGTATTAGAGCATTACATATCCTGCTACGCTAATAATCTTTATAATGCTCATAGTTTGCTGCGTGTATATTTTAGTACATAAAAACACCTATATTATGAGGAAACGTTTTACTTTTTTCGTGTATGTTGACCGCTGCGTTGTTTGATATTCCGATTGTGTCATACTACAAAAAAATAAGATTAATAACCGTTGAATATACTTAAACTCACTCGAAAAATGAGCGCTCGACTGCTTGAACAAAAATATTCTAATTGTGTACCTATTCTATGTAACATACTGTATATAATCATGACCGACGTACCGCGATGGTCTCGTTTCAAACACTTTGAATACAAATCTCGGGGACGGAAACACGTCGGCGCATTAATTATAATATAAACATGACACGCTGGAAGTTTTACGTGCTTATTACCGTGATTTTTTTCCATTACTTGTTTGCCCTACACGTGTATTGTATATACCGCATTATCAAGTTCGGCATTTACGAGTGGTCGCAGCGTTTCGTATAACCTAATAAGAGGCGCAGCAAACAAAAAAAATTATTATTTCACCACGATATCTCCGTGAAACGTAAGAACAAAATAATAAAATTCTTAAAAAATTTGCGCCTTTTTCATAATTGGTGCATCGAACGTTTTTTTAAGCGCGTAGTGCAGGCGCGCACAAAAGATTCGCCGAAAGTTTTTGTGAAAAATCGTACGAAATGTTAAGTCGGAAAAATTACAGGTCGAACGCACGTTTTTAACCCGTCGTCGTTGACGCTATGAGCAATTCGCTCATACAATCGTCATTTTAGGAACCACTCATTCAAATGTAATTTTATCGTGTCGAAATTAAATATATGCTTTTTTGACTTGTTAACGAAAATGATTACGGTACAAAATAAACAGTTTAAAAAATAAACAAACAATTTGTATTTTGTCCCAAAGTGCCGAATTTTCCGTAGTGCATTCGTTCATTGGGTGGCACCGCCGCGTCACGGCGCATCCGATTCGGGTTATCACTACATCTGCAATATGGGCAATATAATATCGGAAACACGTTTATCGCGTTCTTCCGTTTATCCTTTTAAGTGCCATTTTTATTTTTTTCGTAGAAAAAAAAACTAATTTTTTAACATGTGAGCGAAATGGTCACATGCCAACAATAGTGTTACAAATTTAACGTCACCAACGACGGGTTAAAATCTACACAACACTATGTACGTTCTTACGATGGTTGAAAACTCGCCTCTTTGAACCATTAACTCAGTCTAATAAAATTTTGTGGTGACGGAAAGTTTTACCGAAGGGTATTTTTTTTTATCTCCTTAAGCCATAAACTTTAAAACATATTATACCGTGATGAGAAATTCTTTTTTAAAATTTACAATACTCTATACAGCAGTTGATATAGATAAAACTGTTATTACTAATATTTTCTAATTTTTAGTTTTTTAGTGGCTGTTACAGTAATATTTTTACTGCTCTTTTACACATGGCGGTATCGGCGAATAAGCCGTTCGCGGGTTGCAGACGTTTGCACGTAAAAATGCACCGTCTTAAAATTGTATATATGAATTAACTCGATAATGGTCAAACCCACAGAATGTATACCGTACTTGTGTCAAACACATTTCTCTTAAAGCAAATCTTCTCTACTTCCTTTACAGGACCCTATATTATATACTGGTGTAATATTAACAGTATAATACATTCTCTAACGTAAATATATACATGTATTTACCGTTTTTAATCTTTGAATATTTACACATTAGAAGTAATTTTTAAGCCACGCATGAAATTAACACGAGTGTATACGCGATTGTTTTAGTTTTTAACGATCGTTGCGATCGAACGCATCTCATTTCTGTGACCGTCCTTTTCTGGTGGAAAAAAGTTCTTCGAGAGTTATTTCGCTTCATAGCTGACAGGTTTCGGCACCAAAATGAATACGTCGTGATTGCCACCGGTCGGACGAAAGTGTACCCGTGGCGAAACGTACGAAACCAAACTCGCATTCTCTAACCAACAGTAGCGCGTGTTGAACTATAGTTCATTTTATATAGTGATGAGGAACAAAGATTAAACGATTCCGCCTCGTTCCGCCCTCGTTTCACGCGAATAATATTATATACGTACAAAGAAGAATAATGTTCCTTATAACTCTTGATTTTACCGCATCATTGTGTACCATTTTAAAAACTGTGTAAAAGCGTTCACCATTTCAATATTACCAGCAGAAATTATCACTCGTGAGTCCTAACTGTAATTAGTGACCTTGATAAGGTCTCTCAGTATTTTAGACCCGAAACGCGTCTGGCGAATCTCATCGGTATATTCGTTTAAGTGAGTGAATCGAAATTATTTATGAAAACAGATTTCTAAAAAAACAATTTTTACTTATTTTTCTTGAACATGTTGTTTAAAAAAACGAGTCTAAAATTAATGAAAAACATTTTTTTTTTTTTTTCAAGACTTCCTTCCCAATCCAAATCTGTATCAACGAAAATAAGTAAAAATTGTTTTTCTAGAATAGCGTTTGTAAAAATTTAAAAAGTAAGTGTGTGTGACACGGACAACGCCGTCGGGTATTTTCCGTTAAAACTGTTTTCAAAATGTACAATGGTTCGTATTGTAGTTATGACGGAACTAGGCAAAAAGTACACGTGTATCGTTCAAAGTTCTAGGGACTTTTAGTTGCTGTAGTGACGAGCATAAAATAATACTTTTACGATTTGCTAGGAATATATATCTTTTTCAAAAAAATTACTTAGTGACGACAATAACTCGTGGTCGCCTGCCTAATTTATCGGCCCTTAACCCTCGCGCCGGAGATTACAACTTTTTACATTTTTCGCTATGCAGTAATATTACCGCTACATTTTCTTCTTTGATACACACAACGTGTGGTACGACGTGTCAAGTTCAATAGCCGCCGTTCTTTGCGCCTATTGTAGTAATGGAAATAATAATAATAACAATAATTTCTCTACGAGGTCTGCGGGCGCGTTTTCTCTCGCGGTACACAATGCGTTCCGACAATGACAGATGATGGTCGTAGCACGTGCTACGCGTTCGGGGAGCGAAAAAATAGACGAGAAAAATTAGTTAGTCACTTGAAAATAAATATTACTAATAATATTAACTCGCCGGTATAAATAATATACAAACCATCTGTGGCGGCACAACCGCTCGCAGTTACAGCGTGTGACGTGCATGTACGTATATGTTATTAGTGTTTATTCACTGATACATTATGTTATCACAATGAATTATTACATATTATTCCGTGAAACGCGCACCGTCTTCGGTCGATTTTAATTACCAAGACTTCTTCTTTACGCGGCGGTGTGCCATGTCGGATACTATACAATGTCTGGTGTCGACGTTTAGGGCGCATCCTTTGTGGTTTTCACGTTTATTTTTTCTTTTTGTTTTTACATATCACGGTAATTAGTAGCCCACTGGGCCGCAGACTTCGTATCGAGGAGTCTCGTCGAGCGCCTACTGTGTGCAGTACATTACATCCGTTCTACGATGGGTACTACTCGCATTTTTTGGCCGAAGACGAACCGGGTCAGAGCAGTAATATTGTTAAACTGATATTTCGAGATCAAAAGTGCCGTGTCCGGGGGGTAACGACAGGGCCAAAAGTGTTATTCGGTTCAACCGAGCGAAAAAAACAAACGTAATCCCGATTGTTTGTCATAGTTTTGAGATTCTAAACTTAATCGTTATTCCGTACAAACGGCCGCGAAGATATAAATTCAAGTATCTATATAAAAATGATGCGAGTATGTAAGAAAATTGTTATGTTTGTATGATGAGAATTTCAGACACGTTATAGGCCACGTTTTGAGAAACCCGATACGTTTTCAATCGTGTAAAACCACAAACTAGTCTACCTAATAATATTATCGCACATTACGTGTACACACCAGTTGCGATCCTCATAGTGTTCGTAAATCTCGGGGAAATCGGTTTTTGAGATTTTCGTCTCAACGATCGATGTTGTGTACATGATTTACGAAACAACCGTGGAAGAGCCAAAAAATAAAATATCAAAGTGTCTTATTGAGGTTAAGACACTGTTGACTATGCTCGCTCAGAAGTCTCGGAATAGTATAATTTTTGTGAGCAATACGATGCTTACAAATTAAACATGAGTATCGTACAACTTTCAAACCAGTGAATTCGCGCCAAAAGCGAGCCAAACTTCACCACTTAAAATATACCCCTTTTTTATTTTTCGTACGTTCGAGTTTATTATTATTTTACTAACCATTTTATAGTTTCTGATTGAAATATAATAAACCGAATACTTAGCGTAACGAACGAAATATAATCTTTGTATGGTAGCTAACGCTGTCATATTGTTCACAGGGCAGCCGTAGATTTATGTCGTTTGTATCGTAATCAATACGATATGGCAATGATTTATGCAGTATTGTGTTACTGCGTGAAACACGCATCGGAGTTTATACAAAATGTATACTGTATATGGTTGTATCGGTATTTTTTTTTTTTTTTTATTGTTATTGAAACGCTCGTTACAATAATTATTTTCACTCTTGATTATTCATCGGAAGACAGAAAATTTGTCGATTCGGCGGCTCTAAACGCGCGTCGTAAAAGCGTTTATCATCAGTGACAATAGCTGGTTCCTGTTTCCTTTTCAGTTTTTTTTCTCTCTCTCGACGAATCGTTTTTTTAGCGGGCTCGGCAATAAACGCGCGGTGCTTACACACAATGTTGCAACGTAAGCTTTTTAAAATATAAATAATAATATAGGTACCTGCAACACCTATTTGAACAATATTTTGCGTAAATTACAGCGTATAAAACATATATTCGCCTCGACACGGTACAGCGGCCCCGGGGCATTGACAAAATCGCGTAAAATTAACATGGGTATTTTATCGTCCATCGAAATTAATGTTGCGTGTCAATGAACAACACCCGTCCAATTTGGATTAAAATCCGTTTCAATTACGACCGTGCGTTTGTAAATGGTAAACCACAACAAAAAAAAACGTAGTTAATCGAACAATACTAACTGATTAATAGAAAAAAAAACAAATATTCTAAAGATGTTTTTAGATTCTGAACGCGAGAATTGTACCTATCGGTTTTCCAATGATGTTCTTTTTCTGTCACGCATTTTTTTTTTTTTGAAAATAGTAGAACTGTTTCGATCTTTACATAAAATAATTTACTTCTAAAAAATGTGTAGGTAATTAAACGGAATCGGTAATTTATTTGAAGACACTCTTTTTTTTTTTGTATTTACGACGCCAAAACGATAAAGTCAAAATCTCCAAAAACGCTCCAAGTAACTTAAAACGTTCGCACGTCGTATACTATGACAAAATATACAAACTTACAGCGTTTATAGCCAGTCTAAATGTGTTAGTAGACTACTTTCTAATCATTATATGAACCACAAATTGATACATTTTAGAATTTTATACCATTCTCAGTAATATATTATTCATAATATAGACTATATTTATTAACTGCCTACTATTTATATAATATTGTTTTAATTTAAATTTTTGTGTGAAGTTACTTTTTCCGTAAATCGGAGATAGAATTTTATCGAAACCATTATTCAATGATCATAAACGTAACTGTTTTTGAGTATAATCATAGTAATTACATTGGTTTATTGATGTTGATCTTATTAAATTACACGGTTTGACGTATACAAACAAAATGTTGAAAGAATATGGCGGGATATAAATTGGCTTGTCCCACGTGATTTATTATGCATAGAAATGAAATGAAGAAAAGTGTATTTGTGTTCGTTTAACGTCAAGGTGGTCTTACAAAAACAAAACAGAAAAAAAAAACTTACATTAACCATAACTTGTGACATAAATATATTATTACCTTCTGTACCTAAACGAATACCCAATGGTCGTTTTTTTTTTTTTTTATGTAATAACTACCTACGTTCACGGATGTATTAAAAGAAATTACAATAATATACCTATTATAGATAAAAACTTTAGTTTACACGTAAGGTTTTATCGTAATCAATAATATTTTACTTAAATGTGTACGAGTCAAAAATTATTTGTTACATAGCTAAAAATGGATTTTTTTTTTATGAAGTAGGTACGATAACATATATTAATCGGGTCATTCATATAAGGTTTTGTTGTAACATTAGAATAAAAACAAGAATTACGAGTTCCTTATCAAATTTATAGAACGATTGTAATTATTTTTCAAATAGTTTTGTGTTAACATACTTAAATAGGCACATAAATGTAAATGCATTTACTCACAAGTTATACCTATTTCACAAACGCTGAATATACAACATTAATACACCTGATTGTAGTATCAACTGTATAATAATTTACTTTAGTTTAGTTTTCAGTTTGTCGTTATTATAAATAACTAAAAACGTATAGGACGCCAAGTGGTTGCGGATAGGGGAGGAAAAACCATGGAATTATCAGTTTTTAAACTAGTTTTGTTTTTAAATACTGGCGTTCCCAAACTAAACTTTTTCAAAAAGAACTCACGGATACGTGGATTTTATTGTGTCCAAAATATTATGTTTGTTCTTTTACTTAATATATTCATAAAATGACTCTTGTAATGTTGGGAAATTAATATTTTTTTTTTTTTAATTTCCTCCTAGAAAAAAAAAAATTTGGACTCAATTTCGGAATATTTGTTGATTTTGGCAGTAATTAGTTCATAATTCCGTTAATATACTCAGTTTATAGTCTCAACACTTAAATAAAATCTGAACAACACTATGTTTTCCTAGTAATATTCCTATACGAAATCGACCTTATTTTTGGTTATTCCCTATACTTATGGTTTATTATGTAGCTTTCTAATATTGTTGTTGGTGGCGAATTGTAAACTTGCAATTATTTTGACCTATAAATTAAAAACTCAGAATTCTATAACATTTCAGATGCCGACAGTAGTGTTTATAATAATCGAGATCGGTGC
The DNA here is from genome assembly GCA_017140985.1 of Hormaphis cornu. NCBI lineage: Eukaryota > Metazoa > Arthropoda > Insecta > Hemiptera > Hormaphididae > Hormaphis > Hormaphis cornu. Next base: position 11,721,849 of record CM029359.1, read on the forward strand.
TTTGATCTTGTTTAATCTTTTGTACCTGTGCTAGTCAGCAAAAAAATACGCATTATTCTTGTAGTATTTTTTATAATATCATACTACAATTAATTAATATTACAATCGATGGAATAAATATCAGATAGTTCTATTGTTTTCTCGCCATGTGGATTGATCTTTGCTTTTTTTTTTGTTTTATTTATAATACAAATATTTCTTCAAATCATAGTAATATCATCAGTATGGGCTTTTATTTAAATTTTCCATCTTGAATGTGTAAAAATACTAACGTGGGTGCAGACCGGTGTCAAACTGTCAAGCATAGTGAATCTCAACAAAAATGCATCTATTGTTAAATGTTCGAAAATTGAGCCATTGGTAAACAGTTAATCTTATTACACGTGGACTTTTTTTCATACTATTTTAAAAAAATGAATTGACTAAAATTTTGGAATTACAATACTCTCACAACTACAACAAGTAGTACATATAGTAACAATATATATTTTACACTAGTTCCAATATAGCCGATAACGGATGAAATACATTCGTTCGATTTCTCGTCTTTCATAATATGCCAGTGTAATCGGTAATATCTTTGTTGGTAAGATCATAATTATATTTACTGTGATCAACTAACTTTGGTAACATTAAATAGTTAATGTACCTATTCCGAGTTTGAGCGATGATTAACGCGTGTTTTTTTTTTTCAAATAAAAACTTTAAAATATCAGGTATACGATTTTTTTTCAAACGACGACACGTAGACAAACAGAAAGACGTAATGTGTAGGTACGTATGGCTAGATATTAACGAAAAAACAAATCAACAAACGAGTACGTAAACATAATTAATTATGATATCAAATCGTAAACAAATTAAAGATACCTATGGATTTTGCAGCATAAGTCGCAGGGCTGTACTGGATTTCGTTTTTATAAACTGCCTATAACCACACAAAGTGGGTAAGTTCCAAGAACCGAACGTATTGATAAATATTATAACTGGCACCGGTCAACGAATATACACGACCGTTTAAGTACGTTGTACCTATACATTTTATTTGTATTCATTGCGCAGAACTGCAGTTGTTTGCAGTAGTGAGCACATACGTTTCGCGTTTTCTTTTTTTCAATCGTTCTTTCCTGCTTGCTATTATTATTATTATATGTATATATATTTTTTTTTTAATAAAACGGTAGCCACACAAGGAGGCATTATGCTTATAATAGGCACTATAACCGGATGCGTGAGTGTGTACGTGCCCACTCTATAGACGCGGCGGGCTTAGAATCAAATCGATTAGGTATATATATGAAACGATTTTCCCTCTTTTATTATTTTTTATTTATTCTGTCTTAAGTTCGGGAGAAATCGACAACGTTGGTCGTGAAACTAGTATAGATACACAGTAATCCGTTTTTTAGTCGTGCTCGTTTGTTTCCTATACCAAAATCTTTGTAAGCGATTCAATGTGGAATGTAAAAAATAAAAAACATAAAAAATTGTCAATCAGCGAAATTTTCAATGTTGTTTGAGCGGCGTAGTTTTTGATTTTTTTTTTTGTTGTATTAAAACAACATTTTCGTTTACGATAATTATTGTTGTTACTGATAAACGGTAAATTTTAACGTTTATCCAAAGCATTTTACCACGTGCTTGAAAATTAAAACCGCCAATATAGTTTACACCAGGCGATAACAGCTTTCGAACAACCGAATAAAAGATAAGAGACTGATTCCGATTCATAAAATTCATAATTATTTAAATGATTATAAAAACCAATATGGTAGGTACCAACGCATTTTTAGTGGCAGTCACTATCTACAGACACGGTATATAATTTACGATAGTAATCACAAACGAATATTGTTAGTGTAGAATTACATAGTAGAAATTACACTGAAGTTGTACCTAACGAAATATCGTATTTTTCTTTTCAGTCGTTGATTTAAAAAATCACTATTTTTAAATTGTATTTGAATGAAAAGAAAATTACAAGTACGGACTTTCGACAACAACACAATTAACGAATAATGCACGAACCCTGCACAAATAATAATAATTATGCGATACAGTTACAATAAATAATGTAAAAAAATTATTTTCATAAGATTTTAAATGTCAATTAGGTATATATATTAAGTTCCCATTTTTCAAGTAGTTACTATTAGTTGATAGTAACAAGTCTGTTCTAACTTTGAATAAATATCATATAGTTGGTGCTCAAAAGTAATCGTTGTTAATCAACTACTTTTAATGTTCAGTTCAATCTCATCGACACACCTAATATTATTGTATGAATTTAAAAAATAGTCGTAAACACAGTTTTTAGATTCAGAGCGCAGCAGAGTCGTAACGCACACGAATTCGTTACCTATTTAACATTTGAAAATTAACAAAATTCGCAAAATAACAAAATTTTCTATCCGAATCACGAAATTTCGAAAAAATCTGCCCGATAGATTCTGATAGCGTGAAAAAAACGTATTGATAAAACGGTGTTATTTCGATTTTGTTAATTTTGGTTCTTATCAAGACGTATGATAGATAACTGGGCTCGTACAGGATCGTTTTTTTCAAGGCGACGATTTATCATTGCTTTCAGACATTAAATAATACGGTCAAACCACGAATTCCAAACCAGTGACCCACCCAAATAGTAGTCGTAATTCCGTTAAACTACCCACGCGACCTACAGTGATCTTGGATTTTTTTTTTTATCCTTGAATCAGTGGACTGTTTCAGTATACTGCAGCCACCGCCGTGTTGTAATAGTCCCTCGCAGTCTTATAGTCGTGTCTGATTACTTCACACGCCGTTTACGTATACAACAACACGCTATAAATTACATCCGTATAATATCATACTAAGCGTTTAATCCTGTAAAAATCTCATTTTTCTCTGTTTTTCGTACTATATTTTATTTCGATTTCGACTTACGGTCAAAATACGGTTATGAGACTGTCGTTTTCGTTCCGAGGCCAATAATAATCGGGCGTCTGCAGATCACACTGCACTAACGTCGAATGACCCCACGGTTCGGTCGCAAACAATGTGATAACAATATAAAATAGCCGATGGTGGGTGCGCTGCGGGTGGTCTATCACAGCAAACAGAAATAAAATGTATAAATGATTCCCTCCGTACCCCGGCTCAATAAATAGGGTGCACAACACTATCGTGTCGTATTATTGTACAACAATAAACGCCCCTGTCCCTACGCCGGGATTTCGAACGACGGTACGTTTGAGTCACTTTTAACAAAACTATTTTGTAATCGATACGGAGAAATAGCATTGATGTTTAAAAGAAGCGTGTCCGCCACTCAGTAGCAAAATATTAACTTCATATTTTTCTAGATCAAGTAATAACTTGATGTGCTACTTAATTTTTTTTTTCAAGTCGAATTGTGGTTCACTGTTAAGTGAGGGATTTGAACAAAGGAACCTACAAAATAACTTTCTGATTCATATATATATATATATATATATATATATATATATATATATATATATCAAATAATATTATCAAATTTTGAACATTTTACTTAAAATATACTTTTTTTTTTTTTTTTAACTGGGACAACGTCAAAACACGATGTTGTTTAAAACAACCAAACGTGATATCGGAACGCAGGTTTAGCGGATATATGGCGCGTGGTACGGCAAGTTATGATTCAACTGTCATGTTGATAACACAAAAATTGAAAAATATATTAGAGATGGCTCATGTTTCCTCCCTGTTCAAGTGTCTCGGTCTCCCCCTATGTTATGTACAATGAACGACAGTAGCGCAACTAGGATTATTTTGAGGGGGGTGTCTGTCTCATTAAAAATATAAATAGATCACTTTTCAATAGTTATTAAATAAAAAATACGGTCCAAGGGGGGTGTCCAGACACCCAAAACACCCCCCCTGGTTGCGCCACTGATGAACGAGATTGATTTTTACGAGGATCGGTAGAGTTGGTTTTGCTCAACAGGGGCGTATTTAAGGGGAATATAAGAATAAAAGGCATTAACCAATTTCAAGCAACTCGAAAAGCCCTCTTAATTAATATTAAATTATTAATGCAAAAAAAAAAATCTCCTTCTGCAAATTTCCTTATAAATATAAACGAATTGACTAATTACTTAATTTGTATGACATTGTTTAAAAAATATTAACAAAATAACAACAACGAAATAGTATTATTTTTTAGAAATGAATCAGTTTGTTTCTTTATTTTGATTAACTAATAGTACAAAATTCGATGGGAACACTCTCAGAGCTCCATTGGCTTACAACCCTAAATACGCATGTGTCTTCCAACTCGTAAGTCTAGACGTGCGAAATCGTTTGGAAGGGTAATGTCATGCCGTATTAACATCTTATATTCTGGATCGAAATTGTAAAGATTTTTCTTGAAAACATCGTAGTGTGATCGAAAAAGGAGCTGATCAGAAAAGGGTAATGCGACGGAGGCGTGTAAGGGGAATTGAAGAGAATGATTTTGTAAAAATAACGTCAAAAGTAGAATATACATGAACTAAAAACTCTTTCGCGAAACTAAACTGAAGAACCGGATTTAAGCGAAATGTGGACCGACGAAAAAAAATATGTTTTGCAGACGGGCATTGACAGAGGATGACAAATGTGAATGTATAGAACTGTACAAGGCGAATAACATAATATATTTGAATGCCCAAAATTTGAAAGAACGTGTAATGAAAAATATATTATGGATAAGATTAATGATAACGCCGTAACTGACTGGTTATTATTGCTGGATATAAATAATAAAACTGCCAAAATTATCAGACCAGAAAAAAAGAAGAATATTGTATTGCATATTATTCGAGTAACTCTTTAACACGTGCAAAACTTTTTTCGTATACGAATCACTATCATACGCTATTCTGTTGTATTAAACAAACATAAAAATAAAATAAATTTTTTTCTTCTAAATGACATATTTGCAGTTTTAGACAGCATTTAGAAATACATTTTAAGTTTTTTTTTTTCAAATTTATTGGAATTTTACAAAATATTACCAAAAGTATAGGTATCTAGTATGAAAAATATTTCCCATGGCGGACTCCTCTTAGGGATTAAAACAGTTTCAAACTTAGCATTCAATTTTTTTTTTAACTTCCTATAATATATGTGCGTATACTCTGTTCATACCCAATTATTTAAATAATGGTGTGACGCAGTAATTATTATTATTGCGATTTTGATATCGATAGCAATCGCGTGTTGATTATGCCAAAACGTATTAATTACAATAGCTGCTATCTTGATTTCATACACCTTGAAGATATGCGCATTATTTGATTGTTCAATTTTTCTCTTTCAGATCGAACCGAAAGAAAACGCAACGAAACGATGATGTTTCTGGTGTTGATGATGACGGCGTGCGTCGTCCATGCTCATCAAACCGAACCCGAACACCACGTCATACCGTATAAAGGTAAAACTAGTCAGCAATTACCAAACCTGTGTAGATTTTAGAAAAATTTTTGTTCGTGTAAATTTTACTAGACAACGAAATTCCGACAGCTCTTAACATTTTGGCTTTATGAATTGAAATTTTAAGCTCTAGACGATTTTCAACAACACTCAATGGGAATAATAATATGTTGAGTATTCTGTATTGATGATCATTAAGAAACGTGTTGTAATAATTTTCGCGTCTTGTGGATTAACTACAAATTTTTGTTTTTTGTTTATCGAGAACGTATTTAACGAATTGGTCCGTTTATTACGTATCCTATAAAAACGTTTCTCGAGCCTTGTTTACACTTTACAGTTTATGGACTACAGTTCAGTAGTGAGTAAAAGTATAATATGTACACTTTATTTTTATACACTCGTATTTTTGTCTGTTCTGGCCGTGGTTTAATATCCCAGACCGATTTCGTTGACCATGATGCGGTAATTTGAACGGTAGAAACATTATACGAACAGCAAACATGATATCGTATATAAATATGGTGTAACGGAGTTTATACTCGCGGGTGTACTGTTAGATGAACCGTTTTTTCGTTAAAAATTATAATTTAAGAGGAAAGTGCGGAATTAACTTTTAATCTTCAAGTATACTTTTTTAAAGTACTTAAATCATATATACTTTATATTGTGGATGAAATTTCATTATGACATAATATAAAAAAAATAAAATTCATAAAAGTATAAGCCGTGCGGAATCGTTACGAATTATTTTACGAAAAACCGAAAAATTCCCACAGAAAATACGATCGACAAGACAGTTTTTTTTTCCAATTTTTGTCCACAACAGTGTACGGAAAACAAGTAGCCTCCCCCTTTTGTAAATATGTTACGATATCAACTATATAACTGTATTACAATACAAAATTTTTTACAAAATTTATTCGTTTATATTATATTTTATTTAAATCAAACCCTAAACAAAGTCAACCGTAATGAAAATTAGACAGTTAGTTTGAAGGTAAAAATTGTTTTGGGAATTTTTCCACGATGGTGGTCGGCGAATCCAGTGGAACTCCCCTCTCTCCCGTTAATACGCCACCGGACTTTGTCGGCCAATATCGCAGTAAAAACGTGTGTAGCATTAACCCTTTACGACACGAATTATGTTGGAATAGACATGGGTCAAAAAAGTGTTTTTCTTGAAATCGCGACGTCGCGACACATCGATAAATGACAAATTGAACGGTTATCATTTTCCTTTCCGAACATTTCAAAAATAAAAAATAAAATTTTATTATTTCATCGTTGGTTTTAAACAACTGTTCTATCACTGACTGTTGTTCTTAACTATGGCAAGTATACATGAAGAAATCTGGGTTTTTTTTTTTTATGTTGCTCGTACTCTGGTTTGATAAAGGGTTAAGATAATATTTGACAGCCTCCAAATAGGTGATTTCCGATGCCGTCGGGTTTTCTATCTTTTTCGCGTTATCCGTGACCTTCGCCGCGCGGACGTCCGGATCTCGCGGACCGGAGGCGGAGACGTTTTATCTCGTTAGCGAGACGTAACAGCGGCCCGTTTAGGCAACTGCCGTACGCGGATCGTCGTGGCCGGTTCCGGTGAAGAATGCCGCGCTGTCCTTATACAGCGACCCGCGAGAGGAGATAATTTTGTTTTTTTCTTTCTCTCTACTCTATTCTGCTCCGGAGATTTCGCGTCTGCGACGTGGCCTAAATTCGAAAAGTCCAACTCGCACGCTACAACAATAACGGATTCAATTTTTTCCTCTCTCGTCCTTTTACTTGTACGACATATATGTAGACGCAATTTTAGTTGCTAAATTTAAATTGTTCGAGGGGAGGCTAATTTGTGTTAATCGTGTGTATTTTCATAACGAGTTGGGGGCTTCAGAGTGACCGGGGAGGCTGAGCCTCCGTAAGCCCCATCAAATCGAACCTTTGTAATGTGCAAGCAATTAAAAACGATCCGCAGAGAGTTCCACGCAGTGCGGCCAACCAGGGAGTTGGATTTGTTATCGTCTCGAATCGTATAATTTTAACAAACGTTTTGAGTCAAACGCAGTTATACCATACCAAGTTTGTTCTGTTAGTTAAATAACATAATAGGTGGTTAATTAGCTCAAACGGTCTTAAAGTTTATCGTGTATGATGTAGCTTATGTTATCTTTTATTCGTGGTATAAAAACGAGTTATTACTATCTTTTGTTTATACCATCTTCCTTAAATGTAAAGTCTCGAAAATCGTTCCGACGACATAAACATTGAAAAAATACATAAAAACCACCTTTTTTTGATATTTAAATGATCTCGAAAAAAAAAAGAAGAGTTTTTATAACCGCAATTTTAAAAATATGTGCGTTGACTGCAGAAACTGCGGGGGCAGCCGACGCACGCGATTGGGCACAGTCGTTTTGAGATTTCAAAAGCTTATTAGCGGTTTATACGAAATCGTCATTAATCTTCATTTGTAGTTATTTGATAAAACGATTTTACTACCGTATGATAGTTTTTTGATTAAATTTTAAAATCGACTATGGCGCTTCGGGAAATCTTTGTGGTTACAGTACCAAGTTAACTTGTATATATTCATACGCTATGGCTGTTTAGGAAATCTATTATTGCATCGACGATTAACGGCAAATCAACAAAAAACTTTTACTGATTCGAACGTTTGAGAATATCTTTGAAAGTATAGCGGTATACTTCGTTCAGTGTGACCTGTGTGAGTAAAATATGTGTGCTATTGTGTACGTAAGAGAACATAATATCACCATAATACACTTGGGGTCGTTTGATATAACGCAATGTAGAATTTTATAGGTATAATAGAGAAGTACGTTCGTTTGGTAGTTGTATCGTATTTTTCACTGTTGACGGTTACCTGGTTAGAACGACACGGATTCTCGTGTATTATCTTGATACAACCACGTTTTCGTATGCATCGTTTATAACAGTAATATAGTAATAATAATGTTTTACAGAACATAATACGTACCTACAATATGATGGTGAACGGTCAGCCGGAAAAGTCGTGTGTTAACACGGCTTGTTAACGTTGGCATTTTGATAGTTGCAATAAGGTTACGGCTATTGATGTGAACCGTGTAGCTCGTTATGTATTGACTAGCATTTTGAAATCGTCGTTACGAGAGCCATAAAATGGTTATCGTTTAAACGAGTCGAAATTTGTCTAATTCTCATTTATGAACGATTATTAATAATTTGTTACTTTCGGTATAGAAACACGTGGTTTTTGCGAATTCGTTCTAATCAAGAGTTTGGTGAACGTAAATATAGTTTCGCGCCTACCATCGATTTAGCGCTATAAAATAAAGAAAGACAAATGTTTAAAACGCGAATTCAATTTTACTAAAGGTATTCAAACAAAAATGGGCGTTTGTTAACTTTTTTACTAGGTAATTATTATTGTACGGCCACTACGTCATAACACTACCGTTATTGTTGAAAAAGATAAAATCAATCACTTGAAATGTTATACATAACGTTTTTTGAAAAACTAAACGAGTTGTTTGGCTATATTTGTTATTTCCAGTCGACTTTTTATATTAGATCGTTAGTTTTTTTTTTTCGTTCATTGCATTTAATCTGATTGCGTCGGAGAAATCAAAGTTTACCTAGCTACAGACTACCGCTGGACTCTTAATGCAGTTATAGAATCTAAAATCATCGTTTAATAATTCGCCGTTAATCATAATTATTAATATCCAAATAAAATAAATAATTATTAGTTACAGAATGTACGTATATATCCGAGGTATATACGATTATCTGGGTAATTTTTAAACATAGCATTAGTTTATTATGGGCGTGGATGGTATATAATATCTATAGAGAATAATATACAGTATAGATCGATCCGAGTGCAGTGGCCGCGTAAACACAAGCGCATACCCCAACAATACGCCTCGAGTAACAAATTTAATTTTAAAGTAAATATTTTAAAACCAACCCACGGGTATGAATTAAAACATTCTAGAAAATTTGTTTGTTATGAGTTTTGATAAATTAGACTCTCTGTATATACCTATCAAGCAATGTTGTATTTTTGAACCACCTCGTTAAGTTTTTTTGTAAATCATCATCAAGTACAGTCCAACAACCTTTATAGCATATAATAATAATGTTTTCATAGTGTCTATTAGTGTAAACACAATTTTTATTTTTGACAATATTATATGCTACAATATAAATTTGAATTTAATGTTTAACTTATAAATCAGTAATAAATGATAATTTTAGATATGGGCGATCGCCCCGTCGCCCCTATCTACGAGCCGCCACTGGACGCATGCGTAAAACTGTGTGTTCTGTGCAACGCGTCGTCACGTGTGTGAACACATCGCTTCTGAAAATAATTTTTAACAGAATCGAGAACTATCACAGTCTTAACCACGCCATCTATGTACAGATTCTAAAAGTATATACGGACTTTGTTACGTTTTATACACATACAGGACCAATACGCTGTATTGAGAGGCTATTTTTAAATGTGAAAAAAAATTATAAAATTTTTATTCTCTTGTTTTGTTTGTTGAACAAATGCCGCAAACACGGAGGGCCCCTCTTTAAGCAGTTTTTCCCGCCCGCTGTTGAGCCCGACCAGTCGGGAGGAACGGCCACAGTATGTAAAATATTTATGACATTAAGTTTCTCGAACGACCTTGACGTCGGCGGTATAGATGAGGTTAAATAGTAATATTATTTATGTTTTTATCATTAGTATTTTTTTTTTTTTTTTAAATATTTATACGGTTCGTTTCTGCTGTGTAGACGGGCGATGGTCGCGGCCGCGCGGTCACTTGTAATTACTTTTCTTGCGCGGACTCGATGAACGTTCGCGCGGTATCTACCCGAAGCCGCGGGCGTATGTACCTACACTGTGTGCATACACGCGCCAGTTGAGAAAAAAACCAAAATAAAAAAAGAAACTAATAAAAACTGTTCGTGTCGGATTTGTGACATTTGCTTGCTGCGTCGTATCCTCCGCGTAAACGTGTTGGTTTGCGAAAAATTATATCAATCTACGTAACACGTTATGTACCGGCAGTATTCGAAATTACTCCGATTTTAGTCTGTTGCTGTCGATCGTTCACGTAATCGCTTCGTAAATCATAATATTATACGGCTTGTCACAGAGATGTGATTTATTCGTTTAAAACGATAGCCGGGCGCTTGACGATACAAGAAGAGCAATGTCAGTAATATAGAAGAGGTAGGTAGAGAAATTTAAGTAGGTACCTAGGATCATTTGTGCAAAGGGATGAAGATTTTCACGAGAGATGTGAAACACGGTATTAAATGCGGTTGGATATAATGGAGAAATGTGTCAGGCGTGTTATTAAGAGAAGTGCAATAAATCTAAAAGGTAAGTTTTACAGGAGTATGGCGAGACCGACCATGTTGTATGGTTCGGAGTGTTGGGCGGTTGATAGGAAAAAAGAACCGAGCATCACACGAGTGTAGTGGAAATGAGAATGCTTATAGACGGATGACTGAAGGAACACGAGAGAAGATAGAGTAAGAAACGTATGTAAGTGGTAGAACAGTTAGTGAATAAGATGAGGAAATATAAGCCGATATGGTTTGGACAGGTGGCGAGGAGAGAAAAAACTGAAACGATATGAGCGATTATGAAAATGAACGTTGAAGAGAAAAACCAAAAAAAAAGATAGGTGGAAACAATTATTGAAAACGATACGATGGTTGTTAACGTGTGCGTGTGTGTAGGGGATGCGAATGATCGTGATAAGCGAAGGGATAAGATGACGAGGGTGAAGGCGAAGAAGAAGAAAAACAATTAAAAACTATATACAGCATGATATTTCCTTATTGTAAAATATTTAGTCTAGTGTTTTGATCGACGAAAAACACTATTTTTAATTTTTGAATTTTTACCTGAGCACCACCCAGGTCATTGCATATTTTGAAGTGTTGCCTGCCGGCCCTGTCCGTTAGTTTATTTTGCGCGACCATCATTATTACAGGTTCGCAAATAGTTTAAACAATATTGATTTTGTTTTCAAAGTACGGAGAGTGATTTAAACATAATTTCTCGCGTGCTTATTACATTGTTATTCATCCAACACCGCGTGATTATAAAATTATTGGTTTTGATTAATAACGACCAGTTTAATTGCACAATGTAAGTGCGAACCACAGGTTATGCGTTTTGAATTCGTCTAGTATTCTGTAGTTTATTATTTGTTGGATTTAGGTTCGAGACTTATCGAACGTGTTAACAGAAATAAAATCATCAGTTTTTTTTTTTTTTTTTACTAATGATTTTAATAAATAAATTATTTACAAAAAAAAATTGCCTGTTTTAACTAGGTTTTTTTTAAAAAAGTGTTCAAAAAGTTTTTACGCTAATCAATAAAAAGGTCCGTTGGCTTTGGTCTAATCGATTGACGCGCTAAGACGTGAACCATACTTATTGTACGTGTAGATAAGTATAATTGCGTAGTTAGATACACGCGCGTTGGGTTCAACGTTGTTTTCGACACGAGGCTTTGATCTATGTGACTTTGGATCTTTTTTAACGATTTTTTAAAAGCAGTTTTTTAACGCGTGTGCCGATCCGATGTGAGGGAACATAGTGATGACATCATGATGTTAATCGGTTAGATTGAAAATATGGATCGCAGACGATCAAACGTACCTAAAGTTTCGTCCGTAGTAGCTTTATTTTGCCTATTATCGTTAGTTGATAATAATAATATTCATTTAGGTTGGTTTTATTTTCGGTTTTTAGCGTTAGCATAGAAAAAATTGTTTTTATAATTTTTTTTTTGTCAACAACTAAACAAGCCCATTAGATTCCGAACGCTTACAAACAAAGTGTGTAAAAAAAACGGTGTAATTTTGTTGTAACAACGAAATTACGCGCACTGTTAACGTGCAAAACACTAAAATCGTATTACCTCCTCAATTTTTGTTTGTTTTTTATTTCTTCTCGTTACAAAATTCATCTTACAAAACAATTACGTTTCTAAAACCCGCACTTGAGTTTACCGACGAGCAGTACCATACCCGTACCGTCATAACGTATTATATAATTCGGACAATATTAATATTATTTTCATGATTTTCGGGGTTCGTCGGCGTCACACGTGGCCTCCCAGTTTTGTAATCCTGCCGCACGACAACGTCCAATAATAAATAAAATATACCTAATACTGTTCGAAACATATGGTCGCGGTACACACGACCCGAGGACGCGTAGGCGACGACGTCGACGGAGAGACTTTATCGTCGCCGTCGTTCTTCTTCATATTATTATTATTATTCCTCGTCGCACATCTGGTCAAAAAATAACCCACGACAGTGGTAAAAACTCTATTCGGTGACTTATTTAAGGATCGAGGGGTGCAACATAAGACGTATTTTTACTTTTTAAATTTTTATATTTTCATGCGACCTTACAATTAAACGTTGTCTTGATACGTTATTGCGCATATCAGCGGTTCTCAAACTATAGAAAGATTATACGCGGAAGACCGCATGACGGCAGAACGGAAAATTAAAAACAAATATTAGATTCTTTGCGTAGCGATTTTTAAACTTGTCAGTGGTACGCGACTGATTGATAATACGCTTGAGCGGTATGCAAAAAAAGGAGTTCGAGAACCATCTTTTTTATTTTTCACCGGACGACTTGACATTTTCAGTACAGATTGTTGGGAAGCTGGCTTACGAAAGAAATCGGAATGTCAGTTGGTACGCAATTATTATTGCAAAGTACTTTAGAATCGTTTTTCGAAGGCAAAGAATTATTCTTATTGCTTTCATTACTATATACTTCCCTATTACCATTCTAAATACTGACCCACTCAGAGCATTGACCTACTCCACCAAAAAAAAAAAAAAATAAATAAAAAAAATACGATTGATTTTATAATAATACATAAACGTAAATTGTTAAACTTTTTAAATGTTTGATTATAATGTATAACAATGTCGGTATTGCATTTTTCTAGAATGCACTGTATGTCGTTCTAAAATTTATAGGAAAAATGGTTTACCCAATCAAAAGTAATAAGTCGAATCTGAATAGCATTAGTTTATTTGGTATTTATATAAATTGGTAATTTATCGTGGTTTTGGAACTAAACAACTTACGACGTATTATAACCCGCGTCTACCTCCTACCCCGTCATTGTTTAATATACCTGCTCCTTTAACATATTTTTTTTTTGCCCTCACAAATATTTTCAATAATTCCAATACCATAATATATTTAATGCGGTAGCTTATACATTAATTTATATAATTAATTTCATCTCATTTAAATCGTATAACTTCTCGCGTTTAATACCATAAAACGTGTTATTCAAGAATACTTTGAAATAATGTTCCGAAATATATATTTAATCTATGCTTTGTCAAAACCGCATATGCATTTATTAGTAGACATAACTTCAAATTAGATATTTGTGTTTTGTATTTTAAATAATTTTGTGTAAACTGTTATAGGATTAAAATACATAAGTCGTATACTTGTGTATCAACTCGCATGATTTAAATGACCGTTTTCGGGCTTCATTCGAACAGTTTAAAAAGAAAAAAATGTATAAAAATTACTTTTTAAATGCTCTCTCGTTATATTTTATTTGTGACAGTCGCATAATTGTCCTTATTTACTACAGATATACGTACTTGATACAGTATAGATCTAATGTCGGCACATTAATCATAATAAAAATAACATGTTAGATGTAATACAAATGATATACATTCTGATTTATGATATTTATCACAATCGAATGAATCATTTTATCATATCATTATATTATTATTATTTTTTTAAACCGCAGTTGGTGAATCTAATATTACAATATAGAAAAAGTTAGACGGGTGTAGAATAATCGTACTTTCAATTACTTCCCAACCCTTCAAGTCAATTCTAGCATATTATAATTTTATTCATTTCACAATTATTTTATGGCGGATTTGTTTTGAATAATGGTTGACATTTTTGGTGTGTTATTATTTATCCCTGTTATTTACGTTATTAATCTAAAAAATAAAGTTATTTTCAGGAAAAAAATAGGTATATACTTATGTATATTTAAACATTGCTTATTCAAAATTCTCAAAAATTATACTAAACAAAAAACCAGAACTTTTTAGGTTGGTTATGAAATATGAAGCGAAATTAATGAGATCAAACTGCAACTATTATTGGTTGTTTGTTGCTGTAACCCATTTAAATTTAACTGTATACGTTTTCAAATACAAACTTCACAATATTCTCTGTAAAATATTGTGATAAACGCGTATTCAAATAATTATTTCTTTACAAACATGATTTTATTACCTACGTTATTGAAGGCCAAAAACGACGTGTAAACTGTAGGTACATAAATACATCTCTTAAATATAAAATTTAACTATAAATGTTTGAATATTTTAAACAGGAAAAATAGGTAGGTACCTAACGGTAAACAGCGAATGTTTTTTTTAATATTTTATACTAGTAAGTAGCTATAAAAAATTGGAAAAAAAATTGTGTTTCCGTAGAAATTATTTACGGACTAAAAGTATGATAGGTGGTGTTTGTAGGTGGAATATAATTTTTATAATATTACGTATGTATTTTTTTTTTTTTATAGAAAACCATAAAACGTCTTTTTGTATGTTGTATTTCGTTTATAGTTTGAGTACATAATGTACAATCATTTATGCAATTTTCGTATTAAAGGAACCTACACAACATTCTGTAAAAAGCGTGTCGCGCATTATTCATAAGGAGTGTGTCTGTGTAGTAATTTAGTTATTTTTTTTTTTTTTTTTTTTTTAAGATTTACACAATTCAACAGATGTACAATTATTATTCTTACGTTTTAGTTTATACTTGTGTTTTTTTTCATTGATTGAAAATCGATTACAGTCGTGGTGGAAACGCCTATATCGACCATATCGTTAAAATATCATTTTAATCGTGTCAGACGTGTGTCTAATCGTACATTTTAGGCGTTCGCGACATTTTGATGGATCGTACGTCGGAAAGAACGATACTTTTAAATGTACAATTTTACGAACACGTTTCAAACTGTTAGGACCCACACATCGGCTTGTAGGTTGTTTTTTTTAGTTTAAAAAAAAAAAAACAAGAAAAAATAAACAATATAAAACGTGTAGCCGTTCGGAAAATCGTGATCTCTCGCGTTGAACGATGCGAGTTTAATCGTAATAATATTACACGCCCATGCATATTGAGATTTTGTGACAAACGACGTTCGATCGACACTCGACACGGACTTTTCGGAGTATAAGGTACGGTATGATTACGTACAACGAATGTAACGTTTCCATTAACGAAAAAAAAATTCCAGTTTGAAAAATAAAAATCGTTCTGCGTCCAAATTAAAACCGTCACGTCGATTACGTAGTTATATATAATTTAAAAAAAATATTTCGGCTTATTTTTTAACGTTTCTTTTGCGTTACGGCCATTATGTGTTGCTCGCATATTATTATTTATTATAATTATATCGACAAAACACACGATTCGCTCGCGACCGAGACCGGTTGGGTGCAGTTTTGCGCGCGCGCGTCTCGATAATTTAAATCGCCCGCTCCGCGGACGGGCCCCATATGGTCGTTCTCTGGAAACGAAAAACGAGAGAGAGAAAAAAAACGCTGACCGAATAACAATATATTATACTATTATAAAATAAAAAAATTACAATAATATGCACTGCTATACACGGCCGAACGATATAATATTATACCTACGTGCGTGTGCGACGTCGACAAAGATGCCCGGGGGCGGCATAACGTTCGTAAAATGCGTAATACAATATATACCACCTAATATTGTTATTCTCCTCGTACGCCACACGTATAATATTATGCGTTTGTAGTGGAACAAAATAAAATAAAGCGACGAAACTGGTTACTACAACGAAATGGAAAAAAAAAAAAATATCAACTATAAACAAAATCGGTCGAAAACGCGTTAGAAAATGAATAATAAAAAAAAGGACATTACCGTATAACACCGTGTTATTGTTATCGGGTTATTGTGTTTAACAGGGACGTCGGAAACATTGTCTGCGTCTGCGATGCGGTACATCTCGTTTAATAACAGCATTCTCGCCCCTGCGGTTTGGACTTTTCATTACTTTTCATCGGTTGTCTTAACGTTACTACACGTAAGGCGGGTCACTGGTTCGGAAGTTGTGGTTCAAACGTACCATTCGATATCTGAAAGTAATGATTGCCTTCGAAAAAACAATTCTGAGCGAGCTCGGCTGTCTATAGTAAAACGCCGTGGTAAATTTTTCGAGAATTTCAAAGTTCTATACTTGCAGGCTCAAAAATATTCTAAATCACTTGAAACCCATATCATACTTGTGTATCTTACCTGTTCGAATATTATGTGAGAGTTTCAGCTTGTTCCGATAATTATTTTGTATGTTACGGCTAAAAATCTTTATGTCCGACACCGGATTTGATGATTTCGGATTTCTGGGGTAAAACGCAAAAAGTAAGCTAAATTTCCAATAAAGCTTCAACAAAAGTACCACCGGAGTTCTTGACCTTCCAATAGAGGTACTGACTTTGTAAATCTGAGTATTATCCTTCTATACGTTGACAGAAAAACAAAAACAGAACAAAACATCGTTATAAAAACAATACATTCCTCGCTGCGCTCAGTATCAAAAACAACATTTTGTGGCTATTCGTACTTTTAGAGAGTTAAGCTCTCCATATACTTTATTGGGTGATTACTGAGCTCAAATTTGGTATGATTTATTGGAATGAGGGATTAAAATTAAAATGAATGATTTGTCCAAATTTACATACCCCTTACCTTTGTGAATTTCTGAGCACGCCACTGGAGCGCGTCGTGTAATCAATTGTTTGTCGATTAATAATATATACTGTCGGTGCAGTGGCGTACTTACGGATTTGAGATAGATGAAAAATGCAAAAATTGTGTTCACTCTGCTTGCTATACACCGGAATTCAACAGACGAAAATGTTTTCTATTCAGTTTAACACAAACTACTATTTACAAAAACCATTTATAATGTACAAAAAACATTAGTTTTACTCTACTTTACATAAATAAACCTTAAACGGTTCCGATTTCCAATACTTGATTTGAACAATTTTTGGAGCGATTTTCGATCAACCGCACATAAAAATACAATTGTAAAATCTTTGCAAAACCAAAATTAATTTTGGAAATGTTCAATCACTAATTATAAGTAAATGTATGTTTTTTTATATCCCATTGAAATTTAAAGACTGTAAAGTGAAAATTAAAGGTACATATTATGTACTCGTAACTGTGTTCATACGAATTTCAAAGTTCCGTTCGAAAGTTACCTACCAAAATCGGTTTGAATTCAAGACAAATTCGTTAAGCTTTTCTTAATAATGTTCAAACAATTTAAGTGTTGATCGGAAAAATTTAGATTTTTTTTTTTTTTGTTTGTAAATAATAATCGAAATAATTAATGAAATAATTCAAATGAAGCTTCAACCACGGTCACTTCAATCAATATTTAGAATGAAGGAGCCTAAAATTGTTGTACTAACCGATGTATCACGATTCCGTGTATTTCACAAGGGTAAACAGGACTCCTGTAAACACCTGGGCCGAGTCCGTTTTCCGTCCCCGATCGTTTCAATAGCGCACTGGCGAATACGATTTAATAATATTATGTTTTGATTTTCTTTTTGGTTTTTCGCAGACGTGATGTCAACAGCCGACACGTTTACGGACGAAGGTGTGACGTCGTATTCGCAGCTGTTGTTCGACATCGCCAGGAAACAAGTGGTCGTCGGCGCGAGGTACGTGTACACTACATTGCATGATAAAACCACTTATTTTCCGTGTAATTTGCATTCGAAATATATTATAATGTATAATGTATAACCTCCCACGAGATCACACTGCACAGGCTGTATAAAAGATAACTGAAAATGCACCGAACGTTAGGAAGACAGAATCATAATCTAGAGCATCTTAACTTAATAACTTTTTACACGCACTAAGACTAGGATGATTGATGAAATGTGTTTACGTTTTAAGAAAGTAAATCGTGTTAACGAATATTATTATTTTTATATAGGTACCTAGAATGTCCATTACGATTAAAACTGTAAAATCTCACAGTAAAACCATCCGGCCACTGTAGTGGGATAGTTTTTCAAAGCATATTGTATAGAAATTCAACAGTAAATTTTCGTCAACTTTGATGTTCGAGTGAATATACTGTATGGTCCGTCAACGTAATAATAATATTAATTATTATTTGACTCGGGTGACGTGTAGATGATACACGGTCGTGTGAATCTCATACTTTACACAGTAATAATCAAGTTATCGTATAACACAAACGACGAGGTGTCTTATAACGTTTTATCATCGTCATGTACACACTTATACACAAGCATATATTTTGTATTATTTCCAAATAATCTGTTCACTTCGATTAAAATATTTAATTTTGTTTGCGCGTATGGGAATAAACTTTTTTTAACGGCCTACGGCCTGAGGTAAGGCGATGTTTACTCTGCAGAGACGATACAAAATTGAACACAGCAATAACACGCATAGAAAGAAATAAAAAGACGAGACGATTAAACAACTATTAATGCGTTTACTATCGCAAAAAAAAAATTGATTGTACGAGACGCATCCAATTATATTATTTGGAGGCAATATTTTTTTTCGCTTTTAAATCATTATCAAACAACAATTATTATTACCGTATAGAATATTTTTGACCATTGAAAATTAATATTTGCCCACGGCCAAATACCGTACGGAACGAAAAAATGTTTAGTACACGCGTTTGATGTTCAACGAATATTATAATATGTTTCGAGACTTATCACATTCCCAAACGATAATGTAAACGAATAAATTCAATTTATACTCTGTTAATAATAAAATATATACGTGTCTCAAACTTTAAAATTTTTTTTTTTTCTCAAACTTCATTTATTTGAACTCGAATCCGAAGTAGGTACTGGAATTGAACATATAGACGCAAGCGTGTATATCGTAAAATATTCCCGATGGTCGAGGACTGCAGTTGCTGAATTATATTATGTCTTGTTCGATTTTAAATATCGTAAAGAAAAAATATTTTTTTATAAAACATGCCTCTAAAATCCAAATGGGTTAAATATCATCACATGTTTTCTAATATTTCGATGGTCTGTAACTGTGTATTCGGTCCAAAGATGCGTAAAAAATTGTTTCGTATTCATTAGACACTTAAAACGTAGCTATCGGACAAGAATGTTTTGTGCCGACCGTCGAATGATTATAAAATATTCGATCGGTTCGAGACCTCTTCTAATTAGTCGACTTTTAATAAAACCATCAGCGTGTCGTATATTTTAGTCTCACTAAATACATTAGGCACGACGCGGTACGTTATTTTCAAGGCTGAGCGAGTTGACAAATGTTTCTAACTCGTTAAGTTAATTGAAAAAAAGTTAAGTTAAGTTAATTTTTTTCGTGATTATATTTATTAAATTAAAATTTGACTGACAAGAAAATTAATTTAATTAAGATAATAATAGTCAATATTTGCGGGTCACGTGGTTTTGAACCTATAGTAGGTATATAACATTTACCGCTTCGCTTCAAAACGTTTTTATCGTATTTTCTTTTTATATTTTCTTCTAATTTATACTATTTTTTTTTCAAATAAAAATTGTTAATTATTACAGATTAACTTAAAGTAAACACATTAAATTAAAAAGAATTATCTTACTAAGTTAGCCAAAAAAATAAGTTAAAAGTTAAAACTTTCAGACCGTTTAGCCCTCCTAGATTTTAAGTCCGGTCACAGTGACATTATGCCTACATGTATTTCTAAAATATACTCGAGACAACAATTATTATCTATACACATAAACACCTATTCGATTTTTATGAAGTGTCGGTATATTTGATGAAAATCGTGGTTTTTTTTTTTTTTTTTAACCACCCACCTTTTGAAGCGTGACGATTCAATTTTTAATAATCTGTTGACGTTGGCCTGCTCATCATCATCGTCCGTTTTTTTAATACTTTTTTTTACTATCGTTATTACTACAGGCTTCTATAGAGGTTCCTCTCGGCTCTCAATATATTATTATTACCACACTTTAGTGCACACGTATAAATATGTCGTCGTTTTCGTTATTAATTTACCGGTACTCGTCCTTATAAATTACAATAAACAAGTGTCGTATGCTCATCTGCACGCGGGGCTGCCCACTACTCGATCATTTTGGTCAAACTCGAAACTTATCGGACACGGGAGCGTTCTCTATGGATCTGTTTATTTAAAATAAAAATGTATAATACAATATATCTTACATTAAATATTTGTTATTCATGCAACCAGATACGTATTATATATTATGTATAATATTACCATGATCGGTAACTTTTTTTTATGTAAATAGAACACGTTCGGTTAACTTTTTATACAATATATAAATCAACGCTGCTATATACACTTCACTATAGGCTTTAGAATCGTCTACACGTATTCGTTATGATATTATGATGATGTAGCACCTTATTTTAAAAAATTTACCACAAACGACGGCCTATAATTCATTTTGTACAAACTGTATACGTATTATATTTGAACAATTTATTATTTTTGTGTATAAATGATATTTTTTTTAAATGAAACCCTTCCGTCGTAAGTTTAATTGAAGACGGTGGTAAAATATTTGATTTATTTAAAACGTATACCTGTCTCGTATGTTATTCGTGGATGTTTTCAGTAAAACTTTTATATTTTCTGAAAATCAAAGCCACGCATGATACAATGTGCGTGATTTGTACATAGAATAATTTATGTTAAGTGATATTCGTGATGATTTTCAATTTAATTTTTCTGTTAATAATATAGTCGTTTTTCGTCGACGCAGTTGTATGCGCTCGTAAAGAATTAATTGATGCAGGAAATGTAATAAAATCGATTTGGAAAACTATTATTTCCTATACTTACACGTATAGATACGAATTCGTAAACAGAAGAAGATTTAATTAACAAACAAATACGTTATCTGAAACGTCCGATATGTTTTTACGTGTGATCATTAAAAACATTTTTAAACACTAAATTCTTAATTAATTCAAAATATACACTGCGTGATTCGATTTTTTATATATTTCATAGATGGTTTATTCTTTACACGTTCCTACCTAATGATTAAAAAAAACAAACGAATATTACAATTGTTTGTACAATGCAAGTATTAGACTAATTATTGCGTTATTAACAATATTAACGATCTACACGCTTAAAAAAATGTGCGCATTGTACCTATAATCAATAGATTTATAGAAGTATATATCTACTAATATTATCAGTGTTCAATATGAATACAGTGTACATGATCGTATTATCTACGCGTGATGCTTGTAAAATAACAACGATCAGGTGATGTTTTTCAATTAAATATTATAATCATTCGTTTGTACCTATTTGATTATAGCGTTTTGTTGATTATGAATAAAAAATATGGTTGATGCCATTATTATATTATACACTAGGTAAGGTATGATTATATATTGTGCCATATTACAATCGATGTGGTCGTTCGTACCATTTGTTTGGAGCTCGTGTTCTATCTACTTTACTCCGTAAAAAATACTCAGATGTTATACTGACAGTATAGTAATTTTAATAGTAATATTAAATCGTATATTATGAAACAAAACTCATTCGATCACTGCAACGGTTTGGTAAAGACGTTCTGCGCAGAGTACGTGAACGATATTAAACATGATAACCCTATTTATTAGCTTTAGAATATAAATATTATTATTATGACGTATATCTATACGTTTCATTTGATAACCGAGCAGCAGACCTCACGTATTCTTTCCCTATTTTAGAGGCCGTTAAATACAAAACTATCAAAGTTCGTACCATAAAAATTATACTATGCGGTATGCTCGAAAGAATATATATATATACTTTACGTCATATTTTTGTGTTTTGATATTTAAAGTTATATATTGACGTATTGAATATAGGAGAAAAACACGGCTCGCGATTATAAAAATTCAAAATAAACCGTCGCCATAAAATTAAAAAACTTTGATGTTTTCAATGTCTTTGTTATTATTATTGATTATAACAACACGATTTCGCATCGCAAAAGTATAACGCGAAATAGTCACACACCAACGCTATATAATCTACAAACAAACAGTTGCCTATTGTAAACAACACTCAACAATAACAGCTATTTGATACATAAAAAGTAGGAAAGATTTTATTTATGTGGGTATATAATAATATAGTAACAATTCTGGTCGAAATGGCAAATCTATACATTCTTGAAATGGTTTTTTTCTCATCAATGAGGAGTTTTTTGCGTGTTATATGTATATAATATAATATAGGTAACAGCTATTATAATGTTATACAAATCACACTCAACTAAAAAATCAGTTTAAAAAAAATACACGTTTATTTCGCTATATGATAGTTTTAAAAAAGAATTTTCTTACGTTGAATACAGTTGTTAACGTACCGTGATTATTGTTATCTTAATTATATCGTTATCTTAATTATATCGAATATACGAACATAATAATTATTATTAAAATATTATTTATCAAAAAATGAGAAGAAACTACAAAGAATCCCAAGCAGCCGCGAAAAAAATGATATGACTATACTCGATGGTATTTATGTACAAAACGAATGATTTTTAAATCTCGAAACACTGTTGAGCATCAGGGCATATACTCACCTATTCAAAATAAGTATTTTATTATAATAATTTACATAGAACAATTACATTTCTTTGCTTGTTGATTTATTTTTAGATTTGATTTTTACCTATACATTTTTTCTGCTATCTTCCAATTCGTACTACTAGTAGATCTATGAACAATATAATTTTTTTTTATTTTGAACCGTTCATCATCGTCTTGGTTTAACCTACCGTGGCTGCCTGTAATTAGTGAACGAAACCGTTCCAACTGTACAATATAATTTACAATACTTAATTTAATATTTTGTTCTGTATACAATATGTTGAACATTAATTTTATTATGTATACATTCGTATATTACACGTTTCGAACGTATAATTATGTACTGTTGAAACGTTTGTCTGTGAAACAAAATCTGATGATAAAACATAATATGTATTAAACAGATGTAAACGATTCAGTACCTGCAGTTATTGGTATACAGTCTGTACTGAAACATCTATTCAGACAGTATAACATTTGACTTCGGGGTATTTTAGTAAGTAGTTACAGTGTGTAACGACACAAAAATTGTAGTAACTATTGAACGACTTGCTTGCTATCGTTACTTAAATTATTATAACAATACTCCATAAACATGTTTGTTTTTCAGAAAAACAATATATTGTATTGTTCTTCCTTTATTTTCACACTGTGAGGTCGGGTATTGATTAAAACTAAGACAAATACATTGTTTTGTTGTTGATTTTCTATTTTTTTTTTTCAAATTATAAACAGAACGCGTTTTTCGCAGTATACTAGTTGAAGAATGATTATTCATTTTCCTAGCCTGTTATGATCAGGCCTGGCTTTAAATTTCTGTGAAATATTTTATGAATCATTTTTTACTGTTAAAAAATCTTTAGTTTTAAATAAATAACAATAACAATATTTACTACTAATTTGCTTATTAAACAATATATTTTATGATAAATCAATTTCATTATAAGATAGAAATATTTGTATGACCTTATGTTTGTGTAAGTTGTTCGATACTTACGCAGTACGATATAAGATGCATTTTTTTTTCTATTGATGTGTCCAGACAAATGTATTTTGATGATTACCGAAATTCATACAATACTTACATGTTCACTTATAACACTTATCGTGTATACAATAGGTATACTTATGCTTAACTGTATTCCACATTAAGTATTGGTTTTTTTGTTATGGATATCTAACAAAAACGTGGTTAAAAAATTACTTTTTTCGTAATGATACCACTGATGTGAGAACTCGATGCACTTCATTTTTAAGATCTTTATTAACTCTTTTTGACTTGTTTATATTTCCGTTTCCTCACGGATTATAGTCCTTCGAGAGTTGAGACGATCCACATTTCATATAGTTGTATGTGATCGCTCGCTCCGTTTCCCTGTCAAGAACGACTGTAAACTTTTCAACTTGAAACGTGTTTGGATATTTTTGGACCGTCTTAAGAGTATTAATAATAGTTACGTTGTCAGCGCCACAACGTTCCTCGTACTTACGATAGCACTCTTCAAAGACTTGATTTGACCACAAGGGACACGTGATAAATGTTCTGTAGTCATTAGCGCGTTACATGGTTGGCCTGTAACCCGAAAATAGTCATTTAGAGTGTTCTGATGTAGAATATACTTTTGTACGATCGTTTTGGCTTTCGGTATATCGTGGCGTCACAAGTACAACTAAAAATAAACGTTGATTTCACACCTAATGACATATTTTAAAAATTACAATAAAAACATGTCCGAGTACTTATTTTCGAGCGTTTTTATCTAACAATAATTATTTCATTCTACATTTCGATAGAGTTTTTCGCAATTGCGAGGACAATATATATATATATATATATAAAGCTGTTACGCGTTATAAATGCGTTGACAATGACTTTGCAGTGTACAAGATGTGTGCCGTGGATGTAAATATTTTTATTTATTCTCATATTGATAATAATCATCGTGAAACCACGTTTTATCGATACATTCAGTTGAAAACAAATAAAAACTAACACTAAGAATTTGTTACTGAGTAATTTGTTGCTATAATTAAAAAATAATCTGACTTTGGATATTATGATTTTTGAGGGTTTATAGGCAGTTATCTTAATAATATTATTCTGAATTTAGACCTCGGGTACTTATAGTTAATTACGCACGACCTTTAAATAAATAAAAAGTGTCCTGTAAATCGTTCATTTTTGTTCATGCAACGTTCGATTTCTCCCTCGCTGTGTGTTTCCGGAAAGTCCCTTTTCGATCATTTTATAAATTTCCGTTTTCAGCAATTATAAAATTTTGGATACCTGTGTAAAACTAAATAATTTGAAAATTTCTAACAGTTAAAAATGAAATTTTATGTTTTTGTCAGAAATAAAATAATTTTTTTACAAACATATTGAATTCAACGCCAATTAATATATTTTTAACGTTTATATAATTTGCGCAAAATATAAGTGATTAATGGTGCAAAACTTTGATCTTAAAATATTGTTCACGGTGAACATAATATTAAGAAAAAATTTTTTTTTTTTTACGAATGTATCGTTATTTGGTTTTACAGTCCCAACATATTGGGAAAAAATACATAAATTAATTTTTTATAAATCATTCATTTTGTAAAGTCCAAACGCGAAATTTCGTTTCTTTGATACTCCAAAAGGTTTGATGATGGTTTAATTTTTCGATATTATGGAACGGCCGAAAACGGAAATGTGAATTTTGGCCGAAAACAGTTCCGTCCATTCGAGCACGATGATCTAATACGTGTTGGTACTTTTTTCGCTATGTAAACGCGGGCTATGATAAGTATATCGGTGCTTCCAAACTACGAGTAGCCCACCAAAAACACTTGGAAGATTTCGCACCTCGGCCGAAAATCGTGTCGTAAAATGTTTTGATCCTCTAAATTTTTCTCTCTGCTATGTATCATATAGTTGCATCGACGATGTCCCAAGACCCGAGTAAAACGTTGTTCTTTTCTTTCGTGGTCAACACAAAAGTATCGTGTCTAATTCCACCGTCATTTAACGGCTTCTTTGACCCGCAATAAACACCGTTAATGCCGTTTGAGAAATCTGGGCGCATAATCTTGTCGGATATTCGTCGAGGGAATATAATTCTATTGACGACATCGTGTCCGCCTGACCGTGACGACCGAGGCGCGTGGTCAATACGAAACGATCGTGATAATCATCGTCGTACATAGAGGTTACTATATATATAGTTATCATAATACACTTTTGTGTAAGACGTGTCTCCGCGTGCCATAACTACGGCGGTGGCGGCGGTGTTGACACGAGTTTCGTGTGCCGACGGCCAGTTAAAAAAAGAAATTATAAAAAAAAAAAGTGTTCAGTTCTTTTTGCCGTTTCCGTGTTGACACGCCGACGACATCACGACGTTATTTCACCCGTAGGTACAAATACCGAGAGTTGAGCTCAAAAGCACTCGAGTCCGTACGGATAGCGATTCTACGGAATTTATAATTGTTTTACGTTCGTCACGAACGTTCTGTCGGTTCTATTTGATATTTTAGCGAAAAAACGATGAAACGAAAATTTGCCGCCGTAGCGATTCGACGACGTAGGTATAATTGTCGCCACTAGGAAAAATTTTCGATCAGTATAAAATACTGGTGGTTCGTAACGTTCGTTTGGCCCTAGAAAATTTGTTTTAAAGTCACGATAATTCGGAGAACAGTTCAACTATGATTTATGGGGGTCTGTAATGCACTCGTGTAGTATTGCAACGATAAACATACTGCAGAAAAAATCAAAAATATATTTTATAAATAATTTTGTATTCATTCAACACGCGTATCCTTCACTACTGATTTTTATTCAGTTCTAAAAATATCAACCGCTTTTGATCATCCGTTATTGAAAAATGAAATATTTTAACAAAAAACATGTGTAATATTGTATCCAATTTATCGACATTATTTAACGTTTTATTCTTACAACTATTAAATAATAAACTTTAAAATTGGAGATTTTTTAAAAAAATATTGATAGTTAAAAATAACTAATTGTAGCTAGTTGCGTGAGCTTTAATTATTTTAACGTCAGTCCTACACAGTTATATTTTTGTCGAATTGAATTCCATGTTGAAGAGAACTCCACATTTTTCAGTGTAAGGGGTAAAACAGCGTAATTTGCTGATCACGAGTGTGCTTCCTTTATAATACCCGTATGTACCTAAACATATATTTTTATATTTTATTAATGTTCAATAATGTTATTGAAATTTTCAAAATTCAAGAAAAAAACTCTGAACAAGATAAAAATTATGTCGCTCGTTATTATTAATCAGACCAAAGAAACGTGCGCAGTCATAGAATAAAAAAAATTGACTTTGTAAAACTGTACTTATAAAATCTGTTTTCGGTATCTCATCCAACGTATTATTTCAAATGACTTAATAGCTTTTATTATGTGTAACGGGGCTAAAAGCGTTTTCTTCATCAACGTAAGATATAACTCGTGCGGTTCAGCCATCCGAACGTAGGCAGAGATTTGATTGAATTTTTTTTTTTTTTGGCTTATTTTTTTTTGTACATAATTATTAAGAGATATTAGTTTGAACTCACTTTGAAGAGTGATATCAATTATAATTTGGGCGGAAGGAATATTTTTGGTGGTGGGTACTAATTATTAGACATTTTGTGCTTTGCCAATATGTTACAGTGTGCAGCCGTTACACCTCGCGTTAAATCGTTTTTAAATTTTAATACATTTTTTAATCTTAAAAATGGGAAACATCGATTCGATAACGTGTACGTCTGGACCGTAACAAAATCGGTTTGAAACTGCTGAGCGGCGCGGCTGGTATTCTCTTTACTCTTCAGAATGCGGCTCCGTTCTTTCACGGTCGCGGTTACAGATTATTTAAATTTGACTATTATAATACACGTGGAGTACACACAATACGTACTCGAAGCAACGATAAAAAGTCATTATATTATCCACATTCGACAGTACGAGCACGGCGGTTAAAGCGTTTCAAGGTTGTTTATTGTCGGTAAATTTCTATTGTTTTTCCGTGGTGGGTTTATAATATAACGTATATATATTACAAAGGCTTATCGTGATTGATCGTTCTTGATTTTTCAGTGTATCTGTAGTAGGTTCTACCACACACCATACCTTAATATTACATGGGTCATTTAATCATTATTTAAATAGCGTTTTAAAATGTGTTCCGTTGTATACACAATCTGTATACGGGAAACGAATTTTGAGAAAATATTTTATTAAATCTAGCAGACAGCGAGCAGTTGATAAACAAATGGGGGGGTTCTTCTGAACAATTTTATGTATCATCAAAGCCGATATACCTTGCTCGTAATTTCTAACGTTTTTTTGCGTTTTTATTTCAATTCTATACTCCTTGTTCAGCGTCCCTCAAATATTATAGCATTTTATTTCGTTTGCTGTGATAACGTTTTTACAGCGATAATGTTCGATCTGAAACGTTTATTTTTTACCTACTGAAAATAAAGATTTTGTTTTTCGCTTCATCGACTGCGCAAAAATACATAATTTTCACCTGTAGTCGTTTCCAGACCACTTATATCAGACTAATAATATAGATAAATGAAACTATTTATGTTATCATTTATACTATACTAGTACTCATATTCATTGTGTAGAAATAAAAAACCCAAATTCATACAAAGATTTACTTATTATTTGCGAATTCGTATCTCGTAAATTATAACGTCGGTCGAGTGTCGACGTTTGTGTACTAATGGTGCGTAAACTTTGTTTCGCGAAATACGTGTTTGCTAGTAAAACGCTAATCATTTTATACATTCGGGTTTTCCATTTTCGCATAAAATAAGTTCTTCTTTTTCTCTATTAAATTATCGGTTATTGTCCAAATGTCCGTAGAATTTGTTTCGTGCGTGATTACTTGTATAGCTTTTACTGATCGATGTACATACATAAATCCGGTTCACGAGTCTCTTAAACGGGCATGCTTATAAATAAATAACATATTATAATATTATTTAGTCCAGCGGGTATTCTCTTCGTATTAATATATTGGACACTTTTTTCTTTTAATCGACCACAAAACGGCCAAGTGACGCGCCCGCCGTTTTCTATGCATCGCTTTCGGGGCAGAAAAAAAAAATAAACAATTTATATTTTATTATTATGACGTAAATGTGTGTGTTGCATGTTGTGTGAAGACTAAAAGAACAGCAGGTTATCTGCGGTGATAAATTGTTACATTACCGTGTTTTTCTCTGCAGATGATCACACCTGTTGTACTGTCATGGCAAGTAACGCCAACAAGATGACCAAAAATCTGAAAAATAAATTCTTTTGACTCTAAAATTTTAAAACGATAACAATTGGCACTATGTATGGAAAAAAAAAAATCTCTCGTCTTCCATCTCGTCCCATTCCTATATTTACGTTTTGTATAGAAACGAGCGGGTGTATATTGTGGGCAATCGATACGATATTTCTCTCCTCTTCGAACGTAACAATGAGAATTTCGACTCGTACGCGTTAGGTTAGGTTTAAACGTTTTAAATTTTTCGGTTTAAACTCGTACGTTAAATACTCGAACGCGCTCGTTTAATATATATTTTTCAAATCAGATCGACGAATTCATTGAGAGAAAAAATAAAACCCTAAATTTATGATACGACCGTAATGGTATATAGTCCGTAGTGTTAAACTCGATAATTGATTGAGAAAAAAAATGCGTTCATCGGAATCGTAAACGCGTGTATAAGGGGATCCGGTGAAAACTGCGTCCGTATGTATCCGGGTACTAACTATAATAACAGCTATATCCGGAGAACGAGACAAACGGGAAAACTGCGACAGCAGCCCCCGATCGGAGCGAATACAGAGGCGAGTACCCCCACATTATAACGATGTAGCGTAAAATATCGCGTACGCGGCGAAAAAAAAAAGAAGAAAATAATAGCAATAGGGTAATCAATATAATAATAATAACCTCTTTCGATATTATTGTCGCGTATTGTGGCTTACATGGTCGACGTATACCGGTTTCGCCGAGACGGCGTTTACTTAATAATAATATATGTTATGTTTGTTATTATATATTTGTTGCCTTGCACGTATACGGCCAATACCTTTTACGGGATGATCGCGGCAGCCTCGAGCCGGTCTCCGCTCAAAACGGTCGTCGTACCCTGACGACCTCTTTACCGCCGCCATCAGTACCGTCCAGAAGAACGCGTTTGCCGGTCGTCTCTGGCGGTCGCTTTTCGAGCCCTCCCCGGATGAACTGCAGAAGACGGGAAAAAGTACCTAAATATAAAACAGGGGTCGGTCATAAGTTATGATAAGAGTATGTAAAAGGAGAAGTAGTGGACAACTTTAACGGAAAAACCGAGGGTATTTGAAAAATATTGGACAAGTGGAAACAACGCGATAAGACTTCCGGAATATTATTCACCGAGTACGGTAGCCGATTTTCAATATTCTCCAGTGATATCGGTTGACGTCGTGTAACAAATCGACGTACAAGCGCGACCTGACCAGACGGAGCAGTACATCGCAACTGTTTTGATAAATTAAACTAATAAATACGTTCGAATTATAACTGTTACGGAATATTAACGGAATATTTTGCATTTTTAAGGACACGAAACATCATTTTGTCTGGTATATTTTTCAAAGAACAGAATATATTGCTAACGACATAAAAACGTCATGGGTGTACCTATTGTGGATTTTAAGCATGGGTTGAAACCGGTATTTCGATACCGGTATTAATACCGGTATAACCGAAAAAATAGAAAAACCGAAACCCAAATCGAAACCCGAAACCGAAAAAATTCAAATACCGGTATTGAAACCGAAACCCAAAACCGTAAAATTAAAATAACGGTTTCAAAACCGATACCCAAAACCGAAAAAATCCAAATACCGGTATTGAAACCGAAACCCAAAACCGAAAAAATTCAAAAGGGTTTCAACCCCTGCAATTAAGTGAAGACATGGTTGAAGATATCATGATTTTAAGGGCTAATAAATTTAATGTTAAATAATTTTATTAATAAATGTTTTTTTTTCTTATTTGTGCCTTATTTTCTTGGATAATTGAATACACAGGTGGTGACATTAATTAAACTTAATTTCAGATTTAATTATTTGATTTTGGAAATATTTGAATACAAACTTAGGTGAAGGAGTAAATATATATTTTTCAATTATTGACGAGTCAATAAAAAAATATATATATTTAATATTTATCTATCTATGTGTATTTACTATTTATTTATCTATCACTAAAAATTAACTAAATAGTAAATACTAATTACTAAATTTGTAGTTTAGACTAGAGATAAGGCGAATTCAAAATTTAATTGTGAAACCAAACTCAAACCGAACTTTGAAATTTAACCCCTTAGTAATTACTATTTGTCAAATTTTCCCCAAAAAATGTAAAACAAGCAGTAATAAAAAAGGTCTTTCGTTAAATTGTATTGAAAAAAGTTTAGTTCAACATTTTACTACTTGAGTTTGACTTTCAAACTTAATTCTTCTTCATAATAAAAATACATTTGCCAAAATGTATTGTGTATTATAAAAAATAAAAGTAAATGTGGCCAATACAGAAAAAAAAGTTGTCAAATACTGAAATACCTGTTTCAAATCCAATATTGAAAATCAAAAAATTCAAATAATACAGGTTTTGAAACCGATACCCAAAACCGAAAAAATTCAAATACCTGTATTAAAACCGAAAACTGAAAAAATTCAAATACAGGTTTTGAAACCGAAACCTAAAACCGAAAAAATTCAAATACAGGTTTTGAAACCGATACCCAAAACCGAAAAAATTTAAATACCGGTATTGAAACCGATACCCAAAACCGAAAAAATTCAAATACCGGTATTGAAACCGATACCCAAAACCGAAAAACTTCAAATACCGGTATTGAAACCGAAACCCAAAACCAAAAAAATTCAAAAGGGTTTCAACCCCTGATTTTAAGAGATTTATAAATCCGAACTCTGCGTTCATAACGGTACAACGTAATATCGAACAGCGAATTACGATCAAGAGCGCCGCGAGATCGGTTGACGGGTAATAACGGAAAAAAAAAATTAATCGCAATTTAAATTCCGTTGATTGCGTACGAAAATTCGAGCCGTCCACTGCGAGAACACATGTGCCATTTCCTTCGTAGATGTTTCCGTTCAGTCCGTGTGGACAGAGAGATTGGTCTTCTCTCTCCTGTTCACGGTACCACCGTTCTCTACGAAATAAAATCACGTCCCGCAGCCAGGAATTCCGCGCCGATCGTTCCCGCCGCAGCAGAAAGCTTTTCTGTCTACGCCTAGCGATTCGCGGAAAGCAAACGTTTGACGGCGCGTTCTACTATCGAGAGAATCGCCTGACGTCGGAGAGTCGTTGTGCGCATCACAAAAAAGGCGTTCGTCCCAGAAGAAGTACATGAAGTATGCACTCTCTTATACGGTACCCGACGTACCAATTAGGTCTCTCGTAACGTACATACAGATCGGTCGGTTCTCGAAACGGATTTGCGAGTGTTAGCTTCGCTTCGGGTCGGCTTTTTCGTATCGTACCGGACGTATATCTACTGGATGAATCTCGCCTAGATATGATTTGGGGAAAAATCGTGGGTTTCGGTAACGCGTCGAACGCTCTATCCGTAATGTGTAAAAAAAAAAAAATATCGAAAAACGGTTCGTTAAAATTACCAACGCATTTGGCGCCGTAACGCAACGAGAAAACAAATTACGCGAACCTTTAATTTACAATACGTTATAGTGGCAAAAACAGCCCAAAATTCACTGTATACGAGACGTATTCGTATATATTCGTATTCGTATTCGTATACTCGTATTCGGACGCGACCCCCGCGCTCCCGTTCCTGGGGCAATTAACAAAACGCTTGTTCGAATAATACGATTGATTCGTCATGATAAGCCAGTATATATAGAACGTTATATTTCTGTGAACGCTATAAAGTTTATACATCCGTATAATAATAATATTGGATGCCGTATTTTTTTCCGACTCGAGGCGTTTAAAACGACGATAATTATTCAGGAATGTAGGCACGCGTCACAATCTTTACCTCCGAAAATTCACCACGGACGTAGCGAAACTATAAGTAGTTGGAGAAGAAGTCCGTTCTTCGGAAAATCATATTTTATTGCCGAGTGCATCCGCCGAGTGCATCCGCACAGTCCGTGTCACTCGCTCGTTACGCTCACTCAGAATCGGTCGAACAGAAGAATATTATCGTATCCGCCGGGCTCGCGTTTGAACTGCGTTTCCTGGGAGAAAAAATAAAAACGGTACAAGACACGACGTCGCGTTATTATAACGTGTGTAATATTGTGTACGCTGCGAACGAAATCGAGAAACGGTATAAAATTTTGATCGAAAAATACAAAACCATTGTGTGCCCGTTCGCACGATATACAAAAATAACGATTTATGTTTAAAATAGCAAATTATTATTGGGCCTGTCCGCGGTGTGGCCAGGACGCGCTGCAGCTGTCACGATTCGTCGTGGTCACGCGTTCGTCCGACGGTTTCGGGCCGCGTTGTACATTTTTTAGCACCACGTCGTTTTTACACGCCGACTATTTGAACAAAACGAAAACGAAATATTTTTTGGATTCTGTGCGTGGCGAAGAATGTATTGTTTTTGCAATGATGTGTTTTTTTTTCTGTGAACAAGCTGGGTAAAAGTAGGCGATGCTCCGATTTTTAAAGTCAGTACCTCCAATGAAAGGTCCAAGAATTGAGGCGTCTCAAATTCGATAGTTTAAAACTGAAATAGTCGCGAAACTAAGGAGAAGAAGGAACGTTATGATTACGGCAAACGTGTTTTTGACACATCGATTAGAGAGCCATATCGTCCAAAATAACGATCGGAACGAATTGAAACTTGTACGTAACATTCAAATAGGTATGATACAGTTTTTTTAATGGTTTCAAATGATTTCGAATACAGAAAAATGTTCGTTTTAATTTATCGATTTACGAAAAAAAAAAAAATCGTTCATCCGAGATTGAAATGTAGATAACTGTTGAATACTTTGAAATGTGGGCAATATAATGTAGGAAACATCACGTTCTTACTTTTGTGTCATTTTTGTTTGGTTTTTCGTATAAAATAACCGAGTTTTTTTAATATGCGACGAAATGCTCTCGCGTCAACAATAGCGCGTTACAAATTTTAAACGTCACTAACGGTGGGTCGAATAAGATTGAAAATTATATTAAAGCATGTATTACACCCGAGTCCCGGATAATCCTCAACGCTGCACGACACCGGGGTTATGAATGGCCAGTAGTAGCTCACAGCTAAATTTGTTATATATATGTACATTTTAAGGGTGTATATACAAAATGTATACATTAAACAATGTATACAATTGGTTTAAAAATAGACAAATTTAGATGAGTAAATGAATTTTTTTCTATTTATGATCCGAGTGCATCAAATCGTGATAATATTTCAGCAGAGAACAACAAACGTGTCAAAATAAATCGTATGGTTTTTCATATTATACTACACTATATCATGTATACTTCAACGAAAACGTTGATATTGTTATCCCTTAATTGTGTAGGTAGGTACGGTTTTTTCTCTTCAAATGAATTCAGGTATAAAAAAAATAAACGAGCGCGCATATAACAATTCCTGCAGTCACTGTTGTCGTTTGATGAATATACGCGCGAGATCTCCAAACAGAGCCTGTACATCTTATTATAATGTAGTAGGCAATTGAATTTTTTTTTTCCTTTTTATTCGTTTTCTATTGTACAGAACTACCATATGCACCTGTTCCGTCGCAAGCGTGTATAGTTAGTTTTCTGCACGCTACAAAATGTATAGTAAAAAGTATTTCGGCTCTTTAACTGTATAGTATTATCTTTTATAAACATAAATATGGCATGCATAATATATACAGTATATAAGTAGGAATCGTAGGAATTATTTACAGGACACAACGTCTGCTATTAACAGTGTTGACTGTACTAGTAAAATTGTAACGAGATATACGCGGCGACTATACAAAAAATATTACAACAGTAAATAAAATTTGTAGAAATAATTACTAGAATCTTATGACTTTACGAGCAAATTGTTTTTATAAGAGAAAAAACTGAAAAAAAACAATCGAATTAGCGTGAAATTTTTCACATACGATTTAACGTCTTACGAATAATACGATTTGACTACAAAAAATAATATTACATACTTATAAAAAATCAAAATCATAATGGTACTAAAAAGGAAGAGTACGATGAACGTGTTTTCTATAGCACGTTTGTTGACCATATTGCAGATGTAGCGATACCGCGAAATGGATGCACTGCGGAGCGCGGCGGTACCGTAATTCATGCACGCCCCACGATGCACTACCTACGAAATTTTCGACATTGTCACTTCGGGACAAAATAAAAATTATTTTAAATCGTTATTTTGTTCCGTAATAATACTTGTTAACGAGTCAAAAAAGCGTATTTTCAATTTTGACACGACAAATGGACATTTTGAATCAGTATGGTTACAAAACTGTGCGCGAGCGAATTTCTCATAGCGTCAACAACGACGGGTTAATAAAATCGTGGGCTGCATAGTGTGCACAATTTTACTGTATTATTTTTGTACTCGTCGTGTATATTTTATAACACCGCTGTGTGTATATCAATTCATTGTGGCCCTTGACATTTGTCCGAGCCGTCTGGGGTCACCGGATCGGTTTCAAGCCACGTTTTATACTCTTCGATAGCGCATTTTTTTTTTTTTTACGATTTTATTTATTTTTACGCCCGTCGCACAGAACGAATCAACATCTGGACGCGTCGGAAGCACACTGGCGCATGCGACCTACCGCTAAGTTTATGTGGTCCATAATACATATTAATTGTGTACCGATATTGAACAGTTATGTAATAAAATCGCCCACACAAATAAAATTTAAAAAAAAAAAATGATAATTAACTTTATACGTACGATGCCAATAAAATAAAAATTAGACAAGTCAACCGTATAATATAACTGCGTACTGCAGTCTGTCCGGCTCGACTTATCGATGATATACGTTTATTTTATGTTGATCAATCGTCTTGTGGTAGCAAACGTTTTCTGTAGTTTATAGAAATTAATATGCGTTATTGGGCGGTTGACAGGAAAAACACGGGAACTGGGTGTACAATTTTTTGCACTGCTCAGGCGAATAACCGTTCAAACTGCGATAGAAAAGAGATTCCGATCTCCGTCTGTACGGGTCGTGGACCTAACCCGCGAGGCGTCCGTCAAAAACGGTCGTTAAAAAAATAACGAATTACCCGTGCAGCACACTCGCTCGCATGACGAGACCGTCGCACGCGTCTTAACAGAGGAGTTTCTGCGTTTCTTCTTCTGTCCACGTCTTCTGTCCCCGTCCTCGGTATTATCCGATGACCAGCAGCTGTGCTATTGTTCAGCCCCGGTCCGCGGCCTGTCGCGCGCGGGTGGGCGAACACTCCGCGAGGCGGCTTCGGCGGACGGACGATACACCCACTCGGGTGGCGGCGACGAAAACGATTATTGTTGTAGGATTTTTTTTTTCCGATCGATCGATCGATCGATCCACTCAATATGTCTTGGATAGCACGAAGACGATTTCCCCGTGATTTGCCTCGCGTGTAAATATAGTGTTGTCGTTATTACAATGCGACGTTTCGCGCGCGGCAAAAACGATCGGTAAAAAACAATGCTGTCTGCCGCGGGGAAACGTCGTAAACAAATTCGTAAACACGCGGATCCGCTTTGTTGTAACATACGAGATTTTCCGGCGAGAATATAACATATTATTGTATTTCAATTTTTTTTTTTTTTCCCCGCCGCGTGAGGTGGTTACTATAATACCGTATTGTTATAAAAAGTATCTGCGATTGAATTACAGGTTCACACCGGATTTTATTGACGCGCACGGTAGACTATAGTGTTATCGCAGCCGTTTCCAAGATTAATAGCTGGTCAATATCGATCCGAAAACGGTTCTATCACGTTTGTACGCGAGAATGTAACTTTCGAAAACATCGATTTTTTTAAATAAATAATAATTAAAAATGTTTAATATTGAAATCACCACGACGGTGGTATTCGAACAATTTTTGAACGGCCGAAAAACTATGAAAACCTATTCGATTGCAGAATCGTCTCTGTATAAAAAAAAAAAAAAAACAGTGTTTAGGTTCAATATTGCTGGTTACCGAAAGAAAAAATCGCGGAAATACAAGTTTTTAAAATGTATTGACACGACTCAAAATACGTTTTTACTATTGTACTGACGATTTTACCAGTACTGCGAAACGTCTAATATATACGTGACGTTTCTATCAATTCTACGCGATCGCAAGTATATTATCAGAACGAAAATCGAAAAAAAAACAAACTCGGTTGTATCGCGGAAGATCCACGAACGACAAAAACCCCGTATATTTTACTGACGATTCGCAAATGCAATTTGATTTATCATCTATTTTATTCCTCGCAGTGTTCCTGCGCATCGTCTTACATTATCTCGTCCAAATGATTATCTAGAGGACACAACGTATCTACAATATCTTTTTGCACACAAACATCATCATCATCGTATTATAATTTAGCGTACGGTTGTTATGGGAGGCATATCGTTATATTTTACGACCGCGGCGATACGCACCCATTAAAACGGGCGTGTAAAAAGAGAAAATTGACGGAGTGAGACGAGTTACGCGGAAGCTGACTAAAATTTAATCGTTATTCTAATGACACGATCGACCGAAAAAAGGACTCCTCGACCGGCGGTGATTGTAACACGTGTATTTTTTTTCAAAATAATGTTTTTTTTTACACATTTTCGTGACAGTCGTGTGGGCAATATTAATAATGTAGTGTACCTACCTATATACTATCGGGCGTGTGCCAATTAATTCCAGGTGTTCGCACCCGTGTGTAGTCCGTTTTACGATTGCAGGAGTGCATATTGTTATTACGATATATATTATTATGCATGCGCCGTGCCCCGAGGTCGTTGTAATAGCGAGACGCGAGAGCAAAAGTTTTCTGTAAAATACCTTACATCCAGTGCCATTACACAATGTAGGCGATCGTCTACGGGTCCAAGATCTTTTAATGGCATAACACGATGTAAAAAAAAATTTCAACAATTACTAGCAAATAAATAATAACTATCAAAACAATGTAATATTTGCGTGTAAATATTCTCCTTAACACGCTTTCTCGTGCGGATCGTTTGAAAGCATATTTAACATCGTGTTGTACAAGTAAATGTGAAAATTCATGTGTGCATTCATTGTTATTGTTTGGTAAAATACATTTTTCAAATAATATACAAACCGTATAAGATGGGCTTTCAAAAACGGCACTGTTTACTACATCTCGTAACCCGTCGGGACACGTCGAAGACTAATACCACCAAGCTCTAGTAAAAACGTTTTGTATTCGTATTTTGGACAACTAGATTGAATTTTTTCTCCGTTTATTCGCAATATCTATTTTACCTGTATTACACGTTTTATAATAGTGATAGACGGTCAACGGAAAACTGGCGTTTCACAAAATACGTATGTAAAATATATGTCATTTTCGTTAACCTATAACGTAATTTATACGAAGTTGAAATAGCGTGATTCAAATAAAATTGCTTCCTTAAAATGTGTTTTTTTTTTATGCTTTCATAATTTTTCTTTCGATCGATTCGTTTAGTTATGTATAATTATGACGTTTAAACGCATGCAGTACCTAAGACATTTCTTCGAACAAACATCGCCCAACCAACAGTTTTTGACTTTTAAATTTTTTTGTAATATTTCTAATCACTATACTTACGGGCGTACTGGCAATCGCGAATTTATCACGGATAAATCACAACAACAAAGGATTTTCTGGCGGTACAGTAAATTTGAAACTTTTTTAATGAAAATTTGAACGGTGAAAACCCGTAGAAAATCGATTGCTACAATGTAATATTATACAGAGAGCTTGCTATTTGCTACACGTGCGTATTCTATCATTTTATTGCAAAATACGTTAACTACGCCGCATTTTCCGACGCATTTACAATATTAAACGAGGTCCAAGTCTAAAACCTTTGGTAGACAGCATGTCGTCTTTAGAAAGGTTGTAATGTTATCTGTTTGTTGTTCTCTACCGCGTAAATGAGTGCGAATCTTATACCGTTAATTTATTGATACACCTATTTTATGAGCAACAATCATTATAATATAATAACGTAGATTTTAGTATTATTAATGTATTATTACTTCAAAATTGAAGTTATTTCGTCATCAATCAAACAATATTGTTTTTTTTAATAAATCAACCATACACAATATATATACGGTTGATTAAAAACAATTTTGTGTTCTCGATCGGTTGTATCGTAAATATTTGACTCCATAAGCATTTGAAACTGAACGTTTTTAAAGTATTCTTGTTTCACCGTTTACCTAAAAAAAAACCGTCGTTGTCGACTCTATGAGCGATTCGCTCTCGCGATTGGAATTTTCGGAACCACTGATTCAAATATCGTTTTATCGGTTCAAAATTTAAAACATGCTCTTTCGACGTCTTGTTAACAAAAATAGTTACGGAACAACGATTCAAAATAATCAAACAATATTTGGTTTTGTCCCAAAGTCACAAATTTTGTAGTGCGCATTAGGGCGGCACGAATTACGGCATCGCCACAGTGCATCCGACTCGTGGCATCACTACGTCTGCAATACGGGCGATAAAATATAGAGACGTTCATCCTTTTGTCCTTTTTAGTGCATTTTTTTTTTTCGTATATAAATGTATAAAGCTTTTTTATATTTGAGCGAAATGCTCACTCGCCAACAACAATAGTGTTACAAATTTAACGTCACTATAACGACGGGTCAACCTTGCGCTCGATGAACAAACTTGATACGTTTTCATGCCGTTTGTAATGACGTATATCACACGTTGGACTTGTGAGAACGTCTGTTTAGTGATATTTTTTTTTTGCTATTTAAATAAAATAAAAGAAACACAAAGTATTTTAAAAATTGAATCGTGTTTTTGGCGCGAAAACAAATGTTAGGAACTCAGGCGATTTGTTTTTTTTTCCAGTCGTCACGCTCAAATGCGTTCGTAATTTCATTTTTTATCTACAAAGTTCGCGTATCGCAATGAAACTGTGTATAGGTAACACAACTTCTCAATAAATAATTAAAAGATCACCTCGCGTCGTTAAATCCTCTCGTTGTGTATAACATTGTCGCGGCTGCGTTATCCGTTTGTATCGCGGTCACGTAAATAATCACGTATATATAGGCATCGCGAGCAAAATCGCCGTTCTATAGAGAAGAAACGAACGTCGCTCAAACGTCGTAAATTTGCTCAGGTAAAAGCGGCTTATGGGCGGACGCAGTAATAATAATTATCGTATGATACCGGATTGAAAACAATGGCGACACAAACGTGTAAAACCTAGATGGCATCCGAGTACGCGCGTGTAAATTGTTTTTGTTCCGCCGACGCATATTGCACGACCGCTATATAAGCATGCGCGATCAATACCAGCCACGATGATACAATACGATCTCCGTCGTCGTAAACGTCAATATCGCAGTACAGATCGTTTGAAAATTTACGATCTGCCGGTTTTAAAAATACAAATCGGCCCAACCGATATCCGGACGGGGAAAAAAACCTTTTATCATCTTCGTGTCTGATCATTCAGAAAGATAATTTCTATCATTTTATTCGTACATCTCGATCGGCTTGTAGCGCCACGCGATTTTTCGTTTCCCTACAGTAATAGTATGCGCGTATTTAAAAGTTTATCGCACAGGTTGGAGCGAAAGTGTAAAATTATAGTGATCAAATATGATCAATCGTAAAAAAGTACACATATTTTGTATCGTTTCCATTTGTTTTCGTTTCTGTTGGATCACGTTTTCCACCGACTACGGTCGTGTGTAAAGAAAAAAAAAAAAGAGGAAGCGTATCGTTAAGAACGTTCCGATTTACACATACCGGACCACAAGGGGAAGTAATTTTGAAGAGTTAAAATATTTTGTAAAAACAAACGGGTCTTACGAGTAATCGAGGTTAACATCGAGTACTTGAAACAAATTAGGTCGTCAAAAACCAGTGGAAAGCTGCGGAACGTATTTTATTTTGTATGCCCACGCGACGCCTCTTCGATGTGCTGGAATGTCGATTGCAGTTATCGTCTCATTTTTCCGAATTTTTTCGGCGACCGGCTGTACGTAAGTATATACACTTTTGAACGCAATAAAGTATACGACCGATGAACTAATGGTTTAGTATTTTACGTACCTACCACCCATTTACGTACTTTATACCCACTTTTACGTACTACCTATGACCCTGTTTATATTGACAACGTACGTGACTTATGTGGGCATGCAACTGATTGGTAAACCTGCAGTCGTCTTACAGTCGTGGTTATTATTAATTCGACCAATCTAACCTGTATAATCATCCGAATAGTGGTTTATTTCCACTATTTCAGACAGTATGGTATAACGTAGTTTCTGATGACCATCGAAAGAAATCCAGCAACCGTCCGATGTTTTTGAGACGGCCGTAGAGCGGATAAAACAAAATATAGACTATAGTTGTACACCGGCCTAAAGTCGGAAGCCGTAGGAAGAATTCACGCATGAATATAACAATTTAAGAAAAAGAAATTTTTCGATTAAAAAATCAATATGAACCGTCACTACGAATATGAAAATGAGTATTCACACTTTGCGGGTCATTTTATCTTGACGGGCACCCATCGGCCGCCGACACTGAAAGAAATTCTAAAACATTCTGAAAAAAGTTCATCCGTTTTGTGATCGTCTTCTTAAATCGCGGTTATTTCGCACGCAAATTGTTTTTGACAAAAAAAATTTGTATAATAATCCCGCTGAGGAAACATCGTGTTCTCCCGTGGGTACCGCAAAGACACACGCGCGGTCTTCGCAACGGTTTCATAATAATATGTTACGCGTCACATGTGCGCTTAATTATTAATTTTATTGAATTACGCCAGCGTCGTAGGTGATACCTACCTACCTGAGCAACATAAACTCGATATCTCCCATTGTTTTAACCGTTTTTATCCTGTGTTACATAATAAATAAGTATAATCATATTATTATTAATATTATGTGCAGTCGAAAATCTTAATTATTCATTACACGCGCTGCGTGTTCGGATCGTTCAAAACACAATACGTACATATATTATACGTGCACTTTATATATATATATAATATTCGTGTCGATCTTGTGCCCTGTTTTGCTCGTGATCTTACACGGTTAATGACTATTGTTCGTAATTTACTTTGAAGTAGACATTTTGTTCGCGCGTCTATATTATATCGTAGTACGTGATCCGTAACAATTATTATTATTATTATTACGAAGACGCACGCTGTTACCGCAAGCGAGGTCCAAAACTCGTTTCCGCGCCGATGTCGATTTCTGCGTGGTAACGTGATTAATAACGCGCACGCCGCTGGGAACTGTCCAGATGGAGAGAAAAAAAAACCATCATAAAATTTATCTCGGCAAGACGATCGTTTACAGCGTTTCGCATCCGATTTTGGACGTCGATAAAATTTCATCTCGCTCAGTTACTGGG
Organism: Hormaphis cornu; assembly: GCA_017140985.1. Classification (NCBI taxonomy): domain Eukaryota; kingdom Metazoa; phylum Arthropoda; class Insecta; order Hemiptera; family Hormaphididae; genus Hormaphis; species Hormaphis cornu. The sequence continues at coordinate 11,764,702 of CM029359.1, forward strand.
ATCGAAAAATTCGTAGAATGGGGACGCGCTGTTGAGCGAATAGTTACGATATGCCGATACCACAGGGGAAAGGAAATTTGAAGTTGGACGCTAAATTATTTTGACAAAAAACTTGATTGATTGAGTGACTATTGTCTTGCGGCGTTGTTAGGGGAACGTTCCGTTATTTCGTCGTGGGATATATATCGAGAAGTCTTGGTTTTGAATCGCTCGATCGGCGGGTGCAGCCTCGAAGGAATATCTCGTCGTAGGCGATTGAACGGAAAGACTTTTTCTGTAAGAACAGAGGACGATTCCTTGCGTATTCCTTCTTCGGTAGTTTATACCGAGTGAGTTTCTTATACGTAGTTTCGTTTGAGACGTACCACAGCTGACGGCCCGTTATCTTCCCGAGAGTTGTAGACTGCCGGAATTGAAGTTTTATCCATGAGGTCGATGACAAGTTTGGAGCCCATGCTGGATGGATTGGTTTGATGTAAAAATTCGGTAAAGAATTAAGATACGCATTTTCGTCCGCGGGGATCTAGGGCTCTTTTTGTTTAACAATTGGGAAGAGTATAAATGCAGTCGCTTTGGCTTTGTCGTCGACTGCTTTATTGACACGATTCGTACTGTCGAGCGTATATTTGGACGTTTGAGAGGGACCTATGTCACGACGTTTAAAATCGTATTGTCGGAACAAATTTAACAGGGAAAAATTATTTGTAACAAGTGTACCTAGCGTTTCGGATATAAACTTATATGAACTTATCCCGTAAGCTGATAATATATTCGTTATTATTTGGATCTGTGCCCTACAGTAGCTGTTGAAAATCGTAAGACTATATTCCTGACTAGTGACTATAGTGTTGAATGTTTGCGTATCTACGTACGATGTAGAAACATTTTATAGTTTGTTTGGCAAAAACTATGAACACTGTATAGGAAAACGATTTTCATCAATAGAACAGCTGGACACTACGAATTGTTTCCAATAGCATAATTACAATGTTGTTAAATCGTGCAAGTATATCTAGCTCAGTAAATTCAAGATCAATAAAATATGGATACTAATCGTTAGTCTCCGGTGTATATCCGAGTGAAATGTCACCCAATAGTTATAATCCGTAAGTTTTATTATAGACCTCGTGACCACGGTACTTAATTTTGTCATCGCATATGCCTAATTATCATTGTTCAGCAGACCGTTTAAGGATTTCTTATAGGTAGGTATTTAAATTTAACCGAATATTTTTCCGTTCGAAATAATTGTTCGAAGAAGGCACAAGGGCTCGTGTAGGTTGAAGAACGCCTACTTATAATTTTAGGTGTTGATCTCGCGAGAGTGTGTTTTTTTTTTAATCTTTAATCAGTCGCTCTCAAAAAATATATACGTAGATATTGTTGTGTACGCGAAAAACATATTTGTTTTCATAAGAACGAACCTGCACAAAACCTATGTTATATTTACGTACAAAACGAATAAGTTTAGAGATACAATAAATATAGTTTAATTCATATAATCGCACACTCAATAAAATAAAAGCGTACTGTGCATTTTGTTCTTCAGTTACACTCGAAATTTGAATTCTAACCTCTTTCCGTGTCAACCACTACTCAAATACGTCATAACTGAAAAGTTTACTGTTAAAGGCTTGAAATTTAACCATTATCATTGTAAGTAAAATAAATTTATGAGAGTAAAACGCGATCGTATTTTACATAAAATACACAAACGGTTATAATCGTGTTGACGATGAGCAGCAGTGTGTGATGACAGGTGTTTCAAACGATAGTTTTAAGGTCGATACCTGTTATTAGGTCCAAATAATTTCGGATTCGTTAACACATTCCTTATAACTATACTACTAATAATAATAGCAGCACCGAACGACGGAAAAAAAAAAAATGTTCAACCCACGCGTATAGCAATTACCGCGCGCGTGTGGCGGCGGTCTCGGTTCGTCGTCGCACGCATCTGGATTAATACACACGATAAAGGTGGAAAATTATTAGCCGGCGGAAGATCGGATTCGCGATACGCGAGTTTTTCAAAGAGCCGGAGAGGAAAGGGAGACGAATTTAAATAAAACCCGCGATGTGAATTTTTTTTTCTCTTTTTTCCCCGTCCGATTCGCTAATAATAATAATGATAATAATAATTTGCCGATAAATAAATCGAAAACCAGTTTTTTTTTTTTATGCGAGAGACGCTCCCACGCGGCGCCCGATTCGGCCTGGCGCCGTGCGGACAGTTCATTCCGAATTTCGAACTACATAGGACCGAAATTTTTCGGCCGGATGGTGCCGGCGTCACCACCACCGTCCGTCCTTCCGGGCCGAATTCGCCGTCGTCGGCCCCGAAACCGCGATTTTCCGCGATCGTTCGGCGAACATGTGCAGCTCGTCCTTGGCTATCGCCGTGGGTGCCCGTCGTCGCCCGTTAAAAAAAGAGATTATAACGATAAATAACAAAAAAAATCGCCGCGGCCGGTTTTCAACACGATATGATTTATCCGTTAGTAAATTATTTCGTTCTCCGATTCCGCAGAGACAACATATACCGCCTGGACTTGGACGACTTGAAAAGGATCGAGGCGGCCCGTTGGCCGGCCGCCGACGAAAAGGTGCAGCTGTGCCTGTTGAAAGGCCAGAGCGTCGAAGACTGTCACAACTACGTCAAAGTGCTCCTGTCCGCCGGCAAACGATTGTTCGCGTGCGGCACCGGAGCGTTCTCGCCGCAATGCACGTGGAGAGAGGTGAGTGTGCTGCAATCGGACGATAATCATTGAACGAGTTCGATTACAATTTTTCGGGCTGTCGATTTTCGAATAGACAACAAAAAAAACCTTCAAAAATCATTTCATTCAATTTTTCCGCATTCGAATGATGTTTTGCATACAACCTGATAACACAATAGTTTTAAATACAAACAAAAAAAAATCGGTTGAAATGTATAAAACAGTCGAGTGTCGTACGTACTTGATTTCGTCTATTTCGTTTTCATTTAATTACCCACCATCAATCCAATTTATATTATTTTTATACTTTTTTTTTTTTGTATTTAGTTTTTTGTCTTTTTATCCACACTTTTTAAGTACTTTTGCCCTTCAAAAAAATATTTAATCTTTGTGTAGAGTAAAGCTATAGTATTTCAACATTAAAAAATTATGAGTATTCACACCTACATTTTAAAATTTGTTTCTGTAGGTCGCATACTTTGAGTAAGCGCATCGACCATTTCAGTCGGTTTTATTCGAAGAAAATTCATGTTTAACTATTTTCTCATAGAGTTCTAAATTGTTTTTTCCCCGAAAACGTGTTCTTAGGAGATCCGCCCAAATTCAAATTTTTTTAAACTGTAACCACAATACATAATAATATTATCCTCCGGTACTAAATGAAATTTCTCGAACCAAACATTACGAGCCGTATTTTTTTCGTTTGATCTGCGTTGATTTCAAAACACTACACCTAAAGCGCTTTGATACTATCAATGTTATGCCCGTATTACGATTAAATAAGATATCATTTCCAACAGCCTCGATCGTCGTCGTGACAAAAGTGATATGACGTTCGTTTCTATCATATTCGTGTGTACAATTTACCATAAAAATCGCCCGTGGTACTTATAATTTCTTGAGAGTGTCCGACATTGCGCTCAAAAAGATACAGCCAATTACAGTACATCAACGTCGGCTGCTGCAGTTACGGGGAAAGTTTGTGTGCCCGTTATACGTGCGTGTCGTTATTCCCGTGTCATTATTTGTGTCATTATTGTACACTCGTACGGACGGATCCATATTTGGGAAGGGGTGGGATCGAAGGGGCAGCTGCCCCTGGCGGCATTTCAATTGATACGTGTAAAGAAACGCTATTGTCGTGATTGTGTTTGCGGAAAAAGTTCTCCTGTCTCTTAGGATCAATCGCGTACTTGAACAATTTGTTCTTACAGAAAATAAGAAAAATTTCTACACGTCGCGTTAGATTTCGGTTTTTTATTTTATCGCTAAGAATACAAAAAAAAAATTTAGATAAAAACTTATAACGATGTGGCCCGATGTTCGAAATATTATTATAAATAAAAAAACGGAACTTGAAACGTCTTAGTCGAACGCGCACTGTCCATATTTCTATAAATATGCCTAAGAGCATTTTTTCGAGGGTAATACAGCACTTACGTGGGCCCAAAATTTTCCACTGTTCGGACGAGACAACGAGATCGGTTTGAAAAAAAATAAAAAAGTCTTGCTGTCGTTTCTTCCGTGCCTAAACCTAAGCCTGTGTTCGCGCGCCGCGTGTTTCTAGATGGAGAACGCCAGCAGCGTGACGGAGTCGGTGCGCGCCATCGGCAAGTGCCCGTACAGCCCGCTGTCCAACATCACGGCCATGATCACGGTGAACGGGCAGTACTTCGCGGGCAGCCCGATGGACTTTTCCGGCGTGGACTCGGCCATTGTCCGGGACCTGGGCGCCTCGTATCTGCGCACCAAGAGCTACGACGCCAAGTGGCTGAACGAGCCGCAGTTCGTCGGTTCGTTCGAGACGGACGCGTACGTGTACTTCTTGTTCCGAGAGAGCGCGGTCGAGTACATAAACTGCGGCAAGGTACTCGTCTTTTACCCACTTACAATAACGTTATTGTTTTAAGCCTTTAAGGGGGTACTGGAGCCTGAGGTTAGCTGACAACGACTGTCTTGCTCTGTCTTCTCGACGTTCCTCCTCCCGTCCGAAGGGTAGACCACTTTTTGATGATCTCGACGATCTCGTTACGCGTACATTGTGATAAAAAAAAAAAAGACACCCGTACCCTAAACTTCAGAGCCCAAACGGATGTCTCGAACGTATTTGACAGACTTTTTGAGATAGTTTTAAACCGATCTTTTGAAAAAAAATTTACCGAAGTTTGTAATGTTTGTGTGAACATTACCGTTAGCGGTCTATTCGCTACGTGCGTTACTGTTTTGAATAGCGTTGTATTCTCAAGTTGAAAAATAAAAGTGTACGCGCTAAAAGAAGTAACCACGAAAAAATCCTCCGACAACTCCGAGACGTCGAGACGAAATTCCACTACGTTCCTTTTGATATCCATTCCGGCTGGTTCGTTCCTAAAAAAGTGAACGAAAACCCGTTCCTTCGAATCCTTCCGAGCACCGCACACGCGTGATATTGATGATTTAGTTTGATATCTGTGTTCTATCGCCTGTCCGTGGTCTATCCGTTATTCGCCCGAGACGAATCGTATTTATTTCATAACGAAACGTACCGTTACAGAGGGTGTACTCCAGGATCGCCCGGGTGTGTAAAAACGACGTGGGCGGACAGACCATGCTGCGAGACAATTGGACCACGTTCATCAAGGCCCGTCTTAACTGTTCCTTGCCCGGCGATTACCCGTTTTACTTTGACGAGATACAGGGCATGACCTATCTCCCAGACGAAGGATTGTTGTACGCCACGTTCACTACGCCCAGGTAACGTACACACACGCACACATAAAGCTGGGCAAGTCACTCGAGTTTAATAACTGAGTGAGTTACAGTTACTTTCTTGACCGGTCGTTAATGACGTTCAATGTTAGTAACACTATATTGTTGACGTGTGAACATTTTGCTCTCATGATAAAAAAAATTATTTTTACGTTAAAAAATAAAATAAAAATCGCTCGCGCTATAAAGGAAGAACGTGATAAACGTGTTTCCTACATTGTGTGTTGCCCGCACTGCAGATCTAGCGGTGCCGCGAAATGGACGAATTGTGGCGCCGTAATCCGATATTGTCACTTCGGAACGAAAATCGTTCAATTAATTCGAATCGTTATTTTTTTTTCCGTAATTATTACTGTTAACGAGTCAGAAACGCGTATTTTTAATTTTGACACGATAAAATGACATTTGATGAGGTTCCGAAAATGGCGATCGTGTGAGCGGACTGCTCATAGCGTCAACAACGGCGAGTCACCTGAACAAAAAAAGTAACCGGTCGAAGATAGTAACCGAGTTTTTACTAAACGTTACTTTTTAAATTTTACATTTTTGCTACTTACGCGCATACCTTATTAAACATACGGATTGTAACTAGTGTAAAAATATGTTATCAAAATGTACGCGGCACGTACAAAAGCGTGAATTGATTTGTAACTTTTCGCCGATGAATAATAGAAGTATAACTCGTTAAGTAACTCGAGTATACGCGCTCAAAAAGTATTTCGTTGAGTTACGAGTTGTATGACGATCAAAAATAACTTACAAAGTTACCGATTTTAGAAACTTTGTAACTAGTTATACTGCCCAGCTTTGCACGCGCCAAGACATCAATACCGAAATTAATCGTGTTAATTTACGTATCTATACTGTTGTTTTTATAATTTGTTTGGTCCTCCTACTATACAGCAACGGTATAGCTGGATCGGCGGTGTGTAGTTTCAACTTGACCGCTATAAACGCAGCTTTCAATGGACCATTCAAACACCAAGCGAGCTCCGGTTCCGAGTGGGAACGGTTCAACCCGCCGCATCAGCTCAATCACGGACACTGCCAAAGACAGGACCCGAATCAAGTACTCGACTCATCTAGGTATTTATTATTATTATTATTATTAGGTACTATTACCATCGTTGTTGTTGTTGTTGGTGTACATTAATATATTGTGTTAGACTTTTTTGAATTTATATTCTAAGTTTGAATAGGAAGTAGGCAGTACTTAATAATAATGTATACATAGTATACAGGTTCTGTACAAGCGTAGTGTGTGCTTCGATGGTGGTCGACTGTCGGCAGCAATATTCTGGACCCCCCTATTATTATGTAAATCGACTTATTTGTATTAAGTTATTCTTCTATTCATTCGAATTTTTTTTTTCTGACGTGTATTGTTTTTAATGTTTATAATTGATGTGCGCATACTATTACAGCCTAAACAATCACAATAGTCTCAAAACGTTTTGTTGCTTCGTCGATTTGAAACAAATACAAAACGAATTCTGTGCGGTCGAGTCGGACTTCATATTATTATGGGGACATCGATTCACCGGCTAACACCTGAAAGAGTTTTTAAAAGTTAGCTTTTCGTGTACATACAAAACAGATATCATCATTATTGTGCTAACAATATTGTTTACCTTTAACGATATAAAGAGATAGGTGCACGTAAATAAGTAGTTTTAAATGGCTCTAAAGTAAATAACGTACCCTAAAAATTGTGTTTTTTATTTGCGTTCAACACAATGTTCTCATATTTCTACGTAATTAGGCTGTTTTGCTATAGAACACGTCTGTCGTTAAAATATTATTCTGTCTTTTCTCAAGTATATTCATCTGTTCGTATTCGTATATAGATACCAACTTATGGATAACGCGGTTCAGCCCACAACGTTGGATCCGTTATACTATCGACCCTTGGAAATCTTGACACATATCGCTGTCGATGTTGTGCCGACAAAACCACACGGATCCCTGAAAGTTTTATACGTGGCCACTGCCCAAGGGACTGTGAAGAAGATTACGATTTTACCGAAGTCTTCCGTTACGTGTACGCTCGAAGAATGGATTATTCTCCCCGAAGGTTCAGGTTCTCAAATCATGGCGTTGCATTATTTAAAAGTCACGGTGAGTACCTACCCTAATGATCATATTTTCTAAAAAAAAAAATTGTTAAAATTTCAATTACCAATCCTAATGTATGTTTCACAGTTATGGTCGTATCTAAAGAAGAAAAAAAGTCGCGAACCTTTAAGTTTTAAACTCACTTCTCCCTACTAACTTAAGTACTTAACATACTCATCTTGACAGCCTTAACGATGCCTGATTTCGTTTCTACGTATAGAGTACGAGAATTGGATAAGAGGATATTAGCCCTGTCCATATTATCAGTATATTTTTCCATTTTATTTTTTTTTCATTCAACATAGTCTTTGGCAACATTACCTATAGGTATGCATGTAATATTATGACGTGCAGTCACAACGCTTTTGTTTATTTTTAAAATAGTTTTATACGACAGTTTTTCCTACTAAAAACTTAAACTACAATAAGTGTTTTACGAAAAATAAAAACAAAATCGAACATACTTTTTGAACTCGTCCGATAACGCAGACCCATCAAAAATGTATATGTAAATTGACTTCGGCTTTACGTAGTCGTTCTCAACTCCTCCGAGACTGGTTCAGATGTCGATAGTGGAAACGTTGTACACACTATCGGAACAAACGGCGTTCGGACGTCATAAAAACGTTTAAATTTCGTTCGTGTTATGTAGCGTAATATTAAAATACAAAAATGTTTTCAATTTTCTTCTTCGACAGGATTCCATCTACGCGGGCACTAGAGACGGCGTGCTGAAGATCCCGGCCCAACACTGCGGCCGGCACCGGAGCAAGGAGGCGTGCGTGAACGCCATGGACCCGTACTGCGGATGGAACGAGCACGTGGACAAGTGCCAGCCGCCGACCAACGGGAACATCCTGGAGCACAACTGGAGACAGGACGTCGCCAAGTGCCCGGACCGATCGAGACCGGTGGACGGAGGCTGGTCCAGCTGGTCGGCGTGGTCGGCGTGCGCCCAGAACGTCTTCGGCAAAGAGACGGGCGGCGACCAGTGTCTGTGCTCGAGCAGGACGTGCTCGAACCCCGAGCCTAAGTACGGCGGAGCTGACTGCCAGGGACCTGCCGTACAGGTAAAGTGCACAGATCAGCTGATCCGTTCGTTATATTAAAAACGTCGAACGATGTATTAGTTCTTCTGCCGAAATTCGTGCGCGAACACCTAGAAACTGTCTCAACTATTTTACTAGAAATATTCCCGTCCAATCGATACTTTTTACATAACTACCGAACTTGGTGCAACGCGCGATCGACACCCGAACGCCGATCGTAACTCGCTAACGTTACACGGATTTACCGATACGGACACGGAGGCAACGTTTGAACGGATTGGTTTAGCACGTCGTTTGAGGTAAATCTGTTTAGCGACGAAATGTCACTCCGTTTCCTCCGCCGTGTTTGTATCGCGTGAAATCGCTACGGAATTTCAAAATAATGCGTCTCGGTATGTGTGATTTTCGATAACGTAGTAGGTATCCAAATATCGGCGTTTTCATAGTGAATAATCCGCGATACCTGTTGCTGTATACGCATTCGCCCGTACTTAAAGTTAACACCGCCGTTTCTTCGCGAACGGAGAAAAATAAACGTCGTCCCACACCGGCCGTGTATATTTAGTAGTAATACCTAATGAAAATGTACTCGTTATACGGGCGGTAAAGTCGGGGAATTTATAGCTGTACAGTACACGGAGAGACCTTCGTTCGAGATCGCATTGTACAGATAAATTAGTTGTGTATCGCCGAGAAAATACAACGTGTTTCCTACGCAAAAGTGTATGTATACACACAATACACCTACCAGCGGTGTGTCTCAATATACGATAAACACTGTATAAAAAAACAAACACCGTCATTGACGCCCATGTAAAAAACTTTCAATGTTTTTTTTTTCTTTCTTTCTTTCGCAGGTGACTAATTGCACCGTACACGGACAGTGGTCCAGTTGGTCGGACTGGTCGGCGTGTACGCAGAGCTGCGGTTCCGCCGTGAAAGTCAGAAAGAGGACTTGCGGTAACCCGGCGCCAGCGTTCGGCGGTCGCGTGTGCGTGGGACGAGACACGGACGAAATGTTCTGCCACTCGAATCCACCTTGTCCCGGTACGAGCGCGCGATACGATCGTAAGATCTGCGGATCGCCGCGATCCTGCGGACACGTGACGTTCTCCGGGTTTCGCGTAGGCACGACGACCCTTTAGAGTTTAATTCGGGGGCGGAAAAGGCAGATTTTATGCGTTTGTCGTGTCACCCCGACAACTTCGGGAGAACGAGTGCCTACTCTCTTTCTTAGTTTGTTTTTCCCTAGTCATATTTTCTAAGCCCTTGGAGGAGACTTATAGAACATCGGACATCCTGCGGATTGTTGTGTGTATGTCCTATGAGTACCACCGAAGCCTACGCCATTTTAACACGCACTTTCGATAAAGTTTATTAGAGCACCCTCGGAGTTTACTCTTGTAGTCCTCGACTTTTTTTTTTTAACGATATCACAAATGACGCGTAAATACGAGCCTGTAAACTACTCGGCGAAATTTTTTGGCGGCGCGTTATTATTTTTTTTGAAAAAAACATTTTCGCCGGACCCTGCTTAATATATATATAAGACGAATTAAAAATATATACTTGGTGAACAATTACCATCCATTATTTTCACGGTGGAAAATCGTTTGCCGCCCTGCCCCTACGAAACTTTTGCACGCGGCCAATTTCATTTCTCCCTAAACTACTCGAACATTCCGTAAAACGAAAAAAACCTAGCTTGTAGTACTTATTCCAAAATGGAATTTTTCGTCGTTTTAAACTCCTTAACCGCGTTGTATATACCACTTGCAGTTTCACCGCCCGTCGTGAAAGAACCGGGCTGGAGCGCCTGGGGTCCCTGGAGCAAATGCTCGGCCAAATGCGGCGGAGGTTTCCGGCAGAGGGTGCGGCACTGCAACAATCCGCCCCCGCAGGAGGGCCAAGACTGCACCGGGTGCTCCGAGGAGTACGAAACGTGCAACCAGAAGCCGTGCGTGGAGACCAGTAAGAAAGTGTCGTCGTGGACGCCGTGGGTGTCGGCTGGAAACGGCACCCACAAGAGGTACCGGTTCACGTGTAGGATGCAGCCGGACCAATCGGTGATACACATCATGCAGGACAAGGAAGAAAATAGATTGTGCCAAAACGGCTCTTGCCACAGACTCGGTACGTTTGTCGGTGTCCGCGCCAGAAGGATTTAGCGCTAATCTTTCTTTGCAAAAAAAAAAGACTCATCACCTCGTTCGGATGTAAAATGTTTCGAGTGTTTTTGTTTTTGATACAGATCAACCGTCGGACGTAGAAGAACTATGGTCGGAATGGTCACCGTGGAGCGCGTGTTCCGCCGAGTGTGGCGGAGGAGTTCAGTTCAAAACTCGGACTTGCGACGGTCCCATCGAGGACTGCGAAGGACTGACTAAAATGAACAGGCCGTGTAACACGCACAAATGCAAAGGTTAATACGGCTCAATAGGCATTAAAATAAAAGTACAAAAATCAACTGTAACGGGCTGCTGATATGTAGATAAAGTCAAATATTACAGTACTGTTTGTAGTTTCTTTGTTTTCACAACATTGATGAACTCGATACGTTCATCAATTTTCACTCCATTAGAAAATACTCCGAATATTAAACGCGATTTTAATTTTACGAAATATTGGACGCGCGTAATCGGTTTATGTTGTACCTATTATATGATTTTCACACGACTGCAACGATTTTTTTTTGTTAAATTAAGGTTCGATGATATTTAATTTTGTTTCTGTCTCAGGAGAATGGAGTTGTTGGACGGACTTTGGCGAATGTTCTGTGACTTGCGGCGAAGGCGTACGAAAACGCAAGCGCAACTGCGTGATCAAGGATGCGCTCACCGACGGGTGCGATGGTCCGTCGGAAAGTATAGAACCCTGCTACGTGCCTTGCCATAGCACGGATGTGGGTTGGGAAGACTGGTCGGAATGGTCGGACTGTAACAAAGACAACCAGAAACGCAGGTCCCGAAAGTGTACGATGGAACAATGTTTTGGACCCGACGTTGAATCCGTGTCTTGCACTGAGACCAACAAAATCGGTAAGCACCTCAACTGTACAGTTATTCTATACAACTGTAATGCGTTTTAAAATTGCATTAACGACAACGCGAGATCGTAGATAAATATTCGCAAAATAGTCACAAAGTAGCTTAACAGTCATAACGTGATTATATTGGAGTAGAATAAAATGACATTTACTATTAAGTAAATATCCGTAACTTGTGATTTTTTTAAATGCATTAATAACCTATGCAAAATTTACATATTGATCGGACCGAACGTGAATTAATTTGTTATTGGTCATATAATGGACGCAAAAGATATCACTTACGATGTAGACATGGTATTTTCGACAAAGTTAAATATAATAATAGATCGAAATTTTGGAAAATTGAAGATAAATTAAATCAAATATTGTCGGTGTTTACTGTAAAAATTCTATATAGAGATCGCGTAATATTTTTGATACAAAGCACTCGTAATTCATCACAATTTTGAAAAAATATTTTTGATTGGGGTCGAGCATTATATTATTTCATTGTTACAGTTGATTTTGATTAAAAAATAATCTTATCACGTACATTGTACATATTGTATACGTTTATTTACAATAAATGTTAGAGACACAATTATGATAAGAAATGAGTTATTTAAAACTCAAAGTACCTACATACCTGAATTGAGAAAAATGTTAGTGTCTAAGTTTATAAATCCGCATAGTTTATATATTTTTTCAACGACTTGATCCATACTATCTTGACCCATGTACGCGTTTAGTTCCATATAAATTCCCTTGACCCGTGCATCTTGATCAGCGGTCGAAATAAGCGGAGCCTTCCAAATCAGTTTTTTTATTTCTTTAAAACATACCTAAGTTACTAGAGGCGCACATAATGTCGGGGTTCGCGGGGAAATGGTATCCTCTCAAAGTCTTGGACACAGCGGAATAACCTTCGATTGTTTTCGAATCACATTTTCGTCGTTAAGTTTACACCAGGACCAGGACTCGTACACCCGTACTTGCTAGATAACTGAGCGCGCTCGGAATCGTTTTTTTTTTTAAATGCGATTTATCATGTTGCTTTTAAATAGTACGCATTTGATTTTTTATTTTCATTTTTTTTTTCCCCGCACAGAGAGTTCGAGTTCTTCGTTCGCGTTGCTGTCGTGCCTGCTGTCGTTCGCTGCGGGCGCCGCGCTCAGTTTCGCCGCGTTCTACGTGCGGCAGAAACGACGTAGGCCCAAGTTGCCCAGCAGCCCGCACTACATCACGACCAAACAGAACCCGTACGTGACCGTTCCCATGAAAGAGTACCACCACCAGCACCACGTTCGGGCGACGCCGAAACGCACGCCGTCGTTCACGAAACCGGGCGCGGGGGTCGGATCGCTGCAGCATCACAACGGCGGCACGGCGGCCACGCTGCCGAAGCTGTTCGGCGGCAAGCCGGCCGAGTACGAGACGGCCACCATCAAGCGGAACAGCCACAGCCTGGTGAACGGGCACATGAGGACCAACCGCGTGGACCTGGAACAGGACAAATTTTTCTGACCGGGTTTCACGGACTAACGTGCAACACAAATTGTGCAGTTCTACGTGCACAACAGCTCTTATATTAACTTATTATTATACCTATTTGTACATACGTACGTTTTCCGACAGGAATCTTGAATCCCACAAGCTGTCTCCCGAAAACGTACCTTAGGAACAGAAATCGAGATAATTGTTTTTATACGCTCTCCCTCCCCGTTTAAGATTCCAGGGTTAGATTTTTTTCGACTAGAGGGTTTTGTTTTGAAAAACTAAAAGCTACCCAGACACTTGCTACCGGGTACACTCGTGCAGTGCTAAAATTCTCTTAGCGCAGGGCCACCCGGAATTCGGCTCGTCAAATAGTTGTACAACTTAAAACTGTTGTGTTGAAAAACCTTTCGACATTAATACGTCGTATAACATCCGTAAATAATCGGTGGCACTATAGTTAGTGTTGATTTCACGGGGCTGATTTAACTCCGATTCGTTGTGGGTTATCGGATAAAAAAAAAAAAAAGTTCTAGGGCGAAGCTTTTTGGCTTTTAGCGGGTTTTATTTTTATAAATGCTCTACTGTCTACGTGTTTTTAAACTAATAACATATTGTTGTGATATTGAGCGAGAAAAAATACGTAAGCGTTCAAACTTTTATACGATTTTTCATCGATACAATATACTATTTTGACGTTTCGTTACGTGGCCCGGATGGCCCCGCTTTCTATACGACGTACACGCCATCGCGTGAAATTTTTCCATTTTTTCTCGTCGTCGTACAAAACTAGTCATTGCTTTTTGTACGATCGAAGTTTTCCGGGAAAACTTGTGCAGACACATCACTCGTTGGCTACGCGTACTTTGTTTTTATTATCGTTTTAAATGTTAAATATCCGCCATATTTCTTATATTGTCGAGAATCGAAAAGTTGAAAAAACTAATACGGTTCGAATAACCTCACATCAGTATTTTACGCGTTAAGTAGTGTTTACCTATAAGTAACATAAGTCGTACTAAGTGTTAAGTCGCTCGCATAGTTTTCTAGACAGCATATTTTGTATTTTAACCATTGACGAGTCGTATCGTGTTATGTTTTTTGTACTTACCCATTTGCGATCTGGTCCTGGATGTAATGTAAAGCAAAGTTAACATCGTCATCAGTGTTGGTTAAGATTACTCAGGATCCACATAACTATAGCTGTATAATGGCGTAGCCAAGAATGTTGTGTGCAGTGGTGTCTAAGTCCTTGTAAAAAAAGAAAACCAACTACTTAAAACATTAGATACCTACAAATTATATACAGGTACATGGTTGAATTGTCTGAATAAAAACTTTGAGTTATGACTTTATAGTTTGGACATTGCAATTTGTTTTAACGGTTTTTATTTGATTTTAATGCATAGGGTTAATTACTTTAACAGGAAAGTCGGTATTTTGAATGAAAAAAAAAAAATTATAAAAATTTCACTGAATTCCCGTAGTGTTATATTTATATTACTTTAAAAATAATCAAATTTAATTAGGAACACTGTTAACAAGTTATATGACATTTAATTAACAATTTGCAATTTTTTTTTTAATTTCTTAACATTGTAAAATACCCTAATATATATATTTTGGAATATATTCTTACACTTAAGTGCCACAAACTTTGATAAATTTGATTTAGGTAGGTACCTATAGGTAAGTCAACCTACCTATTATGATGTTAGGTTGTCAATTAGAATGTCTTTGCATTGTGCCAATTATACATTATTATATTGATGATTAATGAATACTGTTTTGATAATCATTTATTATAGAGTACCAATGACTGATTAATTTGTTTTTACGTTATAATTAAGTATAATAATTAGAAGCCAAGTGAACAGAATGTCCTATATAATACAGGTACGTTAATTTAGTATTGTATACTTATAAATCATGACTCATATTGAGTAAATTTTATACTTGTAAATAATTCAAAAATTATTATTTTTATTATTATGTTTAATTTGTTGTCCGAATTCGTATAAAAATTTGATGTACCAAGTAGGAAAATATATTTATTACAATATAAGTATACATTATATTATACCAACCTACCAATATATACATAATGAATACACCTATAAGGTTATAAGGTGTCTCGCACTGTGTTTGCTGTCCTCTCTCTAACAATTTCACTACATTAAAATAATAATTATCTTTGAAATAGATACCTACGAAAAATAAAAAATTTGTTTTAATCGCCAAATGTAATTTAAACGTAGTTACTTTAAAGGTGAAACAAGAAGTTTTAGTATTTGTTTTCATAGTAGTATTAGACTTACATATACTGCAGATGTTTGATTTTGTTAAAATTACATTTCACCTCTTGTAATTAGTGAATCAGAAGAATTGATCTAGGCAATAAATGTTATTTTGTTATTGGACGCAGATTCCGCAAGAGTGCGCTATATCCAACGTTATTTTACCAGTTTTTTTTATTATAAAATACGTTCATGATCTGCAAATGTGAAAAATTCAGTTCCAAAAAGTTGTATTATAGATCAAGGTAAAATCTGTAAATGGTTTTACATTAGGGATGATTCAGCAGTATACCTACCTAATCTAAACGCATTATAATGTGTTATTATTGACATTGATTTTTCCCAGTACTTTTTTAAATGCTAAAATACGACTTCAAATAATACATTTTGAGACAGTAAGTAGTTAAACTCTTTTAACTGTGATTCGATAACAAGTATTAAAAATTTGCCTAAATTAGTTTACAGAGACACTTATTGAAACTCTTATTTTGAAATTTCAAACCATCCAACCACTATTGTTAAATGAAAGTTTACTAAAATTTATAATACAGAAAACATTTTTCTCCCAGAAAAACTAAAGAAATATGTTTAACAATATAATAATTATACATCTATTATTTCCCACTAATAGGAAAGTATTTGAATGTAAAAAGATTAATTTTAGTAAGTTGGTACCTACACCGGCAATATTTATTTTGTTTTTATACGCAACGTCATAGAAAAATACAAGAGCAATTCGAACATTTTTAAACTACATCAGAAATTTTTTAAAAATTCAATATTAATGACAGCGACAAAACACAGCAAAGATCCGTTATAATTATGTATATATATATAGTATACGGCTTGCACAGTATAAGTCTATAAAAGAACAGTATATTTTTGATAAGAATTATTTTATAATAAATCATCATTTATACATCATCAAACGTGTCATGTAACCGTCAATTTTGTATTCTATGTTATGTTGTTGCATTGAATCGTATATTATTTAATTTACTTTAAGCAATTTAAATGTTACAAAGTTTATGGACACATATTGTATATTTTTGTATACCAGTAAATCTGTACTATTTTAACGGTTGAACCATATATGTATGTAAATAATAATATATTATATACTTTTTTTTTATATAATTGTAAATTTATTTTTTAGCGAAAATAAAATAACAATTATTACTTTTATAATATAACTAGCTGTCCTGACCCGGCTTTGCCCAGGTTTACTATAGTAATTATTACTATATGTACCACTTTTTTTTCCCACCTTCTACTTCTTTTTAAATTCTTTATGGGTTCGCTTTTGAAAAACGCAGTAAAAGGCCTCTCATTAGTTGTACAACAGAATATGCAAGCCAAGTTTAAAAAAAAAAATCAACAAAAGAACCGTTCTTCATTTTTATCCTTCATTTCACCACTTTGAACCCCTTAGGGCTTTAATTTTAAAAGGCGATGTGTACCTTTCATTATTTGTATGATACAAACTTTTTGTAAACAAAAAGTTTTAAAAGTGTTGTGCCAAAAGACACCATTTTATATTTTTGCTCTACTCCCTTTTTGGGGTTTAACGTTGGCGCGAATGAGGTGATGAAAATTCCATAATATTTGTATGCTTAACAGAATATGTATGCCGAATTTCAAAAAATCTGACCAAAAAAACGTTTTCCATTTATACGTTTCCCAATTACAAATGCTTTTTACATCCTTTAGGGGTTCAATTTTAAAAAGCCGGCGTCACTCTAAGTCGCGTGGGACGGAGTAGCTACTACACTTTGGGCGGGTCGCCGGTTTGGAAGTTTTGGTTCAAACGTATCATCGAAAAACGATTCTGAGCGAGCTCAGTCGTCTCGTAGTTTCGGTAAATTTTTCTATAATTTCAAAGTTCTACGCTCGAAAATTGTATTAGTGTTTTGGACCTAGGAAAAATCCGCTAACTTAGAGCGATAGTCGATTTTAATACTGAAAGAAGTTTTGAGTTGACCGAATAAATTTTTATGTTATCGTAGAAATCGATTTTCGGTTTTTTCATTGAAATTATGAAAAAATAGTTTTTTTCATAAGTAAAGTTTATACTTCATTATTCTGAACGGTATCTAAGCACTTTTCGAAAATGCAGCTTCCACAATAACCTAGCAAATAAAAAGATGATTTATTTTGATCCTTAAACTGATTACAAATCGGTTGGCAAGTTACTTTTCTTAGGCTTTTAGGTCTCGGAATAACTATAGTTAGGCGATTTATATAACTGGTGTGGGTAGGTTAAAACACGATTAAAAAGTTACAAAACGGTGGACTGGTTATTTTAAATTCGATCCGAAGGGTATACACCGGCGCTTTATGGGTGTACTTTATTGCTTCAAAAATATAATATACGTACAAGTTGCCTACACGCTGTAGTAACCGGTCAAGATTCTATAAACTTGTAAAAACACCCGTGAGACGATGTTCTTCGCGCGATTTGTTTCGATTTTTTCGTCCACAAAACGACCGTCGCGTTGGTCACACTGCACAAAAATCGCCGTACAATAATAATTGTGCCGGCGTGGTACGAAAAATTGGACACGTCGCCGTTATCGGCCGCCGGGTGATGATGTCCCGTGTTATCACCGCGAGCCACGCGAAACGCGACGTTTTTTTGACGCTTGTTGTTGGCACTTTTCAAAAGAGAACGACGATCAACAACAACAACGACGACGACTCGTTCCGCGTTCGTTTGAACAGTACACCTACCTCGCGTGATCACGACGACGGAACAGTGAAACAAACGAATTAAACGCGAACAATATGCATCCCGTCGTCGGCCGCGTTCTCGTCGCGATCTCGCTGTGCGCGGCGATGGCGTCCGGCTGCAAGTACACCGTGGAATCGTATACGACCACCGACGCCATGATCGTCACCGAGGCCGCGTTCGTCGTCCACGTCGGCGCCGCGTGCGAACACCCGCCGTCCAGCCTGTACGCCGAAGTGGACGGCCGACTGGTGGCGGCGGCCAACGCGGGCCCCAACAAATACCAGGTAGGTTAGGCCGACCGCCTTTTTTTTCGCCATCCAGACAGAATTCAACATATCGTTTCGGCGAGGTCGATAGGTCGATAGGTCATTTGTGTGAATTTCGGTGCATTCTTCTACTGTTTGGTGCATTCTTCTGCTGTTTGGTGGTTCTTCTACTGTTTGGTGGTTCTTCTGCTGTTTGTCGGCGTGTTCGCAACGTTCGTTTGTAGCCGTAAACATACACCGTAAACAACGCCGGCAGTACACACACACACACCGCGCGCCGAGAAAGCCGTCTCTGACGGACGTACTCGTCAGCAAAGAGTTTTTGATGTAACTTAAAAGTGTGTCAAAAAAAAATATGTACGGAAATTGTACCCAAGTAATTTTAATCTGTGCATAAAACACGATCGGTCTTCCAACTTTCACCTCTAACAATTTTATAATACCTATTGGTTGGTGTTATTATGACAGCCAGATGAGAGTGGTATACGCTATAAAATAATGGTTTTTGTTTTTATTCAATATCTAGACAAAACATGACAGATTACAATGACCGAGTAAAGATTTTCTCGTGCAAAGAAAAACCCCAATAGTTATAAACATTTTATTTCTAGCCTGCCTGTGGTACCCCGAGTTACGACTCGCGACACGCCTACATGTTCTCACCACGCTGCCGCTGTCCGTTATTGCTCTTCTCCATAGCCTGTAAGAGATAGTCGTTAATCTATTGTTTTTATACGTTGCGCAGGTCAGTTGGTTGGACGACTTTAAGAAAGCGCGTCGCGGAGATTACCTGGTCAACCTGTACGACGAGGCCGGTTACGGACAATTGAGAAAGCTGTTGCGTGACGGTGAACCGGTCGGCAGCGTAAAGCCCGTACACTCTGCGTACGTGCGTTACTCCGGAGCTTACAAAGGCGCGTGGGTGAACTCCGAATTCCTGGCTGCCGTCATTAGCGTTGTGGTTCTGTACTTTGCGTACACGTTCAAGTCCAAGATTGTCTCCTAAATGTATTAGTTTAAGCACTAACCGTATAAACTAATTTGTTACAGTATCGCCGTCTGCTCGTTTTTTAAGAACCTTTGTTTTTTTTTTATAGTTAAGTTCACCCTCTCACAATACTATGTACAAAATCGATTTCACAAAAACATTGAGTGTTAAATTACTTCAAATCAGGCATTGTAATGTAGTTAAATACCATGAATATTGTCTATGTTGATTATTACATTTTTCAAATACAGTTTTTCTTATGAAATTGTGTATTTAATTTTAAAAAAAAATAAAAATTTAGAATATTATTCGTAAGTAATAATTATAAATAAGTTTTCTAAATTACATTAGTAATTACTTAATGATATCGTTGATTTTAGACTATTGAGTCTACCCATCTTGTCAAATTATCTTTGCGGTAAATAAAACGTTTTCCACTACCATTAGAGCACTCGTATCATTGTGGCAGAACATAATTCTCACAGGTGCCATGGGTATAATAAGTGGAGAGCGGATCTTCACATATATTTATTAATTTTATGCAGCTTTGCTGGAGCAAAAAATGTCGATGATGTCACCGAATTTGTAGAAAAAAATTTACTTTACATATTATATCATATTTTGGGAATCAGAAAATATTTTAGAATATAATGTAAAAAACTGTCTGTAAAACAGATCATATTCGTTCATTCCATAAGTTCAAAATTATTTTTTGACATAAATAGAAAACTTTTTGATGGACGATGAAAAATGTTTAATAACTTATTTGTAATCAAATTTTTTAAATTTAATATTTATGTAGTTCTATCAAAAGTTTATATAATTGAATAAATTACTTAAGAAATGGGATGCAATAATAATTACTTTATTAAAAGTTATCCTTTGACATAAATACCTAATATGTTTTATTTTTTTTACTAAAGATATTGTTTTTTTTAATTTTATTGATATTTTCTTTTATATTTTACATTGTGTAAATTGTATGGAAGTTATCTACTGTTGAACACATTTTATTTTTTTTATGTGGTGTAGGTATAGCCCATGTAGATACTTTGAGTATATATATGTTTAGGTAAATTACAAACAATAGTTCATACAAATATTTACAATATAAAATAATTTACAGTTAAATAATAAGCATACAATAATGTATTTTAAGAAAATTAAATATTTCTTGAATTTTAGCATATTTTACTAGTTTTTAAGGGAATATTCAGAGGATATTTTGGTGTTTATTTAGTGCACATCATAATCATATTTCAAACTTTTAAGAACCTAGAAATCGCAAACAAATTAAAATATGTGAATGTAAATATCTGTTTAATATACATTTTGAACAAGAGATACAAAAAATGGTAGAAGACAGTGACTTTTATTTTTCATGAAAATAATGTGTTTTTTATAGTATAACGGTGAAAACCAATACTTTTATTAACAACAAGTATGAATGTCAACAAATAACCATTATTTATTCGACTAACAATGTAACACACGTCATAAATAATCATAAAAAAACTTTTTTATTTAGATACAAATATAATCTATAAAATAAGAATAAAAACATACCTTGTAACTTGTTAAGTACTATGTATTATAACATTTAACTGCTAGTACCGGATGACACATTGTATTTTATTTACTTTTGAATTGAATTCATTAGATCACTTAACTTTTTGATACTAGTCGGTGTCAACCGAATTCAAATTTAGAATATAGTTACTACTCGCAGTAAAATAAATACAGTTACAGAACAAAATATTATCTTTAACAGTTTAAATAAAAAAAAAAAAATTACATTCACTTGAAATTTTTAGTAAATGAACTGATAATTACTAAACTATGGTTTTTCTGAAACTCGCACTGAACACACTAAAATACTATTATTGTACGTTTTATAGTCTAACAAATGTCAAATCAATTAAAAATCTTCCCATGGCCTAACAATACACTAACCAGAAAAGAATAAGTGACCGTAAATAGGCTCAGGACACACCAAATTAACACACTCTTTCCTGATGATGAAAGAAGACTTGCAATTTTTTTCCAAAAAAAGTCGAAAGTATGACCAATTTTCGAACTTTAAACAACTAAGTTTACGAAAAACGTGAGTACGGATTTTCGAAAAATTTTTATAGCACATGTAATTACATGTTGGGAACGTTGTATTAAATTTTCAAAACTTTTTGTGGAAATTTTTATCATTACAAAAAAAAAAAAAATGAAAGTACTTAGTTTTTAGAAGATTCATTACCGAAAACAAAACGAGTTTTTAACGGTTTTCAATTTTTATTTTGTTTCTATTGATAATTTGTCAGAAGTTAAAAACCGAGCAACAACATACATGCAAAAAAAATTCTATCTATGCTCACATCGCTTCAACTCGACATCGCTTTTGTGAAAATTTAACCATTTTTACCACACCCTCATCGCGGAGAACAATTTTTTTCATTTTAAATTTCACAGCCCAAACAGATTCGACGGCATAATGCATTAACGGATTTAAATCCTTGTCTGGAACGAGAAAGACTCCCCCGTAATACACGAATTTCAACTTTTAAGTGTATGTAACACGAAAGAAATATTTTTCTAGTCCGGCCGGTATATAATATACGAACCGCCATAAACAGCCGCAACTGACTATATATTATCATCTGGTACGGTATGAAACCTTTGCTCCTGGACCTTAAAAACCGCGCAGCTCTTCCGCGTTATATTATTACGGTTTATGACGCGTTATTTTCTCAAATAAATCGACCGCCATTAATACGTGTACGACGACTATACGCACCGACTGCTCCATCGTGTCCAGAGTAAAGCCATCGAACATAATAATAGTAGCTGCTGGTGGATATCATCTTATTATTATTATATTTTGATATATAATATTATAGATCACGCCAGCGATGTTTCTTATCGCTCGAATGAGGCACACGAAACCCTACGAAAACTAGGTGCACGCACTAGTAATAATAATTATATGTGGTAAACTATATTTGTTGACTCGATGTTTGAAAACGTCATACAATGTTTCGCGTACTTACAAAATTTCGAAGTTTTATACGTAACGCATAAGAAAGGGATAGGTGAAACGTTTTTTGAAATTTTCATCCCGATCGCTCGTGCGATCATTCGTATGAATTTCAATTAATCGATTAAACTTTTAAAAGAGTTATAATACAACGGAAAAAAAAAAAAAAAAAAAAAGAACGAACAAAATATTTTTATTAATTTTTGAAATTTTTAATCTGGCATACAAAAATATACCTGATGTTTTGGACTGTATTTATATATTTGACTAAGATTTGGAGGTTCTAAATTGAAAATTAAAGGTTTGACGAAATTATAGGTGGCCAAACTGTGAAAATTTAGATTTTGGATAGTTAGTAAAAACAAATTTTTAAGATGATTCAAAGTTCGAATTAAGTACCATCTTGAGCTGACAATATTTCTAAATAGAATTTTTAAATTCCATAAAAGAATTTTATTCAAAAAATACGATTAAATATTAAAAAACAAACAGTGACATAAAAATGCACTATTACAATTTTAAATTATAAAATTAAAATTGGACTAACACGAAAAAGAAATTAACTTCACTTTTGAGTTATAGTTAAGATAAAACAGTTCATATTTTTAGATCACATAGTTAAATACCTATAGTGTGACATTTCCTCCACTTCAAAACAATTTTTTGAAATTTTTTCTTACTATTACTTTTCTAAGAGTTCTGAAAATTTTTTAAAATTATTACAGATTAAAAAAAGAAAAAACGAGTTAAAGAGTTTACTAACTTAATTAAAGTTAACATAACTTTTTAATTTAAATTTAACTTTTAATGTATTAATTTCCAGCTTAGTTATTAGGTAACCTACACTGTACATAAAACTTGACTTTTATGTTATTATAACTCTACATATACTCGTTTAAAACAATATTATTTGTCTAATCCATAGTATATCTATAAAATGTCGATAACTATAGTTATTTAGCCTATATTTTCCGTAATAGTAATTATTATTTTAACATGTTTTTAACTTCCTATTATTTATTAATTATTATTGAAAACGTATACTTTTTACTCGCATTAAGATGATTTAATGTTTTAATGTTGAACCGAACTTTTCTCAGAATCGTATTTTTTTAGGCAACCTTATTTATAATTTTGAATTTATAAATTTAGTATAAAACGTCAAAATGTACACCTTACAAACTTTTTTCTCACCAATAATTGTGACCAACACCAATCACTGATCTTACTCGTTTTTTGATCACAAATAATAATAAATTTATTGTTTTCAACAACCTTTAAAAATTTGATAATAATTATTATTAACATTTCTGGCATAATTTTTTGTTTTTTCCGACCCATATATTCGCGGAAGTTGCAGAACAAAATATTGATGTCGTACCTATTGCCGAATGCAAAATTATGTTTGGTAGATACACATTACATATACGAAAAATAAAATAATAAAAACTAAACATACGGTAACGGTTTTAATAGAAATTGGCTAACCCGAAATGTAAAACACTGAACTGTAAATAAAATGTTACAGTCGGAAATTCGTATATTTTTTGCAAAGTTGGTTTTAATTATTGCTTTCCGGTCGTTTCATTGAAATAAAATATTATAAAACGGATGTTCGTGGAAACCGGGCAGGGTTGGAAAAATTAATGAAACAAAGTTACTTATAGTCTTTACATTAGTTAAATGAATTTGACGAAAATATATTCAACTGTTCTAAGTAACAAAAAAATAATTTAACTCGTAAGACTCGAGGTTGATTGAAAATTTTTTTAAAAAATACTTTAAAAAAAACTTTAATTTTAAAAGAAAAAATAAAGTTTGTAAAATGTGCTTTGCCAAACATAGTCATGTCGTATTTCGGCATCGTATAGACGAGTAAAGCTGCTGAATTTTTATACCTGGACAATGTATAAACTTTAATTAACAAATGAAATAATTTTGTGTTCAACCTGTCGTTAGTAATGTTAAATTTGTAACACTATTGTTGACGTATGAGCATTTCGCTCACATACTGAAAAATTAAGTTTTAATAAAATTAGTACTATTATGAACAGAAGCAAAAATGCGACGAACGTGTTTTCTGTATTATTTTGACCATATCGCAGATGTAGTGATGCCGCGAAATGGATTCACTGTGGCGTCGTAATTCGTGCCGCCCAACGCCCTAACGCTCTACAAAATTCGACAGTGCCACTTTGAGACAAAATAAAAATTATTGAATAATTTTAAATCATTATTTCGCATCGTAATTATTTTTGGTGACACGTCAATAAAGCATATTGTCAATTTGGACACGATAAAATTACACTTGAATCAGTGGTTCCAAAAATGGCAACAGAGCATATCAACGACGACGGGTTGAATCATTTGAAAAAATTCAATCAAAGCTTTCTGTAAGTAATTCAATATAGCGTTGAGTTAATAGCAATTTACTATTAATCAAATAGTAATTAAGTTGGTTTTCGCGTCTTTTTGTTTCACGCGACGTGCAAAAACTTTGTTTGGTGAAATTTGAATAGCTGCGAGGCAATTGACCGAAGACTTTGTGATGTTTTATTGTTAACGTAAAAGTTGGTCTACGCATACCTACTAATTATACTTATCCCTCGATAAGGAAATTTCACCATGTTCAGTTTGAAATTTGACCTAAAATATTTATGTTTTAGATTCTATACATAGCCATTGGCGTCTGAAAAGGCCTGCACGCAGAAGTTTCCAGATTCCGGCATCTTTATAAATATTTTCGGAGTATTTACATTTAAATGTAAATAAAAAAATTATTTAGGACAAGGGGAAATGCATATGATAATCATGAAAAGATGTATATTTTTGTTCCTAATACCTTATTTCATTGAACTTCTGCTTCTTCTATTCTGCACCAGCTTGTATGTATTGACAGTGCATTTATTTCTATTTTCCATTCCAAATTTCTTTTTCCAGTCTATTCTTATCATCTCGTGTCAACACTGTTTTACCCAAACAACAACGTAACAATAATTATATTTCTCAGCAAGGTCGTAGGTTTATCACAATTAATAACAATAACAATTATGATTCGTATGCGAGCCAAACATTCTAAGTATCAAACTTTTTTGGTCAATTCGGTCATTAGAGCGTGTGAAAAACGGTGGGCAATGGTTACGTATAGGGGAAACATCGTTCGCCGAGTATTCAACGAATTCGCAGTTTACTCGGAAACCAAAATCTACGGAAGATTATGAGAATATTAAAAAAATGAATTGAAGAACTAAGAGATTGCTTTTATCGAAGTCAATTGACCGTTTCGCCACCTTGATCCATTTAGATTCCTCTGTTTATTCGCTCTATATTCTTGAATTCGGTTCCGTTCTCTGGAATCCTCCTGACACGCATTGATTATTATAACGACATGATTAAGGCGGTCCAGAGGAAGTTCTTCCGCATCGCCACTATCAGGCTTATTATAATACATTCTTTACCTTTTTGTATTTCAAAATTAATTAAGCGAAATAGTATGCCACTATAATATGCAAACAGTGTACGTACCCAAACGCGCCTGTGTGATTAAAACCGCAAACATGTTATGGCCGCTCGTAATAATATAATGGCAACGTTTCTAGCATCGACGTGCCGAAAAAGACACCTAAAAGCTTATACACAGTACCATTGTTAAAGCTTTAATTAAAAATTATAATGGTCATAACACATATGGTGGTTGCTTAAATACAACTAATTTGTATCTGAAATTAACATTTTGTACTGTAATAATATTATGTTCACCTGGTGCCGAGAAAACAGTTTTACGCGCAAGATGCGAGTATAAAATAACAATTAGATTACAAAGACGTTAGTTAGTTTGTTAGTTAAAATGCATTTTAACCAAATCTCTAAATTATTTTGAATCGAAATTGAAAAAGTTGTGCGTAAAAGCAAACTTTTGATCTTCTAATCAAAGACGTGCGCATTTATTATAACATGTACAGAAAAAAGTAAGGATTTCACTAGAAGCAGTTAAAAATAAGTAATCACTGTTGTGTAAAACAAATTCTTACGAAGTCGACTTAGTTCTACATTAACAGTATGCAGTCTACTAAAGCGTAGTTAGGCGTATAATATATACTATTCACGGTCGGCTGCGTTTGTAGTGATCGCTCAATTTATTTTGAATCGTGAAATATTTTGTATTTACCGGAGAATTTACGTACTTGAGTGTCCCGAGTGATTTTTTCAAAGTGTTTGAGAAACAGCTGTATATGTTTGCATACGAAAACGAAACATTTTTACAAAATACTTGGAAAATGTGTATTAAGACGTATGCACATTTGCAGTATTATACGTTTGATATATTTCATATATTATCTTCGACAGTACAACTGCAACGCAGAGTATTCGCGCTATTGCGTTAGGATCCGTGAAACAAACAAACAATATTGAATCATAATTTGGTATAATATATTAGTAAACGGTCGTGTACCGTTTGAAATAACCAAGGACTCGCTTTTCTAAATCCTGAGTGAAACGTACAGAAGCGATTACTAAAAAATGCCGAGGTGGAACGATTTTGATTTTACGCTCGTACGTTGGCAAGTATGTAAGTATAACTACGTCGAAAAAATTTAAACATGTAGGTATATTATTGCGATACATTACTTTGTTGATTGTGGATGTATTTTTATATCATACCTACGTGATGCGCGTGTCTGAAGTTTGTACAAACCATTATTTTAATGCGATTTATTACGGAGACATACAAAACGACAAAATAATAATCTCCATTATAGAGTTTGTAATATTTTTCGAGACAAAAAAAGAAAAAAAAAAAAACACTGTACCTATGTGTCACGTGTTACAAGATCACATGCATGCAGGTATTTTTGCAGTACCTACTACAATATATAACAATATTATATACCGTAAAGTTAAAAACAATGTAAATTACAAAAACAAAAAAACAAAAATAAATTAAATTAAATACCTACACGTGTAGTAAAGAACTATGTAATATGTACTTTACAATAATGTGTTTACATATAACTTGCGTTTATCGTATCTATATTTTATAAATGAGTGTTTGTTTGTGTGTGTGTGTGTGAACTGTGTGAGTGAGTATGTGTGTGTGCACACGAGAGTGGGTGGGTTTGTGTTTGATATAGTGTGTAACGTGTGTTAATGGTATTGAGTGTTTCATTGTGTTTGTGAAGATAAAAAAACAAATCCTCTTAAAAACGGTTATCCTCAATGACGTAGTTTTTCCTTGTTCTTTTTGGTCGGTTGTCGATTGAAATCTGCTTAAGCTAGACGGATGCCCTTGCTGTTAGGACACTCGTACTCTTGTTTCACTACAAGTTCTGAAACAAAAAGTACGTATACGATGAGCAAACTATTCGTATATTTACACGTAAATATGTAATATGTTACACGTTCTTGAAATCGGAAAACTTAGAGACGCGCAAAACGTGAAATTCTCCTATTCGCGTAAACTATTATGATTTACACCGATTCGTGTATACGACAAACGAGTGCGCCAAGTTTCAAGACAAAGGAGTAAAACTTTATTAAAAAAATAAAAAATAAATATGGAAACTAATATAAAATTTTTAATAACGATTTTCGACAAGGAGCACGGTGATCGGTTCGTTCAATCTTTCATAATATTATGTAAACTGTACACGACACGTTTTTATCGAATTTAAATGTTGAAACGAACCGGAATGGATACACAAAATTATTTCAGTTACGATTTGTCCATTACTCGCAGTACATATACAGAGATAGATAAAGAGAGAGAGAGAGATATGTCTCACGTAGAGTTTATAGTGTTTATAGTTAGTTTTTCACTATTTTTTTTTTTTTTTTAACTTGTTTTTACGTGAAACCGTAGGCACGTCAATTGAATCCTTTTGATATTGTCGTATATTGCCCGCAGACCATCGGCAACCGTCACGGGAAAATTCGTACAATGGATGCGCGCTCGCGTAGTAATTAATAATCGTAAACGAGATTCGAACGACAATATCGTGGTCGCTATAATAATATATTGTTTTACGGCCAACCATTTCATTAGCTAAAAAATACTAATAAGCTAATAATGGTTTTCGTACGAAAAAATACGGTTCGGTTAGCAGCTGCTTAGTAATTGCTATATCGAGTATGATATCATTGTATAGTGCCCATAATATTGAAAGCGATACGATAAATCATAATAATATATTATTATAATCTATCGTAGTTGGACGACGGGGTTTGGGCGGAGTTTGGAAATGATGAATATTCTAATTATCTATTGAAATTCACGGGCGACCGGGGTTTCCTGCACGTTCGGTTACCACGATCGCTTAGAAGAAAATACGTATTTGTCATTTGCACTTACAGCTGGATAGTACACCTACCTATCTATAGTACTGAATACTGTACAATATAGGTAGCGATCCGCCCGAAGCGAGACCCACTCGGGCTCGGAATAAAACATATAGTGCCCGCAGACTGTGAACAAACAAGCTTGTTCGTTTCGTGAACAGATATTTTATAGGTATTCAGACGTGGTGAGCTATTTTTAAAATTAAATTTTTACTCACTAACTGTATAGACTTGTATTAGATAACTCCAATGACTATAGGTTACGTTTAAACCATTCCTAATGTGTGACAAAGAAAAAAAATTAACACAACAAACTTTTCGTTTACAAAAAATAGAGTCATTCTAGGTAGTGTTGGTTGGAGTAGCAGCATTGCTTTAGAGTAAGTCACAGGTTGAATGGGTCATTGGTTTGGAAGTAGCAGTTTGATGTCTAGGTATAATATATTTTCAACCTATAGGCAAACTCAGAAAAATTCTCGGCGAGTACAGTTAGTCAAATGATAAACACTCGGAAAATTATTAATTCTGAAGTTTTATCATTATTAGCTCGATGGATGGACAAATATTTTTTAAAGTTTGTGTTCTCAGTACCTACCTATACATTTTTAGTTTTTACCAAGAGATAACATGCTTGCTTTTATAATATTGTACCTATTGTTTGGATAGCATAATAAATAATAATTCATATTTCATGCTTAGTTTTACCTCGACATATTTACTCGCTCAACCGATTTTCGAGTAAAACGCCTTGAAGTTAAGTTGTTATTTATTTGTTATTTCTAAAAATCGTATATTTAAATACACTGGTTAGCAACTATTATTAAAGTTCTGAGGAACCTTGAAGTTTAATTATTAAAGTTTACTCGAAAAAATAAACCTTTACTGCTCGACTAGTAGGTTTCAACTTTCAGTTTGATTTGGGTCTAAAGTTTTAAAACTATTTTGTTATGAATACTTTTGACCGAGTTAAAAAGAAATATTGAATATATTTCAAGTGTTCTTTCTAGTTTAAAAATCGATTAAACAAATTCGGTGAACGAATAATGTAAAAATTTCTTTTATATCAAATTGCAATCGAATGTTGTTGGTGTACGTATAATAATAATCTTTCAAGCACGCATTAATTACAATAGATTATCAATCAACTTGAATATCGATTTCGTTAAAATATCGTCTCTTAATAAATGTTAGTTATATGTATTTTTGTTTAAATGAAAAGTTTTTAAATTAGAAAACAAAATCACTATAGCTCCAAGTTACGCTACAAACTAAAGGTTTTCTACAAAAAAAATATACCCCAAGTCTATATTATAAAAAAACTTTAAAGTTAGAAAATACGTTCATTGTTTGAGAAAAATAAATTTTAATTAGTCACCTCAAAAAGTTACTGAAAAAGAGTAAAAATTGAAATAATTTGAATATACAGTCAAATTCATCTAAAAACACCAAATTTTTTAACCAATTGGAGATTTAAGAATCTCAAAAATATTAGCATAACACTGAAATAATAATTAGATAAAACACTTTTTTTTTCCTGAACTGTTAATTTTATAATTTTTTTATTTTTGGACACAATAAACTGAAAGTTAGACAAATTTTATTCGTTATTGATACTTTATTCAGTTGTTGAATAAACGTCGATAAGTACACGTTTGAACTATCTACGAAAACGATTTACCTTTCTTATTGTATACTAAAGCAGACGTTATAATATGGGCTTCAGATAGTTTTCAGCAGAGGAAACTCAAGTTGAATTTTTCTATATCGTACTGTACAGCAACAGAATACTTTTATAACAGCTATAATATTGCTGTTGTAAAAAAAAAAATAATGATGATGATAACAATAAGTTTAAAAACGAGTATTTAATTTCAGTGAAAACATTAGGCTACCTTGTACAACATCATGGCAAATTCCACTTACTTAAAACATTTATGAGAGAGATAAAAAAATAAATAAAAACGTATCACATTTGCCGAGATAGCTTAAACCGGATCAACTGAAATAATTATTATTAAACTTTTCTCTTGGATTTTGTTATAATTACTTCCATTGCAAATATTTTATCATATCAAGGTTGATTATTGGGTACATAGGTTGTATGATAAATACAAGCATAACATTTTATCTATTCAAGAGCGTTTAAATTTTAAATAATAATTGTTCATAGGATTGAACAAACCGCACTGAAATGGTCGACTGATTAGTGATTTATATAAAATACATTTGAGAACTTCTTTTTGTCAAGAATCATACTCGTTGGTTAGGTGTGTAATACATGCAAAGACCTTTGTTGATCAACAAATTGTTCAAAATGAAGAAGTTAAAAAATTCCAAATATTATTTTGGTTGAAAAAGAATCCATTCGGCTCCATCGATCATAAAGAATAATAATCATTACTATTTACAACTGAACCGTATTCCGATGACGCGTTAACAAGTATTGCGAATACTTTTTGCAATAGGAAGTTGAATGTTTTCATTTTAGGACAGACTACATATTAAAAAGGAAAAATAAAATAAAAATAAAAAAGGATGATTACGATTCGGAGCGTATTGAAAGCAAGTGAAATACTGAATCATTTCTAAATTTTAATGGTTTGAATTTACCTATTAGCTAGAATACTTTTCAAACTTTTAAATTTTTTCGTTTCAAAAGCACGTGAATATGTCATGGAATCAATTATTCCAATAACATTTGTAATGTTTACATTCTAACGATGCAAAGTGTAACAATTTCAAGTCAATCGCAGAAATTTCAAAATTTTCGTTGTTTTTGGTACACAACTTAAAATTAACCGAAATTTTGAAAACAATTTCAATTAAGTACAGTTAAAATCCAAATTCTTAACATTTTGGTGGTATCAAAGGTTAAGATCGGACCCTAAAAAGTTATCGCGGATAAATAAAATTTCAAGTCAATCGGCGCAAAATTTGCGAAAATATTTGGATAATAACTGAAAAAATGTTCAAAAATTAAAAAAATCCACTTTAAATTAGTACCCTTTTGGTCCGAGTATAATATTGTACCAAACACTTCTAAATGACAAATTTTTATCCATCTGCATTGTATACTGGACAAGTATGATGATGATTGGCTGTACATAGACACCGATGAAGGCACTTGTCGAGAAAAAATAGGTAATGTAAAATTTGGAAAAATTTGTTGATTCTCAACGGCGCATTCCCATAGTGTGTTATAATACTGTCGGAAAATACTGGAATACCGCGTTTATTCGAAGCAGCGGCGAAAACTAGACCACAGATTGTAGACGAGTGCATACAAAATAATTATTTTCTTTTTTAGACAACCATTTTTTTTAGACTTTCACATTTTTCTGAAGACTTTTGTGAACTACGGCCCCACCCGGACACTAGCCCCCGAGACATTTTTCGGCGACGACCAGTCTAATCGGATGGTACTACTACTCAAATATGACGGTGACGCGCGTCAAAAAATTATAATTACGTCGCGCCAACACTTACTCGCGTTGTGTTCGCAGTTGTACTTTTCCATGACGCACTTGTTGCCGAAGCTCAAGTTCACTTTGTCGCCGTCGGTACCGCAAATCGGCGTGTACTCGTTCGGGCAATTGGACTGACATTTCCGGGCCGGCAACGCTGTTGTCGTCGTGCTGGTCGGCTTCACTTTGTGGCCGGTGTTAATCTTTTTGTCGCTGGCCGGAGCACCGTTGACGGATACTACCGCGATGATCAAGCCTAGATTTAGAGGAACGTGAGTATATTAATCGAAGAAATTTTCTGTTTATGGTTCTGAGCGCGGCGAACGATGTTTATTTCGTTTTCCGTGAACAACTCTAAGAGTATTTAAAAATGCACCGATGTCTTTTCTGAAACGTCTATGGACTCTGATGGTGTAAGTATGGGTCTCGAACTTGAGAGTCAAAAAAATTGAAAAAGTTGCGATAAAAAAACCAAGCAGTATTTAAGGAAAGTGGTGCAGCGCATACGATTGAAATGAAATGAGACGGGTAGGAGAATATCGGGGATAGATAACTTTGCGCGTTATGGTTTTAAGGAAATTAATTGATCACGTTAGATGGAACGCGCTAATTTATGGTCAAAGAAATTCTGTTAGAGAACACTACGAAGAACGATGTACCTATATGTGCGAGTGTTTAACGGGGTCGTTCGTTTTATAGCGACCCCTCGTCCATTTTTTCGCCTCTGTGTTTACATTTCGTGGCTTTGTCGACGTGTTTGTTCAGCACGCGAACGTTTTATCGAGGAGACCGAGAACATCTGCTTGCAATTTTTTTTTTCCCCCGAAACGCTCGCAAAAAGTTCTTGTAGAGATGTTTTGTTCTAAGAATCCTTAACGGGTCCGCTTGAATTGTGGCTGGAATTGTGTTGAATTGTGTGAATTCATTTAATTTATTCGATGTTTTCAATTCCGGATTTTGTATAATAGGACATATCGATCCGAGAACAAATGATACTACGCTACTGACATCGATTTGAAATTAATTAAAAGTCAAAATAAACACCATTTTGCAGAGACTGAGATCGGTGTATAATTATAATTATTGTCGCTCCTCAAAGTGATTTACATACCTACCTATAAATAAAAACAATTTTGTTTAAAATGAAAAAATCTTTCTATTATCTCTCGACAATTAATTTAATAAAAATCGAAATCGCGTAAACTTCAACAGACTTAGGTATTCTATAAATTGATGATGATACGATCAAAAATATAATATATTGCATTATTAGATGAAGTTACCCTCATAAGGAACTGCGGTGTAATTATATTATTAATAATACGATACTGTAAATCCAAGTTTTCGAAAAAAAAAAAATACTACCCCTCAATCGTTATAACGAGCTCGAACGAGTCACACGGGACCAGTTAATCAATGACCGTAGGTACCTACTTTACGGTTTCAATTGTTTTTGAAATTTCGAATTTCTCCCTTTCTTTCTTTCTGCGCTTAGAATTTACTCCTATTCTTTCTATTCATTCATTTTTCGGATAATTTGATAAAGCCGGTCGGTTTTACGTCCCGGTGAGACCGTTGATTGATAATATCATACATTTATTGTTGAAACGTCCGCAATCGAGTTCGGTAAACCTCGGCCGTATTGGA
This sequence comes from Hormaphis cornu, assembly GCA_017140985.1. Taxonomy (NCBI): domain Eukaryota; kingdom Metazoa; phylum Arthropoda; class Insecta; order Hemiptera; family Hormaphididae; genus Hormaphis; species Hormaphis cornu. Next base: position 11,798,613 of record CM029359.1, read on the forward strand.
ATTAATAATACACCGCCGTCTACCGATTTTCATGTGGTTCAATGAGCAAGGGCATATTTCAGCAGGAGTGTCGATCGTCTCCGTTTAGACCGTGAAATTCGCATTGTAAACAGAAACTTTAACATGTAGGGACTAGAGTAAATACAAGTAATCAATATTCCGTGTATACACCCATATGCAAGGTTGCGGTCGTATTGACTCGTTAAAAGTTAAAAAGTTAAATCAGTTAACAATTGTATCGTTTACTCACCAAGTAAATTTTTTTTTTTATATAACTTGTTTACTGAAAGTTAATCTGTAATAATTAAAACAATTTTTTTATACTCTTTAAAAAATAATACACACATTTCTTTGAAAATGAGGAAATAAATAGGTGCAGTCTCAGTGGAACCTCGGCCGTTTTGCACGTCCGTCCGGGGATTATTTTGCGGGATAGGTACAATATAATGCGTTTTATTTCGGCCGAACGCACGGCGGTTCCACGACTCGTTAAAACTTTAAAATTGTGTGAGCGTGTTTATATTTTAATTGTTGTTATATTGTTTTTAACTATATTACGCGAGAAGTTAATAATGCGTATAGTGCGTTCCATTGAATTGCGAAAACTCCTGGCGGTGATGTCGTACAATATTAATAATGCTTTCTCAGTTTTTCCGCTCGGCGAAACGACACAATTATATTATTACATAGTTGTATAGTAATATAAGAATATTGCAGTCAGCTTCGGGTGCGACCGAGGAAAGTTAGAGAGAGAGAGAGAGAGAGAGAAGTAGCTTTACTTCCGTGCAGCTACTGAAGAAATTAATCGACATTTTGTTTTAAACCGTTCTGAGTTGCGTGGGTAGTATGATGGAGTAACGATTGTGCTTGGACGGATCACTGGTTTGGAAGTTTTCAATATTTCAAAATTTCAAACGTATCATTTAATATCCAAAAGCAATGATTGCCTTCGAGAAAACGATTTTGAGCGAGCTCAATAACCTGGTACGTGTCCTGGAAAAAAACGCCCTTAACAAAAAAAAAACAGTTCTATTAAACTACTTAGATTACCTCAAGTATACGATTTTTTTAAGTACTTGCTGTCCAAACACCTTTTCACCGACCTCAAACTTACTACCTTTCTTTCCTTTCTTCCTTCCTTTTTTTTATGTAATACTACGATTACTGTGTTATTAAATATTAAATGAAGTACTTTCCAACTTTTTGCCCTATGAAATTTTTCGATTGGACGCACCAGATCTGGCAGTTAAAGTGGTGTTAACAGAAAAAAAAATATCAAAATAAGTTTCAAACAAAATATAATTTAAAGCGAAAATCTCAACTTTTTTATGGTGTTCAACGTAAAAATTGGACCTATCTTTCTATACGAAAACTTCAACGCAAGCCTAACGATTTCAAACTTTTCGCCTCGAAATTTTGAATTAATTTTTGATTTTTGGGGTATAACCCAAAAAGTAAGCGAAATTTTAAAAAAATTTGGGACCAATATGCCACCATCCCTAATTCTAGCCAAAATACAGGGGGAAATAACATCATTGTAAAAACAGTACATTCTTCGCTTCGCTCAGGCCTCAGAATCCAAAAAAAAGTAGACGGATGTCAACTATAACTATAGTATGACTATACAGGAGGAGTGTTTTGCCAGGGGCGAACTGGCCAGATATGAATAGAGATGGTGGCTTATAAAGAGGGAATGTAAATATTAAACTTTTTTAGTACATTTTGTATAGTTTTTGACTAATTCACTAATATCAGGAAGCTAAGAAGTAATAGGTATCACATCCCCTCCGTGACCGTACACTAAACCATTGGTATAAGACGTTAATAGGTATAAAATAGGTGTATTTATATTCTTGGGTTGAAATCCAAATTAGTTTTGCAATTCGAAATCGAAGCCGACAGTGAGATTGAAAAAATATTGTCAAAATGGACGTTTAAAAACAAAATCCAAAACAAAATTTGTGAATGGATTCCGCGGTAATTAAATTATCGCGAAATTCATACGATTATTTGAAAAAAAAAAAAAAATAACTATTCAATTTTTAACTCTGAAATTTAAGAGACGCGCGAATACACAACTTAAAAAAAAAATCAATGCAAAAAATTGCCCAGTTAATTAGGTAATTTACAATTTCTCGAAAACTACTTTTACGGAAAAAAAAAAAACGAAAATTTGTTTCGTTTTTTATATCATACATAGAAACCTCTCATAATTCTTAAGTAATTATAAACGTAGCTCATGAAATTATACTGTTTAATTTTCATTATAAATTTATTGTTATCTAACGTTATGAACTCAATCGGCAGCGGATACTTGTAGTCGAACACGTTTTGTTTAACATTTTACTATCGATTTTTACTGTGATATTTGGTCCGATTGCACGCCCCTATTTGAAATCGTCAACAATTCATAATAAGCTGTAAAACTACTCTATTACAAGTAAAACAGAAGAAGAAAAACGTTCGACTTAAGATCAAATCGATAGTATATATATTATTATTAATTAGAAGTGTAATTTTATCATTTCTTCATTTCTTCTTCATTTCTTTATCATGTTTTACTGACATTAACTGCGCTAAATTTTATAGTCGTGAATTTGGCTCTTCTTTTAGTACGCGCGTTGGCGCCGAATCATCCTGATGAAAATTCGGGCCGCTGCAAACGCTCTAAACGGTTTTCGGCAATGCTTTGAATGATATAAAAAAAAATCCACCCACGAGAACGGGAAAAATGACACACTACATAACTAGGTATGCGACACACAAATCCCGCGATTGGTTAGTGTCATGTGACGCGAGAATTATTCGCAAGTTTTTTTATGAGACGTACGCGCATTTTTACACACATTTGTTTTTAATAAATAGTCGCAACGAACATAATTACTGTGATAGCTCGTTTTTTTTTTTTTTATGATTTATTGTGTGACCTATAGGGTTGTTTATTACCGCGCGGGATAACTATCCGACCCGCGTGGTTATTTTACGCAATTACATTTTCCAACGGGATTGTATTGTAAACTGCGCTCAACTACATTTGCTAGCGTACAATGAGTGACGCGCGCGAGTTTTTTTTTTACAACGAACGAACGAACGAATGCGATACGAAGCTTACAAATTATTTCCAACAGTAAGTAGTTTTGATTTTTTCAAATTCCGTATAGGTTTGTTTATTTTTTTTCTATCAATAGTAGTACGAATCGTACAACAAGAAAATAATCTTATTATCGTGATGCTCGCGCCATTTGGGTGTTGCACAAAGACCGTTATTATAAAGACGATAATTATTATTGAAACGTACGCGAGCTCCTCGAGTACACGGGTTCGCGTGGGAATCAGTCAAAAACGAACGAAAAACGAGCATTAAAATCCGCCACGGTGTACAAATTTAGCGCTGACGACAAAAAAAAGACACGCGGCGAACACACCAACCAACCAACCAACCAACTTACCCGCCAACAGCAGGACCGACGTGAACGATTTCATTTCGCGCGTCTTCGTGTGCGGCGGACAGCAGCGTCTGGTCGTCCTCTGGGTTGTGCACTCGGGTCACGACGGCGAGGGTCTGGTTGGCCGCGCGGTGGCCGACGCTAATTTATAATATTATTATGCGGGGTACTTCTCCCACCGACGATAACGTTGTTGTTATTATTCGTTTCGCCAAACGTGTAAAAAGGTCACGCCATTATCATCGCGTTTGATATCCGTAATAATAATATTATTATATGTATCATACACAATACCTACGTGCTGTAATTGGTCGTCGTCTCCCCTGCGGCAGCGGCGGCGATCCGTCGTACGCGATTTATTGTTGTGTAGCTGCAACGCGCGCGTAATTGTGTTCCACTGTGTGTTTGCGGGTGCTGCTGACAGTGTGATGCTGATTCAACTCGTATTATTATTACTATCGTTTTCACAACGACGTTATACTCTCTATTGTTTTTACAGTAATTCTTTTTATTTACTGTCAACAATTGTTTTTCGTACACAAGATCATAAAAGTCAGTGACTAAAAGGTTTATATGGCATTCGGTGGTTGCTCTGATTGAAGCTTTATTTTTTCGAAATTCTGATTACTCTTTTACCCTAAAAACAAACAAAAAACCTGTGATGTCTCGCCTAGTAATAGATAACACTGTTGATAAGATGATAAAGCATGTTTCAAGTTGTGTAAAACCATGCATGCTTTTTAAAAGTAATAAAAATGTTATAAAATGTAAAACCTGTGTTATTCTTTATAATGGTAATTGCACAACAATAAAGAATATAAAAAAACCCGAGAACTTTACGGCGAAAATTTTGAAATTTACGTGTTCCTAATGGCGTTTTTTTGGATAGAACGAGCGCTTCAAATCGTTAAGTTTAACACTACATAAGAGTTGGGGTTTCGGCTTTTGTTTTGTTCGAAGCTAAACATAGAAAATCGTAAACCTAACTGAAGAAATAACAACAAATCAAATTAATAGATAAAAATTTCGATGAACTGAACGCTCAATATTATTACCGTTGAAAAACTGCGACGAAAACAATTATTATTCGTTCATTCCGTTGAAAATATAGGTAAATTTAATCATATACTCGGAGACGACTATTATACTCCGCTTAGCTTTGTTGATAATGCGTGATAATCGATAATCCAATATCATCTGTCATATAAATGCCAAAATAATGTAAATTTCTTATTGTTGTCTAGTTGTTGTCTCGAACGGCAGGAAAAACGTATTCTTTCGTTTAATAATTATAATAAAATAATGTTACCTATTATGGATAAGTGTGTAACAGAAACGATTTGTGATCGTTAGTAACGATACGTTTCCGTGTTGAACGAAAAGTTTTTTTCCGTCTCACGGTCAAATAAACAGTAATAATCAATTATTTTTTCATCGCATTACATGGTGTAATGCATAAGTTTTTTCACTTAAACATCACTGTAAACGTACTCGACAGACCAAATATTTGGAAATGAATTTGTGTGCTTTTATGTGCACTGTTCCGACAATGTTTTGGACTTGGGTAGTTGATAATTGCTTGTTGTGGGTAATAATCGAAACAAACTCACCACACCCACCAGAATCGTTTAAGGTTAAATAATGGTGTATTTTGATATTCCTCTGACAAATTCTAAACTGCATAATATGAAACCTTATAAGCTTATTAAATAATATTGAAAAAAAATTGATTCTCGAAAATGTAAAACGGCTATTAGACCACTACTAAACAGCTATAAATTTTATGTGTATCGTGTCACAAAAAAACAATCTTTTTGCTGAAAATCGGAAAATAACCTGTTATCCTTACAGGCAGGGCTGTGAATTTGATGCACTGAAAAACCTTGCTTTTAAACACTCGAAAAAGAACCTAAAAATGCAATAAAAAAAAAAATCAGAAAAACATAAAGTAAAGTAGCTGAATAATATTTCACTGAAAATCTTGAAATCAAAAAAATTATGGAAAATGATTCGATCTCAAAACGCACAAATGAATTGATTTATTAAAATAATTTTAAAACCACAATTTGACAAAAAATATTTAGGCGCCTACACATCATAAACATAATATAATTAAATCAAATTATTTCTTAACCATTGAATTCTTATAAATACTTACAAAAACAGTAAAATCTTCAAATCTTACCAATTTTAATTACATGTGAAAGTTTCAGCTTATTCCAATCGTCGTTGTGGAAGTTACGACGACCAAAAATCTAAATCGATTATGTGAAAAACACGTAATCTGAGTATGTGAAGACACGGTATTTTCGTGTTTATCGTTATTAATATTATTATTTTAGACGCCGGACTTGGGCGCGCGGAACAAGAACGCAACGGAGACCTTGGAAACAACGAAGTTCAAAGATTGCAACATGTTAATAAAAAATCGGCCGAGAGGAAACGGCTTTAAACGAACTACATTGGTTTAATATTGTTATGTTGTTGGTCGCCGACCCCATAACACACACACACACAATATCGCAATGGAAATCTAACGTAATTTGTACCTATTACACGACCATTGTTGTCGAATTATTATTATATATAATATACATATTCTGCAGGACGTTTCAAAACCGCTCTCGGAAAAAAAAACCGGTCACTCCGCGCGCGATCTTAGCTCGTTTACTCGCTCGTTTTTTTTTTATTGAAACTGCAGGGTACGTACATGACACAGTAATAATAATAATTATTATAATAGTATTATTGTGATATTTTATTGAATGTTAAACACCAATTATACAGCTTACGAGCGAATATGATACAATAATAATAGGTATACACGATTCAATATGATTTATTATGATATTTTGTCACCTACGTCTCTCGCCGTTTTCGAGGACGCGTGCATTAAAAAAAAAAAAAACGTAAATAATCGCTCAGTTTCGACGGGCGTTCGAGCTTCCGGAACGCTCGATTGAACGTTGAGTGGTCGTCACGCAGGTTCCGACGTAGCTGAAGTCGGTTCCTGCAACACAAAGAAGACGTTTCAATCTTTTATTTCCTTTTAATATCATCCTACTACCGTTCTAATCGTACAACGTTTAATATTTACCAGACCCGGGTTGGAATTAAAATTCTCAACACATTCGGAACACATTTTGAGTATATTAATTAAATACAATAGAAATCAAAAATAAATGAATAACATTTAAAAAAAAAGTTTTTTTTTCATTTACACTTTACATGGTAATATTCAACAGAAAACATAAACCTTGAATTCCTTACAATTATAACATACGTATTGTTAGTTAACGATAATTTATTGTATATATTAAGTTAATTTTGAGGTTGCAGCATACCGAGCTCAAGTCGACCATGACCACAAACATCAGCTATAAATCTATTTAAGCTAAATTCAATAACGGAATATTATGCACGTTCAATTTATCATCAAAAGTTTCATAACAAATTCAAGCGAAATTTTTGTTTTTTTATTTTCAATTATTTAAAAAATATTCGGTACATTTCTTGCGGTGTTCCGGAATCCGCAGCATTTGAATCGTGTTAATTTTTTTAAGTATTCGTATGTACTATCAAAAAGGAGTTTACTCGAATCTAGGATGTTACAGTATTTTAATAAACTATTGTAATTAAAATCCGCGTGTCGCGGACAAGATTTAATTTAAATAGTACGTTACGCATTCCTGATGGAATACTGCAAAGTTATGGTATTTGGAGGTTCCCAATTAAAGGGAGTAATCCGGGTTTTTGGAGCTACGTGCTCCATATTTTCCAAACGTCCTCCGTTCGTCTCATTTTTCTAATCTTATGATAAGAATTAAAATACATTCTGCTGACTACATTTGTTTATGAATTGCCAAGTACAGTTATATTAAATTCTATGATGAAATCAATATTACTTACATGATACTATAACTCTTATAAGATTTAATTACCATTTAAAAACTTAATAATGTAGTATTTGTCTGATTAAGGGTTTATGTCTTATTATAAGGACCTATATACTTATTATTATGTGTCTGGGATGTGTAGCCCTCCACGGGTCAACAAACAAACATTCAGCCCTTTAGAAAACAAGTTTAAATACGCGCCACTGTGTAATGGACAAAATATGGTCTTCAACAGATTATTATCTACGCGTAGACAGTTATTTGTCGTTCTATAAAAATTTGTTTTGATTATTTTTTTGTTTTATAATTTACAAAATTTAATGCGAAATAATCTAAAGAGTGTTATGTTTATTGTGTCAATTCGTTTTCAATATTTTTTCAGTTTATAAAAACTAAGACTATTATTTTCGATTGTATGCACTGGTAAAGCATACGTTTCTATAAAATTGAACGCACACTCATGCCTTAATGATAAAACTCCAGTATTGAACCTACGTTAATCGGCCAATGTAGCACCGTAAAAATAGTAATTACGTCATTTTCACGGATTAAATCAATTTAAATGGAAAACAAATGCTTACGTGTGCCACTGCAGTCAGCAATACATTCCAAAAATCTTCTGTTTTGATAAGTTTGATTATCGCTTCCGCATACCGGATTGAAATCGTTCGTAACTCTTTCCCTGCATCTGGTGTTACATTGATTTCTCTGACTTTCGCTTTCTTCTGCTGTAGACGGTTGTACTTGATTTTGATTCTGGTTCTGGTTCTGATTCTGGTTTTGATTCTGATTCTGGTTTTGATTCTGATTCTGATTTTGATTGTTTTGGTTAGTCGGTCTGTTTGGTCTGTTCGGTCTGTTTGGTCTGTTGTTTCCATTATTTCCTTGGAAATTCTGTCCCTGATTCATACCACCGTTAGACCACTGAGAGCCAAACTGTTCTTGATTACCACCGTTGTTTCCTTGGAAACCTTGACCTTGGTTACCGCCATTGTTCCCTTGAAAGCCTTGTCCTTGACCACCTCCATTGTTGGGCCATTGGTTTTGTTCTTGTGGCCGGTTTCCAAAGTTTTGTTGTTCCGTTTGAGAATTCTGACTGCCGCTGTTGAACCATTGACCTTGGTTTTGTCCAAACTGTTGGTTGCTAGGGTATGGTGGATCGAGTCCACTAAATGGATCTTCTTCGTTCGTCGCAGATGATTGCCGCTGTCTTTCAGTCACTCGACGGTTATTGGATTGCCTCGTGGTTCGTCTAGGTGGTTCATAAATTTGATTGTTACCATAATCTCGGGATATTTTTAACTGAAATGCCGTTGAATCCGGGAAAATCACGTTTTCATGATTGAATGGTACTCGCCCGTACACTGACAAAACCAACAAGCTGCAGGACGCTGGAAACAATTTAATTTAAAGTAGTTATAAAAAATGCTAAGTCGTGAACATGTTTATAGTTTACACACATTAAAATATACATATTTAAATAACTACATAAAAATTATTATTGTTTAAATTATTTTACATAAAATATTCATGATTGGTTACCGTTACAAAATAATATATTAATTATACGTTTTATAAAATTCAATGTTATCACAACTATTATGAAACGATCGCTTATGATACAATTCTGATTTACGTGCAATTGATGTTCTGAATCGATTCATGTAGATTCTTAATAATATGTTTTGAAAAAATAATGAGTTAAATTATTGGAGTTAAAGTTATCGTTTGGTTTTTCTAGCACAAAAGTTGGTTTTTAATACATCTACCCACCCCCCTTGTTTAATGAATGTTCATTATAAATTATACATGGTAGTTATAACACATGTCATAACATATTATCTGAACGTTTCTCCAAAATTATAGTATAAAATGCGCATAAAGTTCTCAAAACCGATTATTAATCATTATAATATTGTCAAAAGTATATCATGGTTAAGTAGTAAAGTCTGTCGTAAAGAGGACGCGCTAATGTATAACTGTAACTATTTATTTTTGAAAACCGAAAATTGAACAAATTTTTCCAAAAAGTAGTTGTGTACGAGATTTTATTGTAACTTGTGAATCAATGCAAGATATTATTGAGCAGAGTAATCTGTAATAAACCTTTAAGTTGTACAACACGCCATGCAATAAAAAAATATAGCACACGCACGCTTAGAAATGATTATCATTTAACACGCCACGACTTCTAGCTAAAACATAATTAAATATTGAAAAAACAACACACTTATATGCATCAAAATAAACAATCTATTAATAATTTATAACAATTATTGTATTATTTACGCAATATTATGGTTACTTACAATGATTTGGACCGTTCACAGTTGTTTAATGCAGAAACTATTGTTTACAAAGTTTAGGAAATCTGAGGGGAAATCAATCACAGTTTGTAAGGATCGTCGAAGAGTTTTAAAACAATATCGATGTTAAGCTGTACACGAATAGTGGGCGACAGCACGCCCTGCGGTGACGATTTACGACTGAAGCTTTTTGGCCGGTTATTGCTATTACTATTGTTCGTATATTTCATTGATAAACAACAATCGCAGAGCTTCTAAAAGCAAAATTAAGAGAGTGCCAAGTATAGGGTAAAGCGCTTCCAAATTTGAAACTAAAACCGTCAAAAACTCGAAACACAAAATTATATAAAAGTACTTATGCTTTGTGCAGATGCGAGTCCAGAGAATTTTTTCAGGAGAAGCTGATAAAAATTTTTCTAAAATATAAAATATACTAGAACGATAAGGAAAAACCACATAGAATAAAAAATAATTATTATAAATAAAAACACTTATTTTTTGGCCGATTTTTTTTATAATACGCCCCTGGTTTTGCGTTAGTTAGTGGTTTTAATTTTTTTTACAATTTTAGTATCTAGCACCCTGCATTACCACGTATTATATTATTGTTTAATTGGCGCGATGGCGTTAAAGTATTATTGACTTACTTTTATTAGGATAAATTATTTTACTAGTCAAAATGTGTTACTTGATGTCGACTATTCCTAACCTACGACAGTTTTGATCTTGCGGTAAAATACAATTATCTATATGAGATTGGAAACATTTTCATGAAAACTTATCAATTGTTGTTTAACGAAATATGATATGAATATAAAATTACCAATACTGCAGTTATCAAAGTTATTATGTTAGAACTTTACATGATCGTCAAAATATGAAGTAATATAACACTCAACAAGTATAAATGTTATTTTAAATATTTTAATTAATTAATAATTATTTTACTGTTTTGTAAATAAAGATAATAATATGTTTTTTAGGCGTTATATAATATGTTTTATTGACTATTTGTTATTTGTTCCTATAGATTTACTGATGCCAACGTATTATTAATAATTGTTTGTGGTAATTGCACTCAAACCCGTTTATTTTTTTGTTAAATAAATCTTGTCCTTCGGTATTCCAGGAAAACATTTTTTTCCCTACTTTATATATTATGTTTAAGTACGTTTTATCGTATAGTTTCTGAATAAAATTAAAATAACTTTGTTCTTTGATACTGTACACGTTTAGACGTACTTATAAGTAATGGCATATAATTGCGGTTTTGAAACCGTAAAAAATACGAACCGCTGTTACCATGCAATACAGTACTTAAACACATGTTATATTACATGGTTTTTTCTTATGTAAATGGCCGGTTGAATGAAAAGTATATTAAAAAAATTAAATGATAGTTAGGTACCTACTTAACTGAATTGTATTAAAATTGAAAACTTAAACGAAAGAAGTGTTTTTCGATAGTAATCTGTTTAATCAAGTTTGATAACAAATTATTCATCAAATTTCCAAGAAAATTTAGAAACGTAGACATTTTCTACTGTAGTAATGATATGTACAAAATGTTCAAAACTTTCTAGACTGAAAACTATCTGCCTAGAATGTTGTTGCAAGTATTAAATCGATACATTATGTCTGACGATAATATATCATCACAGCCGTTATTAATTTAAAGTTTAATATTGTGCATATCAAAATATCATTTAGGTACTAAACATAATATCATGTAAAATAAGTAGGTCGGATTCTTATGAATTCAATGTGTACCCGAGTTAAATAAAACAAAATAAACTTAAAATAAAACAAAATAATTGAGCAACATAAAATAAGGACTCATTATTATAGTTAAATATGTTGATTTTATTTCAATAAATAAATTTTTTTTCGAAATACAAATGAGTACATCTTATTTTGGGTCAGAGCTAAATTTTTTGGAGACGTTTTTATCTGTACCTATTGTTGAAGTTAAATTATTTAAACACTCATTTTGTTGTTCATTCAAGCTGCATATAAATACAATATAAAAATAAAAAATTGACGATTTTAAACAATTAACATTATTATTATCTGCCGTTTACAGATGATTTGTATTTAATTTAAATTTTTTAAAAGACCTGTTTGTATATTTAGATTTTCAGAAAAGTAACAAAAACCATAAGCGTCCAAAAGAACACGATTCAACAGAGGTGGTAAATATTTATATAAGTACAGTAGTAATAGTGAAATAAGCTACAAAAATGTTTATGATAACCACAGTTTTTTACTGAAATATTAAAATCAATAAACAAAAAAAAAAATAAAAATAAAATATTTCGGTTAGTATGAACAAAATTCAAGTTATTGGGTACAATGAAACTGAGACATTTTTATTCTTATTTTTTTTCATTATTTAACGGTGCATGAACCATTATTAAATACTTACGTATTATTATAACCAAGAAGTGAATATTATTTTCATTTTATCCAAACGAATACTACTTTACCGCATGTTATTGTACATTAAACGCGTTAATTTTTTTTCGTTTCGGTATAAATTACATTTTTTCAACGATAAAACATGAAAAATCCTAAGTTTTTACCCAGCGTGTACGTACTTTACTACATAGTAAATTTAAACTTGTGACGCTTTAAGGGTGAAAAAAACTGGAGTTTGTCGCGTGCGAAAAAATCGTAATCGAAATTCGTAATCTATACGTGTTTTTAACTGGCCAAGCTAAATTTCTTACACACTAATTCAAAGTTCGAACGTTCATTTTTTTCTCTGTCACGCGCGCTTTTCATAATATCAAAAATGTAATGTTTTGCGACTCTTTGAAATTTGGCTCGCCGGAGTGACATTCTCAGTGGCGTGCGCAAGAAGGAAAAATTGGGGGTACTTTGACAAATTTTTTTTGACTCGTTAAGTTAAGATAATTGAAAAACTAATAAATTAAGGTAATTTAATTGATAAATATTTTCTTTTCTTAAGTTTAAGTTAAAAATTAATTTATAAAAAAAATTAATTTAATTTAATAACTTGTAGGTATATTGTTTATTGCACTGGTTTTGTAGTACGAACGTTCCTACTCTCTCTCGACAAAAAAATCAATTAGCAATTTAATTTTGAACTTTTCTTCATACAAATAGCTACATTTTTCTAAAGTATGTTTTTGAAAAAATTTAACTTCATATCGAACCATAGTGAATTAATTTAAAGTTAATACAAACTTAACGTTTTAACTTAATTTTAACTTTTTTGTTTATACCCCCGATTGTATTTTTCTTTTGGTAAACTTGTAAATGTATAACCAGCTAGTCACTGTTTCCTATTAAAAATATCGATCGTACAATATATAGTGTAAAAAAAAAAAAAATGAATAAATAACGATACAATGCCTATAATTTGAATTTGTAGGTATTGACTTAACTTAATATTACTTAAAACTTTTATATAAATCGGTGATTAAAACAATTTCGTAGTTAGAAAATTTAGCGTTACAGATCGCACACAAAACATTATAACCAAATTTTCTGTTTTTTTTTTTCATAGTTTCTCCCTGCACCACTGGCTGCAGCGAAAAAGTATTTTTGAGAAACACGTGAAAGCTAAAAACAAAATGTCGGCGTTATTCGTGGTTTTAGGTTTTTAACTCTCCCTATAAGTCTTGTGCGCCTACGGAATCCAAATTTGGTATAACATTGAAATGAATTATTATTCCACGTCTTCGGCGAGGAGTTACCGGTCACGCCGCAACCACTGGGACGTTCTCGTCGGTCGATCCGCGAGCGCCAAAGTCGGCAATTTCAACGCGACGATACGCGAAATCGTAATAATAATAATCGTATCCGGCGGACTGATCGCGTCGGAACGATTTTGATTGATTAACCAGTGCGTGGAAAATATCACATCGAACGCGTGTTTGGAAATTAATTTTTGAAAGTACCCGCGTCTGAGCTGTACATGAGCATATTATAATAGTTCATAATGTAACGCGGAGTTTAGTCGGAATCGCGCCACGCGACGGAATGCGCGGTTGTCAGCGAACCGTCGACAACAATCTCCCACGGTTCGAACCGCGGTTTTCTCGCAGCGAAAACTAAATGAGAGCTTAACTCAAAACAAAAAAAACCGGAATCGATATAAAGGTCTTGACGAAGTAGTGACTAGGAACGCTTTGAGTGGGTCACTGATTCGGATGTTGCGGTTTGAACAATCGAACGTGTTATTAAATGTCTGAAAGCAATGGGTTAACAACGGAAAACGAGCGAGCTGAAACCGAACTATTTAAAAAAAAATAAACGTATTCATACGTATCATGTTTGAGTACAGTTGAACTTACCGAAAACTGCCGTCAACAATCGGCCCATCGTTCTTCACCAGAAATATGCACCTAAGCGTACGCAGAAGACGACCCGCGATTTCGCACTGATCGGACCGCTCTGCATCTGCGGAGCTAATGGTCAGCGGATTGTCTCATAATATTATGTTATATTATTGTACATGCGTAATGAGGCGAGAATATGGGATCCGTATAATAGTAATATTATGCGATGGCTTCCATGTGAAACCGGTTTTTTTCTCGTTTAAAGGTCATACAATCGTCGTTAATAATCGTTATTATTGTAAACAACACGATTATTAATAAATGTTAAATTTTACCGCGCGAATTACCGTACGAGTCGAAAAACCTGAATTTCTGACGGGACAGTGGAGACGAAAACCCGGACGGAGAGTTAAAATTTATCACAACACGCATTGTCCAGACCTCCGTGGCCGGGGATGTCGGTTAAAAAATTTAAACTTTTACTTGTATTACAGCTCTCCGTGTCTACGTTTGTCCAAGGTAGGGATTAATTAGTTAAAAAGTCAAGTTTCAAATTTAACCGTTTTTTATTAACTTTTTTATTCAGTTAAAAATCGTATCGCGTTTATTCGACTTTTTATAGTTAATCCAACTAAATAAGTATCTCCCATACGGTATGATCATTTTATTCCGTTATCAAGCGGATCCCACAACCAAAACTAATTCATTGACTTTTTTTTTTAGATTCTTAGATTTCAATCTGTTTACTGCTTTTAAAAGTTTCAATGACACCGTCAACATTAATATATTGTAGGCAGTTAAATTAATGTGTTGATGTGACCAATCATAACTTATGACATTTATCGTTTATTTTATATTTTTGTTAGCCAAAGCTTAAGTCACTGGAGGCCCGTGCCCACCCTGCCTTCCCCATAGACACGCGTATAATTACACGTATGGTAAACTTATACTCCTATAAATATTACCTACGCAAAGATTTTTAATTTGTCTTATATATTGTTTCATCAAGCTTTTCCGTGTCGTTTTAATTAAAATATGTATACACAACTTAGCGCGAGTCGGAGGATTATGAATTGGATAATAATATATTATGATGTTTGCGTTTAGTACGTGAAATTAAAAACAAACAGGAAATACATTTGATTTTTGTTTTTCTTTAGTATTTGTTAAATTTTTGAGGCTCAGTTAAATGTCGGTGTGCAAAAATTGAGCGTTTTAAAATTCGAACGTGAAAACCTTATACGGTATAAGTTATAATTTACGTATACTTACGAATTTTGTACGCAACGCATGGTGATCGGTAAATAATAAATTAAGTAACGCGTCGAGTGATAAATCATTATTTCGCGTTTTAAAATTCTGAAACTAACCGTTGCTTTTGTCAATATTGATTCAGGAATAATTCAAACGAACGTGTCAGTGGAAATTTAAATTTTATTCTGCTCGACCTACCTAAACATATATGATATGTTTGATCGTGAATAATTCAATTATTATTATTAATTATTATTCAATTATCTCCAATTATTGGAGATTCGTTTCAATTTCAATACCTACTAGATGATATAGACAAATTTCAAAATTATTGCAATTGTTTTCATTTATTTAATACCAAAGATACTAAAAGCCATTGCCAGTAGTTGACAAAACTGTTTCTAATAGCAGAATATTTTTATTTGTGTCACACAAACGAGTGCGACTACTTTTAAACGTTTTTCAAAATCATTTAAAAAACAACTTTTTAGGTGCTTAAGAATATTAATAAATATCTATACATGTTGTTTATCGTTCAATCGTTTGTATGCATTGTAAATATCAATTGTAGTGTAAATTAGTTGAAACAATAATCGTATTATGGACTACTCAGATATGTATTTAGTGCGTCAAAGTCAAATGCCATTGCTATTTTAAATATCATTCACAAATTAAATAGGACGTCTAGTTATAATTGCACATACTAATATTGTTCTTGAATCTACGTAAATAATAAATGTACGCATTATTAAAAAGGGTCCGAAGACTATTTTACTAATTTTTAAAGTAGGTAAAGCAGAAATAATGTTTTTGAGTTTACTCACTTTTCTACGATTTTTGTGAATACCTAATAATACCTCTACTAATTAATTTTATAAACTTCTACCATCTAATGATTTGAATCTGAATAATTAAATCTTTTGAAACTATACTGAAAACGAAAATTGATTTTTCTAGTCATTTTAATTAGGTATACAATCTACAGTGTATAACGAAGGGCACAAATGAAAGAAAAAAATAATACGTGTAAAAAACATAACGCGTTCAACTAATCTTAAAATTAAATGAAATAAAAAAAAAAATACTTATTAATTATAATGTACAGTTTTTGTTCTCCATTCGTGTTTTTAAAAGTAAAAACGAAATTTCATAAACTGTTAATGACCTGTTGATAGTTATTGACCATGCCTATAGTGATAAAACCCATAAATATGCCTTTAATACTTCAGTCCTGAATAATGTTAGAATTGAGTTACATCAGCTTTGTTTGCGTAAAAAGTTATTTTCTTGAAATCTCGTCATCACTATAAAACATTTCAAATGTTTCCTTGGTTTTAATCAGTTTTGTTACATAATAATTTGTAGGTAGCACGAGCTGTAACATTATATTTTAAATTATGACATTTCTGCATCTCCAACGAAAGGTCAAGTCTTCCGATCGCTATTGTTCATCGACGCGTGTGGATGACATTTGGTCATTTGTCATCTATTCCTCCGGTCAATATCGTTTTTTGGCAATGATGCGGCTGGCAATCCGACGACGACGATGATTGATCCAGTAAATACGACCGTTTATCTAATCTGTGATGATGTAGCTATATTAGTTTTTTTACTAACCTTTATGTAGAATATAACAATAGATATTTGTTTGGTATCTATAATCAACACTTAAAAAGCATAAAGTATCACGTAAATGCTCAGTGCTGCGTAGAAAGAGTTTCGCGCTTAAACATACAAAATCCTTTTCATTCACCTTGTTCTCTTTCTTCTTTACCTTCTTCCCAACTATTTGAGTTAGGACACCCTTGTCCTATATAAAAACCATCACTCGTCGGGATCGTTCAAATCCTCTACACTACACACACACTAACAGCTCTCATATTATTTCCAATTGTTTTTATCCATCTCTTCTTCGGTCGCTCTCTGCTTCTTTTTCCTTTAACTTTCGCATTTTCATAACCGCTTTTACTGCTTCAGTTTCCTCTCTCCACATCACATGCTCAAACCATTTCAGTCTACTCACTCTAATCTTATCCGCTATTGACGCAACACTAATATTGCCTTTTACATATGCGTTCATATCTTCTCTTGTTACTCCACTTTTCCGTCTAATCGTTCTAATTTCAGCTATACTCATTCTCTGTTTTGTTTCCCTGACAAACGCCCAAAACTCCGAACCATATAACAAGATTTATCTCACTACACGCCTGTAAAATTTGCGTTTTAGTCTTATTGGAATTCTTTTATCACACGAATAGATAGTCAGCTAAAACCGACACAATCATTAGCTATTTTGGCACGCGTTAAAGTTTATGTGAGTCGATAAAATCAAAAAAGTTTAAATAAGTGCTTAGGTAGGTAGGTAGACATTAAAAATTTTTAGTTTTCTTTTCTTTGAGTTTCATTGGTTCGTTTATACAGGACTTTATTCAACAAAAATCTCTTTTTTCCAACGCAAACGTATTTAGCTAGCTATACATAATATTTATTCTCGGTAACGTTTGTGATGTACACGATTGATTAATTATCCGTGCGTTATACGTAAAAACTTGCAGGAAATGATCGAAAACTATTTTAATAAGCGACATATTTCGATCGAGCTCGAATTCGGAGTAAAACTCTTGAATACACGTCGTTTTTTCGTGACGGTTTACTGACGAAATATGTACCTACACAATACAGGGTGTTTCAACATTTTTCATCCGATTTTATTATGCTAGAAAATTTGAACCTGCTGTGGTTGGTGTAAGCCAACTATCAATAAAGAAAGACTGTCAAGTTTTTTTCAACTGCCAGTCCAGTAGGTTGTGCTAATAGATTTACGCGAGCCAAAGAGCGCGCTTTAATCAGTTGCGGTCGAAACTGAAATCGTCGGCTGAATATCAGAAAAAGCTTCTTTGCCCTATTCCACCCCGTTCTCCGGACATAGCAGTTATTTTTATTTTTTGAGGGTACTTGAATAAAAAAAACACTGTTTACGTGTCTCTCCTTCTGAATAATCGCCAAAAACTGATAATTCGCTTTACATACGACGGGGATCGGTCGACATTTTGAGATTATCACTGATCGAAATTTGGTTCCTCGGCTCAAACGAACCACAACGCTTAACTTACATGAAGCAGAAGAGAAAATCTTGGGAATACCTTTTTCATTCAGATGGTCGGTAGTTTATACACCGCAAAGTATGGGCTCGAATTTCATAGTCTACTAAAATCGAGTGAATCATTTTGAAACACTCTGTATACTAAGAACACCGGCTTTGTGGATGGTTTACAGTGCCAGTCTGATGTTATTAAAGTTATGGCTTTAGGCGCGTTCATTATACCACGTCTTAGTCATTCGTTTTCCGCTGTACCTATTATGTTAATCATAGCCAAACTGGTTTCAGTCAATAGGTATGTAAACTGAATACTGTGATTTCATTAACTCAATAGCGTTAAGGTAATTTTCTTTATTTTTTATATGATATTAATATAAAATTAGTATCGTGACATAGCGTTCTCGAAATTTGTTGTGTAAATACCTATATCGTCACGATCACGAAAAACAACTATGCGCGCATGTACTGCGTCATTCTACACGGTGCTATGAATATAACTTTTTGTATCGTGTAATATAAGTACGGTGATTGTTGATTTTTCACATTCACAAGATTCGTTCCGGGGAAAAAACCGGTAAACAAGTATTCCACACTTGTATACTTCAGAGTAGGTACCAACTAATTTCTGCGATATGCTGCAAAATTTTGTAAGTTTTCGGAACGGAGTGAAATATATAGTTGAATTATTTCTTCTTAGAGGGAAACATTTCTGTGGAAACGTGCTCACCATTGAATGTCCAAAAAGTTCTATAAACTACGAAACGACTTTAACTCGATACCCATCTCAATGTTCGGACGGGTCGAAAAAAGTTCAAAGATAGTTCTTACCAGCTCGTCTTTCAGTTTGCATTACGAATTTGTAAAGTGCTTTGATAAAATAACGAAACTTTTTTAATCGTGAGGTTTCTCGTTACACACTTATATTTGTTAAAAACCTACTGCACTTTCATAAAACATAAAATAAATATGTATATATATATATATACACGCCAAAACTTAGGCGAGAACTTTTTTTTATGATGGATTGTTTTTTGAATTTTGATATTAAGAAAATTTCTGAAATTTTTGTTTATAAGCGTAATATTATAAAACAAAAAAGACATGGGCCAAAAATATTAATACATTTTAATTTATAAAATAAAAAATTAATATTTTTTATAAAATTTACAAATTATTTTATGATTCGCCTTTTGTACAGCCGGAATAAGGGACCCGAAAATCCACGAGTGTTCCTTACAGACGAAATTATCTCCTTAAGGATGACTGTGTGGATTGGTTTTTGGTGTGTTAGCACCGTTTCTTTTTTTTTTAATGTTCCTAATCTAACCTAACTGCTGTCACCGTAAATGGAGAACGTTACAGTCAAATAATAACCTGTTTGTTGTGGGCAAATAGCACTTTTTGGGAAATATGAACGTATTGAATCTTAAATTTACATGTTCATACACCTCAGAAAAAATTAATTTTTCTATTATTTTTATGTATTACTGTTTAAAAAAATTTCCACCCAGATTTTGGTAGGACGGAAAGACACAACAATTGATTTTTTGCCAAAAGTGGACATTTTACTCTATTTAACTTATAAAAAATTCGTAAGCGTTAAGAAAAAAACTTTATCAAAATCAAAATTATTATTATTACTTTCTCACGTCTTAAAATTGTAAAAAATGACAAAGCAGTCTGCAATGCATTTGAAAACCTAGAAACGTTTAATTCATAAATTAGTTATTTCCAAAGCTTGTATTCAACACGAGTCAATAGAACAAAACTAAGTTAGTAATTACACATGAACGTCTAATTCTATAGTTTTAGATGTTAACTTATTTCTTCATAAATTAATTTAAAATTCAGTCGGATACACGCGGGTCGAACAATATTGTGGCACGAAAAAAAAATTTTCCTAAAGATAAACGATCGTAATTGTTTTTTTTTTTCAACATTAAAAAACAACTCAATTTAGCCATCTAAGTCGATTCCATGCGCTATCTCTTACGATCTACCCAAAAGACGTTAATAACTTTTGACCTTCGATTCGGTTAAATTAGTTTGCTAATTTGATTGAATCGCGCCCGGCCTCGGTTGTTTAATAACGATTTACCGCAAGTTCTGTAACGACAAATCGAATACGGACGGCGGAACCGACTTAATGTCGGCCATAATGGATCGATCGGCGTTTTCAATCCGTTCAGCTGTGGACAACGTCTGGTACCAGTTTTCGTACAACTCTGGCCGAAGACGCATCTCCCTGCCGCCGCCACGACGACAGTTTTCCAAAATCCACTTGACACCTTCAGACGTAGGGACTCTAAAAAAAAAGATTTAAATTTTTTGTATAAATGTACGGTCGGTTGAATGACAAAGATTGCGTTTAACAAAAACAAACAGGTCCTACCGTCTGTCAAAGAAGATAAACATTACAGTATGAAAAAGGATACCGGAGACTTACTAGCATTACACTTAGCGGAGACATGGACAAACAAAAAAACAAAAACAAAAATGAAGAAGAATCAATAAAAGCATTTGAGATGTGGTGCTACCAACGCAAAAGATTAACTGAGGTGATGAAGTAACAAACGATGAAATACTGAAACAAGTAAATTAAAAAAAGATTACGATGTAATTAAAAAGAGAAAATTATATTGAACGACACACACTAGTCTTGTACGAATAGTCCTAGAAGGAATTGTCCATGGAAAAAGGAAAAGGAAAACTTAGAACAAATTTTATACCACAGACATGCGGAGAACCGGGCTTAAAATATGTAGATATTAAAAGGAAAATAGGAGACAGAGAGGAATGGAAGAGGAAGAGAGTTATAAGAAGACAGTACCAGTCGAAAAACTGAGCAACCTGAAGAAGACGATGAAGTTCTTTCGGTTATATTGACTATTATAATATTACGATGCTCACTTGTAAGGGGATTCTGTGTGGGCAAACTTTATGGCTTCTACGTTTTATGTGACGTCGTGTGATGAAAATTAAATTGTAGTTGGTGTGCGTGAGCCAATACGTTGCCAGACGTAACTACATGGCTAAACATTTAGATTTCTATTTTCAAAAGTTTTGATTTATGCCTCAATATCCCCAGATCTCCTTATCACTTAATAATATATTTATCGAAAAATCCTCAGATATCCTTCCAGATAGGTAATCAAAAAATCCAAAGTTTTTCGCATTCCCGAAATTTCCTCGAAAATTCTTAAAATTTCTTTTTGCCTTTTTGAAAATTTCCAAATTGAAGAAAGATTCTGTCAAATCTGGCGACACTGGCGTGAGCTCAGTGGCGCAACTAGCGGGGAAGTTGGCAAAGTGAAACTTTGGGGCCCTAATAAATTGGGGACCCCCATAGACTATTTTTTTCCACATTTTATTCATTACAAATTTGGGAGGGGCCCCATTTTATATTTGACTTTAGGGCCCCCAAGTGTCTAGTTGCGCCACTGCGTGAGCTGATATTGTTTCCTTACCTACACCTATACCTCCGTTTATACCATACGCACATGTCAACAACGTTGATCGCAGAAACGGACTTAGAAAATATGAAAATCGTTTTGTGGAAGAAACTTTTACGATTTGAATGTCTAACATTTTTGTTAAAAAAACTTTCTAGAACGCTACGATTGAATTTTAACCATCTATAATACGTTCGTAGGTCTCTTACAGTACAATGGCTATAAATTGAACCTTTTTCTGAGTCATCAACTGTATTTAAATAAGTAAACAAATTAACATCTCTATACGCCACGAAATGAGCTCTTATATTTATGATCAAAAAATTAAATTAAAAAAACAAAAAAACAAAATGTAATTGAAGGCCTGAGAGTTATTTCCACAAAACGGTTGTTTTTGGCATTATTTTAGGTGACCAATGCTCCAAAACTTTCTTTTAAAGAGTTTTGTGTATGAATTAAGTCGCTTTGTTTTTACGCGTGCGTGTGATGTAAGTGAAAGATAGTAAAATTATCGCTGTCGTTTTGCTGGCCATCATCAAACTTGTGCGCGCACATGTCAAAAACAATGACGGAGTATGGACGGACGCAAACGCGGTAAAAATCGATTAACGGAAAACTTTAAGGTCACGATTCTTATTCTTTTTGAATCATATATTATATTATTTCGAAAATAACAATTTTTGGTAAACAATTTTATGAAACGATATTTGTCTAAAGTTCTAGAGTTAAATTATTGCATCGTCATCTAACTTAGATGAACAGTTTTGAAACTAAAGTTTTTTTTTTTTTTTTTTGTAGTGATCTAATTGAAACAAATTAACAAATAAAACGCTTGCAGTGTACAATTAAAATTTTCTGATAAAATAAAAATGAACTGGTATTACTATTGTGATGTGATTTGTAAAAAATATTTCTTGAGAAAATTCAAGAGTAAAAACATCATAGTAAAATCAATAGGTGTTAGGTCATATTTGTATCATTCATTATCTGAAATGTGTTGAACCAATGTTGATTTAAAGTAATATATGTTTAATGTTTATAAGTGGTATAGGTACAACTCATGAACAAGTGTCTCAATCGTTTTTAGCATTGATGTATTAATACATTTTTATATAGTTTAACAAACAGCTGTAGTCTGTATTAAGTTTGCAAATCAAACAGAAAAATCATCAATAAAATTGCCTAATTCTTATGTTAAACAATTTTCAGTATTTGAGATCTTTTAGATTATTCTACACAGTTGATTTACGGTTTAGAAGGTAAGTATATTCGAATTTGAACTGCATTTTCATTAAGTTTAAATATTGGATGTTTGGATTTTTGTTAGTTATTTAACAACCCCACCATCGGATGTGATAAGAAGAAGGTGTTATTTCACAATAACCTAAATTCGTAGAAGACCGTCGGTAACGCTATTTATTTCAGATAACAAACGGCTTATTTACTTCGTATTTATACACACACAAACGACGCATACGAATCGGTATACAAATATAATGTTTAATAAAACGAATAATCGTCTAATTGCAATTTGATGTTTCCGGATGTAGAAATAGTGCATTAAACTGCGACGCCTTCGGGAATAATGTTACCCTTGGAATCCTTCTGGTTGAATGATTTTAAGTTAATTGAGAAAATTATTGCACGTAGCTAATGTAGCTTTGAACTAATTTAGAGTCTAAACATAGGTAACGAATATTTATTTTACTATGACGATTTTTCTTATCATCATTTTGTCGGGTAGAATATTTACTACAACTCCGACTTTTTATATGCAATCCCTTCAAAGATATAATCATAATTTAGAAACGGTACTTTATTTTAAGATATTGCAGCTATATAATTTCAATTATAATTAGTTGTAAAAATTTTCAAAAATGTTTTAAAACGACTTAAATTTTTCAGACATCATTAGAAAGACTTTTTTAAGGATTAATTGATATTGAACATTTTTACTATTAATTATAATTGAAATTATATAGCTGCGATGTCTTAAAATAAAATACCGTTTCTAAATTATGATTATATCTTTGAAAGGTATAATAATTGATTTTGAAAATTTTCGAGCAATTTTTAGTATTTTTACGGTTTTTGTTTATTAAAAACTTTAATTTACAACTTCAAAATTAACTCATAATGTTCATACAAGTTTTAAAACATATTTTTCTACTTGTGGTAAAAAAAAAAAAATCTAGTAGCAATTCGTATAAGTCTGGTTTATTTACGTTTTTACATCACGGTTATTTTGTTATCTGATTTGTTTTTTTAATAGCACCTGAATAAGATTTTTAAATAGGTATGTTGCCCTATGTCAACCGATGGTATTCAAATGTCAACCAATTTCAATAATTTTGAAGCACAATGTAGAACATTGTAGTTTACAAACTGTTTTTAGTATTTGACACACAGTTCACGCGCAGAATGATGGTAAAAATTTAAACCAATTAGAAAAACTTCCCATTTCAAACTGATAACTAATAAAAGAACTTACCCAATCAACTCGCGGTTAGTTATTCTCTTTTTATTCGCTTATTTTAGATTAAAATGTATTTTTAAGATAATTTTCCCAAAAGCATTTAGACGTTATCCAAGGTCTTATTTTCGTTAATAATATCACCTAATCAACGCGTTTGTCCAGTAATTGTGCACGGTATTGGTGAGCGGATAGTAAAACCCGTCGCCTGTGTCGTATGCTCCTTCTGGAACTTCTATCGTAGGTTGACGGTTCGTTATCAGACTCCTAGAGGCTGGTTCCAAACCGTTTGCGTGTTCGACGGCGAATCTGAAAATGAACCGCTTTTGATAAACAACCCTCTTCAAATAACTTGCCAGGAGGTACTTACATCCAGTGTCCCGGGGGAGTACTTTGAATTATCAACGGAATTTATAATTGTATTTAAATCCCAGCTAACCATATTTAAATGAAGTTTGACGATAAAACGTGAAGAAAAAAAAACACGATCTAACAGGCCGCGTAATAAATCACGATACGACAAAAGTAAATTTTATACTCATTTTTATTTATAAATAGGCAATACATACCTTATGGGAAAAGAGACTGATCGTTAAATAATAATTCGTTTGAGCTTCGTTTTTAATATTAAATTATTAATGTCACATCAACGTTTAAACGTTTTTTTTTTTTTTTTTTTTTTACAAACGGAGCATGGATAAGGCATAATAATTAAGTAACTGTCTTCATGAATAATTCCTCACTATTATTTGTTTTTAATATTTATAAAGTTTTTGACTTTCATAATTACATTGATGGAGGATATTTACATTTTATTTCTTTTTTTAGAATTTTTCAAGACTTCATTGCGATCAAACAACCAATTTAATTTGCGTCTTTTGAAAATTGATTTAAGATAAAACGTGTAAATGGATTTTTCAAATAATACGTTCTTTGTTAATTTGAAACGAGTACCGAATAATATGATACGTCGCATATTTAATTCGTAAAATGTATCTATTTCTGATAGCGTTGTAAAACCTTTGTTTATTGAAATCACTTTGTTCTTAATTTTTTCACAATCGAGTAAAAATTAAAATTAAAAACATTTTAATTTTGTTTTGAACGTTTCGCGTAAGCAACACAAAATCAAATTACAGAGATATCGCCACCGCAATCGTACATTAAACATATATTATTATCAAATGGTATACCTAATTGAACAAAAAAAAATTAGTGTCGTAGTAATTTTATTAAATATATTTTTAATACTTTAGCTTTGGTTTATAGAGAACACCGTACCAGGGTGCTCAGGTCGGTGCTAGACAGGAAAAACAAATCAAAAAACGAAAATGATACCTACATTTTGTGCTGTACCTCGAAAATACGAATAATGAAAAACGAAAAAAATCGTCTAGCCACTTGTGACACGAATAACCGTTTTACTTTTTCACCCAGATCTGACCAAAACAAGTTTTTTTTTTTCTAAATATTGGCTAATATATCGTTATCTTCCACGGACGAAACACATTTTTCAGGCGATTTCCCACACGCCGATTCTCACGTTACTACCGCCGCGGCCAACGTTTTTCCATTAAAATCGTTTACATTCGAAATATCTCCACGAACCCGGTGGCGGTCTCTCGGGAGTCTCAAGTGCACGCTGTAGTTGCATACCGTCTGTCGGGCATCTCGCAGTATCGCCAGTCGTTCTGCTGGTACACGAGACCGTCGCTGAATATGAAATTTCGTTTCACGCACACGCCTCTTTCCCAGACCCCTTCGTTTCTGGACCCCGAGGGATAGTAAACGGTGCCGGGACCGTGAAAAAAACCGCCGTAGAAATTTCCTTTGTACACCGTTCCTGAAATTAAACGAGCCGTCCATTTCAAATAACCCGTTCGGTCGGAACCGATTTACGAGACAGTTTTGGACGACGAGATTCACGCGGGCACCGTGTCCGTTTGTAAATTTCAACCGAAAACCGCTGCGATTATTCGCAAACAGCAGATGTCGATTCTACCGAGTTGTACAAACACTGCAGAGTATTTAATTGCGCCGCTCAAAGGCGAAAGATAACACCGTCGTCGTTCTATGTACTTAGCCTTTGCCAACTATTTTGGGGTCGGCCGCGGTGTTCTACACAGAGGGCCGTAGGTACTAAACGTTTATAAAGGGGGACGTATGTATGGAAAAAATAACTAATGTACCTTCCTATAATTTCGAACCGAATTCATACTCTGTAGTTAGTTATACGATTGGCGAGATTTAAAAGGAAGCTTAACCCCTTCAAAATACAAACAGTAAATTTTGTTTCTAATGTTCACGTTTTTAACAAAAATTTCTTATTTTGTCGTACAATTGTTTGGTCTACCCCTACCATCCCAAAATATTTGACTCGAGTAGCGTCAATTTCCCTCGGACGTATTTTTAATAGAAGTTTTAACACCTAGAACACTGCAGCAGAGAGAAAATATAAAAAACAAATAGAAAATTTGGGATGTAATAATATTTATATACGATTGGAACGCTTTAAACGTGGAATCGTTTTTTACTGTTCTTACATACAGAAATACTAAACCTAGATATTCAAATTAAATCAATTTTATTAGTAAATCACTATCGGTATTTTTAATACAAAACGTGCAACTACTATCTAAACATTCTCATTCCCGCTACACTCATTTTAACTACTTTTCCGTTAATCGCGCACAATTTAATTGTATTTTTTTTGTTTTTGAACGACGCTAAAAATAGATCGTTCGATAAGCGCTGTGTGCATAATATACGATTAAGATTACTCTGATGTTGAAAACCATCGTCAGCGTGCCGGTAAGTAAATGTACATAATATCTCAAAAAGCATTTAAAACAGAACGATGGTACTATATTTTTCAAACTTTCCTTCACAGATCTATAAACACGCATTAATTTCGTTCGAAAAATCCGTTGTGTGTTCTAAAGTTAACCACAACGGGTAATTATATTTGCAAATTTAAAAGCACCGAACTTGGCGCACGGTAAAAGAACAATAAACAAAGTAGCGGCGTTGAAAAAGCGTTTTTTCCCCCTAAGACGTCGGTTTGAAACAAATTCGAATATAATAATATTAAAAAACATTTTATAGTTCGCACAGCAGTGTATTCCCTTAACGTTTTCAGAGTGTGCGGTTTTGCGTCTACACTTAGAGAAAAGAAATCGCCATTTGCAGCGTCAGAATTACTGTTTTTAAATAACACCAAAAACGAAACAGTGCGCGGAATACGAGTTTCGTCGTATATTTTTCTACACGCTCCGTCGCACGTTTTGAGAATTCGAAAAACATGCGATCTCACCGACGTCGAAACAATTGAAGGGTAACGGCTTAAAACTTTTTTTCCACTGTCTTCGGGCACTAAACACGTGGCACACTTACCTGCCCAGAAAGTTTTTCCGGAGAGAGAAAAAAAATAAACAAAACACGTCGAACTCGAAGAAATGGATGCTTGCGGTTTCATTCAAAATCCATAAAACTGTGTGGCGATAAGTCGGTTTAGCACGATTGAGCGTAAAAATACCTTTTTTATAACACGACTGAGCAAATTTGATGGTCAAACAACGAAAAAAGACAAAAGAAAACCTATGCGATTGAGCATAAAAGTCATAGCGTTGTCGCCATGTATTTTATAGGGAATGCTGAACCTCTCCCGAAGAATACTTGCAGGACATTTTCTTCGAATACCTTAAAATTAACTACGCGCACCAAAATATACATAATAACAGTAATTAAACAGCCAATTATATAAACGTTATAAATTCCATTTTGCATATTAAAACTCTGATAAATATATATACATACATTGTTTAAATAAAATAATATACTAAAATTAATGGTTTTTTTTTATATTAAGTAAAAATTAAAACTCATCTGGTGCCATTGTCACTTTAATGGCCACAAATAATAATTGTTTTCATATCTTCATAATACTATAAAATTTTACTGGACTTGATGATATTCTCGTAATTAAGTCGAAACTTTAATAAGTATCTACTCGTTACAATACTTAAAGTTTAATACACATTAGTTAAATATTTACACCTTGATAAATGTTTCCGATTCGGCTTAAAAGAAATCAAAAATAAATTTTGAGATTTATATTTACACAGTGAATATTGACTGAATGCCTTCATATTAACCCGTCGTTGGTGACGTTAAATTTGTAACACGGCTGTTGCTGACGTTTGAGCATTTCACTCACGTAAAAAAAAAAAAAAAAATAGAAAAAAATTAATAAAATTGGTAGTAAAAAGAACGAAAGAAAGTATGTGATGAACGTATTTCTCTTATTATATGGCCCGTATATACCGCCAAATAGAAGCACTGTGGCGTAGCGGTGCCGAATTCGTGCCGCCCAATGCCCTAAAGCGCTACAAAAATCGGCATTGTCACTTTGAAACAAAAATAAAAACCGTCAAATTAATTGAAATCATCGTTTTGTTCCGAAATTATTTATTTCGACAATTCAATAAAGTATATTACTTTCAATGTTGACACGATGGTATGAAATTTGAAACAGCGGTTCCAAAAAAGCGAATCGCTCATACCGTCAACAACGACGGGTTAAATTTATTTTTATTTAAATTTCTTTTGAGCTTTGAAATTTTATTTTGTTTTCTACGACTAGTTGTTGATATTCGTTTTTGTTTCAAGTAGTATTGCTACACAACTGAAAGGATATGAGGGTACTTACTGTATAATACCTACGTTTTATCATTACTCGAGCAAATTTAAACTGGAACACAAATTTTAAAGCTTTTCCTAAATTATTTTACTTTCAATCGTTTAAAAATAATTTAGTATTTAATATAATATAATATGCCAATATATTATGAATCTAATACTGTCGTGCATTACCGTCAAGCATAACGTACACACCGGTGCCGGACATGGTTTCGCGATCCCATTTCCCTTTGTAGTAACTGCCGATTCCTACAGGAATCCATTCGTCACTCGGGTGCAACGGTCCCGCTCGATCGCATCGGTTTCTCGCCGTTGACTTTCCGGGAGGCATTTCGGGCGAAACGACGCGACCTCTGGGCATGTTCAGGGCAAAACTGCCGGGTTTCAAAGTAGGTATTAATTTTTGTTATATTATTTTCAGTTATCACTTTATGATGCCACGCAACAACGACGTGTTTGAATTTTATTGAAAATAACGAGAAATGAAAAGAATTTAACGAAAAAATTTAAAAATAAACCCGAATTCAATAGACCCAAAAGCACTAAAAAGTATAAAACAGTTAAATGAAAAAAAAAATTTTTCACTTTTTTTTTAAATTTTTCAAAAATTTTTATTGTTACTAGTATTTCTATAAGTTGGACGGAACCGGCACAAAAAAAAAAGTCATTTTTTTTCATCGAATTATTTCATATACCTTTTTCGGATTTATTTTTTTGTTAAAATACGTTTGTATTTCATAATTTTTAGTGGAATGCGATTACTTTCTGCGTTCACATACCGCGTCATTCTACTCTAAATAGTTGTTTGTTACCGTAAAGTTATCGCGGTTTTTATTTATTTTTTGTTTATTTTTTCCGAAAATACTGAAACAATTTCGATAACATTTATATGGGATTACCTCTGAAGTAGATAGGTCATATCAAACAAAAAAGAAACATTGAAATCGGGAGGATTAATCGATGAACGTACAAAGAAAAACACCCACAACCGAACGTAGAACCTTTTCCTTTTTTAAGTCGATTAAAAAGCATGTAACTTTATAGAGTTATATAGGTAGTTCCTACAATGTTATTCACGGTAGCAGTTTGGCGTATTCAGAAATTTATTTTGAGAGAGGCTGATGCCGAAATATTCCCTGGTCCAAATTTATAGAATTTACGCAGGGAAAAACCATTCCTCCGATAAAACTTTAATTTCTATACGGTTAAAGGCGACAAATTTAAAGTATGTTTTAACGTTATCTTCCTATACTTCTCATAATAAAACAAATAAGTCTCACATACATATTACTGTAAAATGAACGAAAGGTATTAAAACACTTTGTTTTTAGCAGATAAACGCAAATGTGTTAGATTTCAACTAAACAATTTAAAATTTATCGGACATTTTGGGAGGGCCTCCTCAGCCACCCCCTGGATACTGGGTCATTTATCTAGCGAATATGAAAAAATATTTTAAACCGTCCACAAGTTTATCTTTTTCGGATAACATTTTCGAATCGTGAGGTGATTTTTTGTCGAATATAAACGCGGCGAACCGATGTATAGCGTAGGTATATCGGCAATATCGCATAAAACTTTTAGCAAATTTCAAGATCGAAAAGTTACACGTAGAGGTGCTAACAAGTTGAACTGAAATTGTATTTTTATTTTCCCGAGTTGTGAAAATAAAGTTTTTTTTTTTTCGCACGAACGTGATCAATCATCAAACCGACGAAAATCCGAATACATGTTTTTTTTTATCGCGTGAACAAAAAAAAAAAAAAATTAAATTTCGTTTTCGCGCGCGCGGGGTAAAATAACACATCCATTTCGTATCATCGCGGTCGAAAATAATATTTTTACCGATCGGAATTCGATAAGTTATTTTTCCGCACGCGTTAACCCGCGTATATAATATTATTACGTACGAGCCGGTAAACGCCTGTAACGAAGCGATGGCGTTGACGGTGCGAAAATCTGCGAAGAAAACCAAAACTGCGTAATCTTGTCGTGGAACGACCGGATAACAATACAAAAGGTCGCGCGTGTAAAGAACGGCGTGTCGTCGGAAAGTTTGAAACGGATTTAATGAACGTAGTTTGACAATAATAATTATTACATGACGCTCGGCGGCGGAAACGGTATGGAAAAACGGGATTTTAACAAAGTTCTATCCGAACAGCATGAATCGCGTATACTGTTTATATAGTTTGCAATCAGACCGTTGTTTCGGAGTTTGGATCAAAGCGCCTATATTTAACAGACCGATTGCAATATTTGGCGTGTGTGTGTGTTTGTCTTCTCGTTATAAAACAGGCGGCAGCCGTTAGAGTTTGGGCGTAGTATACGACGATGTATCGTTGAAATCGCAGTTACTGCAGCAAATGTTTTTACGTGCAGGTGAGCGGAATTTACGATCAGAAAGATAAAATGAAACGGTACACTACGCGATGGCGTATTTCGCAATTGATTGAACTTCGGCATAAAATACCTCGGGCGACTTACGACTGACTCCGGTTATACCACCTATCGACTTTTTATGCGAAAGATAAAAAAATTCTGGCAATCTAGCCGGGAAGGAGGAAGAAACTCTCCGAGGAGTCACCGAGCCGGGCGCCACCCCACAGACGCCGGAACGCCGGGGTGTTCCAGAGACCGAAGGAGAGAAGAGACCGCTGTTGTTCCCGACGTGTACCGATCGACAGAAGAAATAATTGTCGGGTCAGTTGTCGATTTTGTTGCCCAGGTATTGCGCCGTGTTACGTATAAATATGATGTTTGAAACGCATTAGTAAAGAATCATTTTATAGAGAAAAATCATTGTTAAAGTATCTTGTTGATCATTACTGATCCTCTCTCTCCAAATTTATGAGCCACAGTGCTCGCACCCAGAGTTTTCAGGTGGCGAGTGTCGGCTATAAAAGTAAGCGGGTAAGATCACGACAAAAATCTCAGCCGGAAGTACGCTATGCAAACAATATTTTCACGCACTATAATAGTGTTCGGGTAAAGACTATTAGCAACTTTTAACTTAGAAATATTTAACTACCAACTAATTTTGAATAGCGCGCGTCATCGTCTCGATTCGTTTAAAAAAACAAAAATTAACAAAATCTTTTTCACACAACGCACTCCCACCTCATTTGCCTTACGTTGTCTTCATAATCTTAAGATTTTAATTTTATATAATTCTGTATGTGATACGATAGCGAGAAAGTTGTGAAAAATAAATGTTACAATTGTCTTTATATTGCTGTAAATATATCAGCGGCACCTGTCTGTTTTAGAAAACACTTCATGGAACGTAATAAATAACACTTTAGAGCTC
>CM029359.1:11845854-11889189 GCA_017140985.1 Hormaphis cornu
AGAATACCAAAATGTTTGAATTATTTTTTCATAAAACACAATATTAACGTATATAAATGTATTTTTCATAATTGCAATTTATTTGAGTTTATGTAATAAGTTTTGTGTAATATTTACTTGCATTTCAAATCAAGACGAAGTGAAATTGAATGTTTTTCAAAGAACGCAACTCGTCTCCAGTGAACGGAAAGAGCAAACATTACTTTTAAAACTATTTTAATCGATAATTGTAGGAAACGAGCGCAGTAGGTCTGGTTTTGAAATTGGTAGTTTGACGTTTTACCGCGAAAATATACAAATTTCAAAATGTTCAAGTTCTCCATTCCACTCAATGCTGGTCAAAATCGATTCCGATTCGTACGCATTAGTTTCACCCGTGAATTCGTTTGATACTTGTGTGTCATCCATTCGAATAGTAATGACGTGTAAACGTGTTTACGATGAACCAACACCAATAATTATTATGTCTGCACGTAAAAATCAACATGATAATCGTTCGGGGAGTGTTTGAATGATTTTTGTTGTTTTCAGATCACAATACTTAAAAAATAATGTTTAAAAAAACGTGTATTTCCACCGTGAAATCCATAAATCAAAAGCGGTTTTCACCAGCCGTGCGCGATGTTATTAACCGAGTCGTGTATTCGAACGCCGGCACAATGGATTCCGGCGAGGCGCGGGAAACAATATACGAACGCAAAATTCTACGCTCGCCATCCTGCCCGTTGTCTAGTTATTATGCAAAATAATGATAACAAATATAATAATGATAATAACGATTATGTTACCATAACAGTGTAATATAACGTGGTGCACTCGCAGCAAGTTAGAAATTCGAGAGAGCAAACTGGTGCTGCTAAGTATTTGGCAGAAAAATATGAACCGGAATCCTTCGATCATGAAAATATTAATTTTGACCATCGACAGCAATAATCATAAAAAAAAAATCAAGGAAGGTAATACGTCCTGAAAAAAAAAAAACAAATGTATCAAAAAATATCAGCTCGATCAATGTACGTACATATACTACCCAAAATAGGAATTTTTTTTTGGTTCAATTTTATAGTATGCAAAATAACAAATACTTGAGAAATAAACTACGCGAAAAACCATCAATCATTTGAACCCGAGCATTTTCACTTCCCGTAAAAATGGTTTTTCGGTAACAAAAAAAAAAAACATCATTTTTATAACAATACATTCATCGCTATGTTTAGAATCTAAAACATTTTCACGGAGAAAGGAAATCATGATTACAAATTTTCTATTTGTATTTACAATAATTCATTTCCTATATAGTAAATTGTTCAATGTATTTCATTTGATATTAGGTATCAACTGTATAGGCTATTTCATTCATCAATCAGCAAAGTTCTATATTCATATCGCCTATATAAAATTAAGTAAAATAGTTTTTTACATTTCGGTAAAATGGGGTTATTATTGTGGGCATATGTTGAATTTATGTTTATTTTTAATTACTCGCGGTGACAACGTTTTAACGAATTCCACACAACGCAAATATTAATAGTATACAGTGAAGACACAAAAGCATGAAAAATTTCAAGGAAAGCGATGTATTATCGCGTCACCACCCTCTTAAAGAATGCAACAAATAACACACACACGTCATACGACGTTGTTATAAAATTATATTATTATGTAAATTATGACTTGCCTTATAAAAAGAAATGGTGGCACTGGTAAGAACAATAGGAAAGCTCGTTAATACAATTTAAAGGAATTTGATTTACCTACATTGCGTTGAAAAAAAAAAAAAATCTCAATAGGTTTTTTTTGATGAAAAATATTTCATCTACTTGTGAAAAATTATTTAGTTAGTTTTTCGTAAAAAAAAAAAAATATTCAACTAAAAAAAGCTCATAATATACTGTACTTTTTTGAATTATGAAAGATACACAATCGTTTTAACATTTAAACTCAAAAATAGGTATGAATTGGCGTTCCACAAAATCGATTATGTATACACTAAATAGTATGTAAAACATTATACGCATGTCAGTTGGTAGATAAGTAAATAAAAATTATGACATGATTTATTAAGTGTAACTATAATCTTTAGCAAAGTTCAGAGATGATTCAAACAAATTCTACACTAAGTAAAGTGGTAACTATAGCATTGATTATAAACACGGTTTACATAGTATTTCAATTTGACAATATTTATAAACAATGCTTACCTACTTATATATAACTTCAATTGTAGATTAACGTTACGAATTAAATTTAAAATCAACGATAAATCGTTCCATTAGATAATAACATTATTTTGATTGTGTCAAGTGTTAAAAAAATCGATATTATTTGAAACTCTTATGACGTTTGACGTTGATCAATTATTATTCTAGTAAAATGTAAAGATTTCAATTAATTTTGAGAAAAAAAATACGACAGGGTGAAAATGATTATGAACAATATAATTGTGAAAACAAATTAAGATATAGAAAAGTTTGTTATTCAATTTTTAGCCTCTAAACTACAAATTAAAGGGGTTTTATGGAAAAAAAAAAATGTTGGTTAAAAATAACAAAACTAATTAGTATTGATGCGGTGAATAATTGCATTTATTATACTATGTCTAATGGTCATATTATATTATTTATTTTTATTTTCATGATAATGTTACGTTACTAAAGTAAAAAAAAAAAAATATTGTAACTCAAATCAAATACAAGCGGTTTAATATGATATCGTGACCGTATAGAATACGCTGAAAATTTTGATGGAATATCAGTTATTATCAGAAAGTCAGGTTTCACCGTATTATTTTTTAATTCGATTAAAAACGTGTACCGTTTGTTTTATATTTTATGCGATTTTGTGATATATCACATAAATTGGCGTTCGCAGCGTGAACGCATCATGATAATAAATGGTACATATTGTATTGATTTACTAAAAGTTTCGACATTCTTCGATAAAAACGCTTATTGTTTGATCCACGAAACTCATGCAGTGACCTACGTGTATTTTTGATTTATTTTAAGAAGACTATTGTAATTCGTAGAAAATTTTAAGGTACATTTTATTTTTTTATTTTAAGACAGTGCTGGTCAAGTGCCTGGCAAAGAAAAATTGTGTTTATTGAAAAAATGTTGGTTTTTTTCCCCTGCCGGAGTTGGAGGATTGTCGTAAGTGCTTTGGTAATATATTCAAACACACAGCGAATCGTTTTCGTGCCGTGCCCTGACCGCAAGTACGTTGTCAAAGTTTTGAACTCTGATCCTCAGTTGTTTGTTTACTCCTCAGTAGGTCACCGTAAAACGGTTAGCTTTTGTGATTTATTAACCAGGATTTAGAATTTGTCACATTTGACTTTGATATTTATAATATAGTTTGTTTGTGACTTAACTCAGTTTTTGGATTCAAGCGTGGTCGTTATTATCACCATTTTCTGCACGCTTTTTCTATATGTTGATGATCTAAAAAATGTTTGATCGCAATACCTTATAACACGATATTATCTATCACGAAACCGCAGTACAATGTATACTTTTCAAGTTATATTTTGTCATAACACACAAAATTTCCCAAAACGTAATTGTATTACATTTTTCACGTGGTTTCATAATCGTTTTTCAGTGACTTGAAAGATACCTACATTTTTAAATATCAAATATATTTTTTAATGCATTTTTTTTTTCATAATATTTTTTTAAGTATAATCGATAACACTTATATAATATATATATATATATATCATATCAATGTCGTATTATTTGTGTAGAATGGCAGCTGTCTAACTATAAATCAATAAGTATGTTATACATACAGTGCGGACACAACATTATACTTAGTATAATGAATAAATTTAATACACTTGAATGTATAAAATTACTAATATTTCTTATACGTATGATAATTATATGGTTGACGATTGATTAAATATCTTTCGAAACCACGTGACACCGAATTTGGAAGGCTTGTGTTAAAGTTAAATTTCAACTAAAAGCCTGACAAAAACGTAAAAGAACTTAAAAACAAATAGCACTAACGAAACACGTACGAGTTATACAGAAAAAAAAAAAATTATTTCCATCGCGGCTCAAATCCCACACAAACGCGTGACTACGCATAGAATAAATGGCACGAATGTAGCACAAACAAATAATTAAAAGAAAATATTAAAAATTGTACAACGACTGGGCTCACGACTACATACACATTTATGTAAACACAGCTACTGTTAACCAGTGCATGATAAATCACCTTCGTCGACAATGCACAAGCGTACGATTTTATTTTGAAGCGGGTAAGCGAAAAAGAAAGATATTCGAAGCAACCAGTTGTACCTAAAAATTGTTTTTTTCATTTATTAAAATGTTGTTGGTTACGATAGTAGGAATTTTATTTCTATACTTAAAACCTATTGAATCGAATTTAGAAACATCAATCGAAAATCGCTTAACTGTCAGTTATCTAAACAATCCATTTCTTTACAAAGTTACACTAGAAAATGGAGACGCTTCGTTCTCCATTGATATATGCTCGTATCATGATCTAATGAGCGTATCTCAGACGCCGACATTTGGCGAAAAACACGGTTTGAACGTGTTGACAAACTGTAAGTTGGCTATTTGGATCATTAGTAAAACACACGAACTTATTAAATCGCTTCAATTATTGAATGAAAACAAGTGCATGATCTACGAAGGAGACAAAAAATATGAAAATATATTGGCGACATTTTTGAACTATGTTGATACTACGGTTGACGGGTTTTCAGCATTGATATTTGAAATGCTATACCGTGACGTTTCTGAAGTTTCGGTACAAAACGGTTCGTTCACATTAAAACCGCTGTTTGCATTATTAATTAAATCTCATTATATTATATCTTCATCGAGAATTCAACATTTGTCAATTACTAAAATCTTGCGATTGATACTTACCGAAATTATTGAACTTCAGAAATTTTGTTTAATTAATTGTGAAGATAAATCGGTAAGTATCGAAAATTCACAACTATCGTATGGGATATTGGTACCTATTAATGTAGACGAAAACGTTACCGACGAACGAATCAAAAGTCTGTCACACGTGATTACAGAAACAATGCAACTTGAGGATGTATCGAAAAAAAAATGTACAATCGATTGTTTATTGAATACTAACATATACGAACATACTTTTACAGACGGATATCTCTATTCAGAAATCGTTGATGTAGAAGTTAGAGCTACAAATAACAGTACGTTATTTGTATCCATTAGGGATATGATAGATCAAATGAAAATTAACTTTGATATAAATGTACTGTACTGGTGTCACAATACCATTTTATTAGTAGTCATGAAACTAGTTATTGTAAAAATTATACACATATTCGAATCATATCCCGAAATAAAATATATAGATAATGATTATTTTCAAAGAAATGAAACGGATGAAATGGGGGAAAATATAGGTATACCATCGTATATACAGAAGGGGCTTAGCGTTTTAAGATCAATAACAAAACAATATCATCAAGATCCACAACAAAAAGTAAAGAAACTGAAAACATACATGAAAAATCTCAGGGTCGTCGAATTCGAATCATCGATCGAAATTAAATTACCAGATAAAGTAGACGGTTTTCAAGACAATAAAACGAACATCTATGAAAGTGTTTTAGGATTATTAAATTTTATAACAGATAACATTGATAACTTTAAATGTTACGAGTACTATTTTAAGCCTATACGAGAAGACTATGGCAAATATTACAGACCTTTGGCGAGTAGTAACAAATTTTTTATTCCAAAATATAATACGAAAAAATTAAGAAATACCTGTGATTTTATAACGCAAATAGTCTTTCTCTGTATTCGAGCGTCCTCATTTTTGGACGGATTTGTCGAAGACGTATCAGATAAAATGAACGACGCGAACGCAATCGAACTGAAGCAAATTATTCATAAACTAAAATATGTTTTCCTTCTTATAGTTAAAAATAATACAGGCGATGTGGATATTCTGACAATGGCGTACGAAGTATCCGCCATTCTAGTCAACTGCAAGCTAGATTCCAAAAATAAACGGATGCGTTTTAGTATCCAACGGGTTTTTAAAGTGATAATAAATGAAATGAACGGATTCAAAATTAAATTTTGTACTCCTATTAGTTCCAATATGTTGAAGTTATATAGTTCTTATGTTAACAAATATTACAATACGGACTCAGTAAACAAATCCGATAATAATTATTTTGAAAGTTATATCAGCAAATTCAAATCTGACCACAATTTAAAATTCGAAATGAGTATTAACGATGAAGATTGGCAATTTTTCAGTATCGATCACATTTATAAAATATATATGGAAAAATCTATCGTTTTCTCTCTATATGAAGAAAAAATAAAGATTGTCTGGAATGGTTCAGTTCAAAGTCTGAGAGAAATTTTTTACAACCAATCTGTTGTAGTTTTCAATTCACTTATTGTCTATTCGCTTTACGATGTTCTTTTCAAATTTAGTGCTGCTGTTATGTTTTTTCGAATTAAAGAGATTACAATGATCAATAAACATTCCTTGTACAAATCAAGAATTTTTGAAGTCATAGTAGAAAAGTTATATACAAATAAAAACTGGGAAAATCTTTTTCCCGAAACAATGAAAGACATTTTGAACGATATCTTCGACTTTTTTAAGTATATTAGACACAGTGTGATAGCAAAAAGCTATATAAAGAAAATAGCAGAAAAAATTAAAGTAAAATTTAAAACATTTAACATTGTATTCATTGAAAATCGGAATAGATCTCGTATTGGATTAAATGGATTTTTAAGTCTTTTTTCGGTTAATAAATCCAAAAAAAAATATCTTATAACGCCCAAAAGTTTTGGAAACGTTCTCGATGAGATGGTCCGTAATCTAAATACCATTTTTAGTTATTACTTGAAAATCACCTGTAGCCGTCAAAGTGAATCAGACCTAGTGTACCACCATACAGGAAATGAGTTGGATAATTCAGAAGATTTTAATGTTTCAAAAGCGGTTGATTTGAACCATTCGGATGATTTGGATGACCCAAATACTTAATCATGGTCTTATGGATATGCACCTGTATGAACAAAAAAAAAAAAACACTTGGAAATTTAATATCTCGAAAAAATTAGTACTACCAAATAATATTTGATAATTTTTAATCTACCTAGTATGCACACGATTATTTTTAATCTAAGAATTTGTCATAATTTATTTAAAACGTTATGTTCTATGTATTTATAGTTACGTAAGTTACATTTATATTTAAAAATGGGGCTACGTTTTGGTTTTCGGAAAATGTTATATTAAACGATTTTAGTTCCGTGAGTTTTAAGCGTTTTAATATTTTTCATTCTATCAATGAATAATAACAATAAGCGAAGATGTGAATGTAATATTTACTTCTATAGAAATCCCATATTTTTTGTCAATCCATTATTTTACGAATAAGCACACTGGAATTTTATTATAACAATAACGGAAAGTAGAGAACTGGATCCCTAAATTTAAAATGATAAGTTGTTAAAATAGTTTAAAATTATATTATGATACAAATTACAACTTTGAGCTACCAGCTATCTAAGTGACTCTTATATATAAAAGTTATAATCCGATATTTAAAATCAATAGAGAATGTACACAAAGGGAGAATATCGTAAATTTTAAAGTTCTTATAAAAGAAATATTTACATTATTAATTTTAACAAATTTATTTTGAATAAGGTATAATTTAAATCCCATTCCCCATCTTTTTTGTAACATAAAACGCATGATCAGATCGCTCCTTCCACTCGAAAACATAAATAATCGAATTCGAGGATGTTCCAATAATTTTCGTCGTTTTCGGCAGATAATTAAAAAAATAATCAAAATATCCAAAAATTCATGAAATAAAAAATATTTTAAAACCAAAATCTAAACTTTTTGTGGTATAGTGTAATTATGTGAGCGACCTGCTACCCGTAAAAGTGACTGCAAATGTCGAAATTTCAAGCCATTTTCCGAAATTGGTCGAACGAATTATGGGATTTCGGGCCATAACTCAAAAACAAACAAAAATTTTGAAAAAAAAAAATTCAAGTGAAGCACCTCATAAATCCACTTTCCAAACATTTTTATGCTTTGACATTTTGCGCTTGGACGAACTCACTTCAAAGTCATAACAGGAAAAAAATATTTTTAAAAGTTATTGTAAAAACAATACGTTCTTTGCTGCGTTCGGAATCAAAAATGTAATACAAATTTTTTTAGTTGAGATTTGAAAAAATATGATTCCTACTGGTTTGTACATCCATATATTCTATTTTAAAAATGCCCGACACGGTTGTCTGGGATGTCATAGGCCGCGGTACCTGCCATACTACTGTGCATTCGTGTAAACGATTTAACGAATGTTTCCACGTTTTCCATACACTTATTTCTTGTTTATTAGTTTACTTTTATCACTTCTTTTAAATTGTTTTGAAGAACATAGTCAGCTCGGTCAACTTGACAGGCTTGAACGTATAAATGAAATCCCATGTTTCTTGCACACGCGTGGAATTGCTACTGTAACATTTTGGAGAATTTCTCCCGCACTAGTAATGGTCGTAAAGGGTCGGCAAAACACAATGGTCTCCATGTTAAATGCTGTCCTCCCGATTGTACAGAAACTTATTGTAGCTCTTTGAAATGATCGGGAATTGACACAAGTTAGTATTGAGGGGACACGTGTCAGGGAAAAAGATGACAAAACAGAAAATAAAAATACGCTCATGTTACAACATCGTGATTACACCAATCATCAATTTTATAAGTTTTTGTTTCATTTGTCACCTATATACACCGACTATTTTACTACTTTTACCTAAATAAACGGATGACGTTTAATTTTTTGAATTTTTATAAAAAATGTCCATTAACCACAATACAATATTCAATAATTTACGTGCTTGAAAGTATAAAAGTAAACTATGTTAGTAATTGTTTATTGGTTCTATGAGTGCGTTCACGGTTTGAAAACGCATGTTTATCATTATTTACGTTTTGTCAAAATGTAATGAGGACAATCGCTTGTTTTGGTTCAAACGATTTTCGAAACATAACTGCTGTGTAAATGTATGCACTGCCGATGGAGCCTTTACTTCAAATATATTATCATTCAATTATTTGAAATGATTCAATTGAAACGATATTTGGTGTAAGCCGTTGTTTACGCGATTTCATAGTGTAAAATTCAATTGATCCTGCATCTGTTTGAAACACAGCTTATAATAATACCTAAACATTCGATACATATACCTGGTCAAACCGAGTAATTATTTATTAAATATGGTTTTCGTTTGGAAAATTATACCTACAACTATGCATATATTCAAACGAGCAGGTACCTACCTCGCGAATAGTAACGATTTTTAAATAGCCAGTTTCAAGTCTCAACGATCGTTTTTCAAGCCTAAACGGGCCTTAACTCGTTCTGAATTTGGTGCTTTGCTGCGGGGGAAATTAATTAAATACTTTTAATATAATATGCGTATAAGTATAATTACAAAAATATACGCGTTCAAATAAACCAAAAACTAGAGCATGTAGATGCAATAAGGAAGTAGCGCTGAATCGCCTTACCTTAACGATTTTCTAAAATAAAAATTAATTGTCACCACCCATATAAAAGAAAAATTTTTATTTGTTATTATTTATAAAGCCTTTTTCGTAATGACCGTCGAAATTAACGCTTTTTTGCTCAGGGTCTTTTTAAAAGTCCTTTCAGAAACTATTATCGTACCGAATTTCGTGAAAACCGTAAAACGGATGGACCGGGGCGGATCAAAATTATATTAAAGTGTCGTATAAATATTTGAACTGCATTTTGGCAAACGGCCAAACTAATTGTAATTGATCTTCTATAGGTATAGCAGGAGTAGGCTAATATATGTAAAATATAATTCCGAATTTGAATTTATGCAGTATTGTTCGGCCGGTATTCATTTCGTACCGGCAAACGGAATTCGCAAACCGTATTCTTTTGGTTGTGGGAATATTATTGGAAAATCTAGTACGGCTCCGCCGAACGGAGCTACACTGAGGACGAAATTCCGTCTTGTGCAATATCGATGATGGAACGTATAGCCTTTGCTCGATGTGAATATCTCACCGCCGTCGAACTAATATTTTATTATGTGGGTCAACTCAACAATTCAGTACCTACCTTCAGACGGATTGAAAAATCGTTCAAAATCTACCTTTACTCCAGAATGCATGAGAATAAACTAATAAACACACTTTAACGATCTACGCGTGTATGAATATCATTTTAAAACGTTTGCTTCGACGAAATTCAAATAATTTAATATACGCGATTTCTTTAAGGGCGGCTCCAGAAAAAAAAAAAAAAAATCATAAATAGGTGTACAAAATAACTATTTTTGTTCGTATAGATAACCATAATAATTGTATTGTACCTATATATCTGCTGTGGTTACGGGTTTTGAAACCAGAAAATCAAAGGATCGATATAGTGTGAAAATGTGTTTTTTCTTAAAATTTCACGTTTTTCAAAATGATAAATTTTTTCATGGAATTTTGGCACAAAGCTGTTTTGGTTATAAACGTTTTTTTTTTTTTTTTTTATAAAATTATTTTAAGTTCAGTACTGAATATTAGTGAATTTTCTCGTACGCGAGAACAACAAAGAATCCGAAGTATTGTTTGAACGGATAAAACAGTAACATTGGACTTAATATGTCAAACGGGTAAGAGCAATTTAAACGCCAACCGATTCGTGGAATCGGTTGTAAATCCAATCATTTTGAATGAACATTTTCGAGAATTTGCTTTGTGAATTTATTACTCTTGTACAAACTTGATTCCTGTTATGAATGACATACGATTTTTTAAATATAATACAAAATTATTATTACTATACGGACCGCAAGATTATATGTTGTTCCGAAAACATTTTATTTCTTTATATTTTAATCCGAAACAATTTTCTTTTTTCGATTATCCGAAACAGTATCCATGTTTTCTCTAAATGTGGACCAAACACAACGTTTTAAGTAAAACTCTGGTGCGATCATAATTGAATACTTACAACAACAAAATTACGGTTTTTTTTTATTACTGCTGAATAATATTACTATCCTGCATGTTTACAATTACATTATGCTATCGAAATATATTATTTCTAGAATTTAGTTTCAATCATTTTTTTCTCTTAGAAAATTAAAACTAGTTTCTGGACATCAAGTTGAAATATTTTGGAATTTTTGATATTATCTATATTATAATTTATAAGTATACACGCATAAGTATTTCACTTGAATGTAAAATCTGTAAATCTAAACAAAAGGGCAGTAAAAAAAGGGTAAAAAATGTGCGATACCACTGACGTAAGTCTCCGAGTATTCGAACTAGCGACCAAATTAAGGAATAAAATATATAAAAACAAATATTCGACTGCGTACTGTCTAAATCCGTGTTATCCGCTTCGATTTAATAAATGTTTTTCTTTGTACTGCCGTAAAATATAAAAAAAAAGTCTTCTCCATTACTTCTCGTTGACCCAACAACGTTTCTATTCGTTAAACGTGACGACAAT
Source organism: Hormaphis cornu (assembly GCA_017140985.1). Classification (NCBI taxonomy): domain Eukaryota; kingdom Metazoa; phylum Arthropoda; class Insecta; order Hemiptera; family Hormaphididae; genus Hormaphis; species Hormaphis cornu. The sequence continues at coordinate 11,857,424 of CM029359.1, forward strand.
CACGTGATGATGCGGACGGTTACAAAACATTACCGGAATACCGATTTGTAAAAATGTGTGGGGTGGCATGAAAACGCAATCGTAAAATTATATTATTCGGAAAACTCACAATAATTTCCATAAAAAACGATGTTTTTGAAGGGTCATAAAACCAATCGTAAAATAAATGTGAAAAGAGCGGTTTACAAGAACCACATATTAAAATGGTTGGTACGGTTAAGCGCAAATATTTTGGACAAAAGGTCGAACTTTGGCGTGTTTTAAACAACGCAATATGACAGAACACTACGACGTGTTAATGTGCATTCACAATATTATTATGTTGCTACCTCAAACTGTCAAATGAATCCGGCCGTTTGGCATGATCGACCATCACATATTCGCAACAAAATTATCATCAATAAAAAGCCACGATGAAAGTTTTTACCGAAATTTAAAGAAGCGTAATGTCTTATACGAAACGCGTTCTCTTCTATAATTTAAAAAAAAAAAAAATATTAAATTTATGAATGTGTTAAAGCTTTCATGGATTGTCATATTAGTTAAAGTGCTTACGGCTATATCCACGTGTTTCACACGTGGATATAGCCGTAAACACTTTAACTAATATTAAATTTGTTTGAAGTCGGAGTTTTTCGGGTAGTATTTTACAGCGTTTATACCCACGACCTTCAATTAGATATTTTGTAAATATTTATTTCACATTATATTACGGCTGTGTATATAGTGAGTGACGTAGCCCTCCGGTGAAACATCGGAATCCAGCAGCGAGAAAAAAAATTAAGTATCAACAGCCAACTCGTTATTCTGTTCGTTGATTCGCATAATTTGCTATCACCGCACATCCATCATTAAGTAAAAGGCATATTATAAAAAAATGGTGCCGATCGGTTTGAATACTGTGACCTTAATTTGAAGAAAAAAAATAGTGGCGGACAAAATACAGGGATGAGAATAATGTGAATATTAACGTTTTTGGAAAAATTACAAAATAATTAACTTTAATTTACAGTACCCATAGCTACATATATGCGTATAATGAACAAATATAACAATCATATAATTGTTATTAATAACATCAGCTCAAAAAAGTCACGTAGACGTATATTACATGCACCATATAGCCAAATTTATCGAACATTTTACTTAGCTCCGCAAATGGATACTTCAAAACTTTAGAATTCCAAACACATACGAATTACGTCTAATTGCTGGAATAGTTGCAATAAGTTATTTTAATTTAACTTAGTTATTTTCTACATGTAACTTGCAAAGTGTTTTTGTTTTGTATCTTTAAAAAATATCCAAATGTTATTTTACATTTGTACGATATTTCACATCAATTTTACCTGTTTTACGTAATAATCTATGAGTTATTCAAGCAATTATTGAAGCAGTTTAAGAAACGTGGAATTTTCGAAATTGAATATAATGACTCAAAAAATAAACGAAATTTCCAAACAAGCTTCAAATAGGTTACCCATATTCATTATTTCCGTTTAATCTCTTTTATTTTTTTTTACTTAAAACGTTGTTAAAAAAAACCTAATTAAATGGTTTTATCAGCGAACTTATCATTTTTACAAAACAAACATTATTTGCACCTTGGAATCCAAAAATACTTTTCTTAAACACATTTTTTATACGTGATTACATTCGTTTAAAATCTAACGTTAATGACGTATAGTTGATACTAAAATTATTTGTAATTGAGTTTAACCTTATTGTTATTAGTGTATCTACACGAATTCAGTGTAAAAAATAGAAATAGACGATTGAATAAATGTAGCCTAATATAATAATATATATAATAATATAATGTAGCCTAATATAATATAATGTAGCCTAATAATATAACCTAACCCTGTAACATAATTTTTGATGGTCAGTTTTTAACAAAAGAAAGAAATTTGTTGAGTGATGTAAAATTTACGATGACGTGTTGACCGTCATAGATGCGGTTACAAAAAAAATAATTGAATAATTTTTTTTTTTTTTACATAAAGCGTACTCACAAATCACAATTTGAAATAGTGATGATTTAGATAAAGGTAATACGCGTGTAGTAATATCTCGTATCTAGTAAAATTAAGTATGATTTTCATTTAACATTATTGCTAAAAAAAATCGATACTATTTTCGCCAAATCCAAATAACTTTATTAAAAACGAGGAATTCAATATCATACATTTATTACAATACGATTGTAACTCAATTTTTATATGTTTTAAAATTTATTTTAAATTGAGCTAGAAGTATACATTTTTTTTTTTTTTCAACAAAATTGTCTTATACAAATAACTACAAATTTAACTATAAGCAAACTTCTCCTCTTAGGTTTATACAAAAGCAGAACATTTTAACAATGTAATATAGCATCTGCAATATGGTACAAAAAATTTTTACAACAATGAAATGAAATCGTAAACAAAAACGTAAAATTAACATGATAGGTATTTATTTAAATACACAATTTTTATACTCATAACAATAATAACAACCAATAATTTTACAAAACAAATTATAAACATTTATATATTTACAAACAAGTTGATTGGCATGATGCGATGAGATTCGTTTTAAAAATTATGATAATAGTTTAGAAAGTAGCAATGTGACTCTTTATACTCGACATTTGTAAGTTCTAAGTAAAAAAAATAACCTATAAAATTGGTTTTGTATAATTATTGTATTCCTGTAAACACAGTTGGCGTGTAAAATAACAGTTTTAACCTCATACATTTATCGAACTATCGTAAAAAATGTATAGCACGGGTGTTATCACAATCACAAACCGGTCGGGGTTTGTAAACCTTAAAAACTGTCAGAGTCCTCCAAGATCTTAGATCAAACATTTGATTTATTACAATTCGATAGTGGTAACCATTGTCTCACACATTTTGTAGATCAGCACAGTTTTACTTACTATTATTTAGGAAAAATGAAATATAATATATAATTAATTAAGAATTTTTTTAAAAATATTGAGTAATATCAGTACCTATAGAATAATTATACGTAGCAAAGTAATCCGTTATAATTGCATTATTTTGTGAACTCTAAACAGATGGTATATTGTCAGATCCAGGATCTTTTAAACATTTAGTAGAACATACTTAAACGAATAATCGTAAAACTCATTTTGTTAGAAAAAGGGTCCCAATTTTTAATGGAACTTCTGTCACTTCGTTACTTCGGTAACGTGTTTCTTAGAATTATTATTATACGTTGCAGTTTTTCGGCGAAACATTAAAAACCAACACCAATTTGAAATAGTAGTTAAAAAACTGTGTAAAATTGTTGAATACCCGATGAACTAAAATATTTTCGAACAGCAATTCTTGAGTACAAAATATTTTTTAGCTAATCGCGCGTTATTGATTGTTTTAGGTTAGTTTACGAAAAACCTTTTTATGTAAAACTTATTGAAGAATAATTAACCTATATACTTTAATAAAAGTAGAGCAATCTAAGATAGGACGAGGTAAAAATATTTTTTATTGGATACGACAGCAAATAATATAGCGACTAACCAAAATATTTTAACAACGAATAAATGTGTTTTCTTTTCTTAGAAAATAATGTTTAATTGTACGCATAGAATAATAATATAATAATATACGACTATTAATCTGATCAATATTCTCGTCAAAATTTTCATTAGTAAAAGTTAAAACGCGTACTTTTTTAGTCGACTGCTGTACCGCTTTATTGTACGGTCGTCTTCCCACAGTCACCGCCTATAGTATATTGTTTTCCTGGTTTTCTGTTTGGAACCAAAAAACTTCATAAATAATGAGTAGGTGATATAATAAAAGTGCGTAAACATCGTTAGTAAAAATCATTTAGTACACTTTTAATAATACGACCAAAATGAAGGGATTATTATAAGTACAAAAACTGGCCATTTGTACACAGTGTAGATGATATACTTTTCACCAAAATGGCAATATGGTGTTGGTAGTAGTATTATACTGAGTGAAAACTATCCGAATAATAATGTATACAATATCATTGTTTTATTTTGCGTCTTACGGTTGGTTTTTCATTATTATTTATCAGCAGTGCGAATCAGTTCCGAAGTATGCTACATATATAGGGATTAATTTGCGATGACCGTATCAAAACAACACGTTCACAAAAACCACTTTCGGATGTATCCGTTCACGTCCTTTTTCGGTGTTGCGTTAGGTAAATCTGATTGAGATGGGAAAAAATACCCATCTGCAAATGGAAACGAAAAACAGAGTGTATTTTATTCTGTATTTATAAAATCACGTGATTTACTCTCTATACGTTAATTAAAAAAAAAAAAAAATCACTTTGTTAAAATAATAATAATTATAATACACGAAATACCTTCGTAGATATTATTAATTAAAAATAAATAACGTCGAGTAGATAGTAAATAAAAAAATGGCTTATATCGATGATTGCGCAAACTATAATTCTCGGAGAAACAGCGTAGTCTTCTAGCAATTTGTTCAATTAGTTTTGTTACTATTTTGATTGCAAGGTCGTTGTGTTAGGTACACTTTTGTGTTTAGAAGTTTAAAAATAACTTTTTGGTATTTATTAAATAACGGGTAACCTTTTTGGTTTGACCTCGAAGTTTACGTTGAATCTAAGCGTATTCATAATATTTTTGAAAAAAATTATGCGATACTATAATCACATCATAATGATCCTTTGTGCACCGAACGTAACACGCAAACATAATTTTTTTTTAAACCCTCAATTTTCAACATTTAAAAACTGATAGAACAAAACGAAACTGACGGAAGTCATAAGCTTGGAAATTTTTGACACTTTGAAGACTGTAGTTAGTGAAATTCATGGTTTGATAGCAAATGCCTACAAAGCTCAAATTTACCATAGGCTTCACAAAAAAAAAAAAAAATTGGTTAGGAGATGGTTTTTAACATGCGCCTTTTAGTCGTTAGTGGACTGTTTTAGAATTGTTCACGCCGATATAGGACCACGTTTGTTTACCATAAAAAAAAATTAAAAATTGAGTGTACAATATACGGGGTGCGTCAAAATACATCAATAAAGCTCAATAAACGCGAGAAAAGATGATAAAAAAACATATTAATAAAACACATATTTATAATATGTGTCACGCGTTATATTTTCGGATTTTCGTTTTGTGAAGATATCGTAAGGAATTTTTATAAATTCCGTTATCAATATTCAGGTGTAGTGGGATGCAGTTATCTAACATTGCGGTCGGAATCGACCGTTGACTGTTTTGACATCCATATATCCATAAGAAATGACGAGAGCACCACCATTGTCAACTGACACGTTTGCTGCTTATAATAATACGAAGCTATATTATGCTGTGATCGCCGGGAACTCTCTAACCCTACCTCCTCGCCCGAATAATAACCACTGACCTTTGTTTTGTGAATTTTCGGCTCGCCCTGTATAATATGCGTTCGAACTAAACAGCTCGTGAAATACTCCCAAAACGATTGTGATGGGAACATTACTGAAAGTCGAGCACCGAAACGTAAAAAAAAATATGTCGGGAACGTGACGACCAAAAGGTAAGTTTTTAATTTAACGAACTTTCAAGTGGTTATGGTTGTCAAACGCCCCCGATACCTCTCTGTCGTTGAGGTGCAAACACACTCGCGCACTGAGCCGAATCGAGACAGGGCCGTTTTCCGCACGCAACCGTGGCCTTACTGTTTTGTAATCGTTTACGCCGATCACCCTTTGCGGTTTGTACGACGTATTGTTTTGTGGCTGTAACGTGTTCGTTTCCACGCGTGCGATAATGATTCATTTTTTATTTCGATAACCCTTTCCGTTTCGAATACGTCCCCGTCCGTCACGTTTCCTCCGTCTCCGTGACACGTCTTCCCCGTCGTTCGTGTTGAGATGCGTCGTTCGCGACCGAACACTAGTTTGAATGGACTATTCACCCGAGTTAGAACGTTCGAAAACTAAAAATGAAACGATTTCGACGTACCGTTCAGTCTAACGAACAACATTTCTGCCCGGACGACAAACCGTTCGTTGTGCGTTAAATTTCAGCGTTCGACTTAACGTTCAGTACCATCCGCTGTTAATGACGAACCACTAGTCTGCCCAAGTGTCCGTCTCAATGATTGGCGCCCACGCGTTTGACCTTGCTCCGCCATTCAACTCGACAGTTTATGTTGCGTCGGTGGTTGGTTGTCGTCAACCAATATGGGCAAAACAAAAAAAAAATGGCGAAACGTGGCGGTCGTAAGATTTTTTAACATTTTTTTTTTTTGTAATGCGACCGTGTCGTCGTTGGAGGACTTGGCGGGCGGCATCAGCGGTGCTGGCGATCCATGTGCAGGATCTTCTTGAACGAGCGCCGAAAGTCCACGTTGCACCGCGTGTAGATGATCGGATTGACGGTGGAGTTCAGGTAGCCGAGCCACGTGACCACGTTGACGAGCACTTTGGACGGCGGGCAGCACGTCTTGCAGAACGGGAAGAAAACGTAGATGACGAAGAACGGGAGCCAGCTGACGACGAACACGCCCATGATGACGCCCAGCGTCTTGGCCGCCTTCCGCTCCTTGGACAGCGATATCCGCTGCTTGTGCTCCAGCAACTCGTTGACCTGTTTGCCGACGGGACGGCGCAGGTGCCCGCCGCGGTCGTCGGCCGCGTGCGCCGCGACCGCCGTCGCCGTGTCCACCTCGTCGCTGCTGCTGGGCGAGTCGCCGGTCGCGTCCCCCGCCGCTGTCTTCTTCCTGCCGCCGTCCGCGTTCCGCTTGGATCCGCCGCCGCCGCCGCCACCGCCGCCGCGCGCCACACCGTCGCCGCCGCCGCTGCAGTGGCGGTGCGGCACGGCCACCTGCTTGGCCCGGCGACGCAGCCGTCGCCTGGTGGCCACGTATATGCGCAGGTAGGTGACGCTCATCACCACCAGCGGTATGTAGAACGAGCCCATGGACGAGTACAGGACGTAACCGGGGTGCGTGGTGAGCGCGCACGCCGTCCGCTCGTCGAACACGTCCGGCCAGTCGTTCCAGCCGATCAGCGGCGGCGAGCTGATGACCGCGCTGGCGATCCACACGAGCGCGACCGTCCACATGACTCGGGACGCGGTGCGCTTCTGCGCGTACGCTATGGGCTGCGTGATGGCCCGGTACCGGTCCAGCGCTATGGCGCACAGGTTCAGTATGGACGCGGTGCAGCACAGCACGTCGCACGTCAGCCACAACTTGCACACGACACCGCCGAAGAGCCACGTGCCCGTCACGTTGTACACGACGTTCAGGGGCAGCACGCCGATGGCTACCGTCAGGTCGGCCACGGCCAGCGACACGATAAATATGTTGGGCACGGACCGCAGCGGCGGGTACTGCACCACGCTCATGATCACCAGTATGTTGCCGAACACGGTGATGACGATAAGGGCCGTGGCCACCGCGATCACCGCGACCAGGGCGGCCGGCCCCGACAGCGTCCCGACGCCGCCAGAGGAGCCGGCCAACGTCGCCCCCGCACAGCCGTCGTTAGCGCCCGCCACGGCCACCGTCGTCGTGCCGTTCAACATTGTCTGAAACACAACAGCGACTGCGGTTTAACGGTAATGTTCTATGTGTGTGTGTGTGTGTGTAGGTACCGGGGCTTCGATTATGCGATTTCGGTGGATTTAGAGGTGTAAAACAGTCTCCTACAACACCCGTTCCCCGCCTTTAGAGTCCAGAAAGTAGTCGTTTCCTACGGTATCACTTATTATTATTACACTCCATAGATTCCCGGTTGTCATAGCCCCTATAACTTTGTTCAAAGCATCTTAAATACTTAATAAAGAATACTAACTCATACTCGATAAATTGCGTTTTACGTCTACTAATCTTCAGGACCCTTTCTTTATGAGCTGATTACAACTCGTACTCATCTCGTCTGTTGTACTTCTTCCGAATTTTCTCTCTCCAAAATTATATCAACAGCAGTCTTCGTACAACATTGTATCTAAAGATACGTACCTTCGTCCATTACTATAGAGAGCAAGAAAGAGCTTAGGTACGGCAAGTTCCTTGGCTTACACCTATTCTAGAATAATGCCGGGAAAGGGTATGATTTGACTACTGGACTGTTCCGGTTCTAAAAACGATCGAGTTTAAAAAAGTAAAAAATTAGACTGTTAAAAAAACACGGTATACAAGTTTTTAACAATAGATGTAGGTACCTGGTCGAAAAACTTATCCCAAATTAATGACCGTTAACAGTTATGGTTCTTTTATTCTTGTATTATACACGGCTAGAATTGCTCACAACAGTTCAATACGCTTTCCTACGCGTTAACCAAAACCAAAAATCTCTACTGTAAGTATAGTTGTAAATTTTTAATTGTAGATACTATACATACAAAATATGTGAAATTTATTTTCGTTGTAGATTTTCACACTAGAAAAAATTAAGTTATCAAGCTGAAATAAAAGAAATAATTAATGAAATAAAGTTATCAGATTTAGGTAACATAAAATAAATAAATAATGTGTAGGATGGCTGTATGCCACGTCAATTACACTCAACGCAATGCAACACCAATAGGAAACACGTCACACAGGATAATGGTGCAAAAAATCTTTATATAATATCGTTTGGGTGAGTTTAAATTTCGAAAAAGAATAATTCTCGTTAGACTAACACTAGGTAGGTAATTTTATAAAAATTCATGATAACGATTTCAACAAATTAATAGAGTTTTAGGAATACACACAACTAGTAGTATACAATAGTATAAAAATCTAGTATAGTAATTAATGGGACCGACGCTTGCCGTGTTTTTAATATTTTCGGATGAAACATCTTTGTCTTTCAAACCATAACTAATAATGTAAAGTCGTTAATATAAAGTACGTACCTGTTTCCACGTAACTTTCTCATTTTTAAAGTCGATAGAGTTAAATTGGGGTAAATAATTAGGGAGCTCAGGTGATTTTTCAACACTACATACATAAAATAATAGTTCAAATGAAATTAATATAGTAAAATTGCATACGTTAAAAAAAAAAAATACTAAATTTGATATCAAACCAAATTGATGCGTTGTCAGTTTACGCGCTCGCGCTCGCCGTCAGAGCGTACTACTTTGGACTAGAAAATTTAATAACGACCCACACAGCTCGTGAGTGCTGTTATTGAATTATAAATAGGTAAAGCCCACCATCATCATATCTATAACGCGAGATCGGAAATTCAAACGGCATTCCTGTGGATTATTAACAAAGGAGGTGGGTATACGCACGTATATGAGGTTTAATATAACATGATGTGTGTGTGTGTGTATAAAAGTAGAATTTAATCAATGACAGCAGAATATACGGACGATTTTCTTTTGCTCGATAAGACGTAGATTTTCTTTTTTTCTTTTTTTTTTTCTGCTTTTATCGGACGTTCGACGAGAGTTGTTGTACGTCTATTTTCTTGCGGTATAACACGTCAAAAACGTACGGGTCCGCAAAAATGATTCGACCGCGTTAGCCGATAGGCGTAAGTGATACTACCAGCCACTCATTCCGAGCCGGTGGTCAGAGTGGAGAGAAGCGCAATCCTTGATTGAAACCAGCGACGGAAATCGATATTTTTGTTTTTGCGGTTTCACTCCGGTTCTTAAAAATCGTTTAACACTAATCGTATAACACTCGGTTGCGATAAAAAAAAAAAAAAAAAAAAACCGTTCTGAAAACCCTTTTAACCCGTCGTTCTGTACGCTATACGTTGATTCAAACGTCATTTTACCGCGTCAAAATTATACGCTCTATCGAATTTATAACAGAAATAATTACCGAACGAAATGATGATTTAAAACGATGCAACGATTTGTATTTTGTCCCAAAATGACAGTACCGAATTTTGTAACGTACTGTTGGCATTTGGCTGAACAAATTATGGCACCGTCGCGCCACAGCGCATCCACTTTCGCGGGCAACACTACATCTGCAATATGGGCAATATAATATAGAAAACTCGTTCGTCGCATTCTTCCTTTTGTCCTTTTTAGTATCAATTTTATTATTTATTTTTTCGTACAATTTTTTTTGTATGCGAGCGAGATGCTCACACGTCAACAATAGTGTAACAAATTTAACGTCACTAACGACGGGTTTAAACGAATTGGTTTTAAACAACCATAGTTCGGGATATTCACCGATCACACAAAATTTTTGGTTTTCATTCACCCTGCACACTCACCAATTCACTAAATTGTTCATCAGCGTTCAACGTCACAGGTGTAAGGACAGAAATTTTGGAGTACTGCTATTTAAAACTAAAATTTTGTCTTTCCAAAATATCCGAAAAAAAAAATAATATAGTTATATTTATTTTGACCTTTGAAAAATTGGCTGAATGTGAACTTGATGTGATATTTGGAAATATGTATCATACCAAGATGCCTGTTTATGTATAAATACGGCCGAACGTTTTTTTACATAATTCAATAAAAATATGTACTACAGTATTATACATTTATACTTATAGGCTACATGTTTTGTGTATTTTATCATACATTTTGCGTGATCTTAAAAATGTATATCCTTAGTCCTTACATTTATTAATACATTTATGTTTTTTTACTCGTGTCACGACTCGGCAGATATGTAAACAATCCATAAATGATGAACCATAAATTTAATGGCAGACTATATGTATAACATTTTTACACATTTGTACAAGGATTCAAATAAACACGAATAAGTGCAAATAAACATTTGTTTTATTAAAAACATGTTTTTGGGCTTTGGTAACCAGCGTCATAATTTTTGATTTTCGCTCTGGTTCGGTTAACCTGCAATTTACAAGTTTTAATGCCCCCGGGTTTGGTTTTGGTTTTGATAATTTGTGAAAACCGATTATTATAGGTATTGGGTATTTTCTGCTATCGCTGAAAAAACTTTTCTGCAACGTGCAACTTTAGTGCACAATTTATAGGAGTCACAAGTCATAACACTTTACTACCACAATTAATAAAGGGTTATATTTTTTTTTTTTTGCCGTTAATCCTTTTTAACAATATATAGAATAACTTTTATTTTACAATCGTTGTTTTGTTCTGCATTATATTTAATCAATTTTATCAACAACAAAATCAACAACTGTTGTTGATCCCTATAATAGCTTAAACTAAACATTTTCCAGCGTCTTTATACGTCATGTCTGTAGTAATGCGTAGGTATATCATCAATTGCGTAGACTTCAGCAGAAGACTACGTGACAATAGGTAGAAATGGTCGGGTCTCCGAACCATTTGTTATACACAAGACGTATATAGTTAAGTCCATTTATGGTTTAAATAAAATTTTCGTTTCATACGCGTTGGAAAAAAACGCCATAATGTTATAATGATATAATGCACATGTTTTTCGCTGCAGTCATTTCAGTGATACAGATTCAGTGCACAGAACTTGAATTTTTTAAATATATGCAAAACATTTTTTTTTTCACGTCTATAACTAGTACACAGAGGTAACTAACGTTGACAATAATTTTTATAATTTTGGGATTTTCGAGGTGAGCAGTAATACTTCCCCTCCAAAAGCGATTAAAAAGAAAAATAAGATTCGAACACGTTTTTAGAATGGCAGTAGTTCAAACGTTATAAAAATATTTTCTAAAAATCTCGACCATGGGTTAATAATAATATGAACAGCTAAATTTTCTACCATGAATATTAGGTATATACAAATAATTTTGTAGACTTCAAAACTATAAGACGACTCCGCAAAATCGGTAAATAATGTTTTGACCTAATTTCAGACGCGGGTGGAAATTCGATAAAACTCGAAATTTAGCGAACAAAACGCGTTGCCGATGTGCGTTTACAATAACAAAACAACAATGCGTTCAGCCAACACTCGCAATAACAATGTTATACGCGCGTTGAGTTGGAATTTTTTTTTATTAAAGTGCATTCTCTATCTTTTGGAGAGCTGCAAAAAAAAAAAAAAAAAAAAAAATAGGCATTTCATTCGCCCCATTGTTACCGAGCAGAAAAACTGCGCGAAAATACGAGTAAATCGTATGAAATCCGTAAACCTCACCCGACGTGGTGGCGGTCGTAGCTTTTGTAGGCGTCGAAATTACGTGTTTTTAGAGTCCGAAAATTGTGAATCATCTTTGACGAACCCACCCATATAAACCAAAAGTATAGTAATAAGAACCGCTCTACCTCTACATTGTGTTTGTTTGAAAAACAAGAAAAAATGTCATTTTTTTTTGATCTTTGGACACCTTTATTATTTTTGCATTGTCTTAGGAACACTAATAATATATCATATAATAATAAAATATAATATCTTCAATACTAAAAAGAACCTACGTTAAGAAACTAACTGTGCGAAAAATTTAAAACGTTACGTTAATATAAATTGTCACTTTATTTAAAGAATTTTTTTAAATTTTGATTATTTTTTTTATGTTCTGAGGAAAAAACGAAAACGACCCAATTTTAAAAATTGCTCCGTTCGACTTGAAATTTAAATGTATCATTGAGAAGGGTTATATGAGGGTAACGCTGAAAATTTAATTGATTTCAATCATTTTTGAGGGAGTTATAAAAACTTTGAAATTTTCGTTATTTTGAGGGGCAGTGTATTTCTTATGGGAGGAACAAAAAATTATGGGAAACGTATTTTTTACACGTCGATTTAGATTTTTTTTTTTTTTGTGATCACTTTTTCTAGTAGAAAAAATGCTCCGAATTTAACGTGTGATACCTCAAAAGGTAGGTAATTGATCCGAGGTGGTATTTAATGTGAAGCGTTTTTTGAATTTTTGATTTTTTTTGGAGTTATAAGGAAAAAACGAAAACGGTCAAATTTTCGAAAGAGCTCTGTTCGACTTGAAGTTTATGTATATAGTTAAAAAGGGTTTAACGAGTTTACTGATGAAATTTCAATCGATTTCGATCATTTTTAAGAGAGTTATGAAACTTAAAAAATTTCGAATTTTGAATTTTACGCAGTTATTATTCTATAAAACCTCTAGTTTTTATGTTTAAGTCTCGAAACTTTAACACAATCTAAACAAGATAGATCTACATATGTGGTTAAAAAATTTAGACAATTGGTTCACAACATTTTGGCCTATAGCCGACTGTTGTTATTAAGTTGTTATTTTGTCGTAAAACTCGTCATTCTGGGCAGCCGTGTAGGTATTTCTTATAGGGAAACAAATAATTACGGGAAACGTGTTTTTTACACATCGATTTAGACTTTTTTGCTCATAATATCCAAAATAAAGATCGGACAAATCTGAAACTTTAACATAATACTAAAATAGGAAAGATACAGATTTGATCAAAGTTTTTATTGTTAAATATGTTTTTACCAGGACGTAAACTAGACAACTGCAGAGCTCGCTCAGAATCTTATTTTGGAAGGCAATGATTTATCGTTGCTTTCACATATAAAATAACGCGTTTAAACCACAACTTCTAAACTAGTGACCCGACCAAAGAGTAGTCGCTACTCCGTCAAACTACCCATACGCGACCTATTTTTATATTGTCATTATTATTTATTGAATAGAATAAAGTCGATACAAGTGTCCTTGGATATTTTTTGTAGTATATGTTCCTATTGTATATAATAACAACGTTGAAAATAATATTCATGTAAAATAATATTACTATCCTGGTCAAATGCTTGTATCATGTTTTGTAAAAAAAAAAAAATACAAATCCGTCTAAATAGAACATAATATTATTATATATCATTTCTGTTGTATTCAGAAGTATTATATTATTATTGTGCCACTCAATTTTCCATACCATTCTGTAATTAATTTATGAGTCACGTAACGTTGTACGAATCGTGTGTAATCCGAGATAACGTAGTTTTATTGTAAATCCATTTCAGCACTGTTTCCAACTGATTAAAATTTAAATATACCTATAATTCCTATGGCTTTGGGGGAACAGGTGCGACTTAAATTTGTACGAAAAAATACCAAAACGCAAACACACTTTTTAAATAGTGTAATAGGCCGATTTTGAAAATGTTTGTTTGAAAGAATAAATCTTCTTCTAGGTCGCTCGTTTGCACGATTTTGGAATTTTTTAGAGTACGTTTGTAATTTGATATTAAAATTATGAAAAATTACGATATTTTTAAATACAGTTGTACAATATACCAGTACATAATTTATAGATCAGCAAAACAAACACTTTTTAAGATATTTTTATCCATCGAACAAAAAAAACCGGAATCATTCTAGGTCACGTGGGTAGTTTGATGCTGTGGTTTATTGTTTTGGAAATAAAAATTGCTTACGAAAATAAATATTATGAGTGAGGTCAGTGGCGCAAATAAAGAAATAGAGAGAATAGAGAAATAATAAAAAAACAATCACAAAGTTAAGTTTATTTATTTTAATAACGTGTGAAAATTTTAAGCCATTTGAACCTTTATTTTAAGTTATTACGTTTTTAGTATCAATTGCACAACTGTCAGTAATTTCATTGTTATAATCAAAATAACACCGTTTTTTAATACTTTTTTTACACGCTTTCAGAATCTATTGAGTGGATTTTTTTTAAATATTTTTATTCACATAGCAAATTTAGTTTTACATAACATATATTGTTTATAATATAACAATTTTCAAATTATAGATTACAAATTAGTGTGAATTACAAATTTCTTTCCAAAAATAGTCATAGATAACTATTATTGATTACATATATGACCCGTTTTTGAAAGTTTTTCAACTTACAACAACTAAATACTGAAATTGAGACTACAGATTTTCGAAACTTTTAAGTAGCATATGTATTTACATGTTTAGAAACTTAAACTTAATTTTCAACTTTTTTTGTGGAACACTAAACTTTTATCGAATAAAAGTTACAAAAAAAATTAAAATTTTCGAAAATTTCAAATTCTGTACATTTTAAAAATCACTTGAAATTTTTATCAAACCTAATCGTTGTACCATATACTTTGTGGAATTATGTAAGCTTTTTTTACGATTTCAAAAACTTTTTCCTTTTAAATTTGGATTAAAGTGTTACACATTTCATTCTGCTCAGTTTAATAAATAATACCATGGCTTAAAATGTACAATTGATTTTTCAAAAGCTTTTAAAGCTTGCCATTCGAATTCTATCGAACAAATATTTAAAAATATGAACATTTTCCATGAACCATCTTACGATGGAGTTCATAAATAATTCTTGGAAAAAAAAAAGGGAGTTACAATCGGTATCGATCGGTTGAGTAACTTGTTGATGTATAGTGACTACGAGTTTCTAGGATGTCACAGTATTGAGTAGGTCACTCGTTTGAAAAGTGTACGTAAGTAAATTTATTTTGGTCGATACAATTTTAAAAGCATCAAAACAATTTATACAAACATTCTTTTTTTCTGAAATGTTTTATTTTTAAAAAGATTTATGAATTCTTTCTTTATTATTTAATTATAATTTTAGATTTTAGACATGTTGATTAAAACTACTGAAGTCAACTTTTTTATTTTATTGAATTAGATATTGTATTGCTTTAAAATTTTGTATTTATACCTTTATGTTCATATGTTTTACTGAACATGATCGCCTAATACATTTCGAAACTTATAACCATTACTAATGAAATAGCTTTTTGAATTAAAATTAAAATAATTGTTTTAAATCTTGATAGTATAAAACAAAAATATTTGTTTTATTTTAATGTTTTTAAATATAATTTTATACCTACGAGTATTACTTGGCATACATACAATTGTAGGTACGTACTATGATAAGACTTTTGCTTTTTTTAAATGTATATAGAGTACCTACTTTTCTGTGAGATACTTGAGTTGGTCTCAATAAAAAAAACGGAGATAATTGATTTTTTAAATCGGTTTTCTCAAAATTGCAATCTAAGTACCCGTAGATAACCATCATTTGATATAGGAGAACAATAAGTAATCTTACTTTAGACCCGGCGGTATTTTATGTCAAAACTAATCCGTTTGGATTCACTGCACAAATCTACAATCGTCTCTATAGCAATTATAATGTTTGTTTAGTGATAAATGTAGAGAAAAAGCTAGTGTTAATTTATTATGAAAATACGGGCGCATGTCCAGGTTACAGAAATAGTTTTTAGTTGTGTTAATAACATACATACATAATACGATGAAATATTTTTAATTAATTAATAAAGAATGAAAGATCATCATTGGCAAGACCTCATCATACGTATGACGGATTTATTTTTCAAATAGACAATGAGGATTCAAAAAGTCGAGGTATTGCACTTGACTGGAACTTAAAAGTTAATTAGATAAAGATTAGACCGAGTGTTTTGGCCCAGTAAGAGAAATCATCAAGATAATCCTTAAACTTAAGTGAATCAGTGTCAGTGTAAATCTTTATGAATATTTTCATATCGTCTGCAAAACATAGTAGCTGATTATACTTTAGCGAAGAGGAAGCACTGTTTCCAAACAAAGAAAATAGTAGGGATCAAAGATGTCCACCTTTGAGGAACACCTGAAGAAGATGGAATTTTTATGGAACACATTAATCCATTGTGATCTGTTTACTAGAAATGAGCTGAACCAAGAAAGAAACGAATAAGGATACTAAATCCTGATCGAAGCATGCAGTACAGAAATTAGAGTCTTACGGTCAACAGAATCAAATGTTTTTGCAAAGTCTGTGTAGCAAACATCAACTTGGGTTCCTCTTTTTGAAAGTACCACGTATGTAATTTAAGTGAGGTTACACGTAACTGTGGATTTACCTGGACAAAAACAGTGTTATTTGTAAGCTAGGATCAAGTTAACTGAGGGTATGATTGAGTAAATATATATATATATATATATATACATTTACCATTTCTAATAAACTTTTACAAAAATATAATTTTTAATCATTATATTTATGTTAGAAATTTATTTCGCTATCCATGTTATCATCCACAAACATGTATGCAAATATTAAACCTAATGTTTGATAATATTGAAAACATTATCCTAATGTAAACACATAGGATATTAAAATATTAACATAAATATCAGAAGTTTCTGAATTGATTTGATGTTATATGCATGTAATATAATAATTAATATTATACAAAGACGAGTCACTATGTTAAGGGTTTTGAAAGTCAGAACCTTGTTGAAAAGCACGAGTTAAAAATAGAAAGACTAAAATGTTTCGTGATAAACAACCAATTTCAGTTCTTAAACAAATATCTGCTATTTGTTTTAATCTTTTTCCGTTTGTTTGATTACAATTTACAAGATAAATATTTTTAACACTCGAAGAGAGCTCAGTACGAACAAATGTATTATTTTCGGCTCAGAAAATACAATGTCAATGGTGAAAAACAGCGAAGATAATTAGCTGTCAGACATTTACAAATCAAACTGTTTTCCAGCGCTGCACTGAAATATCACCGACAGATGTTATTTGTTTACATTAGGTTCTGAACTTAGCTATTGGGAACTCTCATTGATCTTACAACGATATGATTTTTTTTTTTTTTTTTTTTTTTATAAAATACGATGTGCGACATCATTGTACCAATCAAAACACTCCGATCAAAACGTAAGTATAATATAGACTGCATCAATTTATATTCACCCGTTCTACTTTGTCTAAAGTATGTTGAAAATCCATCAATATTAAATAAAAAAAAACAATTTAAAAAAACAATATAAAGTTGAGAAATAAAATTTTCAAAATGTTTAAATAATTCATAAAAAATAATGTTGTTAAGCATGTGTTAGACTTTCAAATATTTTAAATTAAATTATTTTGTTTGAACCTATATTGGAACTTATATAAATAATTGCATTGAACATTCCCTACGCCTTATTTATTGTACTTTGACACCTTAAGTAAATACAGTTTTAAAAACAATTTTTGAACATCAAAAGGTTCAATTTTTAGGCATAAAATAAATTAATCGTTTGCAGAAAACTTGAATAACTATACATATTCTTAAAAAAAATGCAACCATCTTAAGTTATTTTCAAGAAGTCAGTTAGAAATAAATTTAAAAAAAAAACAACACACAGAAATAAATTTGGTACCGTATAATTCATATAAGATAATAAAAATATCTTATCAAAATATGGGTTGAAGTGGTCTTCAGTCAAAAATATGTCATTAGATAATCGAATATTTTTAAAAACTGATGTACATTTACCAATTTTATGGCTTTTGATAAAAAAAAACTACTATTGCAAAATCAATCTAATATTTTTCACTGCACTAAAAATCTAGGAAACATTATGTAAATAAATGATTTTAAAGATGAATAAAATTTCTTACTTAACAATGAAATGCATATACCTGGTAATGACTTTTTGGGAATAAATAAATATGTTCTTCCCGTTGAAAAGAGCTTAAAATAACGCTATTTTGTGAAGTACATTATCTATTATTATAGTTTGTGGTAACTCGATTTTATTTTACCGAAATATACTTTTGAGAATTTAATAGCGGCATGTACAAATACTTACATTTTTTTCGTTTACATTTTGATTTACTCGCAACTTAATGATATTTACAGTAAAAAAAATCAATTGTTGGATGATTTTTGTCTTAATGCATTTGGGATAAAGTATCAATATAAAAAAAATACAAATTTATAAAATTGTTTAGAATTTACAATTCAACTCGGAAATGATATTCTTTTAAATAAAAACAAATCGTGACTTAAGAAAAATTTATTTTTATATAACTATTATTGATAACGATATATTTATGAGGATAATATTATTTTATCTAACAACAAAAATTGTCAATCAATATTAACAGTTTAAAAACACACTGCAGTATTCAAAGATCGCACTTAAGTAGTTAAAAAACTCAAAATGATATTTGTTGAACAAATATATTTTAGTAACATAACGCTTGCTTTATATTTTAATTTTTCAATACATAAATTAAAGTTTGTTCAAGAAAAGTTTATTTGATTTCAACCAATATATAGAAATAACTAAAAAAAACTGATAAGATTTTGGAAAGTTACTACAACAGCTGTTCTATAGGTACCTAATATTGAAACAGAATGTTGTAAAATAGATACATTTTTGCATCGGGATAAATATCGAAATTGAATCGTGTTTATTTTATTATTATTAATTTAATATTGGAAGTAGAAATTTCGATAATTTTTATTCTATGTTTAAGCACTACAGTGCTGAGAATATATTTATATGTCCACAGCACAATGTATATCTACATATACATTGTTCTTGAAAAAAAGAAAACAACAAAAATATTGTCATATTACTGTGGTAAGTACGTATGGCATAAACACAAATATTACTTTATTTGAAACAGAATTCTGATTGAAACATGCATAAGAATAAACCACCGACGACATAAATCCGTTTTTCAAACATTAAACAAAATAAGAACTAAAAAGAAACTCATATAAAATATTCTCAATGTAGAAAAAATAGTTTTCTTTCAGAAAGTATTTATTTTACGCTTTTAAATGAAATATTATTTGTTCAACATTTCAATACTTTATACTATTATGTATATAGGTACATAATTTCAGACTTGAAACGAAATTCTATTAGGTGCCCATTTTGATAAACATTATTATGGTTTAATACGCACGAAACATAAATTTACGTGTTTTATTGAATAACATTTTTTATCATTATTACATTTTGCAGTTTACAATTTATATTGTATAAAAAAAATTTCGTGGATTCTAAAGCAACTTGAACTTAGAAATATAATTGTAGATTCATAATAGTTATCGAAAGTTTATTTTAAGTCGGAAAGTTGTTTTTTAAGTTTTTTATTTTGTATTGTGATCAATTGGAATAAACGCTACTTTTTCCACCAAATTGAGACTAAAAAAAAAAAAAATGCAAACGTTTTAAACGCGACAATCCGCATTGAAAAATCTCAGAATCACACAAATCTTAAAGTAATATGAAAGGCATACAATATTTTTTGAATATGACATAAATGAACAAAATAACATAAAAAAACATTTTTTTTTTTTTTTGGGGGAAGTTGTAGCGAATCAATAATATTGGGTACCTACTTGGTAACTATATTCAAATGATCGTGTATTTATAACAAAACAATAATATTGTGTTTTGCAACGTATCATTAGGATAATTGGATTAAAGCAGCCATGAGCGATATCCTGTAGTTTATGTTTGAAATCATCTATTGCGGTACAGTAAAGTTAATTATTTACAGTCCAAATTCGTAGAAGCAATCCCAATGAATTAAAAGCTACCTTATTCAAATACATGATTATTTATACGCAGCATAATTGGTTTTGTGTAACATATTTGTTTCAGAAAATAGTGTTTTCAACCTTAAGTCATCTTTTGATTACCTAAAACTAAATATATGAAGTTAAAATTAATTTGTTGTGTTTACATAAAATATCAAGAACAATAAACGTGAACATATAATTATATCGCGTTTTTTTAGTAATGAACAGTTATTGGGAATGAAAACTGCAGGTACCTACAGTAAAGAAAAATTTAAAAAATCAAAACTAAAACACATAAGGCAGGTTAACGAAAATTAATGCATTTACAGTTAAAATGTATTTTCTCAAAAAACATTCGATCAAAGCAAAAAATTATTATTGAATTACTAATATTGGTAAATTTACATTTAATAATAAAAGTAATAATTTTTTTTCTAGGTAGAGTTTTAAATGAATAATCCGATACAAGTTTCGTCTTCATTACTCATGACTGTTATTATTCAGAATTGTGTGCATTTTTGATACAATCATATATAATAAGGGTACAATTATTGAATGATTCTTTTTTTTTTTTTTTAATTTTAAACTAGTTGAGAACAATTATGATCATACGATTAAAAAATGTACATAATGATGATTCGTCAAATATGTACTTATTATCGATATTAAGTCCTAAAATATTATTGAGTAAAAATATTTTTAAAAATTTTCATTTTTCCACAAACAATAGGTCTACGAATTTACCTATATTTACATGCCGTGTAGTTATAATATGATTACTGTCTCAAATAAAACCCAAACACACCGCACAATCTGTATAGTAAACATATTATTTAGAGATTGGTAGCTGCAAATAAACTAGTTGAGATGAATGATACAAATTCTGCTAAGAATCAAATCGTATGCCAAATATGTCAGTCCGTAGAATCTATACCAGTAATAAATAATGATAATTGGATTTTGTTTATACTCCAGAACCCGATGGCTTTTTTTTGAAAAGCCGTTCATAATATTTGTATAATAAATACATAAAATAACTTAAGAAAGATTGGTCTTAGAACTATTATTTTACATTAAATAAATAATATGACACTTATCAAACATAAATAGTTCAATAAATTATATTTTACAAATGAATTATTGAAGCAATCGTGCGACTTTGATGCAATTTATACTTCATACTTGTTTCTTTGAAAGAAATAGGTTTTGCTTAATATTTACGGACTCTATTTGCATCAATCACAAAAAAAAATAAATAAAATAAATAATTTAAAACCGCACTATCAATTAAATTTTTTATCACACAATTATTTATTTTAAATTTTATGGATCGTGTATTAATGATATTACTTAAACTAACTAGATTTTATTCTACTTATCATAGATCTAAAATTAAATAGTATTAATTAATTTTGTTTTGTATATACATACTACCTTGTTGAAAATTATAAATTACTTAATTTTACAAAAGTTGTAATGTCAACAATAGTTCAAAAGGTTTTTATTGTTAAAAATAACAAACTATCACAACTGATGGTTTGTTTGATAGGTTTATTTTGAAAAACTTTTCAATAAAAATATTCTTTTATTAGAAAGCTCTATGGCTACTAATGACTGTAATGGCGTAATAGCCACAAAAAAAATTTATAATATATCACAAATAAAAAGGTTTGTCCATAAAATATTTGTAATATTTTTTGAGACTGTTAAAACAATTTATATAATTAGCTCAAAATTTTCGAAATTTACAAAACGTTTGAATATTTTTTAAACATAAGTTAAATTAAAATAACTGCTTATAAAAAGAAAATATTTTGAGTATGTTTTGTAAGTTTTATGTTTAGCTCAAAAATGGTTGAAATAATCTAAAATTTGCAAGACCTTCAAACCTCATCCATTTTGATAACCAATGAACTAATCGATTTTCAAAATTTAGGATTTGTTAAAATTGTATCAAAGGTTTAAGTATGTAAAATAAAAATGTAAGGTTTTATAAAATAAATAAAAACGGTTAAGTTTAAGTGAATTAACAAATCCGAAAATTTAGAAAAGTCTGTAACTTGGTTTAAAAACTGTGAGAATCGATAACAATTACCGGCTTCAAATAAAATAATTGCACGACACTCTTTGTGATGACGTGCACAAATTTCAAGTAATTTGAAGCACTCGTTTTATTATGAATAATTTGGATTTAATCTGATATCCACACGAGTAACAAACGACTGAACTTTGAATTAATACAATGTGAGAATTTATTTGAATAAACATTGTTGCGATATTTGGGTGGTGAGCGTAATTTAGTTGAATTCTCGGGTCGCACGCATCCGAATTCCGTTTTAATCTTCGTTCGTAACAAATCACCTCATTAAAAATTGCTGGTGTTCTCGTTTTCTTTTTCAACAAGAAACGTTTTTAACCGTAGTAGCGTTCACGAGTATCTTTAGTTAACAACTATTTACTTCAATTGGTTACGGGCTTCCGCGGTAAGTAATTTGCGGATAACGATAATGGCCCGAAAAAAAAAACACCAGACATTTGCAAAACGTTCACGAAAGTATCCCAAAATTCCTCACCATATTCATACTACTTTCTAGTCATTTATCAAGTTGTCTTACGAAAGAGACAAAGTCGAGTATAAAATGCATCGAGAATAATAATTCGACTATTGTCTTGGATAGTCGGTGAATTGTGTGATATACACATTTTTTGATTTTATATTATATTATTGTAAGTTCCTATTCATTAAGATAAAATTGCATTGACAGTTATTAAGAGGTCTTATATAATTTATCAAACTTGAAGAATCTTGAAGATTTTACACTTTCAAGGTACTAAAATTTAAAATTATTATTTATGAATGTACAATTGTAAAATATATCCTTTAAGTTTAGAAAAAAATCTCTTGCACGGGACCGAGTCATTTTGTAATGTTTTAATTTGTTTAATATTAATCATAATAAAATGGTCTTCTTTGTTTTTTTTAATTGTAGAAAAAAATATTTTCTACTAAACCGTGTGTGAAGTTTTTCTATCAAATGCGTTTACATTTTATAAGTTTTCAGGTTTTTTCATTGATCAGCTAAACAAAAATATTTCACAATATATTCATAAAACAAAAAAAGAACTTTTTAGTCAAACGAATCTTTTTTGAAATAAAAAAAATATATATTTTTTGACAAAACACAGTTTGAATGCTAACAAAAAAATAATTTGTAGTAGTGCGTGTAAAGTCTTAAATCAAAAGTAAGACACAGAAAGAGTGGATGATAATATATAAGACGAACATTAGATAAATTGCATTTGTCTAGCCTAGAAAATAAGAGTTTTGATTTGTTTAGCACGGGTATTAAAATACATTCTGAACAACCTTGCTGTGGTTTTGGAAATATATTTACCACGGATCACAGCGATAACTACCAAAGTTCGAAAGTGCCACAAATTTTATAGCGCGAGGTAAAAGTTTCTGGTACGCAATTATGTTGTTCGATCGATTATTTCAACGTTTCCATGCGTATTGTTCAAAACCTTTATGAAAATATTTTGCTATAATCGTTATATATGATGTCCATTATCTACAGAAGTTTTCATCGTTCAATTCAACACAAATGTATTTTTATCTATATAACTCGCCAAAAATTAACTAATAACACGAGGAAAATCAGTTTTTAACCGTAAATACTTTGTTCAAACACTCTAATTTTAGTTAATATTTACCGTTTTGGTTTAAACTTTAAGGTAAAACTACCCTGCAGTGTAATTGGAAAAGGATAGTTTTTGGTATTTTTTATTTTTTATTTTACTGACAATTGTAATAGGAAATATCACGATCAAATATATTATGAATATATACCTACTAAAAACTTAGTTTCGTTCAAAATCTATATCAATAGTTGATTCAAATTAAATTTAAGAGACGCTATTTTAATTCCGTTGTACCGATGACAAGTTTTTTCAATATGTTTGTAATATAAAAAATACTATATAATATTATACATGTGAAATAAATAACATATCGGTTAAAATATTTGAAATCGAATTATTGAACAAAACAATTGATATTTTCACAAAATCTTTAAAAACAATGCAAGCGTGTACAATATTCAAGCTTGTTTCACCGTCCTTACACATAAATTAATAAATATTGTGACCATATTATGCTTATATATTATAACAGTATTTACGATTTACATTAACAAATAATATTTGATCTTCTTCTTCAGCTTGTAATCTAATGATACGTTTGCAGAAATTTACTCCACGCCTCGTCAATATTGGAAAGTTTCAATACTTATTGGTTTCTTAAGTTTGTGTCAATATTGTAATGTTCGACAACCACTATTATAGTATGAGGTAAAAGTTGTTAAAACTTGTAGATTCTGTCAATTTAGTGGGTCATAGTGTACTTAGTTTCCGACAAAATAACAAAACTTTGAGCCGTGAGACTAAGTTATAATTATATATAACTAGAAGTTACTAACCCAATAGGTAGGTGTACATTCCAGAGCTTACCGAGAAGATACGCAACAGTTGTACTCCGTAGTTCGGTTAATACCGTATATTTGTCAAATTTTAAATTACACGTTGTCAGGTTGCTTTCAATATCTGACTGCATAATATTTTATTTTTATTTTTTTCCTTGAAAACTGAAAAGTACAATCATCAAAGAAAAAAAAATTGAAATAAGATTGTAAACTATAACTATAATATTACAAAACGTTAGTGTGAGTATTTCAAAAAAAAAAAAAATTAAAACTAGTAGATAACACGTTAAAAATTTTATTTTAATCACAAAATAGTTCTACTCTAGAGTTTTATGACCATGAAAATGACTAAAACGGTACTACCACTGTATTTTATATTTTATTTTAATTTAAATTTTCCGCTCGACAAGTGATAAATTTTCATGTAATTTTTATTTGAAATTATTTAGCTTTAATTTACCCATACTGTTTTTTGCTCTCGGCAATTGTATTTTATGTAAATTTACAAGATCTTTGATCAAATATCATTTGAATCTTTTAATATTATTACCTTATACAATAATAAACCAATTACAAGACTGGTTATTCGAGTCTATAATTATCTTTATAAAATATGTTTTAAATCTTATACAGTGGTTCTGTTTTTAGTTTGAGTGTATAGACTGTAGAGCTATGAATTATTATTGTTTATCAGTTTCACAAAAATTAGTTGAATGGTTTTTTAGAAGTGTTGTTTTCTTATTTTATCATTTTTTACGGATTGGACTTTGATTAAACAGACAAAACATTTCTGCATGTTTTCGTTTTTACAGCGATGATCTCTGCGTTAGGTTTGACGTCCCATCGAGCGATTATGGTAAAAGCTAGTTTATGACAAAACTATAATATATAAATATAAACATTTTTCAACACAAACTGATGACTAGTCAAAAAATGATATTTTAGTAGAACAAAAATCGGTACAAATATTTAATGTATTTAAAGAAAATGATGTAAACGTATCAAATCTTGCAATGGTTGTAGAGTTTGCATTTTGTTTACTGGGGTCAAACGCATCAATAGAGCGAGAATTTTCTTTAATGACAACTACTTGGACTGACGTTCGAAATCAAATGGATACTAAAACGGTACAATGTTGTCTGAAAATAAAAAACATATGGCTTGAGTAGCATTTAATTTTACAATAAAATAATAAAAAATCCTACATTACTGAAGAAAGTACACAGCATAGAAAAATATAAGGTGTCCTTGGACAAAAAAAATAAAAAAAATAAAAGTAAATAATAAATTTGTAAAATCTACCTAGATTGGTATATTTATCTTAACGGCAGGAATTTGTATCATTTATGTTAATTTGAATTTTAAGTGTTAAAAAAATAAAGACAGGTTATCCAATTGGTTAATTTGAGTATTCGTTCTATCTAAATCCTAAAAATTATATATAAATATATAATTATATACTTACTAGATAATTACCTATTTTTTATGTATTTTGGTGTCCCGGATTTCATAAAATTAAATCTGGCCACCCTAGTTCATCACATTTCATGTTCTGTGACTTTTCCGAAAAAGAGAATTGTTAAATCATAATACCGGTACATTATAGAACACGTTATTCTCAGAAGTTTTTTTTTTTTTTTGTGAAAAATTTAACGAAAAAATATTTTGAATGATTCGTTTTTCATGCAACACATTATATAGAGGGCACATAGTTCTCCGTATATTGAATTTACTTCGTGGGAGCTTTGTGAGACGAAAATCTACATTCGAGAGAAGAAAAAATAATCTTTTTAAACATTCACGCCAGTGAGTGGTGAAGTTTTTAGGTTTTACACCGATAATATAACTCTTAGCCGCTGTTGTTATCTTTATGTTATCTTCACGTTCCGGTTCTTTTTCTCGCGTTTCGTTTATTTGCATAATATTTTGCTTTAACGCGTTCCGAAACATCATAAATATTTAAGGCCTGTTGGTATAGCGAGTTGATCATAATTCACCCGAATTTCAATGAATACAAATCGGTATTCAGTAGTTATTATTGTTGATTTATTTCATCGTATAATACCTAGGTAAATTCACAGATTATTGGTAACTGTTGGCAGTTGTACGGTTATTTATTTTAAATAACTTTACATTAGTCTTTGAAAATAACTTTTAACTAATATCTGATGGCATCCCCTCTCATCACAAGCATGCTTAAAAATAGGGGTAATCAGCTCAGTTTATATAATTATTTATATTATTTGTTATTCTCATATATCTTTATGTATCTTCACATAAATGTATCTGAGCTGAATAAATTATTTTTATTACTATTATTATTATTAAAATATATTCCGAGTGGTGAGTAAATATAAGTAATATAATCACGATAAACGTGACATTTAATTTAAAATAAGTAGTTTCGTTCCTATTAAGTCGTTATTTAAACATTTTCACGCTTGAACGATACGTAATCTGTGTAGATACTATTTTATTTAACTCGGTCTGTTTGTCGCGTACGACCGATAGACGATGATGAAACAAGCCTGAATACTGTACACGCATCGTTTCTAAAGATTATGTGAAAATTTCGATTTTTTTTTTTTGTTCAATTATTTGACCATAGACTGAGCTCTCTCAGGGTCGTAAAATTTTCATTAGTCATTGCTCACACTTGGTATAAAAATTTTTGTTTTTAAGTGTATAAATGAAAATTTTGAGCAAAATATTTATTTTTATTTTTTTTTGTTACACAATTATAACGTTAAATTTTTTGACGATGATTATGAAACCGATTTAACACAAAATTCGATTGTCTACTTCTTAAAGTTGTTGATGATTGATTAATCGGTTTGTATACTGTGTGTAAATAAATAATAATGTACATACAAATATAACACTTGTTATAGGTTATTGCCTAGGTTATGGCAATATTTTATAGTAAAATTTTTGTAGGATATGACAAAAAAAATAGTATTTAGGTACTTATATATTGAAAATCAAAAACAATTTTCAAGTTGTTGCTCTTATTTATTTTAAATTAGTTAAGTTATATATTTTAAACAATCTTCCAAGTTCCAACGAAGCTCAATAATATTTGAAATAAATGTTTTATTAAAAAGAATATTGACTATTTCTTAATGTTTTTGAGTCGTATAATACAAACAGATGTAGCACATAAATATTAAAATACCAAAATCTTTTATGTATGGAAACCATATGGAAATAGTGAATAATGCACTGTTACTGCAGTTAGTCTGTTGTTTTTTGAACAATAATCAAAACGAAAATATAAGCTTTTGTCTCTCTGCAGATTTTTTTTGTTCAACATTTCTCATATGCCAGTTCCATGAGCACAAACAATTGTGTAAGTCACGCAAATTATAAAAACAGATTTGAATTTACAAAAAGGTGTCTTTTTACCATACATTTTAGACTTTAACTTTTTTGGTCAGTGAGTAGCTGGTAGAAACAAAAGAAAATGTAATAACTAAAACAAAAATCTCAATTAAAATAAATATATTTATTTTTAAAAACGTATGACGTTATTGATTCAATTTATATATAAAACAAAAAATTACTTTTTTATTAATTCGTCGAAATTGTTATTGTCCACAAAAACGATTTTTCTATAGTTGTAACACCACTCATAAATGAAAATTATAATTGCATCAAGTGCCTTGTAAAAAGAAATCGTTCTACTTCGACTTTCTTTTTAATGTAGATTTATATTACTCTTATACTCTTTTTGCGTATATCGGCATTTTTAAGTTTTGAATAGAGAAATGAATGGACGTGATTAGTGTTCTTGTAAATGCGTTTTCCTTACTTAACCTAGTTACCAATTCAGTTTTATCTCGTTTCAAAATGAGCAAAAAAATAGACCTAAAATTTCACACCACACGTGTCGAAGGGTGAAAACGGAAGGATTCATACAATGTTTCAATGGTATATATTATTTTGGCACGACTTTTTAAAAATATCGAGCTGCAGTTGTTTTGTTTTAATGGATTTCGGCCTTTTGCCCATTACAAGTTGCACATTATCAAAACGGTCATTTACCGTTTATCATACAATTATTTTGAGTGTGTGTGTGTGTTAGTAGGTGTTCGCCGTATTTTAATTTATACGCGTACAAAGTATTTTAATGAAAATTATAAATAAATTCTAGCTATATTATTAGTGGCTGTTTTACCTATTCAAAAGACGCGTAGTATTCGATAAATTACCTATATACTTACGTATATGGTTGTTCATTTTTGTTTATAATTAACGACTTAAACTTAGTACCCCTCAAAACTTTTATCGGTACTTTACGAGAATCAAACCATCTTAGAAGTTTAATTACTCTCCTAAATTTGTTATAATATAAGATGTAAATGCAGGAAATGTTTGTT
This sequence comes from Hormaphis cornu, assembly GCA_017140985.1. Classification (NCBI taxonomy): domain Eukaryota; kingdom Metazoa; phylum Arthropoda; class Insecta; order Hemiptera; family Hormaphididae; genus Hormaphis; species Hormaphis cornu. The sequence continues at coordinate 11,886,479 of CM029359.1, forward strand.
TCCGTGAAGTTTCATTATGTTTTTTTCTGCAAGCAACCGAAATCGCTTCAACATTTTCATACGAAACGTTGTACAAGTAATTGGCCCAAGATAGACATTTATTTCAGAAATTGTTTAAAATTTTGTTTATTATTTTTTTTCACATAATTCAGAAATTAAAAAGTCACAATTTACAAAATAATTATAATAATCGTAATTAACTTTAACGTATTTGGACTAAAACAAAAAGCTTTGAAAAACGTTTTTCTTTTTTTTTTTATTCATTAAATTTTGTTAGGTACTACAATTGCTAAAATTTTTTTAATACATTGGGATTTTTACCAATTATAAAAATGAGTGTAGACAAAATGTATCATAAAAATTTGAAGAGCTTTTGACAATATTAAAGCTAAAATAGAATTTTGAAAATTTTAATAATTGGCAGTTCTTATTTAATAACATGTATTTTTAATATTTGAATCCCAAATATTTTAAACAAGCTTTACAAACATTTCATCATTTCTTTTATAACATTCTTTTCAAAAATATTAATTATTTGTTCTTTTTTTTCTCATTTAGACGTTTTTGTATCTAGTTGTTTTCATTTATGCTTTGTTGGCAATAACTCTTCAAAAAATTTTTAAAATAATGAACGTTTTACACATCATTATAATAAGTCAATAACGCCAATGTGATGAAAACGTTGAACAATTTAAACCATATTTGAACTAAAAACAGATAATTTTTAATTAGTTGATCATTTGACACACTGAGTTCGACCAGGTTCGTTATTTTCACTTTACTCCGTCATTATTTCCAGGTATTAAAAACCGTAGAACATAAATTGAATAGTAGTTTATTATTTTTGTTTAATTCAATGTGTGATAAAAAATAAGTAATGACTGTTAATTTGTATTTATTTACAAACTTATTTTCAACCAAAGAGTAAATTTTTATTTTAGCAAATAATATTCAATTATAGGTATCATCATTGACCATGAAATTTTTTAATCCTATTAGACTAAACAATGTTCGTTTCGGGGGGTTCTTGCAATGCAATCAGGTATGTAAAACATATAATTCGGTAATAATTCCGATGGGTATAAAAATATCGTGATCAAAAATTCATCTATATTTCAATGCGATTGTAAATGAACGAAGTTTTGATGCCAGGAAATTCAGAATGAGTTCAAAGATACCAATATATTTTATGTAAGGCACTTTGTTTCATCGTTATCTTATTATTTCAACCTACAGAAAAGGATTTAAAATATTAAATTATTTAAATGCGAACTGAACTCTGAAGCAAACATACAATGATGTTAAAATAATTAAATTCGTATTCAAGTAACAATAGTGTCTTACAGACTATACTAAAGCAAAAAAAAAAAAACTATAGCCAAAATTGGAAACATCTTTTTTTAATTAATCCGAAAATATTGTTATAAAATTTTAATAAAATTCTTAATCATGCGATATTCAAACTATGTACGATACTTCAGTACAGTTCATTATTTAATTTACGTGTATAAGACGTGACGTGTTTTCTGATCCATCAAAACTATAATATCTTTCACGCGTTGTAAAATAGTAAAATAGTTTTACTCGTAGTGTTGTTTTAACCTTATGAAGGTACAAATATTGACGCAAAACAAAATTTATTTCTGGGCCAAAGTACAAAAAAATTAATGTTTTAAAAACACCTATTTATCTTCAAAAATATATTTGTATCCATCGTAAAATACCAAAAATTATATCAAGAATCTAAATTCGTATCTAGACTAGGTAAGGAAAAATATACTTACTTATACTGTTCTTACATTATGATTATATGTATGTCCACAATTTAAATGCCCACTAAACTTCTATGCCTACTGAAACAAATTATTTTGGATTTAAAGATTCCCAAAATTCCAATCGTCGTACTTGAAATGTGAAGTAATCACATTTTTTTACAGGTAAACGACGAATGAGAGAATAAACAAGTTACCCTACGTATTTAAACTTTTCTGTAAAGAAGAAAAAAATAAATTTTTCTAATCAAATTGTTTGCTGTTTATTTTATACCCGTCTCACTAAGGGTACTGTAAACAGTAATACAACATTCGTACAAAATATGTTTTAGCCAGAATCTGAATACATTTTATGACATTTTATTACCAAATGAGAATAAAATAAAAATCAATTATAAAAAGATATTTCTTTAAAATTATTTTTTCCAAATTTGTGTTCTACTAACTATAAAAGCACCTAGTAAACAAATTTTAACGATGATAAATATTTTATAAGTAGACATAATTTTTCATGTGTTATGACATCAATTTTTCACAACATTTTTCAAATGGTTGTAAGTACTTGAAGAAATAAATAAATTTATGGAGAGGTAAACAAACAATTTATTTACTTATTAAATTAGGTAACTTTTTTTAAAAACTTCGTTAATTTGAGTGAAATTTGTATGTAATTATTAAATAATTCTTAAAAAATACTATGAACGACCTTAAAAAAATTATTAATAACAGGCATATTTAATTTTTTTATCAAGTCAGAATATATAATGTTGGTAGGACACATTTTAACCGACAACGATAAACATGTACACAATTATAGTATATGGTTAAAGATGTATTTGAAATATAAGAATTTCAATTTATTAATATGTTTACAAATTTAAAATGTAAATATGTCAAAACGTAGGTAAAGTGTCTGAAAAACCTCAGTTATAAGATCTT
>CM029359.1:11889589-11917494 GCA_017140985.1 Hormaphis cornu
ATAGTGATTTTTTGTATGAATTTTTCATACATTTTTATTAACCATCGTCATAAATTTAATTTTAAAAATGTTTCAGAGAATAATCGTTTTTAAACAATTGCAGTTATGTAGGAATTTTTGAGTTGTGATCCATCATAGCTTTTAATCTTAATAGAATAACCAAATTATTCATATATTTTAATAGTTTAGTGGTCAAAATTATGTTGAAAAAAATCATAAAAAACATTGAGAATACTTACTTCGTTAACAAGATCAAATACTAACCTGATTACTGAAGTTCTTTGTATGCTTTGCGTGGATTGAAAGTAACAATATTCATTGGTACTTCATTCTATGAACAACATTTCTTGAATTTCAGATTAATACCTATTTGAAAAAAAAAATGTGTTACAATAGAAAGTTTGTAAAAAAAATGTTTTTAAAAAAAGTGATTCAAATTTCATGAGCCTATCTTATCTCTATATTTTAAAATTATTAATATTATAATTTATACATCGTATGGATTTTTTTATTTAGTATTGGTTACACACTATTTAAAATATGAGAAAGATAATAGGTACTGGATATGTTTCAAAGCAAGTTTAAAATATTTCAAAAAATTTAGAAGTTTAAGGACGGTAAGCTGTATTTTTTTAAAATGAAATTTTAACTCCATAACTTGAAATTTATCATGTTGTACCGTTTCAAACACTTAAGTAACTTTAATCAACGTGTCCACAGAAAAAAAACACCATTATTAAAACAATACATTCTTCGCTAACGCTCAGAATTTAAAAATATTGAATTTTGATTTTTTTTTTTCAGCCAAGTGAGGACCTTCAAAACATTCGGTTTCGTGAGTATTCAATCAACGACGATCTCTCAGAATCGTTATTTTTGCAAGCAAAAACTGTTATCGTTGCTTTCAAATCTATTCACAAAATAAGACACACTTTTATATTATATACTGCACCGTTCAGATGGCTGTATTTGTTACTTTTTAGAGTTCAACTTTTGCAAAACGTGTCTAACAAAGTGATATATCCATGGTTCATTAGTTTCAAAGATGCACTACGAGTAACATAATAGTTATAATTTTACTCGGAGCCCATATTATGCTGAATACAAGCAAATTTAAACTTCAAATGAACATACGTTTGTAATTTAATTTATTATTGTGAATTTCAAAGGTACTCTTCAAACCATTTCCGAAGTTTGTGTAGGTATATTAATAAGAAACACATGTAAAGTATTTCAATTCAAACTCGTTCATCGCAAATTTACATATTGACGTGGTATAACAACCAGGCCTGGTTGTTCGTATTTTATCCGAGAGCCAATTTTGTTACGAAACTGCAGGGCCTATTTTTGTGTGTTTTAGCACAAACTTTGTGTAATAGCAAAACACAATGTGCTGTAAAAAATAAATTCACTAGTTACTTGTTTTATACTTGCTGTTATTTTGCAATTTCACAGCATTGATAATTTTTTTTAAAAATTCATAATTGTCAATGATCCACTATAATTTAATAGTTTACTACTTTGTATTGGTTTGTTCTAATGATTAAATATAATAAAACCTGAAAAAATCGTATTATAGACCACACGTAACAGTATAGTCAAATTAAATTTTTAAGAAGACAAAAACAATGAACGGTTTCAAATTATATATTTTACGTTAGTAATAATAATATTAAAGAAGCGAAAAAATCGTTTGTTTTTTTACGCGGGTCTCATAATTATATTTTAATCGATAGCCGTTAGCAGTATTATTTGGGTAGGTCTATTCAAAATTTTTCTAAATGTTAAAATTTCGTTTAACTCTATAGTGAACGTTTTATTAATTTTTCTATCACGCGTCTCCATAGTTGTTGTTTTAATAAATCTTGGTTGAAAAATAGCAATTAAAAACAGGAAAACGTTTATTAAATTATGGCGTTTTTTTTTTTTTTTTTGTCATTGAATTTAAAAATTATTTTCCAAGTCAATTAAAAATTTAATTAAAATGACTGTACAAAACACGGAAGAACTTTTATGCCGGAGCTAAAAACAGATAAAATTTTACTAAATACCAAAGTAATGGTACAAATTTTAAATAAGTACCGTAATATTTATAAAACGTGTGCGAGAAAAAGAGAAAATGAGGGAGGAGTACATTTTGTGTCTGACGATTTTATAGTAAATACATATAATTATTGCACGAAAAAAAAAATAACAATAATTGTGTTGTTTAGTTTCTTGTCATGAATAATTTGATAGTCAATTTTTTATTTTTCCTAAATTCAGTTCTCTATAATGTTAGGAACATAAAATGTTAACGGCTGTAAAAAGCATTTTAACAACATCTAAACCTAAATTTTTTTAATCTTATAATCATTGTCAAAAATTTTAAAAAATGTAATTCTTAAAATAATGAAATTTAACACGGAATCTTTTTTGGTCACATTTTAACAAGTTTTCGTGCTTGTTAACAAAATATTATATTGAAACAACAAAGTTGGTCGGTAACTAATACGTTTTAAATTTTACTTTTTAAAAGATTTACGTAATTGGTTTCGCTTTTGTTTTAAAAAACTATTTTCCGTTCGTTGTATTAGATTTTAAGGGATTGAATTTCTCAATGGAAAAGTTACGATGTAAATATGAAAATTAACCTCACCGTGGTTCTATTTACGCAACTTAATGTTGCTCCTAATCATAATCTACATTTTGCATTCAAATTTGCATAACCCTAGTGGCGATGTTTCCTTAACACAATACTATTAGAAACAGCAGACGTTCTTCATAATATAGTGTTTACATAACATTATAAATTTAAAAGTCTTACTGCTATAATTATAATATTATTTTATTCTTCATGGCAGAACAAAAAATCTATTAGTTTTACAAAAATGTAAAAGGCCCAACGTGTAGGCCCATCTTCCGATAGCCCGACTTTTGTTTATCATACTAGGTGCATAATGACACTAACATTTATGATGACTCGTTATATACTTATATGTTGGACTTTTTTTAATTCTCTGAAAATTTTTTAGTAATGTTTAGAACTTTAAATCCATGTTGGATTTCAATCTTTTTTGTTGATTATTTTTTTCCGGTAATAAGAGAAAAATTGTTTTCTCGCGCTGTTAAAAATAAAAACTAAAAACAACTACTTAATTATTTGAAAAATTTAAACTTTAAAAATTCCAAAAATGTATTCGAATAATAAAAAAATTACTGCTTTTTTTTAAAAGGGGGGGTCTGTAGAGTACTAAGTAGTATACTTCAACACATTATATTTTGCATTGTTTAATCTAACAATTTGTATTATACTCATTAAACGAAATTTTCGTCTATAATATGTAATACGTATATATTGTGCATATACATTTTTAAAATATTGTAAAGATCTAAAATAAAACACAACATCGTCCGATCACTTTCGTCTGAGTTGCACACTCGGGCCCGTCGTGAGCATACGTGAAAGTCACGGCAGTCATACACACTATTCAACCCTGCACAGCTCTCGTTAATCCCAAGTACCCATACCGGAGACACTCTGGCTGATGAGAGTTTCCACGAATTTTATTTTACTTTTATACCCGTTTTCCACCTACCGCGATCTCGGTCGTTGAACGAAATCTGAAGTCCTTTGTCAGTGACTGTCAGACATTCGGCACCGGGTGTATTGTTATTAAATTTTGCCGAACTCCGACAAGGTTACGACGGGGCGCAATAAACAGGGAGCACAATAAATTACGGTCGCGAGCGGCGTGAGCGAGTGACCATCATACAACAGTGAACGTCTGAATTTCTCGAATATTATCATACATTATTCGAGCACGGATAAGATAAATCTTTTGAAATGTCAGATCGCGTTTTTACCAATTACTTACACGCGTAGATGTCCACTGAAATATTCAGCAATGTGACAAGGCCCGCGGAGACCACCACTTTTACCATTGGCATGTACCGAACAAACGGTTCTATAATTTCAATAACTCGTAAAACGTGTTCAATACACTTGGAACTTCGCGACTGACAATAAGGTGGAGACCACAAAATATAATAACAAACGAGAAGTCTAAACAGCAATAAAAATCGAAATAGTAGTATGCAAAACACATGATAAATTGTATAAAATGCTTTGGTCATTCCGAATGACTCATTCGACTTATAGTCGTTTTCGTATTTGCCTTCTACAGACTTAAGATTCCTATAATACACTGTACACCCAATGCTGTTTGCTTATACATCTACAAAAACGTTATCAGTAGGTAACAAAATGAAAAATTAAAACGATAGGTACCCTACTTTTATACCTTTATAGATATTTACTGTATATAGACCTTTGTAAAATATTTATAATTAAGATATCGAGAAATACTAAAAAAATTTTGAAAAATACATGTTTCCAATAAGTAATAGACTTATAGAAATGAAAATAACTATCTGAGAGGTAAAAAATTAATGGGAACTTTATAAATAACGATGTGAAATTTGTTATACGAATATCCATCGTAAGATATTTAAATACATATACTATCTAAATCATTTACTAGTTCACTACAAGTAGGGTATAACTGTAGGGTAAGTTGTGTAAATTGTAGGGTATAATACTCGTATATAATATTTGGAATTACCGAACAACTTCAGCTGCTTCCTCAATTATTCAAACTTTATCAAATGACCCAAACATACAACAACATGTAAATTGTAAACTATACATATACATACTTACTATTGAATTTATTTTTGAGTAAATAGTACCATAGTATGTTATTTCTCAAATTCTTTACAACAAGTTAATGATTTATGGTGTCTAAAATCAGGCCATTAATAGTCTACATCAATAGCATTTTTTTTTTTTTTTTTTTTTTGTTACAATAAGTAACTAAAATATTATAAATCGATTCTTAATATCTTAATAATAAGTACCTATTTATTTATTCATATAATACATCTTAATTTTTAAAAAGTGATTATTATTTACGATCGTAAAATAATTTAGACAGTATTGAGGAACTTCAAACTCGCAGAATATTATAATCAATAAATACCAGAACACGTTTAAAATTAAATATTATTCACTACAGAATATTTATTTACTCGTAATACGATACATAGCTGGTTCGAAAAATTCCTTTGTTTATCAAACACAAAAAATTTGTTCACCATTCGAAAAAAATTGTTGATAGTAAAATATGTAATTTACATTCACATCAATGATTTCAAATTAGATGTATTTATAACCCGTATGACTATTTGTTATCGGACTTGGGCGGCGCAAAAACCGTTTTAGAATCATTGAACCTTTTTATGAGAGTCAACTGATCAACTTTTACTACAAACCGTACAGAGCGTGTTCGACAGTTTCGAATTCTCATGCATATACTGACCTGGTTTAATTTAGAACCTTGTTTCAAAATCACAATGAAACAGATCGAATTTTTACGTTAGTACGTATTTGAACAAAGTCAATTTTCATACTATCGAGACTACAATATTAACATCAAATGCATTTATTGTGATGAGATAAAGTTAAATTTGATCAAAAAAAAAATAAAATCTAATTTAAACTTATTTTTGTGCTTACAAATTAGTACTCATATTCCACACGCTCCTAAAATCACGTATTTTAGTAACTAAAAAATTGTACTCGTATTTGTTCTTTCATCAGTATGTACTGGCACGTGCATGAAGCGGAAACTTTTCAGCGAAATATTAATACTATCGTTGAAGTTTTAATGCCTATCCGAAATATTCATGCTCGTTTTATTTTTATTTTGTGGTAAGAATTCCGACTTTGCATACGATTTCATAAACCTTTGTTTAACCAATTCTGTTTTGTTCCAACATTAAAGTCTACTTGCCTGAAACCACAGCTATAACAGAATGCAGAGCCGTTGAGCTGAACCAAATCGATGAATATATTCACATCTTCGTCACCCATTTTATCAGTAACTAAAACAAAATATTATTCAAATTTATTGCATTATTCAATACTGTAAAATATCACTCTTAAAAAAATGTTGTTTATTTGTTTTTTTTTTTGAGCATCAATAAACATAGTATGACATAAGTTGTACGAATATATAAAAAATAAGCTTGTTTTGAACATATATTTCTAAATTATCAATTACTATACCTTAATTATGATTTAAATATACTGAGATTTTGAATTTAAAAATTTACTTTCTTTTAACATTTTTAATGATTGACACATTTTGTATATTATTAATCGTTTAACGATTGGGTAAACATTAGGTTACGTCACAATAGGTACTCATTAAATGTATATTTTAATAAGAATAAGTAACGATTTTTGTTTGTTTAATTTTTAAGTCAATAAAATATATTAGGGGAAATTTCACAATTGAAAACGCAAAGACACAATGAAGACGTTTGTAAACTAAAATAATAAAAACCCTACTAAATATATAATGTACATTTTAAGTACCTAAATTATATTTTGTAAAACTTGTTTTTTTTATGTTTATTGTACATATACATAACTGCTCAGTAAAAATCATCCTATAAGTGGGATTTTCCTTAGTGGAATCGTCAAATATAATCCTGCAGAATTCACCTTGTGAATTGAATGGTATGAATAGGATTTTTATTAAAATATAATTTAACTCTCTTAGATGCTTTTGATGATGCTATCTACTATTGCTGCCGATTTTCTATTGAAAATCCATTACGACTTTTTATACGAAGTACGAATTCCCCAGTTGACTGAACGAGATTATGACAAATGGCTTTTTATTGGGGTTTTCAAAGTATTTAAGTTATTGGTTTTCCAAAACGTACTTATAAATTTTAATAATATAAAATATATAGCGATATTATTCAAAAATACATTCTTTCACCATACAATTTCTTTTGGTTATTTTTATGAGTCTTGCATAACGTGAAATAATTAATGGATATACTCAATACTTTTTATAAAAAAAATCAAGATGATTTGAAAAAAATTAATTTTTTATAAAAATTTAAATAGTAACTATATTATTATTAAAGAATGTATTACTATAATATACTGTTTTGAAAAACTGAAAATATCTAATTATTAAATTCAAAATATTGAGTAAACCGTAAAAAAACATTTTCAGCCCAAACATATCCCTGCTCAAAAACTCGTAAGTACGATTTATTTTGTATTTTTCAAACCAAACGAAAAATAAAGTAACGTTGAACGTAATACGTGTGAGTAAAATAAAAAAAAATTTTCACTATAACACAGAAATTGTAGTAACTATCTCATCGAAAAACGCTTAAATTTTTTTAAAAATACAGAGCTTTTGACATTTTTGTTTGAAACCTAACTATTATTTTCAACTGTACGATGACGGTACATCGACGTCTTCTACGAGAAAGGACAAGTTTTACAACAGCTATCGTTCGAGTAAACTAAAAGATAATTGTTTATCCATTTTCTTTCCTCTATTTATCTACACTCGTCAGAACCTCGGTTCTGATTAATCATTTTTAATATCTAGGATCCATCGACCGTGCAGATAATCTATACCCACAAAATTATTCCGTTATCACTCTTTAAGTCGTTCTAAGGATCACAAAATGTAATAAAAACTCGAAATCCAAACGTTTTTCAATGCATTCGTAAATATAGAAAAGATCCTCTGGGAAAACATTCAAAATCAAAGTGCGTTTCATCATGTTTCCACTCCAGCGTCCTGCTTCATATACCACTGTATACAATACCCCGAGACGGGTCATTTCCACCTAACCAGGTTAACCTCCTATACATTTTCGGCTTTCAACTCTATTATTCACGCGTCTAGACTAATGTTCGTCCCTCACTTTTTTTTTTCCTCTCTTTCCGAATATATACGTGTATCGTATATACTTTATATAATACGTATAACGTACGGTGTTACGTATCCTTTGAGAAAAACGTGCGCAAAATGCGTCCGTCGCGGTCGTATCAAAACGATATTATACTTTTAACTGAGCAATAATTGTGTATTCGTGTGTATACGTATAAAATGTTTCTCAAAAACCATTTCGAGGGCTTTTATTGTGGGTTTTTCGATGCACCGTGAATCACATTGGCCGAAGCCTTTTCTCCTGAAAACTTTGTAGTTCTTAAACCGTGCTCACCCCACCCCTATTTTTCACGTTTTCGTTTAAGTCCCAATGGGTTTCCGGCGATCGTTCTCGTTCTGAAAGATGGTGCACGATATTCAACTATAAACCCATTTAAATCTAACTGCGTTATTATAAAATATGTTCTTTTGGGTAGATAGGTCCAAATCATATTTTAAAACGAAAGGCACCGACGGGACTGGTGAACGCCAGCGCGCACGAGGACGGTAGCTGTAAAAATGCATGCGGTTAATCAAAATCCGTTGGACAATAGCAAGCCGATAACAAACACTCGCCGATTTTTGACTGTGACGGGAAACTATAATACACGAAGTCAAAAAATCCACGGCTGCAGGGCAATAGTTATGATTATATTAAAGTTAGTTAAGTCATCAAAATTATATTTACCAAGTTGCAACCCATTGTGAATCAATACGGTTAATACAAATAAAAAGTCAAAAGTTATGTAAATAATGAATTTAGCTCGGATGTTGTTGTCAAACGATGGGAAAACGTTTTTCATACATTTTTTGGAACAACGATTGTGTTTGGTACGACTATGGGAGAGAAATCCAAACCGACTTAACGGAAACGAATCAAAAATAAATTACGTTTGTTTTGATTTAGTCAATGAACAAACAAGTATAAAGTTTAGTTGATTTGAAACTATATGTAGTCCGTTAAATAAAACGATTAAAATTAACTAAACTTGTGAAACTATTATTAGTACTCAGCTTTGGCAAAATTCGTCTTAAAAGCGATTGAAAGGCGTAGATTTTAGATTTCAAAAGTGCAGTTTTCCACGTGCACTGGGCTTGTAGAATGAGTGAGCCGAAAATGAAACATCTGTTTTAGGTTATTTGTTAAAACATAAAATATTTCATTCCACAAAACATCATACACTTATATTTCCTTAAAAGTGTTCGTGTTAAACCAGAAATAATTATCAAACAAAATGTTGATATTAATAAATAATATAGTCTATTTTGCTTAATAATTGCGCTCAGCTGATCAATCAAGTCTTAAATCCTAAAAACAATGTGTGTCTACTATCTTAAGGGTGACTTCTCTAAAAATATGTAATCTTACTCAACTTTTAGTCATAACGCAATTTCTTTTCATAGCAGTAACCGTTTAGTATCAGCTGTCGTTTCTCATCCCGGCGGTTGTCAAAAAATAGCAAACTATACAACACCGTGTAACAAACGCTATTAATTATTTATCATCCGAATTCCCTCGGTGGAAATGCACACAAGGACTTAGCTATAGGTACCGTCACACTGGAAACATGGCCGTAGACCGAAAAATATGCTTAGAATCGTCTTTGACATTTTTATCTTATTTTATGTTTGTTTTATGTAAACATATACAACATTAATATTCTATTTGCGTTTATCGCGAAATAAAAAATTGGTTGTATAAATCACGTACAAGTACATATATATATATATATATATATATATATATATATATATATAGATGTTTACGGATTACACGATTTTGTAGTGATTTATTTAAAAAAAAACACCCTCACGTGTTTATTATACGTGCGAGAAATTCTCGTGAGCTCGTTTATATAAATTTGTTTCGTTAGGTCTAATATAATTCTACATCATAATAATATGTCGATAAAAATACCAGACTTTTTTATTTCAATATAATCCGACAGGCCGCCGAGCGTACGACGGAGTCAATAAAATGTGTTTACTCCAGTGCTCTAATTGAGGGGAAATGCAAAGGAACGGCGTCTCCCTTTAAATTCACCTAACCCTGTGGTCTAATATAGGTGGATCGAACGGTCTGCAACTTTTTTTTCACTCATCAACCTTCAGTTATTTTGCCAATCCGTCCGCTGTCTAATAATGTGTTGGATACCAAATGTTTTTAACTATATCTTATATTATGGAAAAGCTTGAAAATTAGACGATTGGTTCGGGTAAAAGCAAAATACTTGATATTGAGAAAGCAAAAAGAAAGGAAATAAAAAGATCAAATTTGAAGTCGGGTGAGAAGTTGTTTGGCGTAGCGATTACGCTTTGGAGTGCGTCACTTCTTCGGGTATGCCGATGTTTTGGAGTTTATGGTTCAAACTTATTATTTAATATCTGAAAGCAGTAAATAAATCATTGCATTTGAAATAACGGTACTCAGTGAACTCAGTTATCTATACGTCCTGGTAAAAACCAAATTTAACAAAAAAATATCAGCTATAATAAACTACCTAAAATACGAAATTTTCAGGTAATCGCTACACCAAATGACTTCTCACCCCACCTCAAATTTAATCACCTACATTCCATCTTATCTTTCTTTTCTTCCTTTCTTTCTGCCTTTCCTTCCTTTCTTTTTTTTACGCAATACTTCGTTCTTCATCGGGGTTTTTAGTCTAAATTTGTATGTTTTTGGATTTAAACTCACTAAATATGTAAAATTTTAAAATTTGTTTCTAATGAAAATCGAATTGCCTAACTTCTTTGTCATATATAGCACACCCTAATCAGATTGCTCCTTCCACACGAAAACACGAATAATAATCAAATATTCCAAATTTTCGCGGTTTTTGGTAAATAACTCAAAAAAACTATCGAAATATCAAAGAATGTTTCAAATAAAATATGTTCAAAACCAAAATTTAAATTTTTATGTGGTGTTCAACGTAAATATCGGAGGCGTTTGCTACCCGTAAAGTGATTACAAACATCGAAATTTTAAGCCGTTTTCCCAAAAACGGTCAAAAACATTTTTTGGAGTTTTTGTACATAACTCAAAAACACAATATAATTTTAAAAAAAAGCTTCAAGTAAGGTGCGATCTAAACCCACTTTTCAAACTTTTCGGCGCTTTGACATTTTTTCGATCGGACGCACACTATATGACCGTCAAAGTGTTCACAGAAAACTAGAAAAACATCATCGTAAAAACAACACATTTTTCGCTGAGCACAGAATCTAGAATATGAGAATTCGCGACGGAAAACGTCTCGCTTTCGGTGACGACGCGTTCTCCATAACCACTTCGACAAGGTGCTCTCGTCGACGGTTCTAAGTATTTCCGTCCGCTTTTTGCCCGTTCGTACGAAAAGCCAAAAACACGCTGATGCATAACGGGAAACGCACGACGTTATTATTGTAACCCTTGTGTTTGTGCGTTTTCTGAGCATATGGATAGCGCGCGTTTCTTTCCGACGGTACGCTGAAAATGTCGTAAAGCCCATTTAAATAATGAAGTTTCCGCGAGGAAATGGCCTACTATCGTAAACCGTAGTTGTCTTTTTTGTAAATTTTGTACATAATTTTTGTTGTTTTACGTTTCAGAATTTTCACACGACACCCGTTGATGAATAAAAAAAAACTTTTACGCATCAAACGGGCCATAAAGCGAATAAAGTACGGGCGTACCCTTTGAAAAGCTTTTACGATACGAAACGAACGCTCGTCCCTAGTTCGCGTCGACCGCGTGTTCGATTTATGAACACAGAAATTCTCCGCAGGTGTATAGCTGATTTAAGTAGTCGAACACGATTGTTCACGTACGCGTTCTGTGTACCTACAAAAAATATTTTTTTTTCCAGGCCAGTTTCGCCGTAACTACGTTTTTTTTTTTTTTTTTTTTTCCCCCAAGCCAGAAATACCGGAAAAATGTAATAATATATTTCTTTTGCAGTCAAAACGCGTGAAAAATACGCCGCAGATGTATACGTTATTCCGTGAACGGTCGTTTGATAAACACTTGAACATTGACGATTGATTTGCATAGTATTATTTTATACGTTTCCCTCGATTGAAAAAAAAAAAAAAAAGAAGGTAGGCGTTGTGAAATCGCGTATCGCACCAACTATCTAGCGTTAAAAAAAAAAAACACTTGTAGCTATTGATAAAATAAATTGGATTTCTCGGCCGATGTTTTGAATAAAGTTATCATTGTATTGAATACATAGTTGTGAACGGATGCGAGCAGTTGTTTCTTCTTTAATCGTCTACAGATGAACGTAATGATTTCGAGAAGAGTCATTAACAAAGTATTTTGTTTCATCCGTGCCGAATTCAACATCCGAAGAAAATCATATATCCAAAATATAACAGAAAACGCGTACGCCCAACTTGTTAACGCCATAATTTATGTTGTTTTACAAATTTACTAACGTAAAATTCAGAAAGAACAACGAATCCTATACGAATCCTATTTTCAACTTGATTATATCATAGACACATACGTTTTTATACTGATTGAAAAGTAAACGCACAATGATTATTACTTTTTGACATTTACGAATTTATTTTTTAACATTAATTGTATTTAATACACACAATTGTGACTTGAAATACATGTCTAAAAAAGACACTTTTGTAATTATCAAGACTTTGATACTGTACCTTAATTAGGTTAAATGAAAATTTTTAATTTTTATGTTCAACATCGAGTGTGTGCTGTAATAAAATATACTCTGATTACCGACACTTATTCATCATTCACCCAAGTATTTTTACTTTTATAGATTGTCTGAAATAAAAAAATTCTACCTGGTGATTTAACCTTCTGTGATAACTTGTATTTTCCCGCGCGATCGCACGTATATTATTTACATATTGGTTTTGTCAAATTTTGAACTTGAAACAAAACGATGAAACGTTTAACTTAGTAAAGTCGTAAAATATATAGCGTGATTAAATGCGACCGTCGAATGACTCTGTCAAAAATTTCAAACTAGATTGTTGTAAACTACACCATTGAAATATAATTTATACTTCACAAACAAACGCTGTGGTCGAAAAGTTTCAAAATTGGTCACTGATTTGAACAAACTTTGGTTTGAGTAAAGTACTTTTATGGACAATAATAACCAAAACAATTCAATTATACTACAATAACACAACATTTTAAGAATATTATAAATCACGACTTTGCTGAATTAGAAAAAATTACATACTTAAAAGATCTATACTTAGAACCACAATGGTCAAAATTAAATCACATTTTAAAGTTATCAATTCCTTTAGGGTAAAGTGTTAACATTTTCAAGCAGTTGAAGCAATATTTTAAAGAAATATTTGTAAAGAAACTAAAGACGATGCGAATGTTATTTTAAAAATAACTTTATTTAATATTGGAAACAAAAACCAGTTACAAAAAATTTTAAGTAGAGTAACATCTGCAATTATTGTTGAATTATCTTTTCAGTTTTTGTAATATTTTGTAAAAATTTGATCATCCTTACATCTTTCATAAAAAATAAAAAAAAACATAAAAATTAAAATTTGCAATTGAAGATTTATACTAAATTTAAAACCATTTTGGTGCTGAATCTATTATACACATTAGGAACATGTTTTTTGCATTACTCGATTTCCATATATAGTGGCAATAAATCAGTGTTTTTTGTTTATATATATATATATATAATTTTTTTCTTTTTCTTTACTATCTATTTTTGAACATGTTATTAGCATGATTCTACAAAACAATTTTATTTCTAATGGCTTATTATTATTACCTAAGTAGGTACAACGTATATTTGTATACAAATTAACATTAACATTTTAAATTTCACATTTTTTCCATCATACAAACTTTATGAAATTACACTCGCCATTTTTTATAAAATCATCAAAAATTATATGGTACGTAGTGAAACAAAAAATATTTGGGTGGAAACTATTGTTTTGTCAATTAATCAACAAAAGTTACTTAAAAACATAAAAAAAAAGTCACAAATAAGTACAAACCACTCTAAAAAAACGGTTAAATTGACACTTAACCATGAGTATTATAATTTAATTTTTTTTAAAAAGTTTTATTCTATAATTTTACAGCGGACATTTTATTAAATACTCAAATTCTTCAAATCGTTATAGCATACCGTAAAAAATACAATTATTTCTAGGTATTTTCTTGAATTGTTTATAAATTATAATGGTAGTGCGCGTAGTATAAAATTATAAAATCTGTTCCCTTCTAAAGAAACGTTTAAAATAAATTGAGGTTTAGTAAAACGTTTCAAGTAATAATTATGGTTTGGTTTAATACATATACATTATATATTGTGTGTTAATAAATTTTGAAAATGGTTATGAATAATTTATTTGATTTGTCAAGAAAAACATCGTGACTTATAGTAGATTTATAATAGTGAGTACTTTTTTTTCGTTTAAATAATTATGATTATAATAATTATGTCCTCCACTGCATCATGCAATCAACAGCAAAGTACAAAAATTTAAATTTCCGATAAATTACCGGATTGAAATCCAAATACAATTAAACTTCCTGAAGATAAATTGTTTTTAAAAAAACGTTGTATTTGACCATACTTGAGAAAAAATATGATAAATTGAATTTACTATTGGCATTTTCACTAAATCCATAATAATTTGGTCAACAATATGGCAAAAATCACTAAATTAAAGTCGAAATTAAATTAAGAAAATAATTAATAACTTAAATATAAAAAAAAATTCTACGATAAATTGAAACCCCTGGGGTTAAATTAAACATATTATTATACTATGACTTCTTTCACAGTAAAAATAATATCTCTTTTTCTGGATCGTCGCTAGAACGATGAGAAAATGTGTTCCATAATAAAAACATTTTTTTATTTTGGTAGCATTAACTTGTCAAATTGAACGCAATGTACCACATATATTTCAGAGAACGTCGTGACAGACAAAAAGTCACTGGAGTATCATATGTTTTGCGAGAAATTCAGTTATACGACGTGCTAAGTCTGTATCGCTTAGAGACTACAAAAAAAACACACGTAATTTACTCATCTTACATATTCTATATTTTTATCTATCTAGGATATCATTTTTTTATTAATCAAACTAAAGACTTTTTTTTAGATGCGTTTGATTTAAAGTTCACTCCAAAAACGAATCATAATTGAAACTCTGGCTTTAGGTGATCATCACGTCATAAAATAATTAATTTTAAATTAAAACAATAACAAAATAAGTTCATAAGATACAGCAAAATAGTTTTATACTTTTAATTTTTATTCAATTTAATTTATTAAAAATGAACATTATTAAACATAATATAAACCTGTAGTTGATGATTAAACTACAAATCTTATGGTTAACAGATTTTTATACTGACATCAATGTACAAATTTCGTTATAAAAACGAAAGACTGAGTAGATTTTTTGTAGACATTATTTGTAATAATAATACATTTTTATAATCCATTACAATTTACATACCGTAGGGCTTGCATATTCACACTGATTTATAATTGAATTTAGAATTTAGTTTAGATTGCATGTCCTTTATTTTTGCTTTTGAAAAGAAATTCATCCTCCTAAACGTAATCACCTAGTTTTTAAATAAAATAAATTATACGTTATGCTTACTTTCTTGTTACTATCTAACATTGTACTCGCATAAACTAATTATTTATAGGTACACCTTGCACAACTTTTCCTATTTTAGAACATTCATCCGGTTTCTTTGAAATCCTATCCTTTTAACGTCGATATAGCTTTTCTCATATAAACGCATTTATTATTTTGCTTATTTTGGCCTTTGATTTTGTACGCGACATATTTCTAACCTTTTGAATTCCAAAAATACATTTACAAAAACCCATTATACCTCCACTGAATATCCATATTTCTTGATTCCAGTTATTCGCTAGGTGGTGTAGCATCAATGTTTCAAACAAGACCGTATATATTTCTTAACGTTTTGTTCATAAACAACAGAAAATATATTTTTATCAATACTGTCGACAATATTTCATGTAGAATTTCCATTCATCGTCTCATAAGATGGTTCGCACAAAAATACGTGTAAATAGTATAAAATTACTTGAAAAAATTGTTATGTTTACGAACTATATCTTTCCTTTTATTTTATATCAAGGATCTTTTTCACTCATAGATTTTGTGATGCAACTAAGGTTATACATTTCCAATTTTTGTTCTAAAAATGGTTATGAATTCTTGATTGTATAATGAAACTGAACGCGTTTGACTTTCGGGAGCACTAAATCATTATTTTAACAGCGTAAATGCATTTTTAGACCATGTCAATACATTTTATATTTTAAAAACATAATTTTGGTTTTCCATGATTGTGATTCTTCTGGTAAGTTTAGAACTAACGCTGATATGAGTTAAATTAAAGGCAATAACTTAGAAAACGTTTTTACAAGATAGTTTTTCAAATAAATAAGTCTTCATAAGATTTACGTCCGTTTAAAATAGATCAGTTATCGTCTAAATTTCAATATTTTGATCATTATTAATTTCTTCGAAAATAAATATTTTTAAAAATTATCCTGTAAAAATATAATAGACACGATATCACTATTTCAGCACGATTTTTAGAATGGAAATTTGATAAGTATATATTAAACCCCATTAATTATTTATGGAACTGCTGAGACCACAGTTGCGTCGTAAAATCTACTAAGTGACGGAGATCCTTAACGACAACAATATTTACTTGTAAAATAAAACAAAAAGACTTAAAACAAAAAAGTCAAACATTCTTGAGAACAAAAATTATAGCTATTTTAATAAACTGTATTTTTTGGCAATTATGTTTATCATTTTTACGTTTAAAAAGGAGACAAAAATATATTCGCATTAATAAAAAAAATGTGTCATAGTTTTAACAGCAATAAAACGGTACGTTATAATATCATCGTGTTTAAGATCGATATTCTATAATCCCTTATAGGTGGCTCTATACAGAATTACTCTGCATTTTTCGAACAAGTAACCCAAAAAAAAAAAAAAAATCATATATTTAATATAACCAAAATCAATAACAACATTAATTCTCTCCCCTGTTAGTACGTAACATTAAAATATTAAATCAAAATCAATAATAAAAGGGATTTCGCTTTATATTATACTCACCTGTATCATATTAACGTTGATAATAATTACAGTTAAGCTCGTCGTGAGCAAAGTTCCATGGCTATGTTATATTACACTAAATAATAGCACTAATCATTACTGATGATTCCTTGTGTGTATAATGTATATTAGTATGTGTCATCCTACAGAGTTATTACTTATTATAGTTCATGTTTGCGTGTTGCAAGTAATTCGATGATTAATCATTCACTGTCACTGTCTTGAGTTTAAATTGGAACGTTTACCGCGGTACTAGAGCGCAAAATTTTGTACAATAATATAATAATACACAGGTAAATAAATCAACAGCAAAAACATGAAATATTATATACTTTCTAACTGCTACAATATACGTGACAATATGTGAAAAAGTAAAAATAGTAGGCGATTCGTTCTAAAAAATTACACGACCATAATAATACACGATTTGAGACCAGAAGAAAAAAAAACGTTAATTTTGCTATTTTTGTGAACGATGGTTCGTCGACAGTGCGATACGTATGTTTAGCTGTTACTCCATAAGACAAAACAATGAAATTGTAATTGTTTTTTTTTTTTTTTTTTTCAATATCTTAATCAACCAAACGTCTAAATATAAACACTAATAGCATTTTAGCATCTGAACACGTGCTTTAACTGTGATTAGTTTAAAGAGTTGTCCATGCTAATAAGCTGTTTTTTGTAATAGATAACCGCTTAATGGTCAAATGGTTTTCCATAGTAAATAAGATACAAAACAAATTTTTTAGTACACCATTTTGTGAAACATCATATTATATACGTAGCTAACTTTAGAATCTTTTTGTTTTATTCGGTAGAATTAGTGTGTTGGTGTTAAGCTTGTAATTTATTTAAGTGCCATTAATAAGGTTGGTCTGTTTTCTAACATTTGTACAAAGTGCCCCTCGACTATATGTTACTACCACGGATGACATAAAAAAAAATAACAATTGATGTTAGCATTGTGATATGCTAATCAAAAAAATGTAGCATAAATTAGCCATAAGCATAATCCACACACAGCGCGTGTCGAGTTGATTGATGGTCGACCCTTATCAGATACGGATTTCACCTTTATGAGTACACAGTAAAATACAGGATATACTTAATTTAAAAAATTCGTTGAATCGTTGATACTGATTTATTAAATGCCAAATCGATCAAATTATTCAATTAAAACACGATTTTTACGTACACGTAGTGTGTAAGATGCGTGTGATAAATTATGATTTTAAAACACGGACGCCACTCAGAATCTAATGAGATACTGTAATTGTATTTGATATAGTTTGAGTATAATATCTGAACACTTATTTTAGCCGCGAGTTATTTAAAGTGACATAAATGGATTGCAAATAAATTATATATATATGTTATATTTTCAATATTATTATTATTTTTTTTTTTTAGCACATTTTTGAGATTCGTTAATACATCTTATAATAATTTAAATGAACAGTTTAAAAACCTATTTTATAGGTAGGTACGATTCATTTGCACCATAGCAACACCTGACTACTCGGACGAAAAAATATTTTTAAATTAAAAGCTTTTGTAATGAAAAAAATTTTAAAAAATCATTATAGGTACTGTTATACGAGCATACTCATTGGAATTTCGTCAAAAAAAAAAATTGTATTTTTTGAATAATGACAAAAAATGCGCCAATGGGTGCATGGCCGAGCAAGTGAACGGTTGTTTTGCTCTGTTCGCTCTACCAAGAATCTAACAGTTAATGTTATTGTAGTAAAATATTTGAAAGTAACGATAAATCATCGTTTTCGAATAACGATTATATGCGTAAAACTCGGTTTATTAATGGTTTTTCAAACGTTAAACAATCATAAAAAAAATGTTGTATAAAACAAAGCATTTACATTCATTGAGTAGGGTAATCGTACGTACGATTTAAAAAAGACAACTTGAATTTTTCGACACTATTCGTTCGGTTGACTCGATATGACGTTACATACCGTATCCACTCCAAATATTTTCAAATATACTCAATAGTTCGAAATAAATAATAATAATTCAATGAAATGTTAATTCCATAAAGGTATGAAAATTTAACCACTTTTAGATTCTGAGTGCAGAGATATCACCTTAATTAAGTAATTTTAAAGATGAGTGGGTACTTCCTGGACTGTAAGACAAAAACAGTGACCAGCATATTATTAATATTAAGAATACGGATTCCCGATTCTATTTTTTAAGTAGAAATCACTTACGTTTATTTTTTGCATAAAATTTGTACTAAACAACTATAATAATTGACGAATATTGTAGGTAGGTATGTAAAATAATTTAACGCGCCCGATTGAACTTTGACGTTTCTTGAATTACAATATTAGCCTCGCTTTAAACTAAACACCGATTTATAAGTCGGCTGCAGTATACCTGTTTTATATTCATTGTGTTATTTCTGTGGATATGATAATTTGTTCAATCCGGAATCTTTTCAACACAAAAGAATTTTCAGCATTATTTAATCATCACTGACTATAAGGTCAAAATACCGGATTACCACAAAAGAATACCTAAGTATAAAAAAAAATTAATTGACATTTAATAAGATAATAATTAGCGGGTGATTTATGTAAATTAAAATTATAACTTTCACCAATCGTTGTTTAACACAAAATAGGTATATTATGTAAGTAGGAACTTAGTGATGTTGCCCTCGTAGGTTAAAAAAAGAAAACCTCTTTTATCGGTATGGTTTTAAAAGTATAGTTCTTAACTCAAATAAGTGCTTCGAAGACGATTCAAGTACAAAAATTTTTGTAATAAAAATTGCTATTTCTAGTCGGCACACCGAACATACTCTGGTCAGTGTGCGTACTACATTATGTTGATGTGCTTGTCGTGGTTTTGTGGACCAATCGTTACGAAAAAGATGCGTTTTTACACGAGAATATAAACTTGGAAAATATTTGAAAACGTGTCCAGAGAAAGGGAACTCATAAAAACAAGCGCCGACCGGACATGGATTTACTGAAAAATATAAACCGACAAAAAAAAAAAATATATGAAAACAAAACAAGGTAACGATATTCAGATTGATGGAAAAGGGTAAAATGAGATGGAAAAATTCTCATCCATTCTAAAAAATAAAAAAAACCACCGGGTCAAAAGAAAGGAAAATCTCGCTCTATACCTGAAATTATTACTCTGTGTTTGGGGCCGAGAGAAAAAGGTGGGCGGATTTCCTACGACCGCCGTGTGCCACGTGGAATTGTGAGTTTCGCTTTTGTACAATCGTTGCATCGTCCTGTATACTTATATACATAATATTATTATTGCGCACTGTGACTGGAATCCGGTGAGAGCAATAATAAATGCAGTAAAAAAAAAAAAAGGCAATAACTTTTTATTGTTATTATTACTATCTAGCCAGGGGAACAATAATTAAACATGATGGGAATACGAATTCGACCAAAATAATGTTAATTTAAAACATGCCTAGATAAATAAGTCTCCAACTGTTTGTTTAATTCTTCAAGATAAGCATCGAGAAATAATAATTAAACGCAAGCGTACACAAATTTATCGCAAATTTTGTCAAATTATTATGCCGTTTGTAAAAGATGAAGAAAAATAATTATTTTTTTCAAATAATTAAAAAAAAGCCGTGTGCTATTTCCAGATAACCAATGTGAATTCATGTTTACGAATTTCGTATTCCGATCATTACTAAAGAATTAATACATCTTTGAAAATTCAACAAATATAGTATCACCGTGTCACTTATTATCTGAGAGATTTTGTGTAAAAATTCAAAACATTTTATCGCCCGAAAAATTGATGACGAATAACACGTCCGTCTTCGTTACACTTAAAACGAGAGAAAGATAAACAAAACAATTTTTCTTGAATAGTTGCTAACATCAAAAACTGAAAATATGAAATATGCATGTTTACAGTAAAAATGTATACGAATCGCTTTGACTACAACTACGGGAAACCTATTTATTTGGCAGGGGATCACAATCGAGAAGTACGCGAGGAAAACAAAAACAAATTTGACTACGTTTTTCGATTATTTGTTGGCATGAGTGCAAAAAAAAGATATTTATTTATGAATAAAAAGACAATAGATTGTATCGTAATGATTTGAAAAGTCTGACGAGTGTATATTATAATAATATATGTAGAGTTTGAAAACGCTTGGCGTTGGACCGAAAACACGTCATAATCTCCATTTGTTTGGGACTGCAAAGTAAAAGCAGCAAAAGAGAATAAAATATTCTATTCCAATACGTCTTATTGTATGTCACAATATAATCCATGGTGAACGAATAAAATGTATAAAATTGGTACTCGTTTGGTTTGTATTTAAAGCACACAACAACAACAAAATTTGTTTTTGATCATTATAAAATGTTAAATTGTAGTTAGAACTGTTTGAAACCAAGCTCGTCATAATCGTTTATCTTACACGTGTAAAAGTTGCTCGCTTTACACAATGATTAAGATGAATTGAACTGAATCAACCTATAAATTTTATTTTTAATATTTTATTTACATAGTATTATGTAATATTGCTTGTGCTTAAAACGATAGAAGTATCATAATTTCAATATAAAGTTAATGTTAGTTCTGTTTTAAGTATGAAACATACTAATATTTCTGTTTTGAAGACGCTCCTGTCTTACGCAGACGTACATAACGCAAATAATTACTTTTATAAAATTGAATACTAGAAAAAACCTAAACGCTTTAGAACAATCCTGGTACCAGTAACGGCTCTAGTGCGTAAAAATACGGTTAAAATAAAATTCGAAAATATACTTTGATGGTACTGCGTGAAACGAACAACTTTTACACGTATAAGATAATGTAGGCGATCACGGCGAGCCCAATGGCCCAATGACGTCACGGGGCTTTTTTTTAATTACCTCATCGAACAATGTGAGTAGGAACCTACATAATTTTTCCAAAAAATTTAAACATCATTTAGTTTAAAAAGTTTATTTTTTACGTTTTGTGCCCCTTTTGATCAACTTTTTTCAATTTTAGACCGCTGTGCGGCACTGCGTGTGTATTTCGCGTCATACGTTTCATTTTCTTTGCTTGAAAAATCATTCGTCGTGCGCGAAAAACGGCTGGTGCGGATCGCAAACGGGTCGAATATAATCTATCCAAATGAACGAGTTAAGCGGTCGAAAGCGAATAGGTATTTGTGACGCACCGCCGACTCGGCGTGTGAAGATTGATTGCGTGACGGCGACGCGACGTCTCCGACCCAGACGGGAAAAATCATCGTGCTGTGTATCTTACATAATAATATATGTCTCACCGTGTGCGTCCCATGGTATAACATTTTGCCAGTTAAGTATTTATCAAAATATGTTTTTGAAAAATCATTACTATTTTAATATGTCATAGAATTTCTATTTTTTTCTTAACCAAAAAAATAAAATAACATTTCGGTTTTCAGTGATTTATAAATTCAAAATAGCCATTTTATAAGCAACATTTATCTTAAAATTTTCTTACCCAAAATTTTTACGTACCTACAAACATAATTCAATGAGTGATTTATTATTTTCAAAAATCCGGCAAAACAATTGTTAAAATGTCTGAACAATTTTGTTGGCAAACTGTGTTTCACTGTAGGCAACAAACCTATTAAGTATCTACCACCGATATCTTACAAACGTGGTAATTATTAACCACAAAATCAACGTATAATCACAAATCTTATTAGTAATTTTAGCTATGGATATAACCGTGTTGGTACATTGGTTATAAAGTACGGTTGATAATAGTAGTTATAGCTGTTATTGTAAGGAAAATATACGTAACATTACACAGCGATGGTAAAAACTTTTACTAATTACCGTATCATTTAAAATCAACATTTTCGATCTTTTTCATTATGCTGTAACTATTTGTACTCGATTATCTTATCTTTTTATACCTACATTAAAACTAGTAGAAAAAGTAGGCTTGCATATTGACTATGTTTGATTCACATCTACAGCCCAAAAATTTAAAAAAAAAATTTTTTATTTTGAGTAAAAGATTTCAAAAAAAAATTTTATATGCTCACATATTATGATAAAAATAATTTGCGGAAATCAAAAAAGTACTCGGAGACACACAAGGTGGCATCGTTGATCACTATAAGTATAATAGCTGTGACGATTAAATTTTCGATACAGTCATAGGCGCTATTTGAATAGCTGAAATTAAAATTTTTGGGTTAGCCAATCTTTCAAACCCTTCTCACCCCGATGAGATAGGCTATTCTGTATATTTTTTGTAAAAATTTGTGTGGGTTCAAGACTAACCAGGGTCTCTAATCTTCCTAAATTGCGCCTATGGATGAGATCATCAATTCTTTTTATTTCCAATGGACTCGTCGGAGATAGACATGAGGTAGTATTTTTTTTTATATTTATATAATCATACCTAGTTTATTTATTTATTTTTTTTTTTTTTTGCGCGTTTTTCGGTTATACTAATTTGCAATAAACAACGATTCGTCGTCGTAGCCGGTAACAGATGTTTGGTTTACTATACACATGAAACTTTTTAGCTAAATATAAAACGAAAAAAAAGCCATAAAAAAAACATAAGAAACCTTTGATGTGAGCTTCAAGGAGTTCAAGAGAGATCCGGAAATTAATTTCATCTCGTTAGACTGTATAAATTAAAAACGGTGTTTATTAAAAACTGAACTGGCATTTCGTTATTTATTTATTGTTATAATAACAATCCTCGATAATATTTGGCAATATTATGTTTGATTGATTATATAATAACTATTGTATATTGGTTTATTTTTTTTATTTAAGTAAAATGAAAATTTGAAAAGAATCGATCGCTTCATTAACAATATTAGAAAATGTCCAATTTACAACTATAATATTATTGATAAAAATAAATGGAAAGAAGTAATCATCCAGGGGAACTCCAGGAATTATAGATAAGAATATTTATTTTGGGTTTATTTTTTTGTTAATGTATAATATAATTATCTTAGAATGATTCTATTATGTTGATATTGTTTAATCATTTCATTGCATATTTTATTGGCATATTTAAATTTCCATTAGTACCTATGTCATATTATTTTACTTTAATAAATTATGTAAAACTAAAAATTTTTTCAAAATCGTATTTTACCTTGACATTAGAAACCATTAATATTAAAAATATTTGGTTACTTGAGGCGTTGTATTATTGTAATATTCATAATTAATGGGTTACTTAATTTAGATCTCAAGAGGTAAGATAATATGTTCTACTGATGACACTCTTATTACAATGAATAACAAGTCAACTAATTAGTTATATAAAACAACAATAATTAATGTTACTGCAATTATACTAAATCGGTTTGATAACAACGCTCTTTGACTTAACTAGCGAATATCCAAAAATGATTAATTCTTACATTAACCATATCTCGGACTTTAGTAGTAACGTATGATTCAATAAAGGTACAGAAATAATAATATTTCGTAAAAGTACCGCGTTATGTAATTTTAAATACGAATAATCTTAAAAGTTAGATGAAGTGAATTGCTTCGATTTTCATTTTGTTTATAAAGACATTGGTAATTCATAAATTATAGTATAAACCTATCGTCAAAACATGTACACCTATAGCATAACTATAAGTATATATTTTTCATAAACACCAATGGAATTTTATTATTTAACACAAATATACTTTAATAAGTACTAAAATGCTGAGACGCATAATAAATCTATTGAGTGAAGTATGCAGCATTCACTCTTTAGACGTTTATTACAAGGGTTACCAAGCCTTTTTTTTCTTTCAAAATTATGTTTGAGTTGAGCATTTATTTTCTACTATATTAACAGAATGATATTTCCCGAATAGGCCTATACTCAGAAAAATATTCTTGACGAGCAATTCAAATAGTATTGTTCTACAGAACATTATTGAGTTACTCATTTATTTTGCGTGTATGTAAGTGTGTACACGCACATTTCTAAAACACAATGCATTTTAAATAATTTTAGTAAATTATAGAATTATACTCGTATGTGTTATTTGGCATAATTATATAAAACTAATATGTTATTCATTAATTATTTAATACAAAAAAAACTTTGAAAAATAATTTTCAATCCATTCGAATTCCAAACGTTTATCTAAACACCAATAAATAACTGAAATTTTTACACCGAAAATATATTTAATTGAAACATAAGATCTTTACTTGGGGCATTGCGGTATTTTTTTAGTAAATAATTTCTTTGAATTGGTTTTAATCAAAATTTCGTTTTTAAATGTTCTCAATACTATAATATTATGAATCATTATTTTGTGAAAACACACCTTTATAAAAATAAAATCAGTGTTTGAAAATGTCATCAAGTATAAAATTTTGAAATATTTCAATAAAATATTGAATGAAATATATGAAATTGTTAAAATATTTTATGATTAAAAAAAATGAGTCATGGGTCACTGTAAAAGAGTCGGTCACTAATTTGGATTGATTTGTATTCAATTCTATCTATTATTTTCGAGCTGAGAGTTACAAGCTCAGTAAATTTTAAAGTTTAACTCATAAAGAGACATAATATTTTGAATTTTTTATCACGATTGAACTTCATTTATCCAATAACTCGTATGAATTTCAATTGATTGATTCATTTTTAAAAGAATAATTTCTAAAATATAATATTTTCGTAATAATGTTTTGGATTTTTAAAATGTTTAACCTAGCATAAAAAATATGATTTTCAGATCGTACTAAGGTTTAGCAGTTCTAGATTGAAAATAACAGGTTTTACAAAATTATATAGGTACCAGCTACTTGCGAAAATGTGGGATTCGGATAATTGGACCATTATTAAAAAAAAAAAAAAAATTAAAAAAATTAAAAAATGCTTCGAATCAAGTACCATCTCGGCTCGACCACATTTCTTTGTGAAACGTTTAAAGTACACGGAAAAATGTTATGTGAAAAATATATTGAAAATAAATAATGACAGAAAAAATTACACTAAAATAGCACTACACGCTAACAATTTGCAGTTTTAGAGTTTATCGAACCGGTAACGAAAAACAACTAATACAAATTAAACAATTTAAAACAACTTATCAACAATATTTTTTAATAGTAATAACAAATACAATTGGTACCGATTTCATTTCGATCGGGGGAAACGCATCCAGTGCTCGCGACACGGACATAATTCAAAAAAAATTTAATATTTCACAAAACTGTGAAATATTTCAAAACGAAAACACCAAATGAGGACGATACAATAATAATAAAAATGCATCGAAATTCCCATCGCCACTGGCCGTCGGCGGGGTAGGGGAGAAATATCGCCGAGATTTTATCGTCGGGTCACGCGAAATAAAACCGCCCGGTTATTATACTAGTTTCCCGAACCGTTATGGCGAGAAGAAACGCGCTTCGGTTTTCCATTAGCCGCGCGCGTTGTACAAGCAAAACGTGCGGCGTGTGGAATCGTGAGCGCCGTTCTCGCCGTCCCGTACGCGGTGACCTGGATTCCGTGCTTCGGAATGGATCCGAGAGACGGCACCAGAAAGGGACGTAAAAATAGTAGTATCCGCGTTTCGCAGCCGTTCCTATAAGATCGTATACGTTCGCGGCAACGCGCGGCTAGGTCAGGGAGGAGCACAAGTACAAAACCGGCGAGTTTCGGGTTGGAGTGGGTCACTGCTCTGAGTGAGTCGGTATTTTGTACGGTGTAAGTAACAGGTATATATTTCAAACATAATATAATAGTATAATCGTTTGACACAAAATGAGAGGACTTTTTACTTCAAAAAATATCAGCACGTGCAGTATAACGCTGCAGCGTGGCAGCGAAACGTGGACATTTGCCTTAGAGAAACAGAGAAAAATAAAAGTTTTTGAGATGTACGGTGTTGCGAAAGAATGCTTAAAAATAAGTCGGACGGATATGGTAACAAACGAGGAAGTACACTGGAAAGAATGGCTGAAAGAAGAACGTTATGGAATAGTATCAAGAAAAGGAGAAACGAATGGATTGGACGTGTATTGAGACATGGTGAGTTGCTGGGTGGGATTAATTACAGAAGGCTGCGTAGAAGGCAAAAATATAAGGGAAGACCACGACGAATGGAGTACACGCGACAAATAATAAAGGACCAAGATACTCTTACGAGGAGCCTAATCGGAAGTCGAGTAGTAGGGAAGAGTGGAGAATTTCTACAAACCAATCTTAGAATCGAGTACAAAAGAGTAAGAAGAATATAACATAATACATATGTACTCGTATTAATTGTGGAAGCAATGATAAATCGTTGCCTTCGAATAACGGTTCTAAAGTAGGTGTATTTGACAATTGAGTATGCTACAATTGAAAAAAAAAAATTTCGTTCGGAAGACAATTTCTAACAACAACCTCTAAAAATTTCAAGTCATTTGGAGCGTTTTTTAAATGTATAACATATAAATATATTTACTGTTTTAAAATAATTTCATAAGTTTTACATAAACCATGGGTTAAAGTGTAATATAAACAAAAAAAAAATTATATGTATATTCGATTCTAATGTTACGTAAAAAAATTAAAAATTAAATTACAAAATAAATATATGATTTACGGGGAGGGCAAGGGTGCCCCTTGTGCCTCTCCCTTAAATGCTCCACTACTGGGAGAACTAAAACGATTATTATTCGACTAAATTTAATCAACGGTTCTATTGTTCCGGGTCGAATTGCTCGCCGAACAAAATTACAAAAATACATTTATTTTTGCGGAAAAACGACGTCCTCTACCCGTTTTTGCGTCAAAAATATCACACAATGCGGATAAACGTGTTTAAAGAGCTTAAAATAGCTCACCGAAAGTCAATGTATTTACTATATATTATGTACCAACATAGTGTTTCATACCGTAAGCGATAACCTTTCTTAAATCTTTTACAAATCGTTCTGAAATTTCTGAGAAAGCTGAAGCAACATTACGTGACAATGT
>CM029359.1:11917504-11951136 GCA_017140985.1 Hormaphis cornu
CATGAAAGAAATAATTTTTTGTTTATCTATATGGATTAATTTACCTTAAGGTATGATACGCACTCTTGTAACTTATTAAAAAACGCATAATGAAGACTATGCTTAAATCGAACTTGAAAGTTGAATAGCTGGTACCAACCTGCAAAATATTTTATAATATTGGTCACAATCTTTTGGTAGACGTTTTAAGTTTGACAAATAGCGAAAAAATCATAGATTTCGGAAATGTGTTAGAGAAAAAATATTATTTTTTGGTATTTTATTTTATAGATTTACTTATTACAAAATATAAAATGTAAGTCTCATGAAAATCTTTATAATTGATTTTTAAAACTCCAGTTTCGACCGAAGAGATTTCTTAAGATGTCTTTACCGTTTATATAATTGAGTTTTAGTTAAATAACAAACTTTAAGTTTATTGTTATATTACATATTATATAATATTATTACTGTTGTACTACTTTTTGATTGTAAATGTACGTCATAATTTTATTGTAAGCTGAATGCATTTATGACAATTTTCAACAAAATACTTTGACGATTTAGATTTACAAAATTGTATTATTAAAAAAAAAGTTTTATAACAATTTTCACGGTTGTGTACAAAATTGCGAGCACGATTGATTTTAAATTTCAGTTTGCCGTTTGCACACCGATCGGTACTGTAGTTTATTCGATAGGTTTCTGCAATTGTTATCGATGAGTATCACGTGCGGCTGACTCGGAAAGTTATTACGGTGGATCACAGCAGAAAAAAAAAGAGAGAAAAAATCAAAAAGTTTTGTTTCCAAAAAAAATCAAAAACTTACGGCAACATCATCTGTTGGAAATAGCTTTTGTAAACTGGACGAAAATTATTGTTGATGAAACTCAACAAAATTTCATTAAATATTAAAAAAATACATTATATTTATACTATAGCTATATCAGTCCAAAAACTCGCATTTATTTAATGTTATACAAAAAGATCAGAGCAACACAGCCGAGTGTTCTACAAACCGAAAAATCGTTTTCTACAGCAGCAGAAAAACGCGGAGGAAAAAGCCAGGGCCGTTCCTAAGCCAAATTTATGGGAGGGATGAATATAATTTCTCTCGTGTACAGATTATTTTAAAATTTTGTTGAACAGTTTTCAAAACTGACATCTATAAATAAACACATAAAATCCCGTTGAAAAAACATAAATTCATTAAAACTTCAAAACTAATTCGCTGGTGATATTCATTAAAATCTACGCGAAATATAAATTAATACCCAAGTACGCTTGTAATGCGTCTTGGATGGCCAAAGACGTAAAAATATGTATTAACTTATTTCCAACACACTTGCAAAACGCTTTACACGATAATATTTTTTTTTGGGGAAACACGAGTGTCGTCGATTCGAAACTGATACCACAACAGACAAACTGCCTCGAATTAGGCGCGATTACGATATTAGTACTTACAATTAGCGTGCCGAAGACACGTTCAAATGTTTTCGATTAATAACGGCAAGCCACCGCCCACGTATTATTGTCATCCCTCCGCGACGAGCGATCGCCGTTCCCCTCCGCGGATCGCTTTGATCGATGGCTCCCGATAAGGTATACGTTTCGACGTTGGGAATCAGTGGCTGAGTGGTTCCCAATCTCTTCTATAATTCTACCGTCCCCCATCGCAGACTTTTGAAAATCTCCCACTCTCTCGCCAATTAGTAATTGTGAAAAAGTGTCACCATTTTTTGTGTACCTACTTTACAATAAGTATTAATAAACTACAAAAACATTCCGAAAGACTACTTTTTTATCGATGATAATAATACAATTTTTCTTCTTCGTTCGTGTCTTTTAGATCTCGGATATCCCAAAAGCCACGACTACTGCCGTTCGGGCATTTTCCAGGTGTAAGTCATTCGTATCACAGGCGGTTCCTATTAGAGGA
Organism: Hormaphis cornu; assembly: GCA_017140985.1. Classification (NCBI taxonomy): domain Eukaryota; kingdom Metazoa; phylum Arthropoda; class Insecta; order Hemiptera; family Hormaphididae; genus Hormaphis; species Hormaphis cornu. The sequence goes on from CM029359.1 coordinate 11,919,427, forward strand.
CATTGTAGGTGGTGGCCCATTGTCTGCATTTCACCACATATGCAGTTTTTAGTGTCTTCGTCTCCTATAATACGTTCCATTTCTTAAGTGAGGTTTTGCACTGTCCGACTCCTGTTCTTGAGCGATTTAACGTCTTTCATTCCTCTCAATTCCAATTTTTTCCTTTTGATATCTTTTAATTCTCTCGTGGTTTTTTGTTCTCTTTCTTTCCGTCTCTTGATTTTTTGTTGGGTTCTTTATTGAATGGATCATAGTTAGTTAAGAAACTTTTTCTGGACTTAAGTCGTGGTTGCGGTGAGTTCTTTCCATGTAGTGGGTAACCGGGATCGTTTTTTTTGTTTGTTTCGTTCTATCTGTGATGTAATCTCTTTCCTAATATTTGGTGAGGCCATTTCTGATAATGTTTGTATTTCCTCGACCGGTGTATTGGTTTAAAGCATCCTGCTGAGATTATCCTCGTTCAAAGCTTCGAGCGAGATGATAATAATTATAAAATATAAAAAATAACACGCCAGTGATAAATATCAAACGTATAATATTATAAAATTTATTTATATGTTGGTACTCTAACAATAATTATGTTGGCACCAACTAAATTAGTTCTTAATACAGTATGATCGTCTGAAAATTATTTTACAAAGAACAGATAGATATAATTTCTGTCAAAAAAGAATCATGGTTAAATCTGTTAAATTTTTGGAACAAAAGATTTATGATAATTTACAACTTGATGTAATTTTATGTAAATTTGAAAATTTCAAACGTTTGAAAACAAAATTTAATTTTCACAGTGAAAATAAGGGTCTTAAAACAAAATAAATTTTTCTGTATAATATTATCATTATGATTGTTTGACGTCAATAACGTTTTTGTAACACATAAAAGATCAAATTTATGATATTGAATAGCTGATGTTGTAAAATATAAAATATATATCCGTTCAAAAATGTATTTAAAAGAATAATATAATTATAATACAAACAAAATAAAAATTCTAAGAGGTAAAATATTAAATTATAAAAATTGTTTTTTCCAAAATTAATTTCACTTCGATTATATTTCTTTACAATTATGTTATTGTATTTTATTCAATAGAAAGAGAACTGTCCACCCGTGAAAAATTCCCAATAATATAAAACATTAAACATTTTTGATTGCTCAATTCCTGTAAAAATATGTTCAATCACAGGTAAAATTGAAATAAAATCGGCTAACGTAAAAAAAAAATATTTAAAGGTTTTTATAAAATGACATTATTCGTTACTGAAATCGTGACAATTAAATTGTCAGAACCACTCAAAATTAATACTTTCAGGCGTAACAAAGCATATTGTATTGATTTTACGATGAGGTTTTTTTATTCCTTTTTTTTGTCAATTCTTGGTAGGATCTTAAGGATAAGTCATTTATGGATAGATTGCTTATATATTAAGTTGGTATTAGAGAATTTTTACACTTTAGAGTTATATAATTCAAAATTAGTATAAAATCAAAATTTCCCAAAACACTTCTAATAATTTAAAATTTTTTATTTCAAAGTCAAAACTAAAATGGAAAAAAACTTAGTCAAATTTGACCAGTATTATAATAAAAAATTGTACTTTAAAATATTTTATTTTTTCAAATTTTGGAGTAATTTTTTCATAAAACAATTAATTCGTAATTTAAAGGCTAAACATTTTAGTACACAAGCCTAAAGTATATTTTTCAATATGTGTAATTAAAAAGTTTTGATAGTCAGTTGAAACTATTTTTATTTTTAGACATTTAGACATTATCTAATTTTTTTATCTTTATTATTTTTCTTGCAATTACTCTACCAAAAACTTTTTTGATGTATTTTAATTTTTTCAATTTATTGGAACAATTAACGTTCAAAGGTGACTAATATTGAGCTAAATATAACACTGCAATAAGTTGAATTTTTTATTATTTGACTGACTGCGCTCGGTGGTAATTTAATTTCTATAATAAATTATTCATGCTTCAAACTTAATTTGAACATTTACACTGCATGTTCCAAAAGAAGTTATCAACTCAAATCACTAACACCTTTACGTCCTACTTTTCAATATTTATTCTCAAAGTATTCTTAAAGAAATAAGCAAACTATCAATTCTATAAAAAAAAACTCCCATATTAAAAGAAACTAATTTTTTAACTTCTAATGAGCAACATTTTAAGGATGTATAAATTTAAGTTTTTTATCGTAGCCCTAAAATGTACATTTTATTGTAAGTTAGTACTGACGTTATTTCCATTTTCATTAACTGCTAAACAAATTATTACAAATATATAACGTCAAAATACAAGTAGATATTACTAACACTTTTTGGAAACTCATTTAAGGAAAATTGACATTAAAATTTTATCATGTTTATGATGATCATTTTACATTTTCTTCTTATAGAATATTTATGAACACAAGCTTTTGATATCAGTATTATATAATAATTATTCTTACTAACAAATCATTGTTAATTTTGAAAAACATTGATCATTAACATTGTTCTATTACGGAATAAACCGATAAAAACTGTTTATAAACGGTGTATACTTTACTAACGAAATATTTAGAAAAACAAAGGTCAAATAATAATTTATTACAACACTATCAGGAAACACGGCGCAATGTCTATGCAATATTAATGCATTCATGCATATATCATACTGTGAAGTTTTTTTTATCATTGAAAAAAAACATATAAAATATTGTAAATGAAACATTTTTTTTCAGTACGAAGTTTCTTTTGCCAAATTATATTATATTGCATTATTTTTGTTTGGTTTTAGTTCTTATTGCTAATTTGAAAACAAAAGTATCTGCAGTGTTTAACATTAAACCAAATAGCAATAATTTGTTTTCACTTATTTTTCACAAAAAGGAAACCTTAATTACTCCAAACTATATTTACTGTCAAAAAAATATGTTTTTTAATAGCTTCATTTTGCTGAATAAACGAAGATATAACAAAATCGGAAATTCATAAAATTAAAAGTATTGATTAAAAAGACACGCGTCCACCACTTTATTATAGAAGTGTCAGCATTGAATTATTATTTAAATTTTAAAATGATAAATGAGATTTCTGTCCAAAGTTTTCCATTAACCAAAAGCGTTTTTAAAATATAGAAACTGATTTAAATATCAAAAATATTTTTTGTTTCATTAAATGAGTAATGTTTTAGTACGATAAATACTTGGTGAAGATTTCCCTGCTTAAGACTATACTATAAGTTTCAGAGATTTATTCAAGACTTTCAGTTTCAATTTGATCGTAATACCATCCCAAGCAAAAATTGAATGTTAAGAATATCGTCATACTACTCAACATTGGTAAAAATCGTAAATTTTTAAATTCAAATAATAAAAAAACAATAGAATCGACATAAATCAACTTAAATTTCAAAATAATATTGAAATGATTCAAAAAAAAAAAAAAATTATCAGTTAAATATAGCTTCGCCAAAACATGGTTTTAAAATGGATCAAATTTTCCAAAATCACTCCTTTATAATATTTATATATATATATATATGTTTATTTTAATAAGATTTTTGTGATATAAGTAATAAATATACAACAATTTTTAGAATGAGTAAGTGTATTTTTAATTTAATAATAAACTTATAAGTTGTACTAAAAAATAATCAACATTCTCGCAGTAAATTAAAAACAATGTGTAACTTTGTGATAAACTTTTTTCAATAAAATAAGAATACTAAATCAACATTCTCGCAGTAAATTAAAAACAATGTGTAACTTTGTGTTAAAACTTTTTTCAATAAAATATTAAAATAAGAATACTAAATCAATCAAGTAGGTACGTTTTCAATATTCCTTACTAACTGTTAAACAATACAAATGTAATCTCTAGTTTGATATTTAACCAAAATATTGGTATAAGGATAGTTTCTAATTAAAATTAGTTCATTATTATAAGGTTAAAAATTTACGTAATAAAAAACCTTCAAAACCTCAAAAAACAATTTTGTAACATAGTAAATAAACGATATGTACTAAATAATTACCGCTAGCAAAAAAAAAATACATGAAACTTATTCAAAATCACTCTATCAACACTTTTTTTTCTATTAAGCTCGATAATGGATAAACTTTTTAAAAACCATTTGCGTTTTATAAATTCACAACTCAACTTGTACTAATAAAGTTAATAAGTTGAAACTTTTTTCATTTTCTTGTGTAGTTGCAAACGATTCCAAGTTACACTCAGGTATTCTCAGAATTTAATATTCTTGTGTTTTTACGGAATTCTTTTTATCAAATATGTTTAAATTAAACATACTTAATGAAAAAAATATTTTAACTGAAAATGTGTTTAAACCGTTTTGTTTAATTTTTAAAAACAGTTCAATGTAACATTTTATTTCTTAAGGCATATGTCTCAACTTAAAAGAAAAATGCATTGAATACCTATGAAGAAATAACTTTGTATTCAAATTATTTGAAATTTTTGATCTTGAATTAGATATTTGTATTATTTAATCTTGAGACGTGGAGAAAAATTAAATCTTTGTTGACCAATTTTTAAATCAAAACTTGTATAAGTTTTAAGAAAAATATTTTTACCGGGTATTGCAAACATTTTAAAATGTTTCTTTATTAATATAAAACACTTTAAACATTTTTATACCAAAATAATTATTGGTTTTTTTATTAATAATTTCAATTAATTTTTGTGAAAATGTTATATGATTATAAGCAATTTATAATTTTTGACCAGTAAAAATAATTTTTTGTTAATAAAACATGTTACATAAATTATTTTTTTATAGATCCATGAATGTTTGCACTACTATTTTCAAATTAAAATTATTTAATTCATCGTTATATTAATTTAGATTTTTGATTTTACTTTTTAACAATCGGTTTTGAGTTAAATGTACTTCCACTAAAAAAAATGATCCTCGTTAACCTAAGTCCCGTCCGAAGCAGTGATCACCCAAAACAATGCTCAATCCAGAACTACACTGAACCAGTGGACATTAAATATATTTCACGTGTACAAATGGTAAAACTAAGAATTTTAACGAGCGGAAAATGTTGTAATAGTTTTAATTACACCCCATGATATGGACCAGTAGATTTATTAAATAATTAGTGTGCCAAATTATATTTCTTGTAAATTTACCGTTAAGGATAAATGAGCAACATTATAAATGAAACTAAAACAATTATCTCTAAAATTGTGCACCCAGTTCGTATTGTATTCACCCTCTAGTTCCATTGTTGGTATGAATAATGACAGTTTTACAACCGAGTACGAAAATATTACCGCACTAATGCACTTAAAACACAGCAGTTTTTCAATATAATTTAATTTTTATTTTGCGATCATCAATTGATATATAAGTGGTTATGTACTAAAAAAAAAAATTAAAGGTTTATTCGTACTGTCTAAAACATTATGTTTTATATCATAATTATTTTTTTAATTGAACAACTTTTAAAAACACTAAATAAGAAGAACGTAAACCAATTCAATTAACAATGATACAAATTTCTGTATATTTTTTATATAGGTTATTAGGTTCTATATGAGATGAAAAAGGGAACATTTATAGAATTGATTGTTCTCAAAACATTTTAAAACAAAAAAAAAAATACTCAAGTATAGAAATAATGTGCATAAATTTACATGAAAATAACAATGAAAAATTTAAAAAATAAATTTTTTTCTTCGTTCATAAAGTGTTGACTTTTGTGTTCAATAAATTGTAATCGTTATCGTATTATTTCTATTTAATACTTTGGTGCGTTTTTTCGTGATATCGATTACAATAGTAATGGGTATATATTTTGTTCTTTGACGTTTGGAGCGTAATACTCCGAAAAAACTCTAAGCCATTATTTTCGTTTCAATTTTGAGAGTAACCGGATTACTGCAGACGTTAAGTATTATAAAAGAGTTTATGGGATTCAGTAAGATAGTTTGTCTAAGTTTCGGCTGTACGATATCGGACTCTTCGATCAAAACATCGAAACAAGTTCCAAAATCTCCGTAAACAATAACGACGTTCAACAAATTGACCGACGTCTTTATTATTCTACAGCGACTATTCAATGATGACTTTTATAACCAGTTTCGAGAGTTTAAACTACAAATCACCATTTTGTCTGAATACGGCGATTTCCGAGTTATGAGCCATAAGACTGTATAGCATTAAGTCCACACAAAAGTTTCACGATTATACTGCACGTCAATGACATGATTTTATTCAGTATGTTTTGCTCTTTCGAATAATCTCAACTAAAGTGAAAATAAAAGTATATATATATATATATATATATATATATATAAATGGATTAGATATCATCATAATATGCTAGATAAAACAACGCTTTTTGCTAACAAATCTCTAAGACTATTATTATAATGTGCGATTGTTTAAGACAGACATGTGTATGTAAGTTATTATTTGACAACTAAATACAATCTCTAACGTTTCAATGAATATTAATATTGTATTTATTATTTTTTTTTAATTTATTTGATAAATAGATAAAAAAAAAGTGACTTTGAACAATATGTTTTGATTTAAATAACTAGTTAACCGAAGAATACAATTGTATAATTTGTAATAAATATTTATTATCTTAAAAATAAATCCCACAAACACTCCATAGATTAGCTAAACATTTATAGCTGTTTACTATAACATATTATATCACTGATCTGAATTATCAACTCCTGTCAAAGTGTTCCAACAATATGACTTGGACGGATGAAAAAATTTTAGTCTACCTTTCATCTCTAGTACAATTATCATTTGTCTCAATATTGCATACGTTACACGCATTTTAAAAATGAAGACGTTTCAATACGTAGGTTTCGTCTTTTCTTCTTTTTAATCTTATACTTAGGTAATATTTAAATTTTTTACACTGTTTAATTACATTTTTATTATTTTGCGCCAGTTAATTTTAATCATAATGTAGTCAACAGCGTATTATATTATCAGTAAAATAAAATAATCCATCATTTATTTAATTTTAGTCAAAAATTAGTTTTTATATTTTACAATATTGTAGAAGTTCATGTATTAGAACTGATTATATTTATGTTTAAATAAAAACTTTGCATTTTTGTGCACTTATTAAATTAAAACTAACTAAAAGGGTACTCGGTAAAGGCTGAAATCACTTTTCATTTTCATCACGATCAATGTACTGACTTTAACATAATATAACCTACTTCCAAGTTTGCAACTCTTCAATTAAGTAGTGAAAAATAACTCTGTAAATAATAATTTAATAAAACTCTATAGAATGTTAAGTGCCTCATTACATAAGTACCAAGATTGTAAATCAAAACGTTTGCTAAGTAAGATTTGTTTAATTTAAAAGTTGTATTGGTATGTCTACGTATAATTACATCAACCGTAAAATAATTCATTTTATTTCTTATACATTAAAAAAAATAGTATAATTTTATAAATTCACTAACTACGAAGTTCAAAATATTAATTTTCTTGTTTTAGTTGTTAATAAAAAATGTTACAATTTATTATGACTATAGTTAATACTGGATTGTAGGATTGTTAAAATTTTTTATGTTCTTTATTTTTTTTGTAACTTAAAATAATTTATTTTAATTCAATTTCAAAAATAAGATCAGTTTCTTACGTTTGTAAAACAATAAATATTAATAAATTATATTTTAATAAAAAAATATTTTAAAATATTTTATAGGTTGCATACTATTAAAATTTGTTTTAGTCGATAAAATTATAATAATTTACAGGCCAAGAAAAAACGGTATACATACAAATTATAATGGAATCAGAAAATAATGTTACTTACAAATCAATTATACACGACTAAAATATAATATATTAACTGAATTTAAAGAAACATAGCATTTATAAACTAATATAAATTATTAAATCATTTTAAAACTACACACAAATCTTGAAAATTTTTCCTTAACTTTTTTAAATAGTGTCTGGTTCACTGATCACAAAGTAATCACATAATAAATTGATTACACAAACCTAGAAATAATTATATTGTATAGATTATGAAATCTTTTAATGAAAATCTGAATTATAATTTAATTTTTGTCCGATGAATGTTATTTAATAATTGCAACGGCAACAACTTGTATGTTTTTCAACCCTAAATTAGGGTGTGGGCAGGATGTATTTTATCTACTTACTTTGGACCGTCATCATTGTATTAACATGTCATTCTTGACAAGGATACGCAATAACCAACTATTTTGTAAACACTTTTTATCCTCCTCACAAACGCCAGTGAACCTAAATAATTTTTCAATTTTCTTATCAAGTTCCTTTCGTGATATGTACCATAACATTATATGCCTTCACTAATTTTTAGATTCTGAGCGTTAACGAGGAGGCTATTGAATTAACAATGATGTGTTTTTATTATTTATTTTTTTGTGTCTGTGACATGCATATCGCCTAGAGTATTGCTCCACTCTTAACGGAAGCAACAGATTCTAAAAGCTCAACCTATATCTTTGATGCGCTGAAACATGTATTTTTCAAATTATTCCATTCCAAAAAAGTTATACACAAAAAACCAAAAAAAACTTTGAAAAAATCGGTAAAACGTACGGCAAACGTGATTTTGACAAAATCGATTTAATTATTTAGTCATGTCTTCTGTAAAAATTATTTCTAAGATCTGAAACAATCGCACATTATTAATATAGAAAAAATATAGCTTTGGTATCAATTTCAAAATATTTTTATCATTTTTGAGCTAAATATAGAATTTTAAATTTTTCGAAAAGTTCCATTTTTTTTGCGATTTTTGTTCAATAAAAGGTTTAATTTTTAACTAACAACTTTAAAATTTTTTTACAAGATAGCCGACATATAAATTTATATGAGAGAAAAAATATTAAAAATTGCAATACAGAACATTTTTTTTCAGTCGTTAAAAATAAGTGTGACTTATTTTTGGAAAAAAATTTGTATCAACACATTCACTATAGTGATAGGTTTTTAGACTAAGCTGGTACTTTTAGAGGTCTCAAATTTGAAAATTAAAAATTGAAAAAGTTACAATCAAGACATTAAGCAGAAACTAAGGATTAATTATGTTTTTTTAGATAATTAATTACGGCAAATGTGTTTTTGACATATTGATTTAGATTTTTAACTATAACAACCAAAATAATGATCGGAACAAGCTGAAACTTTAACACACTACTAAAATAAGTAAAACACAGGTTTGATAAAAGTTTCAAGGGTTTTCGAACATTTTTGAGCTAAGTATAAAACTTTTAAATTCTAAAATATGTAAAATTTACTTTGATTTTACTTAGTTAATTGACCAAACGCATCATAATGACATTGTGTAATTTAGTTGTGATCACTTATGTTTTATAGGGTAAATAAGTTGCAACTTATTTCATATGAACATGTAAAGCATTTGTATTTATGAAGTAACAATGTTATCGTTTTATAGTATAAATTATTTTATTCTCATACAGAATCAATGCAAAATTAATATAAAACAAAAAATAATCAAACCCAATTTTTTTTTTTTTTTTTTTTTTTTTTTTTTTTTTTTGTTTTTTTTTTTTTTTTTTTTTTTGTATATGTGTATGTATACTGAACAATTTTTAATTATAAAACTAATTTTATGTTCTCATTAAGAGTCAACGACGGAACTCTACTATTATTATTGAAACTAATTATTTCACTTGATTGTAATAAAAAATAATAATAATGGTTTACCAATTCAGTAATCATATAAAAAATGTAAGTTTTTAAATTATTTGTTTAATTTACAGAATCTTAAAAGGAAAGTCATAGATACAGATATGATGTTTACTTTATGAAAATCAGAGGCCTATAATTGTGTTGATTTATATGTTTTAATAAATTAAAAATTTTTAAAAGCTTACATAATATTAATTAATTTCTGAAAAATATTAAATTAATATTGAGTTTCAACCTATGTTTTTAAATCATGGTAACAATGTCAACTAAAATTGATAAGGTTATACTCATAATAATTTTTAATCAATATTCAAAAACACACCTTCCTTTTTTAATTTATTTAAAGGAAAGAATTACAGATTTTTATGACTTATATTTTCATTAAAAGATAAAAAACTCAATATAAATTATTATATTTTAAATTTTTTCATAGGATCTCTGTGACGTAAGATGTGTACTTTCATCAACAAATAGAACTTTTCCCAACGAAAACTAATTGTAAAAATGACCCGAGTAATGATAGTAATATGTTTCACGGATAACACTGTATTGTTAACATAGGTAGTTAAATAATCATAATATACAGACCCATTTATATAAAAAATAATGTTTTTCTCCGAAAAGGTTCAAAACCAAAAAGTTTGTTTTTTGAAAATTACCTACATCATACAACCTTTTTAACGGGAAAACTAAAAACTTTTCCTTGTAATTAAAATTAGCTATGTATCTGGCAATGTTTTTCGAAATCTAATATGTATAGTACTATAAAATAAATGTATAATATAATATCAATAGGTTTATAAGTACCTACTTGTAAATGATATAAAATTTAAAATGAGTTGATTGAAGAATTTCAATACCGTCGATCAGAAAATTTTGAATTTTCATGAAGCGTACATTTTAACTATAATACTAATATTTGACATTCAGAAAATTTCATATACTAAACCAAACAAGTGGATCATCTCATTTTTTTAAACAAAATGGAAACCGACTTAAAATTTTAGATCCGAGCGTAGCAATAATGCTACTTGTTTTCTATTTTTTAATAAACTGTAAACAATTTATGATCTTTTTGCACGCATATCAATGTGGTACAAATTCAATAAAAATTAAAATTTTTAAAAAATTTAACTCGTCAAAAAGATTTACATTATGAAACGCTCACTTGTATGGGTTGTAATGAATTATATAAATTGATTTTAAAACATATAACGCTTAAATTATTATTGATAAAAACATATCTGTTATAAAATTGTTAAAGTTAAACACATTGCCACTACTGCGTACTGTAAAATTCTTCAGTTTAAATTCCCTTCAGTTAAAATTTTAAAGTTAACAACGAAAACAATTAACTAAGTAAGTTAAAAGTTAAGATAGAAAATGAGCTCATCTAAGTTTAAAAAAAGTTAATCATTTATCTTTTTGCTAAAATGTTCACAAATCATAAAACCTATAGTATAGTATTTATATATTAGTATTTTCAACTAACCTAAATAGTTAGGAAAATAAATGATAAAAATTAAAAAAAAATCAATGATTTAGTTTTGGTTGTTGGTTCCCACTTGATAACAAAAAAAAAAAATAAATAACACAGCAACTAACTTTGCAACAATGATAGTCGAGTATTAACTATAAAAAGTTGAACAAATGCGATAAAATGTTTAACCGAATAAGTTAATTAACTTATAAAAACAAAACAAACTTAGTAGTAAAAAAATAATAAACTTTTTAACTTAACTTTAACTTTTTAACTAGTTAATGACCCACTTTTGAGTAATTGAATTCTCAACCGTGTCGGCTGAGCAATTTTCTCTTCGTCTTTACTTACGGAAGGACAAAAACGAATTTTGAAGAAAAAAACAACGTCTCTAATCGACTACTTTCGCACTCTTACAGCTCCGGTCGGGGGTTAAACGTTGGACGCTTTTTTTTATTTATTTTTTTTTTTTTTGTCTTCTTTTACTCCGACTGTTGTCGTTATGGATCGATATAAATAACCGCAGTTTTATGTTCTTATTCCACCTTTTCCCGGCTATACAAACGCCGTTTAACTGCCCATTTAGCCGTGCACAGAGTATAATAATACGCATTGTAAGGCCGACCAGCATATATTATTATTATTATTATGTTACGGCGCGCGCTCTCGTAACTCTTTGTCCGCGGCTCGGCTCGCGGGTCAACAAGCCGCCCACGAGATATATTATTATTATTATTATTATTTTCACCGTTTTCACGTCGTTATTAAAATCGCGTGTAACTTTTTGTGTAAAAGGGTTCGAACATATTTAAATAACCCGTCATAATGTGCAGCGTAACGCACAACAATGTGTAGGTGCGCATTCTTCTCCGTATATTGTGGGATTTGCGAAAAAAAATTTTTTTAAAAAAAATGACTCAATACTGTACTAACGATGGTTGAAAAAAAAAACGCTAACAAGCTTGAACCACGTATAACGTAGTATCGCTTGTCGTCGTAACCGATATCGTTTGAGCGAATTCCATTAAATCGACGTCGTCGGACTTTATGACACAAACCTCGTCCAAACGTACATCATAATAATATTTTTTTTTTTTTTTTTTTATTCATGATACAGCTTCAACAACAAGGTTATTAGCTTAGACAATCATAAATTAGAACATGTTGAAAAAAAAAATAGTTATTCAATTGAATTATACATATTAATTGATTTAAGAAAAGTTTTTATTTTGTTGAGGTTGTTCTCGTTTGGTCCTAGGGCTTCATGTATATTGTCCGGGATTTCTTGGTTTTGTCTTTCTTCCGTATAGGCTCGACAGTGGATGAGCAGGTGTTTTACTGATTGAAGTATTCCACATGATTGGCACACTGAGGGTTTGTCTTTACTCATTATATGACCATGGGATATTTTTGTGTGACCTATTCGAAGTCTGTGGATAGTTACTTCATCTCTTCGATTGAACGGTTAGGGTATAAACCAGTAGATTGTGGTGTTTTTGATTTCTCTGAGCTTGTTGTTAAATGTTCGTCGCCATCAAAATACCATGCGACCTTCCAATAAAAATTTTAAAAATGCGGTATTTAAAATTAATTAAGTTACAATACGACCACTAGATTTTTGATAAAAAGCACTAGTAAGGTTGAATTCTTTTCAACATAAAACGATTGATTAATATAATTTATATCAATTTTTGATGATAGACACGTACTTTTTTCAACACAAAATGGTTGGTACCTAGGTACATTGTGTAAGGAGGCAAATTATTTGCGTAAATACTTACAGATACAGTCCGAAGTTAGAGGTAAGTCCCTATTGGTTTTTAAGTTTTGACAAACGACAATTCGAGTACCTATACAATTATTTTCATAACGAACACTCGGAATACTGTGTGCTGGTAAGCCGTATTTTGTATTATTATTATTATCATTTCATTTGAAATCGTTACGGTACCAACTACCGACCGTATGCGTACATACATTACAAGACTGTACATTAGTTTAGTACAATATCATTATTATAATGTTGCAATGTCTCGACAGAAACCACTGTAAAACGTTGAAACTTGGTAAAATTTATACAATTCACTCAATTTACTAATACTTATTGATTTTCAAATTTTATTTTTATTTTGCTTTTATTCTCCTTTGGAATTCATCAATAGTGTATCACTTTCAATACACGAGTATTCGGCGTAATCAAAGCACCGCACATTTTTCGGTCATAACATTGCTAACTGAAATACTTCAATTTTTGTTTAACCCGGGCTTTAAAATTCGTTTTTGATCATTTTGATCCAAAATTCGATTGTTTTGGATTTTTTTTTTTTTGTAAAAGTTGACTGGTTAGTAATTTTGAGCTAAATTATATCTTCATCCGTTCCGTTCTCTGCAAAATATTTGTAAAAATAAGAGAAAAATGATTGTCTCTAATACGTAAACGCGTAAAGTAAACCCAGCTATTGTTTTAATAACAAAAAAAAAGTTTTTCTCGTCACTAGGGTCTAACTACTACAATAGGTATGATGTGTTTTTGTGTTAGACTTGATAAATTAACAACTCAAAAACGGATAGTAAAGTATAGTTATAAAAACACGTTTTAATTAATTTTGTTTTGATCAAAATGAATACAAAAAAAGTCCATAAAAAATTTAAATTAAAATTTCTATTGCAACAATTTTTTTTCAATTTAAAATTCATAAATACATCCATAAATAAATCTTAAAAGCCACAAATACAAAATTTGTTTACGCCGTTTCAAAAGGTAATTTTTTGTGTATCATAAACAATCATTGCAGCGTATAAAAACATTTTTTTCATTCAATGTCGGTCAGCTACCCGAAAGGAAACATTTGCGCAAGACCGTGTCAACAAAACCGACGAATAGAAACTTCATCAGAAATAGTTCTGTAGAATAATACCCTTGTGGAAACCATTTCCAATGATTTTTATTTTTTTGTGAGGCACACAAAATTCAATCACACCATCCCGTCTCATTATTCTCATTATTTATACCGTTTTCTGTGAAATCATTTAAATATTAAAAATATTTTAGACCTCAGTAACTACATTTTTTGATTGATTGTACACAATTGTTATGAATGATTTTACTGATTTCAAAAGCAATAAATATTCTATCTTGTAGAGAATAATATTTTCAATAGTAATGCTTATTCAAAAATTGAGCTTTTAGAGTTATTTCAACAAAATTATTTTCTTATCATCACGCTTTACCGTAGTAAAGTAATGAAATTTAAACGTTGCAGTTACTTTATATTACACTATGTATGTCTCAAACAGTAAAAGAAATTAGACTATTTTAAGGCCATTTGAGAACGTTTCAATTATGTGAAAATAGCCGGTTAAAGTCCAGGCTTTCCGTCTAAAGACTAAAATAGAAGCTAAGCATTTTGGTAAAACAAGACAGACAAAAATCAAATAATAATAATACGCCAATCAACGCCATACACATTTACTATTTCTAATAGTCTTGTTTTAAAAATGCCTTATTTTGAAAACAATTAGTTCGGAAATATTTGTAATATGTCTATGAAATTTTTTAACACACAAATATGTAAAGATTTTTAAAACTATTTCAGAAAAATATTAGCAGTATGGTAACTGAACAATATTTGTAAGGAAATGAATCAACATAAATACCTACTATGATTTAATTTTAAATAATTATTTGTATTTGAAAGTAAAATTAATAAAACTTATATTTTTTTGTATTAATATAAAAATAATATGTTATCTAGTATTGCATGATGATAATTTTTCCTACGACTTAACACTTTGATCAATACAATAAAAGTATAATACTGAATAATAAAATGTATGACATTACTCTTCTGTAATTGTATTAAACAGAACTTATTCTAATTTCTACTATATTGGTTTGATAAAAAGTAATGAAAAATTATTAAAAAGTAAGTTTAAGTACTCGTGTTTATTTTCTTTTCTTTTTGGTATGGTAAAAAATTTAACATTTAAGCATCAACCGATTTTGATCTCTTTACAATTATCCTGAAAATTGGCTGGTTATTTATTTTTAAAAAATTTAAGTTTTCAAATAGACTGCTTCACACCACGAAGAGCCTAGTTTTTTAGAAAAAATTTGGAATTTCGTAAAGCCTGAGACATAACACACATTTATACATAGATATTTTATACATTTTCTATTATAAAGGTTAAAAAAATTATGATGAAGAGAATAAATTAAATTAAATCTATATGAAATAAAAATAGTTAGGTATTTGCTTTGCAGTGTTCAGAATTTTCTCTAAAACGATAATACCGAGTGGAGTCGTAATTAAACAAATGCCACACACGAAATTACTCCCCATAAGTATGTGTTCGTTTTAATCATTTTGATACGAGATAAGTTTTGAATTTAAACGAATGACAAGACTGCACGTACCAATAACTAATTTTGGTGTTATATAGTACCGGTAAATTTATTCGGTTAATGTGAGTTAGGACTTGAAACGTATTAAATATGTACCGTATTTTAGATTAAAAAGTTAATCACATAGTTAAATCACAATATAAATAGAAATGAAAGAAAAATACATTTCAATTTAAATACTTCTTTTTTGAATGGGTTAGGTATAGTTTTGAAGTCAAAAGCTAACTTGTTACAGACTTTTACCATTATAAAAGTTCTTTCGTTTTTCGATACCTCGGGGTATTTAATTTAATATTGGTTTTTTTGTTTTATTTTATCTTTTTTTGTACTCGTTTATCAATTTAATTCCTAATAAATATGATCGATACAGTTGTATGTGCCGTGTTGCATATTGTTTGATTGGCAAAATCTTTTTACATGTAAATGTTGAGCTATAATGTTTAAATACGAATAAAAAATGCTTAGAAAAAAATTAAATAATTTACGTGCGCATTAATATAATAGCCGTTTAAAAATGACTTTAAGGCTAAAGCATAGACACGCTTTTCTCAATCGATAATTTAAATCGCTAGAATGAAATAATAAAAACGTACAAACAGAATAATAAAATTCTTTAATAAATATATCACTTGTTTACAGAATATTATACAGGAACATGCTTAATTAATGAAAAATGTTCTAAAGGTATCCAGTGTCCATTATAAAATAGGTACCTATGTGTATAGTGTATCTAACTCATGTACGTATATCAGATTTACCAGTTCACAAAACGACACCTTTTCGTCTGATTTGGGAATGAGGAAAGTGGTGTTAACTCGTATATTTTTTCTTGAATAACGCCAGAAATCTACAAAACTACTGGCGCAGAAAACACATTGTGACACCTTGAATAGTTTGCTAAACTATTTGCCACTTACGAGATAATTGGATTTACAGATTCTCAGTATTTCTGGTGGAGAAAATGTTCTGCCACAAAATGGTTAACACGTCATAAATAACAACAACATACTACATAGTAACATCACATGCTTAGTATAAAATTATATTTCACTGTTCAAAACTTTTCACCAATCCTAAACCATGATTTTAATTTTGTATGATTTTATTAAAATATTTTTTTTAAAAAAACAAATTTTACTCTACATATAATACCCACATCATATTTTATCACAAAGATAAAACTGTTTTTTATTTTGTGCAATAAGTTCTATATAATACAAAAACGCTTGAACGATTATGAAACTAGTTACTATAAGTTACTCACTTAAATATCTCAATAATATTCCAAAATTATTTGCTCCTAGACAACCATTTCTTCAAATTATGAACCATTGGAAATAAATGAATATTCTGAGAGTAATGAAAATCAGAATTTCAAGTAAATCAAATTCGAATACTTTGATGCATTAGTGCACAAACTGAAAATTTTTTAATATTTTTATCGGAGCAGGTACTATAGTTACTATTGACGCTAAATTGAACCAGTTAAACATAGATATACTCAATTACTTAAAAAACTAGTTTATAACGATAAAATTTCAATAACTTTCCTTTTTTTCATATTTTTCTGCTAAAGTACAAACAGCAATATTGACTTTATATTTAATTGTTTTACTCAAAATTGTACGATCAAAGAGGTTTCTTTTTATAAGAAAAAACTTTATGGTCAGTAAATCAATAATTTTGTGGAGTTTCGAATCCTATTTAGTAGGTAATAAAAACAAAAATTTAAGTATAAAATATTAAAAACCTATTGATAGGAACTGCGGGTGTTTTAAAGAACTATTATTTATATACTAGCTTGTAAGTTTTTATTAGCTTATGAATCGACTATCAAGAAAAATGAATAGTTTTCTAAAGACCACAACGTTTCTTTAACATCGTAAATGCTCGGTAGCAAAAATTAATTTCATATTTAAGTATGTAAAATGAATACCTACCGACTTTGCAAACAAACGTAAAATTATAGTTTGAAACTGTTTGAATTAAACAAACTAATAATTTGTATATCAATACCTACATATGATGATGATGATGATACTTCTCATATCGTATTAATTTTCCAATTAACATGATATTAATTTAAAAACATTCAAAAAAAATACAAATTGTAAAAAAAAAAATAACTGACAAGGTAAAAACCGATAAGATGCGGTGGTATAGAACTATTTTAATCACCAAAACGTTTCCGTCACTGTCTGCAGAATTGTCTGTGGACTCCACGAAATGTACGTCTATTCATTTTTACGTCCACGTATTGGAGTAAAACACAATATTTGTGACACGTTTATTTTTCCAAACAATACGTTTATTTTTTTTTTTTTTTTGTTCCTTTTCACACAATGCATGATGATTTTTTTTTTAATATTGTACTTTTTTCACCAAACACAATACTCGTTCACATAACATTATACACGAGACGTTGACAAATTGTATTTGCAAACCCAGTTCGACGCATTCGTCACGAAACTACTAAAATTCGTTATTGAATATACAAATAGATTTGGGTTTCACCTTCGGTTCAATTGAACTATACTTATAATATTATACAACACATGCCTATACGTAGATGTATGATTTATTGAATCGTTAACGCATTTAAATTAAAGTAATTTACATTTTCCCAAAACAAAATTTCTTACGCTTTAATATAAAATCATTCAAGACCAAGTTTTGTATCTGTCTATAAACTAATAATACTAATAAAAAAAAGGACTAACATTTTTTAATAGTTACATCATTGAACCCAATGTAGTTCAGACGTTAATATGAAAACAATTTTTGTAAAAAAAATTACATTTATTTTACTTTAATAATTGGTGCAAATATTTAAAGACATAGTTATTAGATACAATGTTGAACTTCTAAGCGTTAGATACAAAACATGTATCTGACTTTCGACAGAAGAAATTCTTTTATTTTTGATAAAATTTACTTATAGTCAGACATTTTTGTGAGTAATAATTTTTACTCTTTGGCTTTTTTTTTTTTCATTTACTCAACAGTCAACGGCTAAAATGAAATACAGTAAATTTAAATATGAATTATGATGATAAAGTATTTATGTCTGTTACTTTAACCAAAAAAATGCTCAAAAATAAAGCTACAAAAGTTTTTATTATTTATGTTTCTTATCACCATTACCACCTTACACGAATAAAAATAAAAGGAAAACTACATGGTGATATTTGTGTGAATTCAAAACACTTTGAGAAAAACAAACATTTCTTAGATACAACTAAATCGCCATAGAGTTGGTGTTCATTTATAAAAATAATAATTATACGTAATAACAATATAAAACTTACAAGTTATGATAAAGCAACGTCAAATTTAATTTTGTGCATTTGAGTTTCATATAGTATATTTTAAATATTAAAGACAAATTAAAAAACTAAATTAAAAAAATATTTTCTTATGGTGTTGCTTTATAGTTTTACTTAGTTGACCATTTTATAGACTCTAAATACACATATGAAATACACGAACTTTTGTAATTTTTAAAAGACTAAACTTTTAATTATTTACTTATCGTAAGTATCTTTAGTGCAATATTACCTAATTTCTCTGTTCACACTTTTATTTGAACATAAAAAGTCAATAATTCCCACCATCCCAGAGTACGATTCAAGTATAGAATATGTGCAGAAAAAAAAAATTTTTTTTGTGAGCTAATGGCAATATTTTATAGTCATTTAACAACAAAATTACACAATGGAACAGTTTACTGACAGAATTTTTACAGTACTAAAATAACGGTGGTTTATTTCAATGAAATGTTTTCAGAACTCAAACATTGTAAAAATTTTGAACGTCTATAAAACGATCTGAAAAAAAAAATCAATCGATTGAAACGTAATCAACTGGAGTACAGTTCACTTTCCATAATCATTCCTAGCAGTACGAATTATATTTGTTGTGTACGATTGCCGAAACGTGACTAAAAATAAAATAGGTATCTTAAAATCGTATCTCATTTGGTAACAAAAAATCACGATTCAAAAAACAATTACTTTGTTAAAAAATCATTGTTGGCTTTTGAACTGAACTAAATGTAAATATCGTTTTATGTGAAAAAAAATTACAAAAACAAACGTTCGCTCTTCATAATAAAACAAATTTTAGGTGAATAACACGTACAAAATATCTATAAAAGATAATTTATTAAATAGTTAAAACATAAAACCATTGGTAATGTAATTTTGTTAAATGTTAACGTTTTCTAAGTTCTAAAGAATATTTCTATTTAATTACCTGTATTTTATTTATATTTATTCCTCAAGAAAAATTAATGGGCTTCTATCTAAACATGATCATGTTAAAGCCCATGAATAAATATAATATATTATGCATAAAAATACTAAACGTTCCAAACGCATATAAAATCACAGTTTTTTTTATAAACAAATAAAGAACACGTTTTATGAACTTTAGACCAACTGAAATTACCGCCAATAACAGCTGTTATAAAAGTTCCCTTCCAAAAACGTGGCGTTTTTTTTTTTTTTTTTATATGTACCGGAGAAATTCTACACAAACTCAATGTTCAAATACAATTATTTGAGCATTTTCAAAGATACAAAATGTAAAAAAATAATAAAATGCGAATATACTTTTTTAGTTTACTTAAATTTTTTTTTTTATATTAAGAATGATAAATAAAAGACTTTTCTTCCAAATGAGTAAGCGCGATCCAAAAACGAAGGAAACAAAATAATAATATTTAAGTACACCTTGAAAAATATGAATGTACTTAGCTTTCTAAAATTGTATTAAATTATTTTTTTTTTTATAAATTTCATATAATGTTTTATGAAAGTAGTTTGATTAAGTATTTCGTTTTTATGAGAAAAAAAAAAGACAAAATGAGAAGATTTAAATTTTAAGTTTAAAAGTGTGCCATAATATTTCACCAAAATTTTTCCACTCTTACAAGAAAAAAATATTTAATGTGATTAAAATTATTATAATGTTCACAAATTAATTCTCAATGTATTAATACTTATAGTTATAAGTTATAACTGTATAAAGTTGAATATGATCATTTAATATAGATTGTATAGATAATACATATATTCAACCATAACATTTTGAACTTCCTTCTTTAAATTGAGTTAATCGCTATCAATAAATAAACCGATTTACACACAGTTATATTTGTTTAAATGTTAAAATTTGACATCTAACTAAGGAAGAAATTAATATAAATAGTATACGTTTAGCAATATTTACCAAAACGTCCGTTATTGATTCACGATTTCAAAATTATCGTTGACAATTCAATAATTTCTACAGTTCTATAAATCTTAATATGAAGTGGTTATATTTTGATTTAAAACTAATTCATCTAAGATCTTATAAATGTATCATTCATCAATTTACATTAATTATAATAATTATGTAAGAGATAAAAACTATGATGTTTTTGAATTGTTATAATTGTTTAAATTATTCCGTATAACAACGGTTAACCTAAAATAAACGATTTTAAAAAAATTGTGATTTTCTTCTTTTTTTTTTGACATCCATCAAAATTAACATAATAACCCATGTACAGCACCCAAATAAAACATGCAACTCATTACTAATGACAAAGATAATTAAGATGACATGGGTGAAATAAATTTTCTAATTAGAATCCATTGGATACAAGAAACTTACACTGCTATTAGAGGGCCACAAACCTTAAAAAAAAAAGTATTTAACATGACAATTGTTGCTCTGCTATTATGTAGTCTTCCCTAATTATTTGTTAAATAGATAATTTTGTTGAAAGAAAAGAGAACATACAAATTTGTAATACTTTAGTCAAAAGACAAAAGTTTTATATTTTTTTAGAAATTTCTAAAGTAATTTTTAAAAATTAACATTTTTTTAGAATATGTACGTAAAAAAATTAATTTTGTAATAATTTTTTTCCAAATAAAAACATTCAAGTACCATCAATTACCAATTAAAACAAAGGCGAACATAATCCAAAAAAAAATTTTAAATCGATGTCATGGTGGAAAATTGGTAACGATAGGTACCTTATAAAACAACTATACAATAAATTAGGATTAGAAGTTTATACAAAACGTTCTAATGTTTTTAACGACATACACCCCAAAACTTCATTTTGTTTTCTATAATTGGATCATTTACACTTTGCAATCTGTTGATATGATGTATTTGTTTTAGTTTAAAGTTAATAACTCATAGGAAACATAGAATACAATACTTTTATGTTTTTTTCAATTTATTAAAGAATGTTTGACGAGTATTATTATTTTATTATAATGCTTTGTCAAATTTAAGTTTTTATGGTTAAAAATATTTAGTCCAGTAAACAATTTAAATACAATTTTCATAAAACGGAAAACCATTGATTGTTTATTATGTAATTGATAGTTAATTGATTGATTGTTCCTACTTTTTAAGTTGAAACTTTGCGTATTGCAAAGAAAACGTCTATACATATTTAAGATAAATTATTAAATGAAAAGTATAATTTAATTTTGACGTAAATTTTAATATTTGTTATTGGAATTGTTTAGTTTTCGAGTACTTTTTGAACTCTAGTCGGTTACGAAAATCAAGACTTCATGACATGAAGAAATTTATTCCATTGATCGACCGTTTTTCGTACTGTTTGTGCAAGAACACTTGGAATTCTATAATAAGCTAATAAAATTAAATTTTAACATGTTGATATAGCACAGATCAATACTACCATAGTACAATTTTAACTAAATGATGATTTGAAGTATAATTCACCTAATTAAGCGAGTGTCGGTTTAAAACTATCAGAACTAATCTCTACAGTATTTTATGATCAGTAACTGCATAAATACTATCATAGTTAACAACTAAATAAGTTAACTTATACCACAAACAAGAATTAAATTCTAATTGATGGTACGTTTATAGCACTAATAAAATACACATCTCATTTGTTATCTTTCAAACGTGTTTTGTGTACAAATGTCAAATAAACGATTCCCCTCAGAGTGGCGTTTAAATATAAAAATGTGAAGAAAACACGTACTCATGAAATGCGTCCATGGACGATTCCATACAATTTTCTGGTTGAGCAAATCCTTATATTATGATACAGGCAAGCAATTTTATTAATATAGTAATATGACCATCAAACTAATGTTTAACTGATGGATAATTTTTTTGGGCATTAATTGCACACCCTAAACAAATAGCTTTCTTTATTCCAAGTTTTCTTTATAGAGGTAATCAATATAAACATTCCAAAACTAAAACTAAATGAAATTGTTACAATTTGTTTGTAAATGTCCAGTGACAAATTAGCGGTAAAATAGTATCGTTAAGAAAAATTCTATGGACCATATTTTGTGTTATGTCTTAAATTCCTTTTTATTTTTATTAATTTAAAAACCACAACATGATAAAATAAAAAGGTTTTATGCTTAAAAGAAAAAATAATAAAAAGGTCAACAAAAAATTCATAAGTTCCATAATTTCAATTGTAACAGACTTTAATAAAATGTTAAAATAATCCAAATTATAACATGGTAATACGAGTAACGATAGTACGTACTACATGGCGATGATTATCAGTGATTTTTTTTTCTTGAGACATATCTAATAAATAATTTTGTTTATCCATGTCAGTATATAAAATTTCCTTTTTCCTGATAAAAAAAGTACTAAATCAAACAGTTTTCAAAATGTTTGCCTCTGTATCACACTCCATTTTTGAGTTTTTATAATTTCTAACGTTTATTCAAATATAAACCAATATTCTATGTTATAGTTAATGTTGAACGTTTTCAAGGTACTCTGTGTATTTAAGGTGTAATTTGAAATTTCACCATCCAATTTTATTTTAAATGCCTATAATTTATAGTTTCAAAATGAAATACGTAAACATTGAATTATTGAAAATGTCAAAATTTGTTGATTAAATTGTGTAACATTAACATTAAAATATTCGTAAACGGAAAAAATTTAATAACCTAGTAAATCTTTACAATGAAAAAATTAAATTATTGATTATTTGTAACAACTTATTAGTAAAACAATGTAAAGTAAATCTGTGCTAAAAATGCATTATTTAAATTGATACCTATATCAATAAATGTATATACCATACACAAAACAAAAAATTATTTTTATTTGTTCCATTAAGTCACTTAACAATCGTTTGAAACATGCACGAAGTATATTCAATATGGCATTAGTACAATAGACTTAAACAAATATTTTGTCATTATTTTATATCCAGTTGACAAAAAAGAGTTTTGAATTTTTTCCGATTATGTATCTATTTGTATGCGTTTTATTTATCCATGGTCTCCGGAAAGAAGCACGTCAAAAACTTGCTACCTAAGTACATGGAATTTGATGAAATTCTGCCTGCAAAAAGATCTATTTTCAAGGGTTTTTTTTTTTTTATCATCCTCTCGAAACCTAAACAAATTCGTTATAAAAACGTTCAATCCATTTTTTTTTTTTATAATTATAATTTACCACTTGAGCTAGGAAGTTTTTTTCACAAACTCGTAAATACACATTTCCATATTATTATATACGTATAATTATTACTATTAAAACTCATTCCATCAACAAAATAATGTCCTCTAAAAGTTGGTGAAAAAAAAAAAACTCATCTGCTACACAAGTGGTACAGTACTTACTACTTGGCCTATCTCGTTCAACCGACGTTTCTCGTATAAATTGGTTTCAAGTACACTACTTTAGTTTTGATTTTAACAATAAAATAAGGTATTCGTAAACATGATTTCATTTATATTTTAATAGCAAAATAAAAAACATAATAATATGTTAAATTACGCATTATTATAGTGAATAATGGTTCACGTTACTGCACAAATTATACAGAAATAAACAGGTAAATAAACAAAGATCATATTTATTGTGAATTATGTCCAAAGTTTTCAAACTTAGTTTAATTACGTATGTACTCATGGGTATACGCCAAAAAGAAGGTATTAAAATGGTAAATTTACTAAAAGAAATTATTACGCCATGTAATGAGTTTTCTTCCCATTTATAGTTGGAATTTTCCTCCTTTAAGTATTTATGGCATAAGGTCTTATATGTTTTTTGGTAGGTTTATAATTTATGTTAAAAATTAGTTATATACACCTCTATGGCGTATTTGACGGGAAGAAAAAGATTAAATCTGCCCCTCAAACCGTAAAACTTTCATTTTACATAGAAATTTTAGAGAAGAGTAAAATGTTCAGTATTCCATAAAAATATATTAATTCGCCCCTCCCCCCTTAAAGTAGAAAGGCCCTTGACATACTTATGTACTTCAAATGTACATTAGGTATTTAACTTGAACAACTGTACTATTTTTTAAATAATGTTTTTCCCCATTTTTTGTTTCATCCATAATTGAGACAACAAATAACATTGTTTTAGTATCATTTATACTAAACTGAATGTTCTTACTACAATGATAACTATGTACTATTACTATCCAATAATAATATTTATTTTCATATTTATTCATATTATTTTCATATTTCATTGATTTCAGTTTTCATATCAGATGTAAATCCACATCAATTTAATAAAACTGTACAAATCGGAAAAATGTTATATAATAAGAACAAAATAAGGATTCGGGACTATAGTAGTGTTATTTCTATGAAATGATATTTCATTTTCTGGAATTATAGAAGGAATAAATCTAACGAAACAATAAAAAAAATAAACAGAACTATATTCGTTGGAATAAGTTTAAGACTTTTAAGACTTTTCTGTACACATTAATTATATGGAAAGCGTATTAATCATAGCTGTATTACTTGTTCAATCCTAAACTATGAATAATACATCTATAAATGTCTGTTTAATATTATTCTATAGTCGGTCCTAGTCCTACAGTAAGTCCAGGTATAGTTAGGTCTTTTTTTCTTTTACTGATTTACGATGTTTTTGAGTTGTTTAATATCTATAAATAACAATCAAAGAAAATAATAGTGCTAGCTATTATACATTTTTATTCATATCATTGTTTATAATAAAGTTACATTTCTTCATTTCAAATAAATATTTTCCCGAGATTTATGATTTCGTTTATATGAATAATGTACCGTGTATCATAATAATATTTGTTTTGTACTCACTCAAACAAATAAAATAAAGAAGAAACCCTCCATAATTTCAAACATTTTAAATCGATTTTATGAATTCAAAAATTATTTGTAAAATGCCAAGCGCTAAATTTTTAAAGCTTAATAATAACTATTTTATTCTTCCCGTCTTTATAGAAAAGTGTACTTTAGATATTATGCGAATTATGATCCACTAGATTGTAAATCTATAAAAATAATCAATTTTTAGAAAGAAATTTTATAGTTTCGAATAAAATAGTTAAGATATTTTTAACAATAATTCTAAGTAATTAATAGAAACAACATAATAATAAAATACAATAACGCAATGTACGAGTATAATGCTTTACGTGATACTTCATAACACGGCGCATTGTGTATGCAATATTACAGCATTTTTGTGTCATGGGACATACCATGGTATTGGTTTAATAAAATCATATTGATTGCCTTTGATGACTTAGTGTTGAATTTTTAAAATTTTGTATTAGCCGTCAGTCATTTTAACATAATATAAAACTTAAATTTATTAATTCCAACCAAAAAAGTCGTATTCCATTAGTCTATGGTAGATACTTTAATATTCTTAAAAAATGTTGTTCATTTTTTTTCCAGGATCTAATACGATAACCAAGCCCACTCAGAATCATTTTTTGGAAAACAATTATTTATTATTGCTTTCAGATACTAAATAATGAGCTTGAACCACAACTTCCGATACATTGATCTACCCTAAGAAATGACCCTTTTCAAAGAGTAGCCAAACAACTCACCCAACCAAGAATTTACACTCTTTTATCCTTCCCTTTCTTAGAATTAAATCCCTTTTATAAACTTTACTTCCTTTCTTAAAATTTACTCACTTAATTCCTTTCCTTTCTTAGAATTTACTCCCTTTCTTTTATTTCAACACTAAAAACTGATGAAAAATTTAAATATTTAAAAATTAAAAGATAATGTTTTCTCCTATTATTTTTTTTTTTATGTAAACTATTGGATTCAAATTGGTTTTGAATTCTACTTTTTTACTCTTGTGCCTTTTTTTTTTCGATAAACTGTACACGAATCAGTAACCTTTTATCAATTACCATAGAAAAACGAATAGGTAGTAAATAGTGAATGCTTATTTGAAATATTTATTAGTTTTGTGAAAAATGTACTCTGATAACAAAAAAAATTTGAACAAAAAATGATGTCAGCATTATTTTCTATCTACGAAGTGCGATTTTTGTAACTTAATAATGGTTTTTTTCTAGAAACAAGAAACCTAACAATAAATTGCTGTATTTTCTTGTATAGACAACGGATTTATAAATTTAATTGTTTTATTTTCATTTAAGTGTAAAAATAATAATAAGAATCGCTCAAATTTTTGATTTGTAAGCATCGTAATCAAAAAATTTAATTTTATGTATTTAATTCACATTATTGGAAACAACGACGATTCTGTGTTATGTATAAGAATTTGATTAATTATTTTCTAAATAGAAATCTTTTTTATTTCAATGTTTACACGTGATTTACGAGAATTCACTAGGTCGTAAAAACGGAAAGTGATTCCTTGAATAAACGCAAATTCGCTCTATAATTGAAAAAAAATTAACACTTTTATAGAGATACAATAAACAAAAACAATAATAAACTGTAAAATGACAAATGCGTCTTTACGACTATACTATTAGTATTTGTAGACAGAACCAACAAAGTCCCACATTTTAAAGTAAATCAAACCAACTCTTTAAGTTTGAAAAAAAAGTTGTACCATAAGGTTTTCTATGTAAGACTGAAAACCGTTAAAGTTATATAATTTGTTTAGTAACGAAAACACTAGTTTTAATTTATAACATTATAGAACAAAATAATACTAGAAAATTCAAAGTAATTACAATCAACTTTTTTTACATTTTAATACGTTTGAAAAAAATTTGATTCTACATAAGTACCTTACTTAAAATATTATTTTAAAAAATATTTTTCGTTTAATTCATATTTGTATTTAAATGATTATTTCATAGAAATGTGCAGATTTTTAAATTAATTCTATTTCCAGTTATATTACGTGTATATTTGAATGAATTTATATTTTAGTCACACATTATGTGTATCACACAAAAACCTGATAGCTTAAACTATTCAGGGTTTTTTTAACGTTCATTAAAAACTGCAATAAACCATTTCGAATTTCCAATACAAAGTAAGTGTTTGTAGAACTCCGCTTCTACCTTAGGAAAAAGCACCTGCGATGGAATTTTAAAAAATATATTTTATACTCTTCTCATCACTCGAAAAATGTGTAGGCCCATATAATTCTCCGGTACTACAACAACGGTCGACGATCGTACGGAATTCTCACATCCCATACATTATGCATTACAGGCGAAGCCGCTCTAGTTTGTTGAAGTTGAGTTGAAATTTTACCTCACATTTGTAAGACTGGTAAAAATATCGCAATAAATCATAAAAAAAAAAAATACGTACTATCCACGTTTTACACCCTTAACACGTAATAGCGCTATCAATTGCGACATTGGGTGGACCGATCGCGTTGAAGATTCGAATTGGAAACAGTGACAATAAAATCACAAGTGATCCCTGAAGTCATATATTTTTCAATCATAATTAAAAATTCAAGTTTATTTTGAATAGCATTTCTACTAAATATCTGTTTATGATGATTGGTTATTTCGTGTTATGCTTACTAAATAAACTTTTACAAGTATAAAAATTAATAGGCAAAGTTTACCCGACATCAAAGTTCGTACCTAATATGAACAACTTTATTAATTATTAGTTAGAAGACAAACAACAATGAAAACGGTAACGTAAACGACGGCGGGTAATGAACAATAATAATATAATTTAGTAGGTATTAACATTGATTATACATACTATTCAATATAATCAATAGTATTAATCAGTAATGCGATTGAAACGAAATATTCAAAAAGTATAGCAATCTCGGCAGTTGAGTAAATTTGGGTGATGTACGTTTGACATCAATAATGATTTTTTTTTTTTTTTTTAACGACTTGCGAAAATTACAATTCTAAACGAGCTCGATAATTATAGATACCAAAATCGACTGTTTATTTTTGTAAAAGTTATAAAAATAAACACTTCATAAATACTAATACCTATAATATAAAATATATTGATTTTATATAAGTGTCAAATATACCATTTTCGTTAACGTACCTTGATAATATTCTGTACACAATTTTCATTTTAAAGAAATGTAAAACATTAAAACAATTTAATATCTAGCGTTTTCTGACGTACTAGGCAATACGTGAACTGTAACTAATATAGCAGTGGCATTTTCGGTGAAGGTTCAGGGGGCTGGAGCCCTACCGAAAATGTTTTACTTAAAACCTATAGTGTATTTTTGGTACGTCGGACAAAAAAAATAATAAAGTATTTCAGTACACCATTAATTTTACAAAAATGTATCTGAGAATTACGATCTAATATTACGTTATCCGTGCCAACAAATCCATTGACTCTTTTACATGTTTTAATGGACTTAAAAAAGAAAGATTTTATGTTTTAATTTTCACATGGACAGAAGTCCCTATTCTACCAGGCTCACAAAAGTCAATTTTATTTTTCCAGAATTGTGTATCCAAGACTTTAAAATTGCCGCCGCAAACCGTCATTGTAACATTTTTATTGAAAGGTAGAAAGCTTCATTTCGACAGCTAATCCTCTTTTTCCCAACTTAATCCTTTAAATTGTTCCACAATCAATGTGTAACATTTTTCACTAATCAGCCCCTCAAAAAAAAAAAAAAAAATAAAATTCTGGATACGCCACTGTAATATGTAATAATTTATTAAGCCATTATTATTATACGTTCTGTTTCTAAAATTATAAGTAAATAAATAAAATCATAACTAGTCACAAGCATATTATTCCAATTAAATTTGTAATTCATTTGAAAAAAAGCAATGTTTTTGATATCAAAACAATTAGGTACAACTAATTGATGTAGAAACGTTCAAAAACGTAAAATTGTTTTTTATTTTTTTTAACATCAGTATATTGCATTAATTTTTTTGACATTACTCAACAAATATTACATGAAAAAAAAAGTTTAAAAACTTCGAGGAGGAAAACAATAATTTCAATGAAACCATTCCAAATTTAAAGCCATCGAGTAAGAAAAAAGTTATTCTCTGTAACAGGAATTACAAATCGAATATTCAAAAAAAAAAACGGTAAATGCATCATTTTTATTAATTGTTTTAGATACTTCCATTCACTTTGAAAATCTACCATTACTGTCACTTGAAACGTCACTCGTTCCAAGAATATTGCTTCCATTTGGTCTAAAGTTTGTTATGATCAGGTGTACCTATACTTCGGGTGTAGATATCCTAAAGGTAAATGGGCTAAATCCAATATTATTCAACGCCGTATCAGCTGGTCACTGTTGTAAAATAATAAAATATACAAATTACAAAGAAAACGTTCGGTTAAACTACCTTAGAGTATACTCTAAGGTTATATACGGATAAAAGTTACACCTAAAACAAAAACTTTTTTGTTTTAACGAACATTTTTGTAGCGATAAAAACTCTAATATTAACTATCACTTAAAAAATATTTATCAATAGAAAAGTATGTAAGCGCAGTCATTTTATGTACCTTTTACAGTATTATAAATTGTTTCATACCCAACTATAAGAGAAAAAAATTGAATATTTTTAATTAACCTTTTTTACAAAAAAAAAAAAGACTTACAAGTGTCAATTTATTTTTTATGAGGACCTAGTATGAAATGTTCTAAATATTTCACTCAAAGCATTTTGAATATGAAATTCGGTTTCCTACCACGAAGTTTTTAATTTTATCGTATCGGAAGCTTTGATTTCGTTTCATCAAATGAACTTTTGACTACTCAGTCGATACGGATATGGGAAGTTATAAAAAAAAAAGCGAACGGTTCTTATTACTCGGTATACACACATCGGAGCCTCTATTCGTTATTCACTGACATTCGGCTGGTCCGGTTCCGTTCGTTTGCCACAAAGGCATTTCACCACCGCATACAGTGTTCTCAGAAATATAACGGCTCTTCCGAGTTCGATTTCTAGTAATTGAAAGGGCGTATTTGAGGCGATGGCGCGATCGGCATTCGAACATTTGATGCGGGCCAATTAGTTTACGATAAAGTAAGGAGAAATACATAAATCTGCACGGCCAGGAGATTCAACAACTCCTTCAAATCTATCTCAATCTTTCCGTTTTTATTCTTATAAAAAAATATTCTATTCTCGGATATTATTTTACTCTGCTCCCTGAAACGCACCATTTTTGAACAGTTGACAGTCCCGGTCATGTCAGATGTTCGGATGCCGAATGATTAGAAAAAAATTTTTTTTTTTTTTATACACTATCTTCGGTTAATGAAAATTAAAAATATCAACAAACAATTAATATCAATTTGTGCGTTTATGTTATCGTTTGTATTGGCCGTTCTTTAAATCGAGTAGGGGAAAATTTGCTGCTTAGTTTTTAAACTGTTTTCCTTCGCTGTTTAGATGGATTTCGAATTTTTCACTATTTACGGGTCTCGAAAGAAGATTTTTTTTTGCCCCGGCAATCCAAAAGTCAGGAAAAAATAAAATGTTAAAATACAGGAGGTGTATATCTATAATATACTGAACTCACCCGGGCACGCGGTGGCGTCGTCGGCAGCCGAACCGGTCCCCGAAAACGGCCGGAAAAACCTAAAGGAAAATGCGACGAAAACGCTGGTCGGAAAACGCGGCACTGGCGCGGACTCGCGCGGCGGGACGGATGGACGACGACTGAAGCGTGCGCGAATCTCGCGGGCTCCTCGCGCGCCGAGAGACATCGCGGGGACCGCGCGGCGTCGTTGTCGCTGTAATTATTGTACATTTTTTTCGTTCGTTTCGTCGTGCGCGAGGAAAATGACCGTCGTGTAAGCGGCCGGCGATGATGACGACACGGCAAAACACACGCCCGACGGGTCCCCG
>CM029359.1:11951146-11965483 GCA_017140985.1 Hormaphis cornu
ACCAAACGTGAAGGACTAAAATGCTCCGATTTTTAGATTCCGGCAACAAACGTATCGCGTTTCCGACGACGATGTTTGTTTAGATTCCGAGTGAATGTATTGGTTATAACACGATGTGCGTTTGTTAATTTTTTTGTTTTTTACCACTATGTAATCACGATAAACTCCTTGAATAACGCTCTTTAACGTCAGTACCTCTAATGATAGGTACATGGACACAGACGGCGCTCTGGGGGGTTGTGGACATAAACGTCCCCGAGAATAAAAAGTTACGATAAGAAAAACTAAGCAAGGGGAAAAAGTAGAGAATTACGGCAAACGTGTTTTTGACATAATCGATTTTTATTTTTGGCAATGACATCCACAATAGCGATCGGAATAAGCTGAAACTTTCACACGGTATTAAAATTGGTAAGGTTCTAGTACGATTCGAGAAATTTCGAGAATTTCTGAGCCAAGTAGGTATAGAACTTTTAAATTAAACTTGAAAATTTTTGTTCGATAAAAAATTTAATTTTTCACAAAAAAATTTGAAAATTTAATACGTGGTTTCAAACATGTAACATATACGCTACTAAAAAAATTCAAAAATCCGTAATCACAATTTTTATATTTAGTTGTTTAAAGTTGGACAATTTTCGAAAATCGGTCATACCTGTAATTTATTTTTGGAAAAAATTTCGTAACTTAATCTGTTATTTAAGGTTTGAAAATTAAATATGTTATGAAAAACAAAGTTTCTTATCCGGAAAAAAATATTTCAAAAAAAATCCGTCTTGTAAATTTTTAAATCGTATAAAAAAAGTATTGAAAAATTGTGTTATTTTGATTATAATTTATAACAATGAAACTACGCACTGTTGTAAAGTGACTCCGACTTTTAGGATACCTAATTCTAGAAATAAAATATTCAATTACTCCGTGGTATTTGATATAATTTGTTGGTTTTTTTTTTGGTATAAGTTTTAAAATTATTTTCTCATGATCATAAAATTAAGATTCTGCACAATTTTAAACCGTTTTTACTACTTTTAATTAATTAGTGCCTTATAAAAGACCAATAATAAATTCTATTGTTCCGGCACAATTTTTATAGTTATTCTGAGTATAACTTAGAATCGTTATTTTTGAAAGCAATTAAAAACTGCTTACAGATTTAATATACAACTTCAGTATAAACCTTCCAAAACAGTGACCCACAGCACCAAACTACCCACGCGACTTAGAGTGATTCCGGCTTTTTTTTTTCTGTCAACAATTTTTTAGGTAGAAAAAACGGTCCGATTTTAAAAGTCAGTATTTTTCCTAATAGGTCTATATGGACTCCGGTGGTACTTTGGTATCTAGTATTTACTTTATTTTTTTTTTTTCTTACTTTTTGAGTTATACGTTAAAAACAAAAACAAAAATTGAGAATTTTACGACAAAAATTTTTAAAAATTTCAGGTTTGAAAAAGTTTATACTATTTGTAACTTTTTTAAGTTTATGGTTTTTAAATAATAATACATTTTATTTGAAACATTTTTTTTAATATTTTTAAATGTTGAGTTATCTGGCTGAAAACAAAGATAATGGGGACATCACCAAATTCGATTTATTGTGTTTACGAGTGGAAAGAGCGATTTGTCGATTCGCTTTATTGCACAAAAAAGTTAGGAAATTTGATTTAAATTAGATATTTCTAAAGATCTATTCGAAAAACATTTTAATATTCCACGATTTTTGATGGATAAACAACCAAATGTAGATTAAAAACCCCGAGAAGAGGCGGAATAGGTCTGATTTTTCATGCTATGCCTTATATAACATAACATAGTAAACGTATTATTGTATAAAAGACAGAAAAGAAGGAAGAAAAGAAAGGGAGTAAATTCAAGGTTGGTGAGAATTTATTTGGCGTAGCAATTACCCAAAAAAAGTTGTATTTAGAGTAGTATAGGTAATTTAATAAAACTGATGTTTGTTGTTAAATTTGGTTTTACCCGGACGTATGTTAAATAACTTAGCTCGCTCAGAATCGTTTTTTCGAATGCAATAGTTTATCATTGCCTTTATATATATTAAATAACACGTTTAAACCACAGCTTTCAAACCAATGTTCCACCCAAAGCGTAGTCGTTACTCTGTCAAACTACCCATATGACCTAGATAACTCCCGGCTATTTTAAATATTTTATTTTTTTATTTTTGGTCAAAAATTATTCTTTTTGTTTTGTACGTTATAAATTATTATATTACTCGTATATTATGATGAAAAACATTTGTTGTTTTTGAATATCGTAACTAAGGTCGGGGGTGAGTAAATCTACCACTGCCCGCACTAAACTGCTCGTCGCCCCTTCTAGGGTAGCCTTCAATTTATGGAATCCTACATTGAGTGCAATAAAAAAAAAAATACCTAAATGCTAGGAGAGAGAATTTTGGAGACCGAGACTGGAAGAAGGTGATGGAAAATAAAGAAAAATGGAAGAGGATTTGTAAAATATGGCGATATGGTCTCAAAGGCCTTAAAAAAAAAATGCCAACAACATTTTTGTCGGCCCTTGATAAAAAAATTATTTTCGTAGTACTTTAAATAAACTTGTTGAAGAAGTTAGGCGTGTTAACGTTGAAAAATGGCAAAATGTACATAATTTAAGAAAAGAATCAAAACGATCTCAATGCGAGATGTTAACAAAAAAATACGACATGAATGAATAATTCCATTGGCTTAGCTGAAAATAAGTTTTTAATGGAAAAAACACATTTAGCAAGAATGTCGATTTAATTAATGACAAACTAATATTGAAATTTGAGAGTACGTGTTTTGTGTTGTTTGCTTCTGTTGAGGGTTAAAGAAAAAACAATTATAAATTGTAAGTGGGTCAAGTAGCATGCTGTTCGCTCCACCACAGCAGG
The DNA here is from genome assembly GCA_017140985.1 of Hormaphis cornu. Lineage (NCBI taxonomy): Eukaryota > Metazoa > Arthropoda > Insecta > Hemiptera > Hormaphididae > Hormaphis > Hormaphis cornu. The sequence continues at coordinate 11,954,046 of CM029359.1, forward strand.
GTAAAGTAAGTGCGCCCTGCAGTACTATTCCTGAACCCTCAGTAAACGCACGTTTAGGCAACAGATTATGGCCCACGTGCGGCCCGGAATATTTAATGGTAACTCGCTGACGTTTGCGATAAAATTAAAATTGAATTTAGCGGAAACGTCTCGTTTTGACGCGGCAGACGTTTTCTATTTTCAACGTACCTATACCGATCGAACTAACGACGCGACAGGAATATTCTAAAAACAGGCTTAAACTCGTTACGATGTGAATGCTATTTTGTAACGACGTTTTTTGTTTCTTTATCACGAGTTTTACAAACATTAAATCATCCAAAATTATTTTTTTCGAATTTGGTTCGGTAAAGTTAAGGGGATGAAAACAAAAAGATGAGGAAAAGTTTTCAGAATCCCTATCAAAACATTAGATCAATCTCACCTACGCGTTGGAAACGTAAAATAATAATAATAATGTTTTGAGCCAAAAAATCAATAAAGTAAGAACGAGATGAAATATATTCTTACTTGTGTTATTAGAAAATTTTATTTTTTCCAATATGAACTATTCTCTCAAATTTGGTTTGCGTTAACAGTATTTACTACACTAAAACAAATTACGATTGGGTTATCGTAATGATTTTAGTATTACTAAATGCCTAAACACCTAAATGGTTATTAACACCAAAAAAGGCTTATTTAGCTAAGAAAAGTGAAATTTTTTTTTTTTAAATGACCGTAAATAAACTATATTTTACATAATAAACTAGCTAATTTTTGTTAACATTTTTGTATTATAACTAAAAATAATAGTCCTAGCATGAAGTCAATTTCAAATCATTTAATATATATATATACTCCAGTATCTTGAATGTTTTGTATGATTTTTAAAATTTTGCAAAATTTGCTTACAAAAAACCTCTTTAAAACTTTTGAAAACACCCTTTTCGCTTCTCTTTAAAAAACTATTCTATCACGGTGTAGCACATACCCGTATATTATATACTACGTAAGACCTAAGTTATCTAAAGAGTATAGTACATCGGACGGAGAATGATTAATATGTCTTTTGGATTTTTTTTTTTTTTTTAGATTTTATGGAGTAGAGCGCAAAAACAACTCACAAAATTAAAGATGAATCGATATTACTGAGGTAAATGACGCACCGCGTTTTATAGTATAACTTATAAGCTTTATGGAACCAGAACGATGAGGTTTACAAATTTTTGAAAATTAGTTTGATGTAAAGTCGCTCAAAGTCTGCTCAATATTATGTATGCTTTGAACAGTTGACACTAATCGAAAAACAAAATAAACTTTTATCATTAATTTAACTGCATAATTCTTAAAAGGCCGCTAGTCATTCGTTCGTACGTACTAAAATTACGAGTTTTATCGGTTCAATCAATCGCGTGAACCAAAAGCAATATTGTAGAACGAATTTGAACTTAGGATGAAGTCAATTTCGCATCCTGTTTTTTACGTTTTTCACTAGTTATATACGTATACTCGTAACTATAAGAACACTATATATTTGAACATTCGTTTTTGAAAATCTGAAAATTAATTTACAATGATAAGTAAGCGATTTTTCCAAATTTTATTCTGAAGTGGAGAGAAATTCATAAAATTTACAAAAATAGTTTGAAACACGCACAAACAAATTACAGGAGTTTGTTGTGCGCAGATTAGTCGACTATTCCTCAAAAATGTTTACTGCAGTAACCTCTTAAAAACCGATGAAAACTTAAAAAAAACCTAAAAAGTAATTTTACATTCTATGAACAAATATGGAAGGTATAATCGATAATGTGAAACTGAATTTAATCAGAAAACGGGTTGCTATGCAGTTTCTGTGACATTTCTAAGTTAACATCAGACTAAAATAACAAAATTAATTAGACTTCTTATAATATTCAACTTGCGTAACAGTGGTGAGAAAATAAATGCATTCATTATAATATCAAAAAAAATTTTACAACGCTACAAACTATATAAGTTATAATAGTTATCAAATATATAAGTATATATTAATACTATGGATAACGTACTTTTCGTTTTGTTTGAAATTCAATAAACGCTTTTGTACTAAAACCAAAAGAACAATTATCAACTTTATTGTAATAGTTATAAACGGAGCGATTCGATTAACGTTTTTCTCAAAGCAATACTGAACAACCAGCCCCTATGTATGGTTTCTTTTCACTAAACGTAAAATGAAATGTGCCACGTGTAATAATTGAGAAAAAACGTGTTTCTCTGTGCGTGAATAAATTACACAGAAAAGTAATTAAGAAAGTATGACATTATCAACGAAGTCAACTTTTTTATTTTATTTATTTTTTTTAATTAACTAGATACCGGTATAAAATTCTGCGTGTTAAACTAAACACTATATTGTAATATTCGTATTGAAAAAATAAATGATTTATTGCATTTTTAAAATTGTATTTAAAAGTGTCCCGACATAAAACACGCAGATTCGCTTTTGATGTGACGGAACGAGAATTAGATTTTTTGGAATTTTAATGGAAAATGGCGGGACCAGAAATGAGTAATTTAATTTTAACGGAAAAACGGGCAACACCCTCGCATTCACACGTACATCACTCATCCGCTTCTATGAAACTAGAAATGGTATGGAAACAATATTATTTTTATTCTATTTGGTGCGCGTTGAAAATTTAATCTCCAAAACAATTTTCTAGTAAGATGATTTAGCGTTGCTTTGAAAATACAAATAATGTATTGTAAATAGTACAGTACAGCTCCAACCAGTGATGTTAGTAATTATTTTTTGTTATAGTTGTAGCAAATAATTTATTAATGTAGGTATAGTAGGTATTAGGTAGATGATTTTTTTATGAGATTTTGTTTAGTTAACATTTTGTCTCAATAATTACAATACTAAAGGATAATAAGTAATAAGCAGTATAAATACAAAATTATAGTAGGTAATAGGTACACATACTAAAATTAGAACCAAATATATAGTGTGGATGTAACGATGAGATAATTATTAATAATATAATCACTCAAAAATGTTTTGTCAACAATTTTTTTTAAATTGCTACTACAAACATTGAAATACTACTATATTACATCAAACTATGTTTTATTATGTAACAACTAGCAAGAATCAGCACTTTATGTCGTTTAAAATTTCGAGTACATTACTAACACGCGGCTAGTGTATTAAAAAATATAATTAATATGATTAATATAATATATATGATTATATATCCTTCAACCATTTTTATTTAATAATTTAGCAGTAATTTTTATTTTTTAAAAAAATTAATTAATTACACATTTATTTTTATCGCTTTTTATAAAGTTGGTAATCTGTAATATACTTGTATGTTTACGCATTCGTTTTTTACAATTTTTTTTTTTATTCGTACCTTATAATAGTATAAATTTTAAAAAAAAACGTATCCGAAAAATGAAAAATACCTAAGCAAACGGTAGTATATTAAAGCATGTGAGATTTATAGTAAAAAAAAAATGTTTGCTTTATAACATCATTGTTATTTTATGTACTTTAATAAGAGTACTTTCACTCAAAATTTTAAACGTTTTAAAAACAAAACCTTTTTTATTATTTTTTCGTGGTGCGTACCATCAACTATAATCAATATTTTGGTAGTCTCTAACTCGTATACTACTGTTTCACGATTTTTAAATAATTGGTGCCTTAAAATTGGATTATACAAATTAAATGTAATTTTTAGCCGTGATATCGTAATAAAATTGACGCGAGTAACATAAGCAAAAATTTAATTGTGAGTTCAGTAAAACTTACTAAATTTACATAAATTGTCACTACTAATATTATATTAATTATTGTTGACGGTATATCGAAATACCGCCAACTACCCAACACTTTGCATTTAGAACATAATATACGGTATATTAAAGTTATAATATGTATTATGTACCTATTGATTATTATTCAATTACATTTATTAACTAATACTGCTATATTAAGTGAATGCAGTTTTTACAAACAGACTCAAAAGTTGCTAGAATAAATTACGTTATTTTGTTGCCCAGTACCAAATATCAAATTCGAAAACATGAATAAAAATACGAAAAACAGTTGAATAATTTTGTAATTCTTCTTCTTCTTCTTCGGTTTTCTAAAGGCCATTGAGGCCCATTACCGCAACACAAACTTTTAATTTTGTAATTAGTAAAAATATATTACGTAGAAAACAATTAAATACCAATGAAAGTGCTTAAAATTTAAATATATTTGTTTTTTTTTTTTCAAACACATATTTATTTATATATTTTTTATACAACATGAATGTTAATGTTAATGTTAATGTTAATGTATAATGTGTATGTTGACTTATAGTTAAAAAAAATTAAAACCTTGAAACGCTTTTGAAATTTCTAATCCTATGGAAGACAGACAGTCACATGGATTTGTTAATGTTTTATTATGCTGCTCATCAGTTCTAGAACCACATATTTTTCCCTCAAAATGTGTTCAATCAATAGAAAAATATATACATTTTATTGTTAAATGACGTATTTATTTTATTGTGGGTTACTACCTACTACCTACTTACCTACTAGTATTTAATATTTGTTGTGAGACTCCGCCACTATTAGCTGGAAAATTCACTGTAAATGATTGACATTAAGTAAAAAATAATGGAACACCATGGATCATTCCAATAAAGAGTAAAAACTTGACTGATCCATACAGTAAATACGAGTAGTAGTATAGCAATTAATAAAAACCAAAGAAAACTAGTCCACGTTACCGCATAATAAAACTATTAGAGTTTATTTAACTACCGATCGTGGTACTCTTATCGAAAAGATTAAAAGTACCTACTCTTAAAATTTACACAAATAATATTTTTAATAAATTTCTACTTTAAATTTTTTTAAACACTTATACTCAGGTATATAATTTTACTCCTTTTATGTCCATTGGTATGAGCATATATTTACTAAACGTGATTTTATATACATATATATATGTAAACCGAGGTCGGCTCGTTACAACATTCTGCCAAGATTTTGAAGAATCTGACGTCAACTATGATAAATTATATGACATTATACCATCATCGCGTGCCTACGTCAAGCCCCTCTTTGTCACCGATAAAGCAATACCACGAACCGAGATGTAGTCAAAAATTACACAATACTTGTTGTCGGAAAACACACAATGCGTATCCATTTGGTACTTTAAAATCAAACACAAACAAGTATACAATACAAACTGTATTAAATAACTTTTAAACTTAAATTTTTGTTGTTTTCTTTTTATTAGTATGAAACTGGGAAAGTTCTCATAAGTCAGACCCTAAAGACACATAATATTATGGTCATTACCTATATACCTATTTGAACACCCTTGGTGCGTAAGTTGACACGTTTATTTGAAATTTTCGGTATATTTTGAAAAATATGAAATATATCAAAATCAATTTACTTCAAAATATTGAGCTAAGTTACAAAACACTTAGAATATAATTCTTTTTTGTTTTTGTCAAACAAAAATTTTAATTCTCCATGATAAGATTCAAACAACTCATCAAGTGTAAATTCAATAACATTTAAAATTTGAAAATAACAATAATCGACTTAGTCAACTGGCATAAATACAGTGTTTAAAAATTTAAGGTTTTTCTAGTTAGTAGTCACTATTCACACAATCTTTTTAATGAGTTTTAATTATTGATATAATCATTTTACTTCACTAAATCGATGGAAATCCAGTAAAAACTACCAGATTAGGTACTGAATCTAACACAAGATACCGTGGGAAATAATGATAGATGAATAGTTAAGTAAAAAAAAAAAAACAATATAAAAAACTTTTGTACAGCGAGATAATTAAATAAACTATCACGACCGTGGACCAAAATACTATTTTAATTTTAATTTCCAAGACTCTAACTTTCAAAAAAGTTTGAGCTGAGTTTAATTTAAACATATTTAGGCCGATTTGGTACAGTTTATAAAATGTTGTGGTCTAGTCGGGGGACCAATTCAAGCACATATGAGCTATTACGAGCCGATCCAAAACAATACTGAGCGATAGGCTTTACAACTGAATGGAAGGTGCTGTCCGATTCCCAAGAAAATAATTCAATGACGTCGCTGATTTGAGCATTGACAATACGTACCTATTTCTGAATTCACCCGAGAGTTATGTAAGATATTTGCACGATATTTTAAATGTTGCGTTTGAAAAAAACAATTTTTTGCGCTCATTTTGCGTTAACGACGTTTTGGAAAAGGTGTGACACTGAAAATTTGAATTTTGTGAGTGCAGAAACATTCCCCAAAAACCTTTACAATTCGTAGAGCACGCGTCATTTAACGTGTTTGGCAAGTCGGTTTTAGTCCAACCGACAACGTACATTTGACGAAAAGTGCACGATGAGAACGGGTCGGTTTGAAGATAAGGTTTCTTTTCCGAGGAACCCGACTTTGCACTCGAAATTTCTTCTCAAGTACGCGCGTGAAACAAGATCCGTATTCAGCTGATGAGCATTAGTTTAAGCCTTAGGTATACAGGGCGAGTTTGTTTTGTCTGCTTATAAAATATAGATAGATACTTTTGCAGATAACATCTGGTTGTAGACAAAACATTTTTTTTTTTTTTCAAATGTAAACATAGCAGTAACAAAAAGTGAATAAAGGCAAGTACTCACTTAAAATTATTTTTACTAAACAACACTTTTAATAAATATTTTATATGAAAGCCGCTTTTGTTGTTTTTTTTTTTTTTCTTTAATACAGTGATGACTGATGCAATGCATATATTTTATGGTTGGCCATTTTATCCATCAATAATGTATAGTATTATTTAATTTGAGAGCTCGATATTAGCCATTATTTATCATAATATTATAGGCTTAACACATTCGGGGAAGTTTGTACCGGATCCGGGTCAAAATCGTATAATTTATGTGGGCATAATATGTAAAGATACCTCAAAAGATACCTTCAAATTACCCAAATTAAACGACGGCTCTAGGTACGGCTATACAATACGTATATAACATTATATTATACCAAGTGACTTATTAAAAAGGGAGTTTACTATGATAATTATAAAGGAAGAAAAGGACATAACCTTAAAATGTTTTAGTAACGTTTTTAACAACTAACAAGCTATATAAAAATTATTTATACAATGTATAAATTTTATATATTTATATATATATATATTATATTATACTAATAATAATCAAACCATATATAATCAATTTAAATTTAAATTTAAGTATTTCTACCGTTTTAGGGGCTAAGTGAAAATTGAATAATGAAATATTTGAAAAATTTAAAAAAAAAAATACCCACTCAAGTTTAAATTTAATTATGTATGCAGTAGGTACCTAGTTATAAATGACAAGGGTTGCTTTGTGGTTATATTAAAACGCAAGTTTCTTATTTTCACAACCTAAGAATAATGAAAATAAATAAAGAACATTGAAATTTTGTATCATAAGTCAAGCACGTGTTAGTTCAAGCAAAAAAAATTTTTTATATAAACACAATAAAATATACAGAGCATAAGATAATAATAAAAATTGCCTATACCTTTAAGCTGAGCTTGGGGTGATGTAAGTAGTTTCAGTATTTATAATTTAAAAATGTCCATTTACACTAAAAAAGTCTTTTTATTTTTTTTTAAAAAAAATTTGATGTGTAGAAAAAACAAAACCATTTAGTAATAAATACTAACATTTTTACGCTCCTATGCTATTGTGAGTAAAATTTAATTTAGACAAATCTTACAAATACTCGTATCACAAATTAATATTTTTAATTTATTGGAAAGGACTTGATATTTATTTACAAAATAAAATATTAACTGATTTTGAACTTCACATTCTAGATTTTTTCGGTTTATGTTAATTGTTTAAGTTATAACATCCTTCTGTTATGACAAGTTTACATTGAGCTCATATTCTATTGCTATTTGATGCCATGGTTACCTCACAACATCGAAACAAAAAAAGTATTTTTGTTTAAATAAGTAGGTACTTTTATATTTTTTTCAAATATAGAAATTCAATTTTCTTTTATATTTTTTATAAGTTTAATTGAGTATAGAAACCTAGAATTTAGTCATTAATTTAATTAAATGCATTTTTTATTAGTAAGTTAACATAATGTAAAACAATGAGTGCATTAACTGACGAGTGTCTACGCACAACTACGTTCAAGTTTTTGTTTAAAGTGTTTTTTGTGAACATTCGATTTCAATAGTACCTAACAAACGTGATGGCACACTCTTGCAGATAACACTTCAATTGTAAAACGAAGGATTTATATGTCTGAAATAGTTCTATTTACAATAATTTCGAAAATTGTATGGTTCGTGCTTTTAAAATTCTTGTTATTGTTATTATTTACTATATTGTGCTTATGTTCTCAATAGTAAAACACTTCAAGCCTGGTTAAAAGAGTTATTTCTAGAATTCGTGCACAAGTACACACCGACGTATACGATACAAAATAAAATAACATACATACACTCGTATCTGGTATTTTAGAATCTATTTATAAATAAATTTCATTGAGATTTTGAATAAATTTTAAATAAACAGGTAGCTAGTCAATAAAATAATTTGTTTTATTTTAAAACACCTATTTATCTATAGTCGTAACTTTGATCCCACTTTTTTTTTTAAATTTTGCTTACTCATTGAGTTATACCCCAAAAACAAGAAAAAAATTCAAATTTTTACAACAAAGTTTAAAATTTTCAGATTTGTGATGATGTTTTCGTGTTAAAAGAGAACCCTGATTTTTAAAGTCAGTAACTTTTTCTGATAGGTTTATGGACTCCGGTGACATTATTTGATCCCAGTTTTGTTGGAATTTTGCTTACTTATTCAGTTATAGGTAACTCAAAATCAAAAACAAATTGAGAATCTTACGGCGAAAATTTTAAAATATTCAGGGTTATGATAACGTTTTCGTATAGAAGGAGTGCTCCAATCTTTACGTTAAATACCTCAAAAAAGTTAAGATGTTGACTTTAAATTATATTTGTTTGAAACTTTATTTGATATTTTTTTTTTCTTCTGTGAACACTTTGACAGTCAGAGCCCAATCGAAAAAGTAATGTCATAGCGCAAAAAATTGGAAAGTACATTGTGTAACATAACATGGTAAACGTAGTGTTGCATAATAAAAGAAAGAAAGGAAGAAAAAAAATGGTGTAAATTTGAGGTCGGTGAGAAATTGTTTGGTGATTTCCAAAAAAGTCTTATTTCAAACGTATTATAAGAAAAGTTATATTTTTTTGTTAAATTCGGTTTATTACCAAGACGTATCACTAGCCCGCTCAAAATCATTTTTTCGAACACAATAATTTATTATTTAATATTTGAATAATAAATAATACGTTTGAACCACAACTTGCAAACCAGTGACCCATTCAAAGCGTAGTCTCTGCGTAATGCCGGTTTTTTTTTTTTCAATATTTTACCTCTTCTTGTCAACGGCATTTGCGTGCAACTGTGCGAGTGTTTGCGAAAATCACTTGTTTCTTATAAAATATAGTCATACCGGAGCAACCGCAAACCGCGCACGCATTTGTTTACTTTTCACTCACGCCATACATACTCGCATCCACACGCCATCAGATAACGAACAAGACGAATGCCTATATTTTATTATATTGCTTCGAAATAAATCACGGACCCACGAGGACTCTGAAAGTCCATGGTATATTATGTGCGTGGCGTTTGTGTCAAAAATGTCTGCAATATAAACAAAACCGAAACATTTCGAAACTTTTTTATTGAAATCACAATCTCGCACCACGATCATATGGATCAAAATATGGTGGATACTAAATTTGTTCCTTCAATTTTACTTTTTTTATGACGTTAATCGATTTTTTTTTTAATTTTAAATATTTTTGACGATCGTGATAGCGAAAAATTAATTTGAAATTTCAAAAATGTAATCGTCCGTTATGCATTTGGTAGTATTCAACAAATAATATGATTGTGAACAGAAAGTATACTTGTTGTACCTACCTTTACAGTAGTTATTCTAATGTTCATCAATAGGTGTTGGTAGTGTTACAAATATTTGACGGTATAATTAATTTCAATTAATTTAAAATTTAATGAAATTTGACTTACTGCAAATGTTCATAATGTAACGTGTTTTCAGAAATAAACTATCCGTTTCTTGTAAATTATTTTAGATTGTCATTATAAGCGTATCATTTAAAATCATTTATTCGAATACTTATTATAGTAAATACATTACATCAAATCATTACATTCAAAATACTACATGAGCACGGTAAGTTAAATACTGAACACATTTAAAATTTCAAAGTTCAATAGTTAATTCAAAAATAGTTGAAAATGTTTGAATTTTGTTTCACGTTTGATTAAATCTATTTGAATAACATATTAAAATTTTAACAATTTATATGACTTTTAAATAATTTAATTCAAAAAATTAAAATTAAAATAATAAAAAAATATAACGATATTATATAAATGTAAAAGCAAGTATTATAATATATTTTTTCAGATCGTTTAAAAAAGTTTCGAGACTTGAGTACAACAATTACTTGTTCATCAAACAAAACCTGGAAAATATTTTGATAGTTCCAATATTCTATGGTATGTTTACGCCATAATTGGTTGAAATCGTTAAAAATTAAAATTTAAACTTCATCCTCGTATAAGAGTTTATACGTATATATATATATATAGTGAATATAGTGTGTAAAAATTAATTTAAACAATTTTTGGATGAGGTGATTGCAAAAAATTTAAATAACGTTATAAAAATAATTTTAAACAAAATATGTGTAAGCCAATTTTTAAAATAGTTAACCACGTTGATAGCAAAATATGTTAAAATATGTTGTTTAGATTGTAATATAGTTTTAAAAAATTTTTGAAAAAAAATAACATATTTATTCTTTATTCTTTGGAGAAATTTTATGAAATGATCGGAGAAATTCTACGACTCAAAAATGTGTTTACAGAAAAACAAAAAATAAAATATAAATCAACTTTTTGAAATACATTTGTATATAGGAGAAAATTAAAGTTCCTATTACGTTAATTAGGTAGGTATACCTACTAATGTCTCGGTGCTAAAGTGTAGACAAATCTGTGTCAAAGCTGTACTCAGTAAGTGTAGTTTTTACTATTTTATAAAATCTAATTAAACGTTTTATTATTTATAATTTTAAACATTAAACCTAAATACCATAAATAATATTGATTACACACTTAAAAATTTTTTTATTTAATTTGTCATTTTACATTTTTGAATTATTGTACGTTTTTAACAGAAGTCAACTTTATGAAATATTTTTTTAAAAGAAAACTCATTGTTAGTTTGTTCTGAATAATTTGTCGTATAAATTACTGTCAATGGACTTGAATAGAAGACAAAACTTTGACATTAAAATTAAAACTTTAGAAACA
>CM029359.1:11965583-12026590 GCA_017140985.1 Hormaphis cornu
AAATTTTACCAACGTTTCTGTGCAGCTGTTGTTTCACATTATTGTATCATTAAATTTACATTACGTTACAACTGTCAACCGTATAATGGCGTAATATTGTTAACATCCTGATCACGTTTATATTGCAGAATCTGTGTTTAGATAACTATTTAGATAAACGTGTTTATGGACTATCTGATGTTCGTACAAGTGAACATAAGACATCAATTCCATACACACTTTGGGGTCAAGTATTAGGATTGGAGATGTAGCAAATAATGCATCCGTTTAGTTCAAATTTCGAATAAAAATCAAATCATAGTTGATAAAATGATAGGAATAGTAGGTATAAGTATAACTTATATCGAATATTAACACAATGTAAATATTTAATTATTGGCCAAACTCGATTCGGTAAAAAAATAACAATACAGTTGATAAAAGTGTTCAACAAAATCGGCATAATGGCATTATATGGCACTTACGTATTGTTTTCATACGGATAATGTATTCACGTGAATTTTTTTAAATTAAATTTCTTGTCACTAGATCATTAAATATATACATGTACGGTGGCAAAAAACATGCTACAGAGATTGTTACAATTTGTAGCAAAATAATTGTAATCAACAAGCTCAGAGAAGCTTAACCTATTTAAAAAAAATTAATTCTATAGACTATAGAGTCTTATTTTGAACAGGTTAGGATCATTAGTCTTAAAATATTTAGATTATTTGAAATTACAAGACCTATGAACTTGATTCAATAGATAAGAAGAGTAAAACGAGTCACATCCCAGAATTGTCAATAGGTTTTAAAAACATTTCATAAACAGTAACGCTGAACAATATGTATAAAAAAACAAATTTACACTTTTTTTATCTAATAAATATTTCAAATTATTTAAAACAAATGATTTATTGTATTAATATTTATTTAAAAATACATTTTTAAGCGACAAATAGTTCTCGACGGGTGAAACAAATTGATCTTAATACTAAGGATATTTCATCTAACTTTTACAAAGTTATAACTTGTACGTTGTACCTACGATATATACCTCGTATAACTTATTACCAGTAACATTATAGCATCTTAAACTTGACTTTTATACTATTTATATACATATATATACTTAGCAATTTGAATATTTAAATTTTACAAGTTTTAAATCCTATACAAACATAAAAAATAATACCTTGTAAGCTGGAGAATTATAAATTTACACTAATTAACTTTGATCTTCAGTTTGATGTAAATATGATCACTCGTATTATGGTATTGTGTTCTTTAAAAATCTAAACACACAAAAAAATTAATAATACATTTATTATAATTTATTAGTTGATAAATTGAAACCCTTTTTGAATTATGTAATAAATATTACAGAATAATAATAACGTCATTATTAAAATACAGTAAAATTTATATAACATACAAAAAACTTTAAAAAAGTAGAAAACACGCCAAGCCAAAAAAAAAAAAAAAACTTATAAAAATAACTTTTTTACTCAACGCCCTGAACACTGCTGATGTCATTCCAATAACGTACTTTGAAAATTTTTAAAAAAAATAAATAAATTAAAACCTTGTAAACAGTGAATTTTGTTATTCCATCATGATTTAATGCTCGAGGTTTTGTACTGTTAAACCGTTTAAACAGTTTTCAATACGCTTCCCCGATACGAAATAAAATATTTTTTACCATTATTAAACAAAACGTATAAGAAATTTAAGCGCATAATATTACTATCAAAATATTAGTCAATGCTATTGAGAATAGCGTATATTTTTTCAGTTACAAGGAAATTTGTACTATTTAATATTTGATAGTTCTTAAACTTTTACAGTTAGTTTATCTGATTGCCGGGATTTAATTAAAAGGGCTTTGTCCTATACCCACGTATTATACGTCATAAGAAAAAATTTTCCTGTTTCGCTAGTACGTTATCACCGGTTTGTCAAGACAGATTACTCACATTTTGCGAGCACTCGATCATTAGCGGATTTGCATTCATGTCAAATTTATCTTCGTCAGTAAAACTATCGTAGACATCCGACCAATACCCTTAATAAATTTGAATGATCGATCAACTACAGTACCGGGGAACATTGTTGGGCTTATTCTGACTTGTATTATACAGTTGTCTTATTATAGTTGTACATAAATCGAAATAATCAATTTTATAGATCATAATAGGTACAACAGATGTTGTTTGTAGTGTCTGTCTGTGGCACGCGCAATTTGTAGAAATGAAATGGCTCAAACCTACAGTTCAATATTGTGTAGATTAATCAAATTTCTATGTACTGGATATTTGTAATATTGTCTAGTTGCTACTTTTAATGAAAACACTTTTTCTCAATTTAGTTCTACTTTTTCACTTAATAAAAAATTTGTTTTTCTCCAAACTTTTCGTTCATTCTTTAGCGTACCAACATGGTGACACCTCCAACATAATTGTCGCAAATTTCTCATGTCGAATTACTAAAACAAAGCGATAATTAATTGAATTTCCAACAGTTACGTATTCCAAATGACTGAAAACAATTAATATACGTTTTTGGAGATGAAAATAATTTCGTTTAATGTTAATAAATGAATTATGACTGCGCAATGATCTAAGAGAGCTCTTTTAAAACGTTAATATTTTAAAATTCATACCAGACTATTAAATATATTATAATATTTCATTACAAGAGTGTAGGACGCCGTTTTCCAGTAAATCATACTCCCAAACGATCTTAAGGTTAACTATATCCCTTACAGAATGGATATAATATTTCTAGAAACAAGAAGTAAATTCTATAAGCAATACATTTTGAACGTTATTATTATGATGAACAAAAATACTTTTAAAAGAGAAATTCTCATCACGCCTCCTAGACTAAAAGGATTTTTTATATCATTTTTTTTTTTTTTTTTTTGAAGACGAAAAAATTTTGTATGTCCAAATTTTCGTTTAATGTTTTTTACAGTGTTAGGAGTAAACGAGTACGTCTAAAAGTTACAAAATATTCGCATTGATATAATGAATATTTTAGCTTCAATGGTTTAAATTTTGGAACTCGGACTTCTAAACGACCTATAAATAGTTCTCTTGTTTTTAAGAAAAAAATTTACCAAACTCTTATTATTTGAAGAAGTTTTTATCAATAACAAATTTGAATTGGCTTAAAACGAGCGTGCGAGTGTGCGATATATTTTACCGTAAAGGTGTAAAAATGTAGTTCTCCCTTATAGTTTAAGAAAGCTAAAGAAGTATTCAAAAAACAAATCAAGCCTTATCGTCGTCTTAGGAGATTTCTAGGGTTACGCTAGTAAATCGTCAGGTATGCGTAAAATAATTATGCGGCGTTTCTTTTAGAGTCATCTTGGATAAATGTATAAAAAAAGAAAAATATCCTTTACCTAGAGGAATATAAAAAAATAAAAAATTACAAAATATCAACGTTTCAATTACGGTTAAACTTGTGTTTTAATATTAATTGTACACACAGCAAATTTTATTCAAACAAAATAGGAAATATTTGAAGGACACACTAGTGACTAGATAGCAATTTTGGAAGAAAATTCTCTATTTTGCCTTGGAGTATCAAAAAAAATTATGCCAGGAAATCTAGAATACACACAAACTACGGTATTTTCATTAAAATGTATGACGTAGAACATTAAATCCAACAATTAACTAATGGAAACACAAAATACAGTTTGTGTTGCGCAGCCCACGCGGAACTTAGTGAAAATGAATTTAAATGGTGTGTCTCTTGAAGGATAAGACTTAGAGATTGCCGTGTGTACTCGTATTAATAATTACGTGTATATAAGGGTTTAATATCTTCAAACGTTTATCATTTAAAACGCCTCAAATGTTCATCACTTTAAAATCTTCCTGACCGTGTTAAAATTACTATTTTTACTTTTTATGTTTTATTCTCTCACAGTATATTGTATAGTTGTAACTGACCGACATTTTAATAGTAGTGAAAATGTTTAATAATAATTAATAATGATAAAAATAAAAATAATATTAATTATAAACATATTTTTGATACCTACTATACTAAAGGTATGGATGAAAATACAATCTTGGTTTATATAAATAGTTTAGCCCGTAAATCCTCAAAAATCTTTTCGATTTTATTGATATCTTCACTACAAGTTACGGGAATAGATTTAAACATCGTCAAAATTCCAAATGTTTGAGCTATAAAAATAGAATTCTCAAAATTGTATTTTCAAACTTTAAATTTTAAAGTTGAATTTTTTATATAATGTTCACAGAATATTGTAGAAAAGTATTTTATTGATATTATTCATACTGATGATGAATGATGATGACACATCATTATATTAATTCGTTATTTTCGTTATTTAATTTTTTTGGCAGTTTTTCTCCAAAAAATTCTTATAAAATGCTTAAACATTTACACATGATTAGATTGATCACATTATTTTATCAACGTAGCAAGAATTTCAAATAATTTCAACAGTTTTTAAGACTAATATAATATAGAGCAGTGACATTTAGAATTTGTTAAGCATTTGAATTGTGAATGAATTCACTTTTGCGAGAAAAAAATCTCCAGGAAATAAAAAAGCTTTTCTTATCATAACTAAATAATCTTACACCAATATTTTTTGGAATTTTTAATAATTTTCACATACAAAATCTTCAAGTTAATTTTTGTACATTACTTATGTTATAAATACTTTTTATGCTATATTATTATAGTGATTTCTTATTTTTTTTCCAGTATCTCAGAGTACATTTTTTTCGTGAAAAATAACGAATATTTTTTATTTAAGTTATTTATTTGAACGAACTTTTTTTTAATTTAACTTAATTATTTATACAAACCAGTATTTAGTTTGTATAGTTAAAAGAGCACTGTAAAAATTACATTTTTAGTCTAAATATTGTTTAAAGCATAATAAACTTAGTTATTGAATTTTTTCAACTCGCTTTTTTTAAGTTTACCTAAAACTTCACGTCTTGTAGATCTTCAAACTAAAATAGTTTACCTATTAATTTTTTGTTTATTTATTATTTTTATTTGTTTTTTATTCACCAGAAAATTAAAGATTTAAACTCAAATAATACATTCATAGTGTCTAAAAGCATACTTAGAAAAATATATTTATATTTCATCTGCTGCACGTTTCACAAACGCGATAACATGGTTATTGATAGTAGTTTAACAACTGAATATTATTCAAAAGGATTAAGTTATATGGTATCGTTTTTCGCTTTAATAATTTTATGAAAATAAATATCAAAGTAATTTCTGATACTTCTCAGCCACAAAGAATTTGTCGTTACTGAAGTAATGCCTCAAAATTAAATTCTCCTGGTAATTATATACATTATCTATATTATATATTAAATGTTAAACAGAATATTAGTGTTTCAGTTGATTGTGAAAATAAAATAGTGTCTGCTGTTTATTTCAAGGCATAATAAGTAGTAAGTACTGAACTTAGCTCGGAATTATATTTTTTATTTCTACACAATTTCAGTGGTTTCAAATGCAAAATTATCAATCAGCTCTGTACTGCTGTGTATAATAAATTCAAAAACCAATGTTAATATTAATAATTAATGACATTAATTGTACATAGTAGATTGTGTCTTGGAATAATTTGATTTACTAAATTAAAACAAATCAAAATGTATGTTGAGTATAAACAGTTATGAATTATTTAGTGTAAAAGCTTACGTGTACTGTTCACAGGATACTCTACGCTATTAATTCATATTTATTTTGTATCAGAGCCCATCCATTGACGATGTATATTATTGAAACTGACAGCAATCGCTAGAGATGTCTGCAACAACAAAGATTTATTACTATTCAGTAGTTTTGATCGTACCTGTATGAAATCTATTACAAATTTACGTAAAAAAAAAAATACCTTGAAAACTTTGTAAAATGTTTGCTTTATTTTAAGAAAAAAGTTTAAGATTATTATTAATAGCTAATGTTTTTTTTTATTTATTCAGTCTATTGTAATAATGATGTAAAACATCAAAATTGAGTATAGATATCAAATAGATATCAATTAACTATAAAGCAGCAGTTACGGAAATAACGCAAAATTTTTCTTTGAACTATCTATACTCTAGTATTCTATAAATTTATTTTTTAAGATTGTTTAGATAATGTTTTGTAACCACACGAGTTCATGAAAAAATGACGTTTAGACACAAAAGTGCTTTCAATGCTAAACTACCTGAATATTTCTAAAAAAGAGTTATGAATGTTTGCGTCATGAATCAAATGTGTTGTTATGTTGAATTCACGTAGAATTTATCATAATAAAAAAAATATGAATTCAGTAGGTAGGTCCTACATCAACTGCAACAACGTCATCAAAAACGCCATCATGAGTCTAATGCGGTTAGATGATTTATTTGTAGAAGTGAGACGTGACTTTCAAATTTCTAGAGAGTTCTACTCTACTTGAAGAACATTTTCTTTAAAACGTAGTTTTCACTTGGTAGAAAAATAGAACAAATAAATAAATGCATAAAAATGGACAAATATAAAAAAATTAATGTAAAAAATAGAATCACGTTGCTGTAAAATCAGTTACTAACGTACTTAAAATGGTAAAATCATAAAATCATGTGTAGGGTCAATTATTATCCAGGACGTTTTTAAAGTCACAAAAATCAATGACTGTATTTTATTTACAATAAATTGTAGTTTGCATAAGTATAACAAATTTTATTTTTTAGTATATTTTCGTCATTCTCTGTGAGGAAATGATATCTGTGAAACTACAAAAAAATTGTACGACTTCCATCACCAATCGTTTGTTAAAAAGATATAATGCGCACTAGATGAATATTTTGCTTTATTATTAATACTCTTAACCAACATTTTAAATCCAGTTACAATTTTTATAAATACTTATTATTATTGTTATTATTATTATCCATATATCTTTTAGATCTATAGGTACAAAAAAAAAGGATTCAAAATGTTTCAATTATGTTCTTTGATTTACGTGTAAACATTTTTGAAAAAATAAAATTGTTTTGAATTCAAATCTAGTTCAGTGAAAATTTTATTTAACTACCAAATGCACACAACTATTATAACATCGCGATGTATAACAAATTGCGGGAATAATGTTTTTTATAAGTTTCACGGTGTTTAATGGTAATTTTCTTTTAAGGAGACGAGTAAAATTTTTCTATAGATTTTTGAATTTTTTTTACTATTTACGTATATTTTTTATACTTTATAAAAATATGTTTGATTTTCACAAACAATTCTTTTATCAACACATCCACCGTATTAAAAATTAACCGTGATTTGCATCCAAATAAAACAACCAATTAAGAATTAAATTACCGAATTTCATAGAACCAATAATGAATTTTTATCCATTATAAAAACTATTACACTAGCACAAAATACTTGTAAACAGTTTTTTAGATTCTGAGCGTAGTGAAGAATGTATATTGTTTTTACAATGTTTTTTTTTTCCTGGAAACAAAACTTTTTCTGGTTGAACTGTAAAAGGAATGCTCCAACTTTTAAATTCGGTGACTTTTCTGGTAAATTTATGGACTCCGGTGATATTTTGGTTTCATTTTTTTTACTTTTTGAGTTGTGCCCCAAATACTAAAAAAAATTGAGAATTTTACAGTAAAAATTTTGAAATTTTCAAGTTTGAAAAAGTTTAGATCATGGTTTTTAAATAATATATTTTGTTTGGAACATTTTTTTATGTTTAGATTATTTTTTGAGTTATCTACCGAGAACAACAAAAATTAGAACATTACCAAATTCAATTATTTGTGTTTTCGAATGGAAGGAGCGATCTGATGTGACCCACCCAACGCATTGTTGTTACTGTATCAACTACCCCAGCGACCTGAAGTGATCGCGGCTTTTTTTATTCATCCCTACAAAATCTTCACTACTTATGCGATACTTAGTAATAATGAGAATTCTAAAATCATGAAATTAATAATTAATCGCAAAGATTTACAAAAAGATAAGTTTCAAATTTGTCTTTGAATTCTTTTCGACATATTCACCGTCAAAACTTTTACAATTATAATTTAAATAAACTTAAGATTTACTTAAGTAATTAGACTAATTATTATTTACGCCTCAGTCTTTAGGACAATTTTTGAAACATTCATTTGTTTGCTAATTGTTCTGGATATGATGCAAAAAAATGATAAATGTACAACATAATTACTTTTACAGTAATAGGATTTTTTTTATGTTTAAGTTACAGTCGTTTTTATAAATATATTATAGTATTATATATAAAATAGGAAAGTGATTGCTGGAAATAGCACTAATAATATTGTAACTAAATAAATAACTAAAAACTATAGTTGTTAATTGTTTCTTAAAAAGTATCACAAAACCGCCACATTAACGAGCAGTCTGGGTAATAATTATGGTACGTTGTATTGTTTCCTATCATGTGGCCGTCAGACGTCTACTGTCTTTTGACAAGGCTGGAGTGTGCTGGACATTATTTATCATAAAGTTTTAAATTAAGTTTAGGTTCTTGTTAGTTTTAGCGCTTTAATAGCTAATGGATTACTTTTATTTTAAATTAAATTAACTTGTTTGTGTACTATTGTAAATTAACAGTTTATAGTAAACAAATGTTAAAATTTTATGTGGTGTATGTCAAGATAATACAAATTATACTTTATTAATTTCCATTGCATCTGCTGCGTTCAGTGCATGAATCCAGGTACAAATCCAGTTGTTCCCGTATGGGTCTTAAATTCCCAACGATCATGCCTATTACATTACTGGGAAGGTTGTATTGCTGTTAGGGGTAGGTTTCTTTCACCTCCCACAACAGTATAATAACATTTTTAATTCATTTTTTGTTGGCAATATTTCTTTACATAATGTATTTCTCATCTTTCTTTGACCTCTAAATTTCTAAATCATTCAATCTCAGACAATGTCCTGCGATGGTTTGATTGAGCTCGGCTATAACTAATAGTTACTATAGGTACTATACACTGATTTAATTAAATAGGTATCTAGTATTCGTTAGCCGTTGTCGTTGAGCGTAAAATTGTCCACCACAGCATACCGTCACTTCCAAAACGATAATGTTTTCAAATTTCAAAATTATTCGTAGAAGTTTGATTATTATATAGATTTCTGGCGATGACACTTGAAATGCTTTGACCATATTTCTCAAAGGAATCGTGTGGTTTCCCGTGCCCAGTGGGGTACTACAACCGGAAATTAAATCGTTTCAAAATTTAAATGACAATATATTATGTACATGGTATTCAATATATTTCAAGCTGTTAGAAATACTAAATCTCTTGGGAACAACACACTAACGATAAATTTTAACGATAAGGAAGTTAAATAATATTATGATTTTATATTTTTATAAACATAAGTTATTACTTTTCACATTAAATACTATTTATTCTTATTTTTTTATTCTAAGCGTAGTAAAGGATGTTATATTATTTACTTACATTAATGTTTTTTTTTTTTTTTAAATTTTTCCTATCAACACTTTGATGGCCATAGCAATAAAGTCGTATGCGACAAAAAGTCGTATGCGACAAAAAGTCGTATGCGACAAAAATTTGTATGCGACAGAAAGTCGTGTGTGACAAAAAGTCGTATGTGACAAAATGTCGTATGCGACAAAAAATCTTATGCGACAAAAAGTCGTATGCGACAAAAATTCGTATGCGGCAAAAAGTCGTATGCAACAAAAAGTCGTATGCGACAAAAAGTTGTATGCGACCAAAAATCGTATGTGACAAAAAATCGTATGCCACCAAAAATCGTCACGAAGTGAATGTTTAATTTACTCCAGCTTTTTTGTGGTTTTCACAAATGATGTCTTCAAAAATATATTTCTATTTTCGAGACGTTATTGACTTGTGTGTGCGAATAATTGTTACTTTATAGATATCGGAAGCAATGGCGTACATACGGGGCGTACATACTGGCGTTTGTTCGTCGCTTCTATAAACACGAAATACAAAAACAGATGTATAATGAGTTGCCTGAACAACAACTCCTTAGATCATGACGTGCTTCAGCTAATATTTTAGAGGACTTGTATGAGTTATATAGCTGCGCCCTCTGTTGTACTGCGGTAGTTTTAATAGTATAAAAATCGTGAGCCCGATTTTAGTATGAGATGCAACTACATTTTCATCGATTATCTTATCATACAGCACAACGGTCTTGTATCGGTTTTGTATACAATGTACACATGCTGCTGCACTATAAAGTGTAATATAAAAATTGAAAGCTGGAATAGTAATCAACAATTAGCTTGGGTCGTCCAACCGCACACCCGTGTAATATTATTCATTATTATCATAGAAAACTATTGTTTTTATAATTTTTTAAATGAAAAACTGAGTATTTGTAACTCAATATAATAATTCTAGTTGTGTGTGTGTGTGTGTCACAATTTGATTGTTTGTCATAGTATTGGTTTCTATTCAGCACATTTTCTTTTGCGATTGACGGAAAAAGTATTATTCACACAAGCTGCGACCATGGACATCGGAGAACTTTTAGATTACAAAGTATGTACCTAATAATAAAGAATGATAATTGAACTGCTAGTTGTTGGCTTCAGTGTAGGTCACCATTGCGTGAAGATCAAGATTTGGTAAAATTGTGTAAAATATTAGAGACACTATGAAATTTAGCTATCTCTATAAGTACAGTATGTATTAATTGAATGAGCGTCTTAAGTTGTGATTTCTATGAGGCGTCTGTGCCCATCTCCCCAGAAGCTGTTTCCTTTGAATCCTTTGAAGCGTCAGTCGTGTGAGGTCACTTGGGGTGTTGTAGACATTTTTGCCAAACTTAAATTTTGTTTCAAATTTTTTAATTCAATTAAAATTCAAAATGAGTCGACGTGATTTACTGTCGTATCTATTACTTGAAGAGATTGAGGGAGAAGAACTTTTAATAGAACAATTATTAATAGCAGAGGAGGGAAATTCAAACGAACATGTTACATTAATTTTCTTCTGTTTTAATTATTTTTTTTTTTTTAACAAAGGGAATATAGTTTAAATTCATAATCATCAATACATTTGTTATGATTATCTTTGTCTTTATTTTTTCTATATCTCTTTTTCTTTCAATATTTCATTTAAAACAATAATAATGTACTATTGTAATAGAATTTTGAGGATTAGATTTTATCTCTTTTTTTTTTTTTTACGCCTTTTCGTATTATTGGTGTTTGAATTTACCATACCATACAAATATTAATAATACATAATTGTAATGAAATTTCATTTCAGCCTGCTAACACTCCAAAACGACCACTACCTGAAGAAGAAGTTCATCAAATCCAAGAAAATGAAACAGATTACGAACGTCAAAAGAAAATAAGACGACTGGCTAAGGCTCGGGTTCAACAAATTGAGAAACAAGAACAAGAGCGATTAAAAGCAGAACAAGAACGACTTGCTGAAGAACAGCGAAGAAAACAAGAGCGTCAAGAAATGGTGCAAAAATTAGTTGACGAAAATCTAGCTGACTCTGATGTAAGAAACCAATGATTTAACCGTAATGTATTGTTAAAATGCCTCAAAAACTCAATACTATATTATTTTCTTATACGTATTTGTAAATTAATTATCAGAACTAAAATGACCCATATTATCAACTTGTTGTTTAGGATGGAGTCTTAGACGAAAGCGCTCTAAAGCGCATGATTTTATTGTTTGAAAAAAGAGTGCTTAAAAACCAAGAAATGCGAATAAAATTTCCTGAAAATCCTGAAAAGTAAATTATAAAATATGTCTTATTTTTATACCTGAATCTTTAAATACCTCAATAATTTTTTTGTTTTTACAAAAGACATTTTTGTTATGAAATTATTTCTTACTATAAATATTTATATATATATATTTATTTTGTATTTACTGTTACTTTAGGTTCATGGAATCAGAAATTGAATTGCATGATATTTTAACAGAAATGCATGCTATTGCAACTGTACCCGAGTTGTATCCGGTTTTAGTAAACTTAAAAGCTGTTTTATCTTTATTGGAATTACTTTCTCATGAAAATACTGATATAGCCGTTGCAGTTGTCAATTTACTACAAGTTAGAGTAACTTATATCATTATATCAGTAGAATCGCTTTTAAAATAATGTCGTACTGTTTTAAGGAACTAACAGATATTGATTCACTGAATGAAAATGAAGAAGGTGCAGAAATATTAATTGAAGCATTGCTCAGTAAACAGATATGTGCTCTACTTGTTCAAAATCTTGATCGGCTAGATGAATCTGTGAAAGAAGAAGCTAATGGAGTACACACAACACTTGGAATATTTGAAAATATCATGGAACTCAGGCCTGATGTAGTAGTAGACATTGGTAAACAAGGACTTGTTCAATGGCTTTTAAAAAGAATTAAAGCCAAAATGCCATATGATGGCAATAAACTTTACAGTAGTGAAATTCTATCAATACTATTGCAAAATAATGAAGAAAATAGAGCTTTAGTTGGAGAAGTTGGAGGCATTGATATATTATTACAACAATTAGCTGTACGTTATTTTTTATTTTTTCAAGCATTCTTTCTGAAAATCGTTTTCAAATTGTTAATTTTGATTTTAGTTTTATAAAAGACATGATCCCTCTTCTCCTGATGAACAAGAAATGATGGAGAATCTGTTTGATTGCCTCTGTTCGTGTTTAATGGATAAACAAAACAGGGACAGATTTTTAAGGGGTGAAGGACTGCAGCTAATGAATCTAATATTGAGGTAGTTTTAT
The DNA here is from genome assembly GCA_017140985.1 of Hormaphis cornu. Lineage (NCBI taxonomy): Eukaryota > Metazoa > Arthropoda > Insecta > Hemiptera > Hormaphididae > Hormaphis > Hormaphis cornu. Next base: position 11,978,355 of record CM029359.1, read on the forward strand.
TTTAATCTCTTTTTGTTTGTATTTAAAACTTGAAATTAAGTTAAGTACCTATGTATTAAATTTAATATAAAATGTTTCACTTCAGGGAAAAAAAATTAAGTAGAAATGGTTCGCTAAAAGTACTAAACCATGCATTGTCAGGTCCTCAAGGCAAAGACAATTGTAACAAATTTGTTGATATATTAGGACTTCGAACTATATTTCCTTTGTTCATGAAAACCCCCAAAAAAAACAGGAGAAAAATGCTTAGTACAGAAGAATATGAAGGTAAATATTACACTTTAAACTTTTTTATATTTATTTATAAATTTTAAAATGTTCACACATACACCCACGTATAATTACAGAACATGTTATTTCAATAATTGCTAATATGTTGCGAAATTGTCGCGGCACCCAAAGACAGCGTCTCTTGACTAAATTTGTTGAGAATGATATGGAAAAAGTAGATCGCCTTATGGAACTTCATTTCAAGTACATGGAAAAAGTTGAAATGATTGATGCTGCTATCGATGAAAAAGTAAAATGAGATTAATTTAACTATGGACCAATAAAAAATAAACTGTGCATAGAGAAATTATTTGGGGTTAACGTGAATAAAAAATAAATGGACTTACTTTTAAAAATAAAATTATTGTATTTCCAACACCCTATTACTATATTGGTAACTTGGAAGGAATTATGTAAGAAGTGCAATCTGTATCATTTAGATCAAACTGTTTACTCAAAATATTGTTTTTGTAAAACTTTGTTTCTAGAAAAATAGTGAAGAAGATGACGATGAAATTTACTTGAAAAGATTAAATGGAGGTCTGTTTACTTTGCAACTGGTTGATTATATCATACTAGAAGTTTGCAATAGTGGCCCTAACATCAAAAAAAGAGTAACTTTAATATTAAACATGAGAGGTGATACATTAAAAACTATACGGCAAATAATGAGAGGTAATTAATAAAATAATTAATTAGGTGTTACTATTAGGTTTACAATAAGTAAAAGTTATTGAAAAAATAAAATAAATTACTGTTATTAGTTTGCAGGTAACAATAATATACTAAGAAATGTTCATTCTAAGCTAGATAATTTTAAAATGCACTTATGAACTTTTTAATCCTTAAGCACATTCTCATGGTTTGAATGACGCTGTTTATTTTTTTATTTTTTCGATTTAATCAAAAAATAATACAATACAGTTTTGAATTCAATCTTTTACAAATTATGATGTCTATAAGATAAGTGTTTAAAGTTAACTACTTTGATAAGGATCAAACCGGTCAAAATTACTGTTTAACATGTGATGTTTGTATTTTAATTTTATTTGATATTTAATAATCTTATTTATATTTCAATAAACAAAATATATTTTAAATTACAGCTAAGTGCATTTAGCATTTATGGGTAATCATTAATTATTGGAGATTAATTTAAAAAGAATGTTTAAAATTAATAATAAACATAATATTTTTTAAAACAATTTGTTTTGTGATGGCACGTTCAATCAAATCATTGAATCACTGTCCAGTGCCCACTAATATATTGTTTTAAGTAACCTGTGTTATCTATTATAGTACCACAGAAGAAATAATGTTTTAAAATGTTTAAATTAACTTGCTTATCTATGATATGTTTCAGAATATGCTGGAAACCTTGGTGAGGATGGTGATAAAGAATGGCAAGAACAAGAGCAACGTCACATACTGAAAATGGTTGATAAACTATAAATTTAAAATTGTAATAAAATAATAAATAAAAATCAAGTTTAAAATAACTTGTATGTATTTGTTTGGCACTCAGAAGAAAAATTGAATCAGTTACAATTCATGAGCAACAATTCGCCATATAAGTGTTGGTCACTACTGTTGGTAGATAATTGTTTTAATAAGGGAAATTTAAACTTTTAACATTACTACTATAGTAATGATTAGTATAAGAGGCAGTGATACCACCGTTTTGACAACTTAGCCATTTTTTTACCATCAATTAACAAACTTAAAATTTTAACAAACAAATATTTAAAATCTATTTATGCTAGCAGAATAACTAGAATGTTGCTTTTTATATATAGGTCTTTTCTACAAATTTTAAAAAATACCATTCTATTATGATAAATAACAAAATAATTTTATCCCCCACAAACCAGTTTTTACTACTTTGCAAATAATATTTCTATCAAGAATATTACTTTTAAGCTGGTTCAGTTGAACTATTGCAATATACTAGGATTGGAGAAATTCTACAACATTAGCATAAAAGATATATTTTGCCAATAATGAATGTATATTGTATCTATAAAAAAAAAATTTAAAAAGTAAAAATTGTGTTCTGTGCTACACCTTTAAAACTAATAAAACAAAGAAATTCAAGCCAGATAAATAATTTAAATCAAATCTCAAAATGATGTGCTCAACAGCTTGTATACAACAACATAAAAAAAAAAATTCACCATCGGAGTTTGTAAAGAAGTTACCCATATTCAAAATTTTATTCCGTTCTATGAATTTTTTTTTTATACTAGCTGTTGAGCACAGGTTTTTGAGATTTATTTATCTGGCTTGTAATTCTTTGTTTTCTTGACTTTAAAGATGTAATACACAACCCAATTTTTATTTTTTTAAGATTTTTCTATAGATTTCAATCATTTTTCCAAAAGCTGTAATTTACTTAAAATACCAAATAAAGAAATGTTCTACTTGTATTATTTTTGATCAAAAATAATATTGTATATAATGCGCATTCTTTGAATTTATCGGCCACTTTTATTTTTTCCACCAACTCGTGTTGTATGTGCATCCAACAATTTTTTTCATTTCTAACCATAATACTATATTGGTCAGATGTGTATTATCAACAAATTCTTAAAAAGAAATTCAATATTCTTAAAAAAATTTGCTGTGAATCTAGTAAGAACGATTGTGGATTTTGAGTATGGGCGTTGGAACCAACTTTTTATTACAGTTTGAGAAAATTGAATATTTTGGATCAGGATTGTCTGAGTTCTCTAATTTTACTCAAAATCTTGTTTGTTGCTAAAATTTTTCCCACTACTGTATACTGATAATAACAAAATGAAGTCTCCAAAAGCAAAATTTAAGGAGAAAATTAAAATTTCAAGCTTTAAAACTTATTGTTGGTACACAGATTATAAAATAAAAACTAGGCACACAAATTTCAGTTTCATACACAGACTTTTAGTGTTAAAATTAGTTTAGCTTTAATTTCACTCTAGGATTTTACTAGTCTTAAAATGTTTAAATTTTTTAAAACTTAAATTATTTTAGAAGAGGTATTACCTATATAGCTTTTCCAGTTTACTTAAACAATAAAATCATCACATATTTCTTAGCATATGTTACTTAATACTTAGATTTGAAACCAGACAAACTTTTAACCTGGGCCAAGCATATCAAATAAAAACAACTACTGCTAAATTTCAGACAAATAGCACTTCATAAATCATTCATTTTTAGGGAAACAATCTAAAATTAATGTGAACACAAAATTATAACTTTATGAAACCCTCCTCAACCCAGTTTTGTCATATTAAGGTGTCCAATAATAGAGAGCAGCTAAAAAATGTAATAATGACAAAATCCAAACATTCCAATCAATATTGCTACGAATTATTACAGGTGAGCCTCTTTATGTCTCAAACTATATTTTGCATAAAACCTTTAAAATTTAAACAGTTCAAGAAGCAGCAAAAACCTCCTACCAACTATTTAGTACCCGTCTTGTAAACCAGGAATTCTCAACCAGAGGGTCGCCAACAATTTTTTTAGGGTCGCATCATGTGAAAACAAAAATTGTCACTTATAGGTATATATATTAATTTTTTTTTTTGCATAGTCCGCAGTCATGCAACTGATCTTCGGATATTCGATAAAAACCTCGGCTATCTACCACTATCTATAACGTTTATTCTGTGATTTTACGTCATACACCAGCTGGTAATGTGTGTTTGTGTTATTATAAGTTATAAACTTTGTACATAATATTGTACGTTTAATTCAATAATTATTAAACAATGAGTAAGCCAATATCTTTGGAAAATTTGAGAAAAAAAGAGTTCAAAAGCAGACGTTTGTTATGTTCCCATATTTTTTTAATATAGTGAGAGAAAAAATAATAAATAAAAATGAAATAAACAAATAATTTTTTTTTTTTTATATATACATTCAAATGATTTCATTCTTCCAAAACTTATTTACTACAGTAACTGCAAATGTTCAATTATTTTTTTCTCCAGACTTTGCATACGTAATTATTTATTATGCAAATCATATGTGCTGCCAGTTGCCCTAAATAGATAATTTTACTTAATGTGTAAGTTACTCAAGGGTAAACCTTTGAACAAACAACTATATTGTGAAAACCTGATGTATACATTTGTATGTAACTTGTAAGTGTGGCAGATAAATAATACGATAATTACAGTCAATAACGAAATAAAAATAATATAATCCTGAGTTAAATCATTAAGTTAGATAGCTATTTATTTCATCATTAGTAAATCTAATAACTAATAGTGAATTTTATGGGGCACATTAAATAATAATCTTATCAACCTTTTGCCATCAAATAACCATTATTCATATTTATCAGTAAAAAACTGTTTACTACCTACATTTAATAATACCAAAGATCAAGATGGATTTTTTAACACAATAACACCTACTTAATTTCATTATTTATATAAATAATTGGATAGTTCAGATGTTCAAATAGAATAATATTTTAATTTTACCTTATAAATACTAAGTAAAAAAATTAATATTTTCTCTTTCATTAGTATAATGATACAATTGAAACTAGTTTGTTCACAAGAACCCATAAAACATACTTAGGAAAAAAACGACGATTTTCATCTTGAAAAAAAAAAAACATGTATAAAAATTCAACATTATTTAATATTTTTGACTAATACACAATGTCGATTACAATACTTGTCATTACATCAACAGTAAAATCTTACTAACAACTCCCCACTTTTAATCACATACAAAAATAAATACTGAGTAAAAATTACTCTAAATGTGAACAATTTTAGTTAGTTAAGATTCCCAAATGCTTTGATGCCTTTGAACAATTTCTTTGTGAGAACAGTCTTCTACTAACATAAAGTATCCTTGTATTTGAGCTGCACTTGCTGGTTTTCCAGTATTTATAACAGTTTCTGCAAATTCTTTAGCACAGACTTCGTTATCATTATTTTCTAGGAAAAATCGTTTGTACATTCGTTCAATTTGAGATTGTGAACAGTGGCCAATGTATTCCTTTAAGTCAACCCTGCCAGGCCTAATTAATGCAGCATCCAATCTAAGTATGAAAATGGTATATGTTAAATTATATAATAGATTAAAATATGAATCTAGACTTAGGCTAAAATAACAAAAGAAAATGGATGTTTAGATGAATAAAAAATATTTCTATATAATATGACCTACATTTATCAGTGTTTCATTTAACATTGGGTACCTATTATAAGTTTCACAATGGAAACTGTAAATACATGTCATAAAAAACATGTTTTTATCCTAAAACAAGACATAACAAATATATATATATATATAAAAAATGATTAAAACTAATGCAATCATTAAACAAATGAAAAGATAACAAATACAACATTCATAATCAGGTTCATAATAAAACTAATAGTTATTAGTTAATAGTGTTGTTAATATTTAGATTCTTTAGAGAGCATTGATCTAAATTTATTCATCGAAAACTACATTTTACATTCATATCCAAACACTAATTAACATAGGTATATATACTAACCTATCAATGTAATTAGTAGTCATGAACAATATTCTAGCTTCAGATGAAGCTGCTCCATCAAGAGCATTTAATAAACCACTCAATGTTACACGACTTAGCCCTTCATAAGCTGTAGCAACTAAAAAACATCAGTTTTTCAACAAATTAGATAATGTCACACTATTTGTTATTAATATAATTATTTAAACCTTGTTTAGACTCATGTCGTCCACCGAAAGCTGCATCCACATCTTCTAGCAATATGATTGTATTTTGTGGAGCAGCAGACATTAAATAGTTAAGTCTATCATCAGTAAGACCACGTTCGCTTAAATTTAATAAGCATACACCATATTGCAACTCTCCGGCTAAAGCTTTAATGAAAGAAGTCTTTCCGCAACCAGGTGGCCCATGAAGTAAATAACCTCTTCTATATGGTATACCACGTTCTATATACCAATGTGGCTTGGTTATAAATTTCTGTACGTCTTTTAATATTCTTTCAGAGACACCATTATCTAATACAACTGATGACAAAGGTCTAGGTTTTTGTGGATGTCCAAAGGGGCGCCATTCTGACCCCAAAGCAGTATATACTATTGTTCGACCTTCCAATGTTTTTAAAGCCATTTGACGAGCTACCTGACAAAACAACTCAAATCAATTAATGTCAAACAACCAATGGCTTTAAATTTTACCTTCTTCTAATATGTTTGTGAACAATGACTTGTTTGTTCCAAACGCAGTGAGTACCACATTTTCCCATGGAACACCAGCATGTAAATCTAATGATTGCTGTTCCCTTGTTCGAGTAACTTGAATGAATTTACCATTATATCTAAAAAAAATTACATCATCAAATAAATAAATTTAACATTTATTACTACATTAATTCAAATAAACATTAATTTGTTTATGTCGTACTATAGGTCTAGAGCACACCCAATATTTTATTAAACAAGATTGCTGTTAATTTATTGTTTTCATACTAATTTAGGGTTGATAATTTTTTATTTTCAATAAATCTAGTGTAACTAACTAATTAGGACACACTGCTTTCAGAATAAGAATGCACCAAACAGTAGACAAAAACTGGTTTCCCAACACAGGCAAACCTACCCATTGTATAAAATATACATAGTAATGGCGACCATGTATCAACAACCACTATTAACGATTGAGATTTTTTTTGGCAATGGTTTTTTGTTGATGGTTATGAGATCCAAAAATTTCTCTGGCTACCAATCGGGTCCACCAGCGGGTTGCGTTCTTATTCTGAAAGCAATATAGTTTTTTATCCTGATATTTTTCTAATCTTTAAATGAGACCATAACATTTTCATTTAGATATATTGCTAATATCACAAATATATATGCCATATAATTATCGGTAAATAAATAATAATTAATGACATTATTTTGCACATTCCTCAGACAATTTGAAGCTACAGAAAACATTATTTCATAGAAGGTCACCTAACCTACTTATCAAGTTAAATAATTTATTTAATTACAGTCTTATTTATTTGGTTGATTAAAGCAATCTTTGAATCGATAAATTTTTTTTTTTAATAAATAAAGTCAAGAACAATACCAATTTTGTTTACGGTGAAATTTAACGTGTTGGGTGCATTTAGATGATATAAAATGCAAATTTTGATAATAGAACAAAAAAACATCAGGGAGTATTCAGTCGAATAGCATCATGGAAAGTTAATTAACTTCACATTGTAGACGCACGAATTAACAAAAAAAGTGTTCTTAGTTCAGTGCTTTGTCAGGTCAGTTATGACCAGACGGAATTTTTTCAAATGATAGCACGTTGAAGGTAACCAATTCAATTAATATAAACACTGATAAATCACGTTAGAACAAACATGTAAAATATAAAATCGGTAACAGTATTCACCTTAGACAAAAAAATAAAAAGCCGTCGGGTCATAATATCTGACCTGACGAATCCAGTTGAGAGTGAATTGTCTACTTAACATAAGAATTTACTGCGTCGCCGCGGGTACGATTTTTATTTTTTTTTTTTTTTTATACAAGTCTAAGCGCTGTGACGCACGATAGTGGAGAACTTGATGCAATGAGGGGCGACTGCCAAATGAGCCCCCAAAAATCGTGTTTAAAACGTCCACGTCAGGGCAAAAATGTACCTAGAACCCCCCGAAGAATTGTAATCGCACAGACGGCCGAAGGACATTACACAACGTTGAAAAACAATCTGTTACTCGATTAGGTGTACGCCGATGCTGGGCAAGAAATGGTACGTGGTGTTCACCCGGCCGGTGTCCATCTGTTCGAACGTCGTCTCCACGCTCAGGTGCTGGGTGCGCCGCGCGGCCTTTTGCGTGACCCACAGCAGCACCCACTGATAGCTTTTGTCGCGGCACGGCACCTCCAGGGTCATCATGAAGTTGCGGCGGAACAGCACCAGACCGGCGGCCGCGCATTTACGCAGCGCGGCCGCGCCCAGCCCGAGTCCGAACAGCCCGAAACCAGCGCCAAAGTACGGGTTGTCGGCCAGCGCGGACAGCGCGTCGGGCATCATCGGCATTTCGTCGTGGCGAAAAAAACAATATTCCGAATCGAGCGCGCCGCCGCCAGGGGGGATTCAACAGTTTAACGAACGGCGGCAACAGCTGCTGCGGCACCGCACCAGCTTCTCGATCGATACGTCGAAACGGCCCGCGGAATCCGTTCATAAGTTCACGCAGTCGCACACCGAACTTCAGCCGGGTCGACATTGGCGCACGAGGCGACGAAAATTCTATTTTACGCGCCGCGCCGTCGCGATCGGCCGAACGGTGCGGGAAAACAGCCGCGGCCGCGGTTCACGAACAGGCGGCGGCATTTTTGCGCGACCGGCCCGCGGTTTGGGAGGATTGGCCGGAAACGCGGGCCGTTTGGGAACGCCTGACCGACATACGTTTCCGCCCGACGGGAAACGCCGCACGCCGCTCCCCGTCCGCCGACCGCTTCCCACCACCGCCGTCGACGTTCGCGGTCGAACGCGCGCGCGTGCCCCCCTCCACCCGCCCACCAGTCACCGAACCGAGCCTCGTTCGTCCGTCGTTCCCGTCCCCCAACACATTTCGCATGAATGGGAACGCTTTTCGGAAGGAAGGACACCACAAACCATGAATCAATTACATTTTTGAATGAAACGTCGTTGATGAATTGGCGGCGGACGTGCACCGGGTTTGGCGCCGCAAAATGACGATGGCCGAGGGTAGCAAACCGCATTTCAGGGTCGTGGAGATGCTGAAGATAAAGATTGGTGAGTGTGTCGGCCCGTCTCGATGTTTTTGTTTTGTTTTTTTTTTTTTTGGTTTTTCGGTGTCGCGCGGAGCCATCTTCCCGTTCGGCCGCGTCCCGCTGTCGGGCGGCGCCTCCGCGCGTGCACCGAGTGCCCTTGTCACGCGCGTTTCGGGCACCACGAGACCTGTTGTGTGTGTCCGTCTCGCCGGGACCGACCCGACGAACCCCCCAATGACCGTTCGCGTTCCGTTTGTCCATAGGCGACGCGAAGAATCTGGGCAAGGGGCACTCGTCGCTCCGAGACGGCTATTGTACGATCACGCTCGACCAAGAGGAGATATTCCGCACGGCCACCATTGAGAAAGCTGTCGAGTGAGTACTGAACTTTCCACTATAATATTACTCGTTGTTATAATACTTAATATTTTATAATATCACATTCGACATGCCCTTGTAATAGAAACTGTTGGTACACTGGGTCGTGTGCGTGTAGGATTTTGTTGCGTTCGAAACTGTACTTTAATTCAATACCACTATATTGCTAATAATCGCCAAGTCGATATTACAGCCATTGTCGTCATACCATTACGTATCGGACATATTATTAACTCTATTGTTTTACGTATATGTGTGTGTGTGTGAGTGTATTATAGCTGTTAAATAATGAGCAAAACGATGAGCGTTAATTATTATTATTTGTTGTGTATCAATGAATTTTGCTTTTCTTCATATTTATTACCGAGTTCCCCGAACGTTCAAAATATTACGATTTAATTTAGGTCTTTTAGGTAATTAAGAATTAAATGTACCTGCCCTAAACTCACTATTAACTCTTTTAAGTAGGTGTTGCATACCGACCCGTTACTTGTTTGATATTAAATGTATAATTTTTTCGTTTGATCTTGTGAAACGTAAAATATTTAATATTATAAAATACACTGGCGTACCTGTACTTGGTAATTATATCTTACGGGTTCCGAGTACTTAAATTAGGAATTTTAAAAAGTAAACTGTCTCGTTTAATATAAAAAAATCTACAACCGAGATACCTACTTACCACCTAACTATATAAATGTATTTAAATGTACCTACCATAAGGCATCACACCAAAATAATAGAATCAGACAAACTTGTTACGTCCATAGTTGTGCACGCTATGCCTAACATATTATTATTTTTATACAGTTCAACAAAAAAATTAGTTGTTTCTGTCATAATTTAAAGTCTTGATTCAAGTAAACCTTTATAAAAAATGTTTTTAATTTTATATTTAAGTGTATAATCAAAAATAATTGCCACCAGATAATATGTCTAATTAAATATAATTTATATATATATATATATATATATATATATATAGGCATATCTATACCAACAGATTAAAAAACAAAATGTTTAGGTATTTTGATTAATTTGTATTAAATATGTTATTAGTTCCTACTAAACACCAATTTGTATTTAGTTTATATAATATATACTTTATAGTTGTATTTCAAAAATTCCTATTTAAAATATGTTTAGGAAAAAAGTGGCTACCAAATAAAGAAAATATTGCATGTTCGTCTTTATTCTATGTGATTTCATTAAATATAATTAGCCAAACATTTTTATTTTAACACTTATTTAAGTTAATGTAAAATTATAATTTATATAATAATTAATGTTATTAAAACAGTCCTTTATTAAAAAGTATAATCATTAATAATTTAAATATTTAATTGGTTTATCATTTATGTTCTCCGTATAATTTAATTACCTACAAATTATTACTATACATTTATTCATAGATAGATATGACTGTTGGTATGACGTGTTTTATATCGATTTATATCCATAATTAAATAACTAATTATCTGTAATTCCTTTATTATTTATGTAAATCTAAATGTGTTTTGATAATGATAGAAGTTGTGTACCCTATTAAGTTGATTGAACTAATATCTCGATTAATGTTATCTATTCTGTTATTAAAAAAATTTATAACCATTAATACAAGGTTTTCAATGTTCAATAAAATAATTTTAATATTGTAAGCATCATCACAGTCCTCTTTGGTAAATTAAAATAATATTCTTATTTTTTTTATACCTAACGTAAAATATAGAAATTTTTACAAAATAAAAATTATAAACCTATAGTATAAACCATACCTTATAAATGAGAGATTAAATATTCAATTCCTACTTATGTATCTTCCTAATTGTTATATTTTACAATTAGGTACTTGTAATATCTTGGTTTTTTTGTTGAATATTATTTTAAAAAGTTTTACTTTTTCACGTAGATTTATTGATTATTTGTTAGCAACGAGTATTGTAGGTTAAATCAGACTAGTACTACATTACTCATTAATAATTAGTGCTATATTTATTATTATTATTATTATTATTATTATTATTATTATTATTATTACGATTATTGTACAGCTTTATATGTGCCAAAACACAATTTGTCATGTGCATGTTTTACCTATTTCTTACACGTAATACTTATTATTATTGTACGTGAAGATTTTGTTTAATGATAAATACTAATTTTCTTACCTATGTTCAATACTACAATTATTGTATATAAGTTGTATTATATAGATGTGTATGTATTCATTATGTTAGTTTACTGATTATTAATTGTAATATGTTGTTTCTTTTTACAACAAATTTGATCACTTATTAATAAAGTAATTTTTTTTTAATCATGATTTTAACTTCATATTCAAGAATATAATATTTATTTGTGACATTCTACACATTTATGATTGACTTATAATAATTTTAATACCTATATTAATTTAAAATATCAGATCATTTGTTAATTAAACTGGGGCTAATTAGAAAATCTTCTTACCTACTTATTTTAGCTCTAAAGTTAAAGTAAATTTCAAACTTAAGTTATTTGCTTTCAATGCTAAAATTGGGAATGAAATACCTGTATATCATTGAAAACTATGAAAATATTATTAAAAATAAAATATTAATAATAAATATTATTAAAATATTATTAATTATAAAATATTATTATTATAATTTATTTCAAAATTGTTGCACAGCCACAGGCTGACAGTTTGTCCTATAATGGTGTTTGAAAGCGGACTCATCTAGCAGCTAAAAGTGTTAAATCAATCACCAAAAATTACTATAGTATGGCTTATTTGTTAATTATAAAATCAGTGATTGTAACTACTTAAATAATGTCTCAACTACAAACTATTTTACCAAATAATGTTAGGTATTCTATTTTTACTAAAATCGTAGCCTTACTAATTGTAGGTATACAATATTGACATTGTATGTAAATAACTATTTTTTTGTATTGACAAAGTAATAACTTTATTTCAAAACTGAAAAAAACACATCAAAGTAAAAAAATTACTTAAGAATTAGACACTTAATATTTCAACTAAGTGTACTGTTCTGTTCAACTAATAATTAATACTTATTGATTTTATAATGATTTTTTCTATCATCACCTTTTTTTTTTTGTAAAAGGTAAAATTAATCCTAATTAGTTTTTAATTAGAAGAATTTCATAAATTCTGAACTTAGCTAGAACATTGGTTTTACTATGATTTTTTTTTCTGTGCACTCTTAAAGGTTGTAGAAGTTCTTATCTTAACACATAATACAGCTAATCCCAAGATTAATTGTACATTATTTGAAACTTTTTTTTTTAAGTTTTGATTCAAAAACCAAAAAAATCTAAACTTCCAAAATTGCTCCTAATAACTTGATATTTTGACATATTAAGAAATATTAAACAAATTTGTAACATTGAAACCTTTAAAACTGCATAATTTGTCTATTTTTACAGTTATATGTTTTATAAGATCTTTAATTTTTTGTAAAGATTTTTGAAACTTAAATACGATCAAAAAAAACATAACACCTGTATTTTGTAACTAAAAAATTCTAAAATTATTTGACTTGATTTTGGTTTATAGATGTTTTTAAATGGTTTTTTTTTTTTTTTTTTGTCATTATGGGTTATTTTGCCATAACTCCTCCAAACATTTATTGAACATTTATTGAACATTTTGATTTGTTATTAGAATGAATAAAGTCGAAACGTCTAAAAATTTTATATCATTTTGGTGCAAATATAGAACTTTAATGTTTTCAAATTTTTTTATTTTCTATATATGCTGTTAACACATTAGGATAATCAGTTAATATTTTTGTTTTAATCTTGTTCAAAAATATTGTCTTTTTTTCTGTCAATAACTTAATAATTATTCAAACTACCTAGTTGGAATTTTTATGCATTATGATACCTAGTAAAGTTATATAATTTTATCTTTTTTTCTTCCTTGGTTTTGGCCATTCACTACCATACCTCTAAATAAACATACTGCCGCCCATCTCTATCTTCTGCTAATGACTATTTAGTTCCACTGTTTCAGCATCTTTTTTTATTGCAATTTTTCCATATTTACATGGTCTCTCAAGAAGTCCTCCTCTCTACTGTGTTTTCCTCTATTACTTCCTTTATCAGCATATACTTCCTCCAGGCATGTCCTGCCCAAACCAGTCTTTTATTTTTAATCTTTTTAATTATATTTGATTGCTGAAAAAGGGATTGCAGTTCATCGTTGTATAGTTTCCTACACTCATTTGTCTAAGCACTAAAGTATGCTCCTTAAATTTCCCTGAGTACTTTTCTTTCCAACACTGCTATTCTTTGTTTTTTGGGTTTTTTTTCAAAGGGCACTTTTCTGCTCCATAAAAGGCAGTTGGTTTTAACAATTTTAAGTAAGTCCTAACTTTGAAGTTCATTGAAATTGTTAGACAAAAAAAAATTCTTAGTTGATAGAAACATCTATTTGCTCATTGGTATTTCTGTTTTTATGTCATTGTCTTGGGTTATTATCCAATCAACTTTATGTATTTGAATTTGTCCACCCCTTTTAGACCTGTACTCTTCCATTTCAATGACTCATTTTGTACCTGTTTCTCATTTTTCCAGCTAATCATCATGTACTCCAATTTTTCTTCATTGATATTAAATCCTACTTTCTCACTAGCATTTATAAGTGATTTGTAGTACCCATTTGTATTATCATCTATTCTTTCCCAATAGAGCATTATCATCCGCGTACGCCAGAATATTAATGGTCGATTGACTCAGCTCAACCCCTTTGTATAAATTGATTTCTACTATTGTGTCAAGCATGTCGCTAATTCCACTGGTTGTCACACAATATTTGCTAACTTTACTTCAATCTTTGTTCTATTTACTTGCCTTGACTAGATTAACTAGATTTTTTGAAAAATTAATTTCCATAAGAATGTTAATTAAGCCTGTGGATCAACTTTCTTGAAATCATACACATCTTTACAGAACACATTTTTTGAAGGGTCTACCTAATGAAAAAAATTGATCTGTTGTAACTTATTTGTTCTAAAACCTACTTGGGTAATCTCTTATTATTTCTACCACAAGTTCTAAGACCTTAAGTTTGAAAAAAATGCAGAGGACAATCTCCTCAAGACATAGGACATAGCTAGTTGAAACTTTTTTTTAAGGTTACTTTTACCTCTATTCAAATCCAAAAATCATCGGAGAAAGGATTAAACCTCTCTGAAATGAATAAAAAAATTTGCCTTAAACACTGTGACTTACTACTACATTAACCTTATTGGGTTTTATCCCATAAAATATGGAAATTACCACCTCACAATATTCACATACGTAACACTGATGTAGTTTTTTACATTTTATGTCAAAACTTTAACTTTAACTTAAACTTTAACAAGTTTCACAAAATATTTAACCAAGTATATGCTGTAAAAACATTTTGATGGTTGGTTATTTTTTTTAAGACATTCAATTTTATTCTTTTTAGTCACACTTCAAATTGAAATTTTTAATTGTATTGTGTTAGATAAAGTACAAACTTGATAAAAACTTGGTAAAAATGTTAACCATTTTTAAGCTAATTATATACCTACAAAAATTATCTATAATTATAATAATCTCTTCAATTATTTTATTTCACAAGTAATACATTTTTCAGTCATTCAAATTGTATTTTTGCTGTGTTAAACTTTTAACTGTTGGGAATGGAATATTTAGGCATTGAAATTTTATACACAATAATGTATATTTAGATGGGTAATTTATTGCTTATTAAATTTATAAATTTCAAAAATTTTATTTACTGCTTTGATCTTTACCATTAACGTAGATTATTGGATTGTATAAATCACTAACATTTTTCACATATTGTTTTGATTAGAAAAGCCATCATACAAACTCTGAATTATTTTAATTGTTTTTTAATATTTTGCTGGACTTAGAAATTTTTGAGTTTGTTAATTTTTACTGCTATTGTTTCATGAAACCTTTAATTTTCAATTTATAATTTCCAAACTTTTGGTTAATCTAAACTACATAATTTCCTATGTGTTATTAAAAATATTTAGAAAAATGTTTTCACAGTTTTATCATAAACGTTTTTACATCATTTTTATCATTATTTGTTTTGTCTCCAACTTCCAAAAGTTGTTTATATGTATTAAAACTTTGAATTTTTACAAATTATTGGATAGAAAAAGTTAGTACAAAAAATTTTTTAATAATTTGGGCCTCTTTTAAACAAAATATCTAGTCATAATAAAACTTATAAAAATGTTTTATTGGTTTTATGTATACCACATTCGATAGTATATTATACCTGTCACTTATTTAAAGTTGTAGCTCTTACAAATTAATAATTAAAATTTGAAAATTAAATGTGTTATGTAAAACAAAAATTATAATTTGCATCAAAATCATCTGCCCAGTAGTTCTGAAAGTTTATATACATAAAGTATTGATAAACAGTGTTATTTTGAGTTAGTTTATTACGAGGTTTATTATAAGTGAAACTATCAGAGAAATTACTGTTACTTAATTGAGTCTTAAATTGTAATAACTTTTCAAGGCTTAAATCATTTAAATTATTTGAAATTTTTACATGTTATTTTAACTAATATTCTTTATTTATTGTTACAACTTTTGGAATTTTTTACTATTTTTAAAAAAATTCTATAAATAGAATATTCAATAACGAGGTAGTATTTGATATTTTCAGTTTTCACGTGGTTTTTTTTAGAATTTTGTATTAGTTTAAAATAATTTTTTCGTGATGATGAAATTAAGATACTTAACAATTATGACAATTTTTCCCCATTTTTAAATATAGAGCCTAATATTAGACTCTTATAATAAATTCTATTGTTGTGGCTCAATTTTTTTAGATAAACTAAGCTCACTCAGAATCGTTATGTTTGTAAGGAACTTACAATGCCTTACAATATAATTTACAATTTTTAATGAAACCTTCCAATTTAGTGACCCACAGCATCAAACCTCGTGACCTAGAGTGATTCCAGTTTTTTATTATTTACATTAAATAAATAAATAATTTAAGTATTTATGGGCAACATTTTTTAAAAGTTAAATTGTTCTATCAATTATTTTTAACCCAAATTATCTTAATTTTTACATTGTTGTTCCTTATAATT
Organism: Hormaphis cornu; assembly: GCA_017140985.1. Taxonomy (NCBI): domain Eukaryota; kingdom Metazoa; phylum Arthropoda; class Insecta; order Hemiptera; family Hormaphididae; genus Hormaphis; species Hormaphis cornu. The sequence continues at coordinate 11,994,881 of CM029359.1, forward strand.
TATTTATCATATTAAATGTTTGTAATATTATTAACTAACTTACATATTTATCTATAGATGGATAAAAATAATCTGTGAGTTTATTTTGTACCTATATTAAAAAATGTATGTGGGTACTTAATATCTTGAGCTTTGATAGATTTCTCCTTACTGTATCCACAAATACACGCTTACCTATTTAAATTAAGAACTTAAAAAAGAAAGAAATTTTATAGGTATCTATATAATTTGGAACCTTTTTTGAAACAACAACAATAGGTAGTATCAATGTTTCACAAAAATTAATCTATCTAATAAAATAATTATTGCAAGAGAAGCCAATCTATTGATGAAAATTTTTAAACTTAAAAATATTTAAATTAATTTTATAGAATAAGTACTTAATTAAATGTTTTTAATATTTTTTAATAGATACCCAAATTAGAACTTCATATTTAATTAGTACTTGTTTAAAATCTTGTACAGTTATTTTATTTGTCTAGTAAAACAAAATTTTCTAAAAGTGGCATTATTAATTAAGTTAGTTAAATAATTATAAATAGTGAGATATTACCTAGTATTGTGAATTTATATTTAGGTTCTAACCAAGGTTCCCACATTTTCTCTTTTATTGCATATTTCCCTACAACCGAGTATTCTACTTTAATAATTTATTCTGATGTTTAATTAATTCTGTTAACTATTTGTTTTATTCTTTCTAGTCCATTTTGGGGTGAAGAATTTGCGTTTGAGATACCTCGCCGTTTTCGCTATTTAGGTGTTTATGTCTATGAACGTGATAGACCCCTGGGAAGAGTAACTGTGCGACGAGATCAATTAACATCATTTAATGACAAGGATCACTGGTTTCCTCTTCGACCACTAAATGTAGAATCGGAAGTTCAGGTACTTTTTTTTTCTATATAAAATTATATTAATTATTTATAGGTTTAATAGTTATACTACACTTAGAATTAAGTAGTACTTTTCTCCAATACTAAAATAATTTTATTTTTCTTCTTTGTAGTTGATCATTAAGATAATACTGTCAATCATAATTCTTTCAACTTTTGGTATACTACATTGAACCACTCAAAATAATAGTAATAGTTTCCTCATTTTTCCAATCATTTCCTGCCCATTGAAGTCTCCTTTTTTTATTTCTCTACTATATTAGGTTTATGATACAACTGTGTTAGCAATTCGTTTTTCAAATCTTCCATTCCAATAGTTTCATCTAAAATGGCCAGAAGATTTTTCTTAATACTTTTCTTTAAAAATCAGAAGTTTATTTTGTCCAGACTTGCATGTAATTTCTACATTTCACATCCGTACACAGCATATTTCCAGTACCCCACTGATTGAAAAGAAATTAAATTACCTAACTTTGTTAAAATGGCTTAAATTATTAATTTCCCCATTATAACCCGTGAAAAAAATGTTCTTGATAATTTAATACTCTGTAGTCATTATAGTTTGAACTAATTTATCCAACTCAAAAGCATATGTTTACTTATTTTATCTCATTATATTTATATCGATTCACCAATTAGTATTATAATTTTTAGCACAATATATGATGTTATGATTGCCTAACAATTAATGTTACAAGTCGTAGTATCTCATATAAATTGTTAAATTGGTAGTTAAACCATAGTTCTCTATGTGTTAAACAACTCAAAGCGTTCTATATCTGTATTCATATACATTATAATCATAAAATATCCTTCCTAAGTTGAGTAATGAGCATTATAATTGTTTATATTACTAATACTATGTCCTACTTTAGGTGTATACTAATTATTAATTTGACATTTAAATTTATAAAAATTAAAATGTAATAGCACTTTAGTTTGAAACTTTTACCCTGTGGCTTATGAGCACTGATTACTAGTTCAGCAGTGATTAATTTCAAAGACCACTCTCACAAATTGTGCTGCAATCATACCTTAAATTGTGATTTTGTTAAAAATTATATTATAAATTTGTTAAAATTAACTAATTTAATAAATATACTATTAATTTTGTATACTAGGTCAATTACCTAAATACTCAGCTAAAGTTTTTATAAAATTGTTATGTATAGGGAAAGATACATATTGAAGTAAAAATTAGTGAAAACCGTGGTAGACTAGATGTACGGCTAAATGAAGCTTGTGAACTTGCAATTACTAATGGAAATTGTGATCCATTTGCTGATGTCACTGTTCGTTATTCTAATGACAAAACAGAAACACAAAGAACCAAAGTCAAGAAAAAGACAAATTCACCCGTGTTTGATGAAGCTTTTACATTTACTGTAATTTTGATTATATCATATTTTATTAATATACCAATTTCTTAAAATAACCTTAATGCATATATTTATTTTAGCTTCCGGGATTGAGTGGAAATTATAAACAACACGTGGTAGCCCAATCACCTACTGCTGATTGGGTTGAGCTTACAGTTACTCTTTATCATGAAATATCCAGTAGTAATACTGTATTTTTGGGCCAAGTCATTATACCATTACAAGGGAGACCTGTTAGTGCATGGTAAGAGTAACACTTCATTTAATTAAAATAATTTATAGTTTATAATTAACAATTAAATTTATGTTTTCAGGTATTTTTTACAACCACGTAATAGAAAGTCAAGTCTCAGGGAAGACCAGGGTTTTAATATAGGATCATTACGTTTAAAAATTCATTATACAGCTGATCATATTCTGCCAACTCATAACTATGAACGCCTGAAACATTTACTGATTAATAGTCATACTGTACAAGTAAATTATTAACTCTTATAACTTTATTTTTTTAGTCAACTTGTTTAATAATTAAAGTTAAATGATTTTTATTTAGCCAATAACAGCTAGTACAATTTACCTTTTGGGAGAAATAATCCCAAACAAAATAGACTCTGCTCAACCCCTTGTACGTTTTTTGCTCCACCATGGGCAAATTGTTCAGACAATCAGATCCCTTGCCTTTTGGGAAATATCAAATACTACGTAAGTTATTATTTATTAATGTATAATTGAGTATTTAAATGAAAATAAGAAATATGTATATTAACTTATATTTCAGTGATGCAAACACAATCTTCCGTGGTAACTCCATGGTTTCAAAAATGATGGATGAATCTATGCACATATCTGGAATGAGGTACTTACACGAAACTTTAAGACCACCATTGGAAAGACTATTGGCAGAAAGAAGGCCTTGTGAAATTGACCCAGCTAGAGTTAAAGATACTACTGTTATAAGTCATAATTTGGCAAATTTAAAAGTAATTTATAAAGTTTTTATGTTATTAAAATTAATTTATTATAAAATAAACTTACTTAAAATTCAATATCATTTTATTTTAGATTTATGTGGAAGATATATTTATAGCTATTACTACATCAGCTCTGAAATGTCCAACAGTTATGTGCCAATTATTCCATACTCTAAAAGAAGTAGCCATAAAATTTTTTCCAGGTAATTTTGTTGTTTTACATAAATTTATAGCATAAATTGTTTATTGATACTTGTAAAAGTTTTAATTTATAATTATTCAACCCAATAATAAAGGTTTTTTTTTTTTTTTTAGATAACAAAGAAATTAAGTATTCTGTTGTGTCTGGATTCATATTTTTAAGATTTTTTGCACCAGCAATATTAGGTCCTAGACTTTTCGATCTCACAAAAGAACAAATTGTATGTTAAAAATAAAAATACTTAAACTAACATTAATTTTCAGCCTGGTTTTGTCTATAATTCATTATTATGTTTGTCTAGGATTCTCAAACTAATAGAACTCTTACACTTGTATCAAAAACTATACAAAGTTTAGGTAATCTTGTCTGTGCTCGATCCAATTTCAAAGAAGAATACATGTCATCAATGTACCAATCAGTGTATACTGAACAACATGTTACTGCAATTAGACAAGTAATACATTATACATAAACACAAGTGATAAGTTATCTCAAACTCATATGAAATGGTTACAGTTTTTAGAAATTATTTCCTGCTCAGCTGGTCCAGCACAACGTACTCAGGATATTCCTGTTACACTTAAAGAAGGGTAATACTTTATTTATTTTCATTATTTTATATTATGTATAATATACATTATTCCATTACTTTTGAATAACGGTAAAATATATTTTAGCTATCTAAGGAAAATTACTTCATGGTAAGTAACGTGTAAAATTGTTTACAACAAAAAATAAAAATACATTAATGTTAATTTTATTTTATTTTAGTATGAAGATAAAAGAATAACTATAGTAATTTACTAATACTAAAATTATAAATATTATTGTATATCTTTTGACAACTTAAAAGTATATTGTAATTTAAACTTGGAATTATTTGCTACAGGATGTTGACAAAACGTGCTCAAGGCCGTAAAAAGTTTGGTAGAAAAAATTTCAAACAACGCTATTTTAAACTAACTACCCAAGATTTGTCCTATGCTAAACAGAAAGGTAATACTTATTTTTTATGTGCATAGTAATGGATTTTTAATAAAAAATTTATTATTTCTTTATATATAAAGGTAAAGATTCTCTGTGCACAATAACATTGTCAGAAATATTGGCTGTTGAACGACTTCAACAAGAATCGTTCAATAAAAATAATATGTTTCAAATAATTCAACCTGAAAGAATTTTATACATACAAGCCAATAACTGTGTTGAAGAAAAAGAATGGGTTGATTTATTGACTAAAATGTGTTTCCCTAACAATAAGCGGCTAACTCTTTATCATCCAGCTGCTTTTATAAATGGCACTTGGCTTTGGTGATTATAGTTTCTTAATACTGAATGAATTATTTATTTATAATTTTCATTTACTTCTAGTTGCAAGTCTAACAATGAAAGAACCAAAGGATGTCAAGAAGTATCCACATCTGTTGATCATATACAAACTAGTAGTGTTGATGTTGATAGAGAACTCTCTAGAATACATGCTCTTTGTGTAACTCATATTGAAAGATTTGACAGTTTGTTAAGTGAGTCTAACCTAATGATACTTGAAAATATTTTATTTTTCATAGCTTCTATGCTTTTGTTTTAAAATCTACAAGTTTGGTTCTATTTTTATTTTATTTATTTATTCAACTAAAAAGGTTATATTGATAATTCTATTAAAATTCATTCTTGATTTATCTAATTTTAATTAAAACTCATAATTTTAGTTATGTTATCACATCCAAGCATGAGGCTGATAAAGGCCACAGAATAAAAGAACCCCATTATTATATACTAACTATATTTATATCTATTTCTAAAAATACTAAAATTTAGAATATTATCTTAGTAAAAAGTTTGAAAGTATTCACCATACATTCTGTAGAATGAAAGTTAGGTAACACCTTGGAGGTTATTTGCAAAATAACATTTTTGTATAATCAATATTCTTACTGTACTCAAAATCTTAAAGCGGTAGGAAAAGAATTCGCCTTTATATACATCCTTAAATACATATATTTTTTCATCTTGTACTATTTAAATTTACAGAAGCATGCGAGTGTAAAGCTGTATACCCAGGAGATGGATTATGTCTTCCTATACTTATTGAAGACCCAAAAACTACATATATGACTTTATCTTCATTGCGAGAAATAATATATACATTGGAGCAAGAACATCGAAGTGTCATGAGAACTATTGCTAGAGAAACAAAATATGGCAGCAAGTGTGTTAACACAAAATTTAATTCTTTATTTAATAATTAATTTTTTAGTTATTAAAAAACTTGTAATCTGCTTTTTTTAGACAAGCTCCTATTGGTGATGATAATTACCTACTACTTGCTGGACGAAAAGACCTCACTGCAAATCATCATCAAAAAGTTTGGTAGCATACATTTAAAAGATCCCGATCAATTTAAAGGGGTATCAATGCAAAATATAAATAGATTATCAAAATCTACTTAACTTTTTTAAAACTTAATTCAATTCATTATTAATGTAATTAATCAGTTTAGGCCTACCCTTAATGCAGAAGTATGACAATTCTCAAATTTTATCAAAAAATTAACCTATAGATGTAATGTAATGTAGTTATGACATATATAGTTTTATACATGCTTCTCCATTAACAAAAAAACCATTGTGCCAACAGTAATTAACACCCTTGTGTTCATATGATAGTATTCATAATATATTAATTAAGTTTGTATATTAAATTGTTTTTCTTAATTTAATTTTAATTTTTTGTAGCGGCTGCTGCATCTTATATTTTTTTATAAAATATAAATATCTATTTCTTTAAATCATTTAAACCTTACCAAATTATTTGATTAAATGTTAATTATAATTAAAAATTAAAAAAGCAATTAACTGAAATTAAAAACTTAAAAATTATAATAAACCTGTTATAAAATGTTGTACATATTATAGGTAAATCGACTCTACATTCCCCTTGTTTTTTTTTTTTTTTTTTTATTTGTACAAAATTATTATATTATAAATGTACAGTATGTATACAAACAGATTTCCCCTACTTTTGTCTAATGAGTCGATTGTACATTTTTCTAACACCAACAATGTTGTGATTGTTATTTTTTAACCAGAAACACCAATTATTAAATTAATGTTTAAGATAATATTTAAATACTGTTAATTTTCTCTTAAGTAAAAAATTTTAAAAATACTAATATAATATATTAATATTTAGATGTGTTAATGTTTTAAATAACCATTTTTTTTTTTTTTTTAAGTCTTCCTTATTTTCATAATTATATAATTTTTAGTTACCCTAACAAGTTTAATTGATTTTAGATTTTAAGTATAATATTCTGTATGTTCACTTATTTTTACTATAATTTTTTTATTTTTTACTTAGAGTGTATAACAATTTGTTATTAATTTAATTTCAAATACTTAATTAACTAAAGCATTTATTATAATTTTCATAGTACAAAATATGATTATACTTTTAAGATTCCCGAAGAAAGAACACCACTAATAATATATTAATATTCTTATAAACTTATTTTAAGTGTGCATGCATACATTCTCGTAATGTATTGCTCCTGCTTTTAGTTTTCATGTGAAAAAATTAAACTAAATAAAAATAATAATTTAGTATTTATATGGCTTTAATTTTTTCCAATTTCCAAATTAATACACCATTTTTTGGTGTGTATATTACTAATAATATATATACCAGGGTAATATAGTACATACTACTTTTAGCTTCGATGCGAAGCTGAGAAGGTATTAATTTTTAAATGATGTGTTTTTTTTTTTTAAATTGGAGTTTGCAAACAACGTATTTTATTTCTCTGTAATTACTGCTGGCAGAAAGGGGGTTTAATTTCAAAATGTCGTACTACAAAAAAAGTTTGGATGGTACTTGATTTGATACATTTTTTTAATTATAGCCCAAAAACCAAAAATTTTACAGCAAACAACATGAAATTTCCACATTTGAAATCACTTTAATGTAATAAATAAAGAAGGCTCCGATCTTTTTACGTTGAATACCACAAAAAAATTAGGATTTTGGTTTTAAAGTATATTTTATTTGAAATTTTGATTATTTTCTAAGTTTAATTCTGAATATGGAAACTGTTTTAAGAATAGAATAGATATTTGATTGTATCTTATATAATAAACCTAAATTTTTGGATTGAAGAAGTGATCTAATCAATATTAATAATGGTTTATAGCAATGCTGAGGTCTGAATAATGAAGTAATTAGGAAATAGTAATACAGTGGTTGCCGCTTATAGTGTTCACTGGTTTTAAGAATCAGCCGCTTATAGTTATCATAAATGCCAGGAACAGAACAAACAACTGTTATACATTATATAGCCGGTTATAGTGATCAGAGTACTCTTGAACGAATGTGATCACTGATCACTATCAGCGGTGACCACTGTAGTATGCTATGAAGTAAGGCAGGTAGGCCACACCTCTGAGTGTTATGAGTAGTATAGTATTACATAATAAATGTAATTTGACATTAAAAATAAAAGTAAATTTAAGCAAATAAAGAGAATAAGCTCGAGGATGAGTAAAAAATTGGAGCAAGTAACAACTAACTCATTTATCAGTGTTAGGATTAATTAAAACAAAATTTCAACACGTTATGTATGAAAGTGTTGAAGTATCAAACAATTGATAGTTTTTGCCCAGAACGTATAGATAACCAGGCTAGCTCAAAATAATTTTTTTAAATACAATGATTTATTATTTGGGTTTATTTTATATAGATGTTTTATGTCATAATTTTTTTCGAACCTAATGAAATTAAGAGCAAATATGATAAAAATTTTGTACAGTTCCAATTATTTTAATAGCTTACCGTATAATTTTGACAACTACAATTTGTCGAGCATTTGATTTTTGGAGCTTGCTCTGTATTGTAATTATCTAAAATATCATGTTTAATCATTGCTTACAAACTTTAATTGTAGCGGTTGGAAACATAAATTTTCTTTCTCCGTCTATAGCACGTAAATCATAGAATTTCAGACATTTTTTACTTCCAACATACTGATCAATCTATTAATGCGATAAGGAATCTCTAAACTGAATTGAATTCTTCAAGACGTCTGATTTGCATCCGTCGAGACACATTTGCGATTTTATCTTCTAAATGTTAACAAATTAAATTTAAAAATAACCAATATAAGTTTTCTACTTTTTTATTCTTAAAAAAATAATGACTAGAAAATATAAAATGTAGCTCATCGGATGCAAAGCAGATGTCTAGAAGAACTCAAATCGGCTTACAGATTCCTTATAGCATTAATAGATTGAACGGTATGTTAGAAGTCAAAATTGTTTAAGTCCTATGATTTACGTGTGTCAGACAGAGAAAGAAAATCAACGTTTCCAACCACCCTTCAAACTAGGTACCTTCAAATTGTCCCAAATCAATAACTAAAAAAAAAAAAAAAGGCAATTTATTCATTTTATCTCGTAGATGATTCAAATCATAATGGAACAGATTATATAAAACTAATTTATCTAATCTGTAATAATAGTAGAAAAAATTATCTACAAATGTTTTACAAAATTTCTTTTTTTCAAAATAATTTTTAAATTTATTTAAAAATTCAACCTCAAAACGGATTAGGGATGACCTGGGACGCATGTATTGGTTTTCATTGAAAACTGGACTCATAGCAAACGGACTTTAGAGGCATATTAAAGTATTTAAAAAAAAACTATTGTTAACATCCCAAAACGGATACAGAGGCAGTGTCGACCTCTTTGAAAAATTAAATCCAAAATTATGTTTACATTGGTTCCTAACTAACAAATTTTAATTTTTAACTATCAGGTATGACAGCCGTGTGGCCTTAAAAATATTCCCCCAATTTATTTAAATTGCCATTATTTGTAACTGTAGAATAGGTACCATAATTGTATTTACATTTACGTTACAAACCCTTAGTAACCAAAGTATCAAACCTCTATTGATCGAAACATCCCATTTTTATATGTTTATTGTACTGTCCGTACAAACGTATTGTAGTCGTCCTGTGTTACAGAACGTTTATTGCCTGCAAGTGCGCGCGTCATTCGCGATCGTTCGTTCCAAAACTTCCCGTTGTGGGGTTCATTTGACGCTTTATTAAAAATCGGCGTCGGTCGTTGCCTTCCTTATTTTAACACGATTTCAAATTGTAAAAATACTACGTACCTCTCACTATAGGTACCTTATTTACACCACAGAGTGAAATATATACCTATTTTTTGTTTTAATTAATCACTTGTTAATTGTTGGTAAAAAAAAAGTTGGTACCTAGCCCCTAGGTACACTACCGACATTGGCTCAAAACTGGGCCGAAGTCGAAATTTTGACCGCGTCCAAATTTGTGGTCGGTCGATGTAAATATACGCGTCGTCAGTATTTATTTAGCGGTGGGTTAATGTAGTAGGTATTATATTGTTTGGGTGCACCTATATTACCCTCGTGAACTCTGGGCCAGAAGCTTATGAATAGTATAGCTGGTATATAATATAAGTGCTCGTTGTTTTTGCTTTGTTTTATTTCAAATGGACGGTTTGCCCTTCGTGCCTGGATTCCGTTTCGACGACATTACTGTAAGTTTGTACAAGTATTTACTTATAGACTATAGTTGTGTACTTGTGTACTTGTGATGCTTAATATTGCAGTGCGGCTTACAAACAGCCAAGGGTGTTTGTTAAGGGACTGATCGTTCTTGCACGGTATTAGACAGAGCTCAATATAGCCAACAGGAACTACCAAATATTAACTTATTGTCATACAAAACTACCCTTAAATGAAAAACTACCACCCCGAATGTTTAAGGGAATCTACCCATAGTTTTATGGTGAACTAGGAACATACATTAGTCAAAATTTCCAGTATAATGTTTTGAATGATTTTACACACAAAATGGAATTTTACAATTTTGGAATTTGCCTATTTTTGAATTTATAGGTAGGTAGTTTCTTATAACTTTTGTTTTTGTCATTAAATACCCATGTATTTTTGGCTGTAACTCTTCCAAAAATAACTTTGATTTAACTCATTATAATTTTCTCATTTTATTGGAATGGATGAAGTTTTAACGCCATAACAACTTTAATTTATTTTAAAGCTTTCATCATTTTGGAGCTAAATATAGAAGTTGAAAATTGTCCCTATATGCTGTTATTTGTTAAAAAAATGATAACTGATCAGTATTTTTTTTTCGCGTGTGTAAAAGTCAAAACTTTCACTCAAGCTTCTAAACATATTTTCATTTTTCCTATATGCTGTTAAAAAATTTTGATAGTCGGTTAATTTTTTTTTTTTGATACCTACCTATACATACATAATTATTAATTTATATTTTTCTTTTTGCAAAAACAAAAAAAATTCATAAATAATCCTAACACAAAATTGTGCAGCACTAATTTTAAGTTTTATACACTATAATGTTCACTTGCCTACTAAACAATTTTTTTATTAGCATTTGTCAACATCATCTCTTTAAATTCAGTACGTTACTATAATCTATAGTCTTTACCCACCACACAACATATTGATTATAATACAAGTTATGACCCTATGGTGATATTTAACTATGTATAATAGGTATTTTATTTTGTTTAGAAAAGAGATTACCATTTGAGTTCTCAATTCCAGTGGAAAAACGGATATGCCATCACCAAAAACAAATCAACAGGCATTGGAAAAGCTCTTCTAGATGTGGATTCCGCATTGTATTCTAAAAAACTTATCACCAAGAGGTCAGATATTAAGCAGACAATCTACATGTATTATAATAACTATACGAGACACGAGTGTTTATGTATAATGTATGTTGTAATTAATGTAATTTATATTTTATACAGAGATGTTTCATTATACCTATATTAAATGTAGCAGATGAATATAATATCACTTATTAGTCTTGTAAATGTAAAAGATTCTATTTAATAGAAAGTAGATATATTCTAAACATCGATTAGTAAGTACAGTTACAGGGATTCTGTAACCTATGGGTGTTAAATGTTAATATTGTTTTAAGTATTTGCAGAAAGTAAGTATTTGTTTATAGAATATAGATTTAAATGTCGATTGTAAATTAAAAGAATGCTAGCACAAAAAAAAATAGATATTATAAATAAAAGTACAGTCCCACTTTCTTACAAGTATAGGTACTTTTAAATAGCTAGATAATTGTTTCAATTTTTTTTTAAAAATAAACCATGTACTTTTGTCATTATTATAACAACAAATAATAATAGTACATAGTAGCAAATGTACACACTTTACCAAGCACGTTACCAAAAATTAAATTTTTTTGTACTTTATCTATATGCATCTTTCAGTCAATTATTTTTCAAAAGTTTTTTTTGTTATTAGAACTTATTATAAATATTGTTAAAAGCATAACATCATTTTAATTTGACAATTTCCTACATGATTATATTCCTTTCACCTTTGTTTATTAATTATTATCTAATAAAAAAAATTAACTGATGACTAAAAACTTTTACTTAATTTTTATTGCTATTGTATATGTCTACAGTTACAATCCGACATTGACCTATGGACAAGCAAAAGACCCACCAAGACCAATTGTCCAACCACACTTCATTATGTTTGATGGAAAATGTCTTTTCTTTAACGGGTTCACCAAACAGACAGAGGTGGAAGAATTACATGTTGTCAAGTACAGAATTCGCCGTGTTAAAATCATTTATTACTTAGTTGACGATACTATTAGCGTTATGGAGCCTGTTTTAGAGGTAAAAAAATTTGTTTTGAATATAGGTTAGATATAGGTATCAATAACACAATTTTTTTTTTTATTACTTAGATGAAGATTAGGATTGTATTAATAATTGTATTAATAAATAAGCATAAACATGTACCTACACTGTAAACTAACATATTACATAATACCTATAAAAAAATGTGTCTGGTTATAATTTTTTAAAAATTCTAAACTTTTTGCATAAAATTAAAACAACAATTTGTAGATCATTGAAAGAAAAACTTGCCATGCAGACCAAATATTGAGATAGGTATATAATGGGTACTTATATAGTATATTGTTAGGTGTATAGTGTTATAATAAAATGAGTCTCGAACATAGAGTATTAAGAGTCAGTCTCAGAGCACAAAAAGCATGAGTCACAATGGTTGATTAGATACTTACTTATGTATATACACCATTACTCAGATTATAGGTACTATATTTTTTTTATAGGTATATCTACCAAGATATTTCATATCCAATATATCTCTGTTTTATTTCATTTTTGCTGTGCAGAATGCGGGATACATTCAAGGATGTCTGCTTAGACGTTCTCAGATACCAAACCCACATCGCAAAAACGCAATTTGGCATTGGTCTGACTTCAATAACGATGTAGAACTTTCTTTCCACGGCATCACATACAGGTTGTGCAATTGTGACTTATTTACCAGACAATTTCTATCAAGCCAAGGCGTGGTTGTGAATGCTGATCAACCGGTACCCGACGATCCCTACATGGTGGCCAGACAGCATCAGCTGCAACAACAGTCGGCCAACGCTAAAAAGTTTGGTAGTAGATCAGTTGAAGAAGACTGCAAGCTCAAGCAGTTCTTAGAGTACGATGGTAAAGTGCTCAGGTAGGTGTAAGCATTTGCAATGGGCTCGTAAGTTTATAACTACAGCATTTCAAGAAACAAGATTTGTTAATTTTCCATTTAAACTTTGTAAAAAAAAGTGCTAAAAACGAGCGCAGTATAATTTATTAAAAATGGCAACAGGAACGGGGCATGTGATCCAGTAATACTATTCCTATATATGCGGCCACTGGCATTACTTGGCTTACTCATTTTATAAATTAATGAATTCTGTTAAATGTTGCATGTACAATCATGCACATAGTTTTAAATTATGTTTCCTACCTTAATATACTAATTATAATATAATAAGTAAAACAAAAAGGAATAGTTACAGAAATTATTCAACGTAAATAAATTTTAAAGCTCAGATCCCCAAAGAGTTTTAGCAAAATTATTATTAGATTAAGGTACGAATATATAACCACGGAATTTAATATTTAAGATGAAGAATCCAACGCTATAGAATAAAAACTATATGATGTAAGTTACTGCAATATATGATGTTGTTTTGGTTTCTTAAATCTGTATTGTAAAAAAGCTTTAAGTTATAAAACTATACAAATAAATAAACATTAAACAGGTCAGTTATAATTATTTATCAATTAACTTTGTTATTATTTATAAGGTTTTACTCAGCATGGAACGATAGTGGATGTGAACCCTTGGAATGGAAATTCTTTATACTTCTGTACTTCTTGGCAGATGATCGTGTAGAAATCTATGAATCAAAAGACAAAAGTCGAAATACAGCGAATGGTCAGACTCCTACGTTCCCACTATTTTTAGGAAAAATTAAATTGCCAAAAGATTGGTCGAAATTTTCGTGTAAGTACCTACTTAATTTTTGGAAAAAAAAATAAAAATAAATCCTCATAAAATTATTACACTTTTTGTTACACTCAGAATCTCCTAAGTACATTATGTAGTTGCTTCTCTCTAAGGTGACTAAATTACAATTAGCTAATGCTACATTTTACAGACTCTTAAGTTTTGTTCTTTTTGAAAAAAAACTTGGTTTTGGGTGGCAAAATCAAAATTTGACAGTGCTCTGTTGTTCCTCTAACTAATATTAGTTAGGTTGTTATATATACCTTAAATGTTTACTGTGACTATCCCAACTACAGGTCACAGTATTATTCCAGTACTTACAGTTAACTGGTTTTTGTTTCAGCAAATTTCCCTTCTGTTTATTTGGAATCCAGGAATAAAGAACCTCAAGAATATTATCAACCAAAAGATTTTATTATTGGAAACACTATTTTTGTTATGGGTCGAAGGTAAAACTATTCTTTGATATTTTATGTTCTAAGTTTTTTAAATGTGTTTTCATTTTTTTCAGATTTTTACTTTATGATTGTGATAAGTTTACCAGAAATTATTTCAAAGAAATGTTGCACATTGACCAACCAAATTGCATTGAATTTTTGAAACCAAAGATTGATCATTCAACTGTTAATAAAAAAGTAATGAGGTGAAACAATAACTATAATTATATATTTATATACCTACCAGCCTACATAAATATTAAGTAGTATATATAATGTTTGTATATATATATATTATATTATATATTTCATTATTAAGTTTTGAAGACTTATACATACAAGTAAATTTGCATACAGTATTTTTACGTATAAGTTATTAGCGAGATTATTAGTGAGTAATCATACCTGATATATAGTTATAGGTACTAGGTAGTGATGAAAACTCAAGTTTTTTTTATAGTTACCTAAAACATTAAACTTATTTTTGTAATTACAAATTACAATGTTAACGTTACTAGTAAACATAATTGTTGTTCTACATGATCGTTATTTAATTCTTTGTTCATTTAGGAAAGAAAAAAGCACCAAAAAAAAAGAAAAAAGAAACATTGCTTTGAGTAGGTCACAGCTTTGGATGGGTGTAATTTGAAATATGTTGTTTAACATTTGATATCAAATTTGTAAGCAATTGATTACAAAAAATTTTATTTTTGTAGTTTATTTTAGACCAGGTCAGGCCAGGCAATACTATACTTAAAGCATTTCTTAAATTGTGATTATTTTATAAGTTATGATACTAAAACAAAAAAATCAAAATTGCTCTAAATTTTCACACACCATAAGGATGGGTAAGACTAACATCAAAATTAAAACACATTTTGATTAGTTATGACTTGTGAACAATAATTAAAAATAGAACTTTAGAATTTGTCTATTTTTGTTGTTATTTTTATAAAAAACCTTTAATTTTTTGTTTAGAGTTTCAAAACTTAAATAAGTTGAATCTAAAAAACACATTTTTCTATTATGTAGTTGCAAATTTTCTAATTTTGGTTTAAGAAATTTTTACTATTAGAAGTTTTTAAACAATTTTAATAATTTTGAAGTTAAATAACATGGAACTTAAAAGTTTTCATAATTTTACAGATTCTGTTTAATAAAACATTAATAACTGCCTTGTTTTCTATCCACAATTTTTTTTTAATAAAAATAATATAATATTTACTTTGGCTACTATGGCCATTAATTACAATATAATTTTATAGGTAGGTACAACCACAATTTTAAAAGTTATTAAAACATTTTTTTCTTTAATTTTTTTCAAAACTAAAGTTTTGCATCTAAAAAATAGAAACTTATATAATATCAGAAATTTAACTATGGACTATAACCCATATGAACCAACTCTTTTATACGCCAATGGCCTATAGGTACCGTCCTAGGCATTAATATTTAAAATTATACGGTTATAGGTGCAAATACCGCCGTACACGGGCATTGGCAATCCGGATGACTCGCGTCAAAACTGTCTGTCGTTGACGCCAAAGCCACCAAAGACTTTGGACTTTGTCGCTTACGTGTTGAACTCTGGCAAGAAACTCCGGTACCGCTTGAGACTGGTGCCCGTACATGAAGCTGACAGGTACCGCAATTTTGTCATGGAGTACTGCCTGGGCGACGGCCAGACGAGCGTGTTTGAGGTGGCCAGCAAGAACAGTGGGTTTGTTAAGGGTCGGTTTGTGGCCGCGACACGGCTACGGAAACCCGGCAACGCTGCAGTTGACGTGGACGAAAACCCTCAGTACTATGACACCAAGGACTTTGCCGTCGGTAAAATCAATTACTTTAAAATGTCATTATTTTGTAGAATATAAATATGTTGAGTTCAAAGAAAAAAGGTGGGCCCTAAATAGGTATAATGGGCATGAAAACCGAGGAAATTAATACACATGTATACAGGCCACAGTACCAAGCGCCTTAGCCCTTAGATAACTACAACTACCTATTATATTGTATAAGTAGGTACTTGACTATTCTTGGAGGTATTGTTATGAATTAAGCAAACATTTTAAACTTTTTTTTTAAGCATAGATTGTTTAAAATCTCTGGATTTAGGTACCTAACCTCACCTAAATTTATAATATGATTCTAGTGTGATTTTTTTTATTTTATTTTTTTTCAACTTGTTATTTAACTTTTTGGCAGATCTTGATTGGTGCCTGTATGACCTAAATGACTTCCTGATTTTTAATTTTAGCCTTTAGGAATTAATATTTCTAACTTAATTTTCTACTTATTGGATTTGATCTATTCAGGTATTATTAATAATAATAATTGCTTACACTTAAAAACTAAAAGAAAAATAATTATTTAATGAAATTTAGTTATATTAAGTATCTTTTTTAAAATTTCTTTGGTTTTTTTACGGCACAAAAACTGAATCATTTATTTATGTCCTATGCGCGCTCTGACAGAAACATGCCTGTAAATCAAACAATAATACTTAGATTCAAATTTATAACATGAAAATACTATGTATATGTCAACAAACCACGCAAAAACTATCAATCATTTGATATTTCAAGAATTTCAAACATATAAAAGTATAATTAATTTGTGTTACAATTTTGATTAACACAAACACATGTAACATGAGCCATTAGTGTTGCTAAAAACAAATAAGTTACCCACTCCAAAGCATAGTCACTACTCTTGACAGCTTTATACCCAACCTAGAATTTACTTCCTTTCCTTTCTTAGAATTTACTACCTTTCTTTTCTTCCTTTTTTAATGACATACTACATGTACTATGTCATTTAAAATAGTTACACACCTAGAGGTGTGACTTATCTAAACTTACTGCATGTTATTACTTTTCCAAATTTTTCTAATCACTTCGTTGACTAACTCAACATTGTCATTAAATCATAAATTATTAAATACATTATTTATTCTACCCAAAACAGTGTTGACTGGAAAACAAATCTAGGTTCAACAACATATTATAATATTATAAGGTACTGCATTAATCAAATGGAGCTCGCCTTATACATGAAAAAAAATTTACAATACTTAGCATAAACTAATTTCAAACATTTTTGACGTATTAAATTAATTTATTCCATTTAAGTGTAAAAATGACAAAGAATTAATGCCAATAACATTGATACTTGGTAAAATAGTTAGACCCATCCTAACAACGGTGTTTACAATTATACTTTTGTTGTTTTTTTGCACATAGGTAATTAAAAGAATTAAAAAATAAAGTTTCTTTTGTACATTATTATGTGAAGTATGAATGCATACAACTAATGCAATTATTGCTATTTTAGGTGCTGAATTGTACATCAGGGGATTAGTATTCAAAATTGTTGAACTAGACCTGTGGACATTTAATTATATGAATGAAAATAAGGACATGTTTACTCGTGATGCTATTGCTGGAGCTAAATGTTTTCTAGAAAGTAAAGGATTGTTAAATTTGCAGCTCAAAGAAGATGATGTCAGTAATCAGAACTCAACTGTACACCAAATTTCAAACCACGACTAATCATTTCAATAAATTGTAGTTACCAACAAATTAAACCAATTTAATTATTATAGTTATAGATCTGAATAATGTTTTAACAAAAAAAAAGTAGGTATTAGGTCTTGAGTTGAGCATTATTTTGAAAGGTTTACTACAATTATATTACACTAAATTTGAATGCAATGCAAAAATTATTATTGCTTACAAAAATAACAATTCTGAGAGAACTTAGCAAGTCAAAAACTCAAAAAATTTCATTTTATACTTTGCTTAAAATCTATTAAAACTGTAATGATACTTTGTCCTTAGAAGTATGATAATTTAAGCACCAAGAAGTTTAAAATTTTTTAATTTTGGATATAACTTTAAGGATAAGTATCATTTCAAAAATGCGTTAAGTAAAGTATCATCTCTGACCAATTTCTTATCTTATAAAAAAATTAATACCCATGTTACAGGGTAACATTATAGAAAAAGTCTTTATTATTTTTAAACATTCTAGAAAGTTGTTGTTCCTTAAACATCCTGTAGATAATATTTATACTTACTATTCACCATTTTAAATTATTATTTACTCAGGGTATAAACATAATCCATGTTAATAACTTTAAATTTTCTAAAACTTAAAAAAATAACAGATTAAATTAATGTATAATTTTGATTGAAATATAATTTTAAAATGTTTAAATCAAATATTTCTTATTTTTTTTTTTTGCTTATTTGAGGTCATTGAGACCCATTGCTTCTACTATGCCTTGCTTTACATCATTATCCAGTGCTGACCATTTTCTATTCTTGATCCCTAGGAGCTTCAGATTTTCTTTTGCAGGGATGTATTTATCTATCCTCATGATCTGCCCAATACGACTTTGTCAGTATATTTGTTATCTGCCTGTAAAGTGTCTATAAACTAATATTCTTGTCATCCACCCAAAAAAAAAAAATGCTTATCACAACGTACTATCGACGTTCTACTATAAACTATCTGAAGCATACAGTTAAAAGGCATATTTTTAGCAAAATTTTTTAGACAGAATATTTTATGAGTAAATAAACTCATTATATATTCTTTAATTTTTATCTCAATAAATGTTGAGTTTTTAATTTCAATATTTTAAGAAATTTAAAAATAGTTCTTCTATACAGGATCTTTATCCTAATTTTCATTCAAAATTAAATGTAAAACACAAAATTGCTGATCAAATATAAATTACTTATTAATATCACAAAATAGTTACGTATTCTTTGTTAGTATAAGTAATTTGAACAATGAATAAATAAATAAAAACTTTAGTTAATAATGTTATTTGTATTTGTTTTCTAAAAAAATTAAAAAATTTGAAATATAAATAATAGTAATATAAGTTTATTACATAAAATATAAATAAATTCATCACAGTCGTTAATGATAAGTTAGTAAAGAAAAATAATGTTAACTGGTAAGTGCATATTATTAGTTTTTTGCAACAATTTTTGGAATGGGTATGTTTAGTAAACTACAAATTTTGTTCCGTTCTGCTCTCACTTTTTCTACACTAGGTTCTTGCCAATCAAACTCTTCAAGTACTTCAACCACTTCATTAACATTTTCATCTGGTACACCAAATCTATCTGAATATACAATTAAAACTTCAACTAGCCGAGCTGCAACTAATTTTCGTAACCAAGCAAAACGATGTGCTAAATATATTGACAGTTGAGTCATTGAACGTACTCCAATTTGTCCGGGAACCTAAAATATATTTTAGTTACAGAAATGTTGGATGTTAAATAAAATGTAAAATAACAAACCTGTACTAAATGACAAAGCAATTCAACACAAGATGTTAATTTGGTTGATCCTTTGGATGAGACTGCTTCTTTTTTTATTAGTTTTAAAATGTTGGCTGCAAATTCTGAATCAGTGCGTTCAAATTGATCCTTAAAAGCTCCAGCTGTGGCCAATCGTTCAATAGACATCAATATACATTGATGAATTCGTTCGTCTGCATCAACATCAGCTACTTTACCACACCATACAGCAATTATGTCGTTACATAAGTTTTCAAACTCGTCTTCAGGAATTGATTTCATGTGTTCAGAGAAATAATGGCATGCTTCTTTTACCTAAATTAACATACATTAAACACAAAAGATAAATCAGCAAAATAAGCTGACTCACAAACTAAATATTAAAAAATTTTTTACTAGACTTTCTGAAACACCACCGATGCAGACTAACAAACCGACTAACACAGCGTGCTTGTATTCAGGTATGCTGAGAAATTTTACCATTACAGAAAATGAGTTAGATTCTGTAAACCAGTTGAAGGAATCTTTTTGTTTGAAAAATTTTTCAAGTTCACTTCGATGGACAATATTTGGAACAGTATTTTTGTTTTTTCTAAGAAAATATATTATTGTGTTAATTAGTTGTCTATCTTTATAGATGACAAAGTAAAAAAAAATGTTTACATGGCTGAGTTTACTTTTCTACTCCAATGACTAGCAGAAAATACAAAAACAACTAACCAACTAATGAGTAATAATTTAATCTTCTATAAGCTATCACTATGAAGTAAAGCCCAGTGCACACGACGTTTGTTTTGCCGCTGGATTGCTTGATGGTTCATGCACAAATCCATCAGACAAACAAGCACGGAAAAAAGCACTAGTTCTATCACCAATATCCAGCATGCATTCACACAAAAAAACCATTGCCATAACAGCTCCCCACAAGGAAACCATCAATAAAACAAGCGTCGTATGCACTGGGCTTATTAAGATAGTCTATTATTCAACATACTAATTAATCTAATAATACTATAAGAATTCTAAAAAGAAATTATTATTACTAATGAACTATACTTAAAAACAAATTTCATTATTTGACCTAGTTGTTAAAAAATTAAAGAATTAGTTATCAAATTTGATTTTTGAATTTAAGGAAATTCCATAAAGGAATAAAATAATATATGTAAGAACATGAAAAAAAAAAATATATGCGAGTCTTTCCTAGGTACACTAAGGGGCCTGCACGTGAATTGTTTTCCCTTATAAATGTGCAGCCTGTAAAATAATAGTAACTATTAAAAAATGGAAAGTTGCAACGGTGAAGAATTTGTTAATGTGGTTATTCATATTGTAGCATTATTATTGATTGAATTCGTAATAAAGTTAATTGGTATTGTCTATCTATCACATGCAGAATCATAGGAATTTAAAAGTTTCTATTTTGTTGGAAATGATTGATCTAACAATGCAAAAGAAATTCAAAAATGTCGTCTTCTTCTTTAAGAAAAAAAAATCATTGAATTCAGACCATTCTATGAAGCGTGAGTTTCTTTTTTTTTTTGCCCAGTCAATTTTCCCATTTAAATGCATAGTAAGTTATAGAGATTTCCTGAATTTCACTCCTTAAAAATAGGCACCTACAGGCCTTTTAACTACAAAATTTTGAATTTTTATTGCATCGTTAGATCAATCAGTACGTTGGAAATAGAAAATGTTTAAATTCCTATGATTTTGCATATGATAGATAAAAACAATTCTAATAATAACAATAATAATAATAATAATAATAATAAAACAATTCTAACTCAAATACAAATTCAATTAATAATAATGCTACAATATGAATAAACAGACCACATTAACTAATTCTTCACCAGTGCAACTTTCCAGGTTTTAAAAATTACTACTATTTTTACACAAGTTTGTATTGGTGGGAAGTAATGTTATACCAAAGTTTTCAAGTAACAAAAAAATTATCCTATTTAGTATTTACTGTCTAATATTTGAGAAAAATTAACGTGGCTTTTATTTTTTTTTTTTGTGAAATAGTTAATTAAATGTCATCAATAGATAAGCAGTACATTTTAATACTAGAATTTGAGTAACAATTAAACACATTTATACTTCAAATAATTCAAATATCACAACAAACTTGAAATTATTACACTTATTTTGATTTTAAGTATCAGATATTTATACTTATATATATATGTATATTTTAATAAGTACTTATTCTAACCTGTGCAATAAACTCGTTATGACTATACAAGAGAGTCCTCGAATTTTGTCCACACGGTCAACACCTTGTCTTATTAAGACACACATAATTTGTTTCATTGTATTGTGATCAAGCTTGTTAGGCTGAATATCAGTCAAATCCAACACAACAACCTAAAGAAAACATACATTTTTACGTAGGTATTTTAGTAATACAAAATATTAAATAAATATTTATTTATTTATTTAGGACAATAAAACAATACACACCTCTAAACTATTAATAGCCGCTTCTCTTACCCATACACCAATATCACCTCTATGGTCCATAGTATACTCTAAAGCACAGTCTAATAGACAACGTAATACTGAATAAGAATGCTCTATACAGTTATTAACATAACCTGTAAAATTAATATTGATTTGATGCATTACAATTAAAAATACTAGAAGAACAACATAATGTGATTTGAGAAATAAAATTCAAAACAAACCACATAATTAAAATATAAAAACAAAAAAATAACATACACTGTGAATAAACTAGTTTAGTCCAAATTTTTGTCATTGCGACTACAGCATCTCTTCGAGATTCCGCCCATTTAGTTGTCATTCGAGTTATTCTTGTACAGTCTATGAGACCCATTATAATTGATTGAAAAAATTCATTTAGAAATGAAGGAGGCAATGATCCCAGGGCTAAGCTGTACCCAATACGTTCCAGCATATGATTTGATGACAATTTCTGCACATATGTGTTGATTATAGTGTTAGAATCAGGTGATTTTGGTGCATAATATTTATCAAATAAAGGACCAATGGCTTGTGCAGCTTTATTTCGTAAATCTAACAATTCATTTGAAAGGCATTCTTCTAATAATACTCTCCATTCGCCTAAAAAATTCCAAAACAATACATAATTAACCATTTTTTTTACTTTTTAAATTAGTTTAATTTTTATTTCAATTAGTTCATGAAAATGTTTGTTGAAGGAAAAAAAGGGAGAGGAAAACCGTAAAAAAGATGTATGAAAACAATTGAAAATTATATGAAGACTGATGTACCATGTACCAACGTACCGTGTACAGGGGCCAGGGGCTGAGAATAATCAAGAAAAGTGGAGGTTTAGAACAAGGATGCTCAACCTTAAATAGTTGGAAGGATAAGAGGAAAATATAATCTTATTTCGATTGATATTCACTATTCAAATAAACTTTTAACAGAAGCCCTTAGATACTTCATAACAAAATACAAATAATGAGATTGAATAATTTTATTTTAAAACACTAAATAAGATAATGTTTATTGTCATCTAGCTATAATGGTAAAAACCAAATGTTTGAATAATAAACTTACCAATAATTTGTTTATCTTTAACAATGATTTTGCTCATAGATATTAGTTTGATTAGATGACAACATGCCATTTTCACTAACTCACTACTGATGCCTTTTAGTTTCCCATGATTTTTGAAATTGATAACAAGATTTATAATTTTTTCTATAAGTTCTTCACCAAGTTCAATATTAGGATCCAGTGTTTTTGATATTCCAATCAATACTTCGCCTATTGCCATAACACTTCCGTGTCGTTTGTTAATATTAGATGTTTCTGATAACAATAGTAATTCAGGAAAAACTGATTTTACAGCAAATAAAGGTTTTAATTCCACAAGTTTTCCCAGGGCCTAAAAATATTTTATATAATTTATAACTATAGGTAATAATATTTTATAATTAAAATATTTGATCAATCATACCATTGCAGCTAATTCACGTATGGATGTATCCCAGTGAACAATTTTTCTTTCTAACAAATGTGTAATTAAAAGTTCTCTATATTCCTGAAACTGTGCAATAAAGATGCTCACCTCCAAATAAGCATTATTACGCATACCAACTGCAAAATAATCAGCAGCAGTGACAATTTCAATGCCGTGAGGAAATGTTCCCTGACGGCCTACATTCTCTTGGAATGCTGCTGAAGCTGCTCTACGGCATGTCAACTAAAAAAAAAGTTTAACATTAAAAATTAATTACATTACACAAGAATATCTGTATATACCTCTCTATCATAACAAGCAACTGCTAATAATGCACCAGCAATTTCTTCAACGTATGGTTGAATATCATCAGTACTAAATGCTCTAGCAAAAGACCAGCAGACATAACAAGCTGCATCTCGAATATGTGATCCAACAGAGGTATAACCTTTAGGTTCATCATACATTAAAGCTTTTAAAACAGCAGGTACAACAAGTGGTAAATTTTCACTGAGAAGTAAACCACGACGACCTAAATATTTTAAACAATAAACATGTCATGTAATAATATTATTATTTGAGTATATTTTCTGTGTACCTAATTCAGCAAGTGCTAAACATCCTCCATGCCATGCATTATCATTTTCATCGGGGCTCAACATACTTAAAACGGCATTTACTACTTCATTACCAAAAGTCTTAGACAATCGTCCAGTTATTCTACCTATTCCTTTAGCAGCTGAATATCTACAGAAATAAGATAGTTGAATATTAATTTGGAAATGTAATATATAATAACATAGTTAAAACAATACCTGACAATAATATCTGTATCCTTTAATCCTTCTATTAATTCTTGAATAATGTCTTCCAACAGTGAAGGAATTTCATAATTATCATCATCTTCTGTAATATGGATTTTTTTTGTAACAAGCGTTACTGGTTCAGCACTCAATAAATTTTGTTCCAATGATCTAGTCCCTCGATCATAACGCCATGTGGCAACTCGAATTTTCAATAATGTTAAACCTTAATGTAATAAACAGTTAAAACATTAAGAAAATATGAAAAATAGTAAATACTAAAACAACACTAACCAGCTCTTTGCACAATTTTCATACAATATTTTCGTGTCAGACGCAAAGTATCACTTTTACATTTTGACTGCTTTAAACATTCAAAAATATCGTTGACATATTGTTGAGCATCTTCTCGTTTAGCTGCTTTAAAAATGGCTGCAACACTGCTCATTGCTCCTAACCTCTCCCATCGCGTGGCATGGTCATCTGATATTTTCTATACATACAACAATTTAGATACATATAGCCAAATATTTTCTAATTACTAACCAATTTGACCCAATCCAGAAAAGTTGGAAGATGCGATTCTTTAACATCTGATCTGGTAAACAAACGAGAAGCTAAAACAGTAGCCATATCTCTACAGGCATCACCCGATGCTAGGTATTTCATTACTATATCAACTAGTCTATTGTTTGAAAAACAGTAATAATAATTATTAAATTATGTACATAACACACACAATTATTATTTTTCTACCAACCTTTGTAATGTAGTTTTACTCTCTACATGTATGGTCCCATCTAGTTTTCGCATATCAAATGGTATGATAACAATAATAGAAAGCCATAATAGAAGACAATATCGAGTTTCCCAGGAATCATGATCGGATTCGCTTTGTTCTTCTAACATTTTTAAAACTTTTTCCAAATCAGAAACCTTAAAAACACAAAAATCATAATTCAATTGTGTTATCACAGCAGTTTTTTTCTTTTTTAAAAGGTAGGCATACACTTACTTCATGTGGCAAATTTTGTAAAATAACTTTATAACCTCTAACACTAACTATCAGGAACAAATAGCGAAAAGTCTTATGCTTCAGTGTAGATGGTTTTGAACCATCTCGGACAATAGACAAAATTTTTCCGAGTATTTCACACAAATATGGATCAATCAAATGAGGTTGGTCTGTGTACTGAGTAAGTATATATTTAAATTGTTCATACGCCTTTTCACTTTGACTATCGTTTGTATAGATTTCAGGTAATTCATCTATAAGTCTGAGAACTTGTTTCCATTCTGTGAAAAGTACTAAACAACAGCCTAATCCAACACCTTCACTTGTATCATCTAACGAATCTGACATGGTGTTACCAGGCAAACCCATTCTAAAAAGTACAAATACCTAATTAGAAAAGTATTTAGGTAGGTATGTGGGTATTTTAACAAAACAACAATTTTACATTTTTCTGAAATCTATTGAAAAACTTAACTTAAATTTTATAGTACCTAGGTAGTAGATTAACTAATTGACTTTCTTAATTTGAAGATCCACAAAAACTTCTTACTTAGGTTTATCTAGATATAATTTGTAATTTTTTCATCAGTGACCGTGTCTATTGACTTATTAGAAATTTAATAAGAAATAGAAGAAAAAAAAAATCAAAAACAAACAAAATGTTTGGGTACAATATATTCTGTAAAATGCTGAATTAAAGTTAATAACTAATAAGACATGCTCTAAAACATTGCTTTTATTTCAATTCATTTGAAATTAAGTAGGTACTTACGTTGGAAATAAAATATCCTAATTAAGTATCTCAATCACAATATTATATTATATATTTTCATAGTACAAGTACAAAACATTTACTCTCAACAACATAAAAAAAGATTATTAAACGCCATAGATGTTGTAACAAAATACAATAAAACAAAGAAAGTATTGAAGAAAAAATTAAAGTTTAGAATAAGCTAACTGTGAATTTTAAATTTTCAAACTAATTACTACTTTTTTCTAAACTAACTACAAAGCATACATATATAGTTTATATAATATGAATTTTAATTTTTAAGCATAGATGTACAGTTATTAGAATTTACTACCCGTGTTGAATGTTGATATTATTCAAGCTAATAATTAAATTGAAGTTTCAAGTTATCTGTGTTAATACCACGGCTATAGATAGTACTATCTATAACCGTGGTTATTACCTTGAACATACAATATTTATGGTGGATTTATTTTCAGTATATAGCTGCCACCACAATTTAAGATGGTCTGCCACCTTAGACAGGGCTCATTCAAAGCCCTAAAACTATAAAACTTTTATAGTGCCTTACCTTAGATAATATAGAAATTCTAAGGCTGCCACCCATAGACATATTAATACTAATATGTCTATGCTGCCATCACAATGACTATCTCATTACTTGGCGGCAAATTAACTTTATTTAAATATTGTGTGCTTACAATATTATTACAACTGTCATTTAACCAAAGAATTATAAATTAAAATGTGAAATCAATCTTAATTTTTATTTGTGGTTTTTATGTTTAATCTGGTTTGTTAGAAAATAAAAATTTCAATCGTTTAAACAAAACATTTTAAGAATTCTTGGACTTGTAACCATGTGTTGTTTATTAGTATATTAAGATTTAGATCTGAGTGCATTTTACTTAAACGCATTGTTTTGGTTTTCATGACATTTATTTTAATCTTGTCAAGTTAGAATTTTTAGCATTTTATTTGTATCATGTTCCGATTCTGCTAAGGTAACAATGTCATCTGCAAAGCCACTGCAGTGTAAATTTGGCCATTTATTTGCACTCCATTGGTCTTAGTTTTCAGTATATATGCTCATTTCAATGAACAGATTAAACAGAAAGGACGACAAAGGACATTCTTGTCTCACTGCTCCTCTCCTTATTCTTGATTCTTTTACCAATCCATTTACGTCTATTTCTGTTGTTTGATCCTCATAAAAGTTGAAAACAAGCTGTCTATTTTTCCAATATATTCCTTTTTCTTTAAATGTCTTGAATTTTTATTAAAATGTTTTTAATAATTTTATTATTTATCAAAATTTCTCAATCCACTTTATTGAACGTCTTCTCTAAATCTATGAATGTTGCAGTAGTATTTCTATTTATTGTAATTCTTCCAACATGGATCTGTCTAAGAGTTATTATAGCATCACTTGTTCCATGCTCTGTACTAATTTTCCTAATAGAATAATAAGTAATAAACATAACAAAAATAATTCAATATCCTCATACAAGCTAGTACTTTCTTTTTCTTTTTGTCAATGTTGACGTGGAGGGCAATGGCAACAAAGCTACAAGTCACAAAGTACTGATACTTATTAAGTAAAACATTTTACAAGGTGATCAATTCATAATGAATAATGTAATAGATAAATAAATGTACAAATTAAGTCATAAGATTTCAAAAAAATAACAAAAGCTTAGGTATTTGTTACTTTTCAGACTTCAGTTTATCAATATTTATGAAACTGATAATCCACTACATCTTGTTGAATAAAACAGCTCAATTATAATTAAGATAATATAATATATTATAAGCATTTAATATTTATTCATCACATTCGCAAAACATTTACTCAATCTGCATACTCGTTCATTGGCCCCCGTGTTTATAATATCTTAGTCTATATCTAATTATCATAATCTTAGTAATTATAAGTTGTTTAACGTTTATTTAACTAATTGTGGCTTATGCAACAAGTTACAGTGTATGTGTGTGTGTTATCCTTTAAATGTGCCTAT
This sequence comes from Hormaphis cornu, assembly GCA_017140985.1. Taxonomy (NCBI): domain Eukaryota; kingdom Metazoa; phylum Arthropoda; class Insecta; order Hemiptera; family Hormaphididae; genus Hormaphis; species Hormaphis cornu. The sequence goes on from CM029359.1 coordinate 12,023,072, forward strand.
GCAGAATTTTATTGTACTATTTAAAAACTATACATGATACATCATACTGTATTACCTATAATAATTAGTCCTAAGTAATTTTAAATTATAATTTGGCCCCTACCACATGAGCTTGTTTCAGTGAAGCTCATTATCTTTGATGAAAAATTAATTATAATAAAAAATAAATAAATAAAATTATACTTGTAGATTCATTCATCATAATTCTGATCAGTGGCGGATCTAGGATCTCGACGAGGGGGGGGTCCAAACAATTTCTGCCTAACCATAACCTCATTTTGGCGACAGAATATCAGGATTCAAAATTCAGGTCCAATCGGGCCTGGACCCTCCTGGGGGGGGGGTCCGGACCCGAGGACCCCCCCGTGGATCCGCCACTGATTCTGATACATGCTTATATGTTTGAAATAAAACATTTAAATACAATTAAAATTGTTGTTACAAATTGAAGTACAGTGAATTGAAAATTAAACTAAATAACATAAATAATGTATTTTATTGCAAAAGAAACCAATTTAAATCTTAAAGTACCTACTGTTAATCTTATTTTCTTATATTTTTTTGTCTTAGTTTTCCAATACATACTGTACAGGGTGGGGCGCGGTTACTTCCTTATTTAAAACTCTCGCAACTGAGCGGCTATTAATAATTTAAATGTACCTCTATACACAGAAAAATTGTATTTGTATTATGATTTTTTAAAATAAGGAAGTAACCACGCCCCACCCTGTATTTAATCTTGTGGTAGTAATTAAAACTTTTTCCTGTTTAACAATCAATATTTTGAATCACTAACTATAAATGTTATAATATAATATATTAATATTATAGCTATACATGTGGTTTATGTTATTTTATGTATTATTAACTATATTGAGACACATGAATATTACAACAACAAATTAAGATAAATACTTAGATTGTAAAAATACATACATTATTTAAAAAACTCGATGATTAGGTAAATTACAGGTAACAAAAAAATAAACCATAAAAGGTATACAATTTTTGTTTCATTGTCCATTAAAAAATTCCGCAACTGAAATTATTAGGACATTGTGATGTTGATACTATCATCTAAAGATCTAATATAAAAAGATAAGGAAGATGTTCAACATAAGCTGTTTCATTTGTTTTTCTAATTTTTAAAGAATATCCGTTATTTTTAGTTGGAACAGGGGCATGAAAAACTATCCTCTATTTAGGCTAATAAATTAAAGCAAATTAACACCCTAAACACTGTCAGGCCCAAAGCATCAACTATACATTCTACTTTAGGCAGTCAATTATTACTCATTAGTGATCACTGTTCTGAATGTTAATAATTGTGGGAGGGCAGTCATTAAAAGGAAGGGATGTACCTACATACAAATATACAGTTTTAATTAGCTAACTTGTTAACTCTTAATTTAATCTCCAGTTTTTTATTTTGACAATTGGTTATATTAACACACCTATAGTTAGTAGTATAGGTTGTATAGTAAAATAGTAATCTAACAAAAATTAAGCTAAATATTTATAAATGCAATTAATTGGGAAAGAGTTAGAATAAGTTCAGGTTTTTCTATGATAAACTTTTTTTTAAATGCAAATGTCTCCAAAAGTAGTTAGTAGCTATTAGTTGCGTACTTGCCCCTACTTATAAAACAGAAGTCAAATCAATCTTAATAATTTTTGCTTATAAACATTTAAATATATTGTATGGATATTTAAATTAAATTCCTATCAACTATTTTATAGTAAGTATACTATTATTTTGAGAACTACTTATTCAAATGTCTAAAACAAAATATTTGAACTAAAAAAAAGTTATTTTTTTTTATCTTATAACACTGAGAAATATAAGCAGCATCACATAAAATAATTAGAGTATTTCCAAAAACCACTCTTTTATACAATAATTTTGATTAATGTTGTTCATTAAAATTGAAGAAGTTGGCAATGTCAATCTACACAAAACATATTACCAATAATTTATAATTAATAAATTAAACACAAAAAAAAATAAATTATATACCTAAAATTAATTGAATTGTTATAATTCAAGATAAAATGGATAAATAAATAAGTTTTATTACTTTTAAAAAACACTTTTTTTATAGTTTTAAAAATGTGGCAAAGGTGTAACTTATTTTAGACTATTCAAATTATTTTATATTATTAACAACATTTATGAAGTAAAAGGATACTGATCGGCTATCTGTTTATTGCTTTCAACATTGAGAGAAGAATCCAATTCTTCATTTGCTAAACCTCCACGATCATATGATATGAATGGTTTGTAATCCGGACAACTTGAAGACCACATATTTTCATACTTATTTAAGTTTGCAACAATTTCTGATTTGAACTTATCTACTGAATTATAATTTTCAACCATTTCTGCCCAAGATAAATTTTCTTCTTGAATCATACCCTCAATTTCTTTCTAGATATGCAAGCATAGCAAAATATTAAGATCATATTAAAATAATAAAAAAAATAAAATTAGTAATTAAAATTGTGAATAACTTCATTATATCTATAAATCATTTATTTTTGACTCTATCAGAAATGTCAATAATATGCACTCTTAAATAATGACCCAACACTAAGAAGTATTGTATTTTAAAATACGCAATTTATTCAAAAATGGATACCACCTATAGACACAATCTCTTAGTTAGAAAACTTTGCCAGTTCAATGTAAGACCTTAGTTTTTTTATTTTTTTGTTTATATTTTAAGCTTTTAAAATTCACTATAGAATGTTTTTTCTTTTTACTACGGTTCGGAGTGAGTTACTTCTTTGAATAGGTCAATGGTTTGGAAGTATTGTATCAAATGTATTATTAGAAAAAACAATTCTAAGCAAGCTTGGTAATCTTGAGGAAAAAATTGCCTACTCAAATATGTTGGTGACTTTTTTGTTATTAGCAACAACCAATAGCTCATTTATCAGTGTTTGCTATATCTAGTTAAGATATTAACACAAATTGTTTTTAATTTTAATTTAATTTTGTTTTTTAAAAACACCTTTTTTTTTGTTTGAAAAAGTTGTACCTTACAAGATCAAATATTATAAATTATTGATGTTAACCATTTAGATCAAAATTAAATACATTTTATTTTCATACCTATTTTATACTCTTTTCTAAAAAAGTCTTATACAGGTAATTGGTACATTATTAGTGTTTAGATATGTTATACATATAAATAACAACCCTTTTTCTACAAAAAAATTTTTTTTTTTTTTTTCATTAGTTTGTTAACACTGAGGATGGAAACATAGTTTCCGAAATACGTATTTGTTTCAAATAAAAACAAAATTTTTTGTAGAAAAAGGGTTGTTATTTATATGTATAATATTAATTTCTACAAGTAACTCATTACCAATATTTTAGATATGTTGGTAAATTTTTTTTTCTTGGACGTATTAGATTACAATCTTGCTCAGGATTGTTTTTTTTTCAAGGCAATGATTTATTAATGTTTTTAATTAATAACTAATACATTTGAAGTATTTAAACCATTGACCTAC
>CM029359.1:12026690-12114480 GCA_017140985.1 Hormaphis cornu
CACAACATCATAAATTACCAACCAAAACATAAAAACAAATGATTACTAGGTATATACACCATTTAGCACATAACATAAGAACAAGAATAAAATTAAAGGATGAAGAAACTATAGAACAAGTAAAAGATTTCATATACTTGGGTAGCACAATAAGCTCAGATGGGAAATTATAAATCAAATATGTCAAGCTAAGGTGGCATTTAACAAGAAAAGAAGTCTTTTTAATTAAAAAAACATTGATCTTAACATCAGAAAGAATCTACTAAAAACGTACATCTAGCGCATTATGTTATATGTGTGCAAAACATTGACTATTGCAAGAAAAGATATGAGAAGAATAGAGGCATTCAAAATGTGGTGCTACAAGAGGATGGAAAAAATTAGTTAGACTGATAGAATTACTAATGAAGAAGTTTTAGAGACCCATCTGAGAAAATCAATTAGGAAGAGTATACAAAAAAGGCAAAATAAATTAATGGTTTTATTTTAAGACACGATGGGTTGCTATTAATAATCTTAGAAGGAATAATTGATGGAAAAAATCATAGAGGAAGACCAAGATTGCAAGTCAGATAATAGAAGATCAAGGATGTAATTCATATAAAGAGTTGAAGAGGAACACTAATGATATAGAAACATGGAAGTTGCTGCAAACCAATCATTAGATTGAATACTGCAGAAAAAGAAGACATTATATAGGTATAATACACCTTTTTTACTTCATTTTTCGTGGCAAACCAAACCATTCTTAACACGGACGGAAAATCAACACTCCAGAGTTTCACAATACAAAACACAAAAACACTTTTCTCGAAAAATCTACAATTAAAATACGCTCACATACAATCTCTTGGCCGTACAACAACAGAACCCAGATATACAGAAAAGAAAGTCCGCCCAATTCACTAGTAAAAAACTAACACTAAATCCTGCCTAAGAAATTCACAACACCTTAGCATAGGCTCATGCCTGAACAAGAATACAGGTCAAAAAGGCCGTATGTCATGCTACTGCAACTATACCTTTTTACTTGTGACACTTTCAATCATGCCATTTAACATTGACAGGACTTTAACTCCTTGATTAGAATTTGAGTACATCATGTTCATGGGACAAGCTACTTTAGACTCCAGTGACGTAATCTGAGAATCGATGTGTTTTGACAAGTCCCGCATTTCGTTGAAATTCATACTCGTTCAATGATCTGACTAACGCGAACAATTAATAAATTGCAGAAATATGCACAAAGCCGAACGCAATTGCGGTTGAGTTTTGACAATAAAATATAATTATTAAAAGTACAAATACAGTTGTATACAAGACACTAGGTATTTGAAATTTGAAACGTAATCGGCATTCATCATGAACTAAGATAACAGGAGTAAGATAGAGAGCCTATATAGTGATTGAGTAGTATAATATTATCAGAATAGAATTGGACAGAAAATGGCAGTTCACATAATATTTTCGACAACAGCAGTTGTCCATTCTCTCATATGCTCTCTAGAGAGTAATTGTCATAGACATATAAAACAATTTATTTAAATGAATTTGTTTTATATGTCAATGGTAATTGGACAATCTATAGACCTTGGGTGAACACCACATTGCACATCGGGATATGACCATCCAACTGACGAGCGCAGCTGTGATAAGTGATATCAATATCATAATAAAACAAATAAAAATTTTTTTGCGTACTCCCTCAAAAAAGATTTCTAATCTCATCAGTTACCAACGCTGTCCTGGATTTGTAATTTGAATGTTTGGTTAGGTCATCGTTTAGACAAAATATTCATTTTAATTCACAAAAAAAATGCATATAGTGTATAGTTAAACAACCCCCAATATGTTAATATAATTACTATAAATTACATATTATACATAAATTTATTTTAAATATTTTTTTTAATTTAGTATTAATAAGTACTTTATAACAACTATAAAATACTAATTATTAGTTAATTTTTGACAACTTTTTTTTAGTCCTATTATTTTTTTTACTTTCTTGATTTACCATGTACATAAATTGACGCATCTTCACTGTTATATAGTAAGTGAAAATAAATTAATCATAAATAAATAAATAAATAAATATCATAAATAAATCACATAACTTGGAATTTATGGTCAGCACATGGAAATTTTAAACCAAGTTTATCGATTTTAAAGAATTCTTTAAATGTATCTTATATTCGTGGTTTAAATGAACTTATTCATTAGTTAATTGATATTTGAAGTGTATTATTTATCTAACATCAAATGATTAGGTCACTGAGTGCATGAAAGAGTGAAAGAGCAAGAAAAAGTCTAGACCTCCTTAGATCAACAACCCAGAAAAATTTAACCCAAAACATTCATCTACAAAAGAATTTTAAATCTGATTACTCGGGCTCGGATTTAAATGCACTAAAACCTATCAAAATATGCTCAACAAAATTGCCAGAAATGCTCTTAAAAAATGTATTATAACGCAAAAATTCTCTTAAAAAATTACTAGTAAAATGTTTTTTTAAATAAATTTTTTTATTTTATTAAAAAAAAAAAAAAACTGAAGTTATAAATTGTATAAATTAGAGTTTAGACATGGTGTGTTACTAATATTATTTTGGAAGCTGTATTGTTCATTCTACACGTAACAAAATATAAAATTAAAACCATATTTAACAATTTTTTGTGTCCCAATATTTGTCAAATTGGAATGGATTGCTTACAAAAATTATGATTCTGACTGAGCACAGACTAAAATTTCTACTCAACAAGTCTTAAATTTTAACATTTTATATAATATAACTTGCTAAAAAATGATTAAAATTTTTTACAACTTTTTTCATATTATCATAAACTTTTGGAAATAATTATTAAGATTAAAAATAATACATTAATTGATGATCAAAATGCTGCAACATGTAGACTACTATATTTTGAAGCTTGTGAAAATGTTTTAAATCTTAAATAATATGAAAAAACCCAAGTTCTATATTTAGATTTTAAATGATCAAAACTTAATGTGAGAAAGTTTGATAAACTTTTGAAGAAGTTATTGCCAAAATCTAACAAATAAGCACAAGACCTATGAAATTTGGTCTCATGAATTATTTATTTTTTAATAATGAGCAACTTAATTGATTAGAAAAATAATGGATAAAAACTTATATTTAAAGAAATTATATTTATTTAATATAAATTAATAGTTTCAATTTTGTATAAATTGTTAACAGGTTCGTCTTGTTTTTGTCTGTCAATGTTTTTACTGTTAGTAATTTTTAAAATATTTTTTATATTGTTTGCTGCTTCCACATATTCACATTTGTTGTTGATATCTTCTTGCACTTTCATGATAAATTCAAGTACATTAGGATCATTTGACAGTAAAATTTGTTGATACGAACAATCAATTAATAGTGTCATCCAATCAACCAATCTTTCTTCAACAAGATTTTCTTTCATAAGTGAATATAAATTTTTCAAAATTGTTAATACATTTTCAAATGGTATTTGACCCCGTAAACAAGCAGGTTTATTTAGAGGTGGATAAGAAAACACTTTCAACAATAGTTTTGAATGTTTTATGGTGTTTAAGCTGCAATATGATAAGATTTCTACTAAAGAATTATCAGTGATATCATTATTTTCCATCAATAACATAGCCAATGATTTATCATTTTTGTTTTTAATGTAATTACTAATGGTTATTTCATTTAATCTGAAAATTAAATAAAATAGTTACAAATTGCACACATTAAATACTTCTATTATTCTTACTTTGATTGAGATAAGACTGAAGTTGAAATATTTTTATCATGACAATTTTTTTTTGCAGAAGTATCCCATTCAATTTCTTCATATTGTTCATTTTTTTTAATTAAATTATTATCCATCAATAAAGCTAAGTTATTACGTTCACAAGTAAATGGAATTACAGCTAAATTTTGTCCTGTAACTAAAAGTATATGATTTCCGAAGCACCAACAATTTGGGGGGTTGGTATAATTTTTAAAATGTTGTACAGCGACTACCATATTATAATGGAAGTTGTATACTACTAAAGCAGCTCCTAAAAATAATTACACAATAATTTATTTTAATTTTTTTTTTAAATAGAACATATATAACTAAATAACGAAATATAAATAACATATATAACTTACCATCCCCTTTTGGTTCTGCACCATACAGACCAATACAATCAGCACTAAGTTGAGTTAAAGTTACTTGCTTTTCTAAATTAACCAAAGTTATTTCTGTTAATTTCTTTCCAGGAAATTCGTTTCCGTTGGATCCATCATACAAAGCATTAGAATATAAGTACCCATCAGACCCTGTAAAATTGAAAATTGTATATATCGTCTAAGAACTAATTATAAATTGCTTGCAGTTTATAATTTATCACTAGTAAACATAACTAGACAAAAGTCAAAATATAATACTTACAAAATGTTAAAACACTAAGTGACTCCAAATTTTCTCTCACACAATAACCAAGTAAATGGTCAGTTTTATTTTTGACAGACATTTGCAAATTAATAGGTAAAAATGTTTCCTCTAAAGGCACAGACCGTAAAGTTTTTTTATTCTGAAAAATAAAATAGTTTACAAAAATGTATAGAATTAATATGGTGTACTAATTTTATAGACACAATTTACCTCCCCATCAACTGACACAACAAAACATATAGGTTTTGTCCTGAATATACATAACTTGGTGAATTCAACTGTTTCGCTATCGTTAATAACAGAAAGGCGTTCTTTTTTTCTTTCACCAATTGCTTGTTTTAAACATTCACAATGACCATTTTCAAAAACTGCAACAGCTCCTTTGTAGTCAAGTCTGGTTAAAAGTTTTATTATTTTAGTAGTAAACTGTAAAACAAATGATTAAAATACATATTTATTTATTTAACCGTTTTTAAATGAGTATTCTTAGAAATACTAGAGCAAATAGAGCAAAAGTCATTTTTAAAACTTTTAAAACCAAATTAGATTTAAAAGTTAAATGAATGTGAAAGAAGAAATACTCTTTATTTTGTTTAAGAGTTTAGAACTAGAGTAAAATGCAAGGTTTTTGACTCTATTTGGGCACCCCCTCCAGACTTGCGTTCTTTCACCACACTGACTACTGAGTACCAGAGTGATTACTACAACACTTTGTAGTGATACCAATAAGTTTATATATTAAAAAAAAAATTACTTGTTAAGATGATACAATTTCCAACAGAATTAATTTAACAGCAATGCAGTACATTAAACATGTAAAAAGAGGAAACGGGAAAATTACAGGGAACAAATGACACAAGAGTACTGCGTTTAGCACAAAACTGATATTACCAGGTAAAATTTAAAAAAAAACTTACATTAAATTTTTTCATATCCTTCATCGTCAATGAGCTCCGTGACCATCTACCAATTCTGGTATGGTTGAAAACACCATAATAGCAGTCGGCCAATGGATCAAAAATTACTTCGGAAGACAACTTATCAGAACTACTCCAACAGTGTACCTGTTTTTGAGTGGGAATCTGCATAATAATAAGCAATACAACTTCTCAATCAGATACATACCAGAAAAAAGCAACAAACAAGACACACATACATGAAAACAAATGACCATATTCTTCGATATTGTAACAATGACATTTTCTGGTTCCGCATCGTTTGAAATACCCAAGAAATTCGACTCGATAATGGAACCCAAACTGTAAGACGTGTCTAATTTAATCATTGTGTACAATTCATTGACAACAACCGGGCCCAGGGGATTGATGCTGTGTGCTGTTTATTAGAAAACGGAAAGGCCGACTCAATGAAGAACTGAGATACAGTCAATAATTAAGAAGTAAGAACCTAGAAGTTCTGACCACAGGGCACATTACACAAATCATTAGAATATTATTATTAAAACGAAAAATTAAAAAATTAAATATATATTATTGTGTTAACATCTTCTCGCCAATCGCCACCATAGATTATAGGCAGTCCGGCACTCGGGTAAACTCACTTAACGAACGGCTAGCGTAAATCGTAAAGCACGTGTGAACGTTATCATTTTACATAGATTATCATGTCGTGTTGATGATAGCAGATAAGCAGCGATCAGTGTTGCTCGTCGGTCTTTGAGCCAATTCTCGAGCACAGACTGTTGCACTTCAAATTCAAAAAAAAGGAGGCGCCGGGATCAGTATAGGTTGCGTAGACGGGGTAGCGACTACGCTTTGGGTGGCTCACTAGATTAGAAGTTGTGGTTTAAATCCATTATTTAATTTCAAAAATACGATTCTGAGCGAGCTCAGTTGTCTTGTATACGTCGTGGTAAAAACAAATTGAACAATAAATCCACTTGTCAAATCTGTATCTTTCCTATTTTGGTATTGTATAATAGTTTCAGCTTAGTCCAATCTTTAATTTGGATGTTATGATCAATAACATCTAAATCGATGTGAAAAAACCACGTTTCCCGTAATTATTTGTTTCTCCCAAGTTCCATTACTCCCTTAAAAATAATCAAAATAGTTTAAAAACTAAGCAGTTAACTCGTTAAACCCTTTATTTTATTTTTTTTTATATGACACATATAAATTTCAAGTCAAACAGAGCACTTTTGGGAATTTGACCGTTTTCGTTTTTTTCTCAGAACTAAAAAATAATCAACATTACAAATAAAGTACCATCTCGGATCAATAACCTATCATTTGAGGTAATGTATGTTAAAATTGGAGCATTTTTTCTACTAGAAAAAGTGAACACAAAAATAAAAAAAAAAACCTAACCCTAGTAGCTCGGGGTCTCCCTTTACTGACTTTTCCATGTGTTGTCATCCTAAACAAAGCTGTATGCAAAATTTCAGCTCGATAGGACAATGGAAAGTGGGTTAAATGTTAATTACAAGATTTGAATATAAAAAATACTTAAAAAAAAAAACGCAAAAATCTTTTTTCCGGGATTCGAACCGGCACCCAGTCAATAAACAATATATTATATAGTGTGACGCACCATTTTATCGACACTTTTCTTGTACGCTCTTGAAAACTACTGGGTCGATTTCTTTGAAATTTTCGTATAATTATAGCAATTTTTGTTTTACACAACTTATTAAATTTTTAATACTTAAATAATAAAATTGTGTAAGTTACAATTTTTTTTCAAAAATAAATCACTAAAATAACAAATTTCGGCCAATTTTCAGAATTAAAACGACTACAAAAAAAAATTGTGACAAACGATTTTTAAAATTGTATGTTGTTAACATTGTATTAAATTTTCAAATTTTTTTCTGAAAAATTATGTTTTTATTAAAATTAAATGACAATAAAATTGGAAATTTTTGAAAATTTCAAAGTTCTATATTTAGCTCAAAAATTTGTGAAATGTTATGAAATTTACCTCACGCTTGTACATTACCAATGTTAATATTGTGTGAAAATATCAAGTCTTTCCATTCATTATCTTGGGAGTTATGACTAATTAACAAAATTGATTTTGTCAAAAACGCGTTTTCTGTACTTTTTTCAGTTTTTTCTAAAATTTTTTTTTTTGTTTTTCCTGAAGAACTTTTTTGGAATTGATAATTTAGAAAAAACACAATCAATAATGCACCAAGGATATAAAATTCTCTACCGGAAAGTGGTACTGTTGTTGAAGATCGGAGCAATTCTCTAGGCGCTACACGTGCCACAAAAAAAAAAAAAAAACATCTTTATAAAATCAATAGCTTTCCTTGCTTTGCTCAGAATCTAACATGTTACTTCTTCTTTGGAAATTTTGTAAAATCTTATTGTGACTATTCCTTATAGTACAGTACAGTGTACAATGACTTGTGTTTCATTCAAACTTTATTTCATACGGTTGGATTTATTGTACTAGTAAAACCAATTATTTTTTGTAATGTGCCTACATATATTTTATATATTTAATATTTATAAATTACAAATGTTGATAACTTAAATCAAAAAATAAAACAGCTATCCCGAAAATTGTACACATCATACTAAAAAGAACTTAGTTATATGATGATATTAAGCTTCTATGTTAAATAACTTTTTTACAATTAAAAAATATATTTCATATATAAAATACAAGTATAAATTACCTAGAGTAAAAGTTTAAAAAAAAAAAATAGAAACAAACAAAAAACTACCTGGTGTTCCACACAAAAGCATTTCTGTAAGTCACAAAATCCGAAGGCCACTCCTTTGTAAAATAATGTTTTATAATATAGTAAAAATTACAAATTGTATACTATCACATGGTCGCTTAATATATTTTAATATTTCACCCATTGAACATGTGTTAACACAGAAATTTTTTGGAACTGAGGCAAAATGTTTCAAAAATCATAAGTTTAACCCAACAACCTTCAATGCATTACTTTTAAAGTAAAATAAAAAAGTACTCCTGTATTCACAAAAAGAAAGCAAAAAATACCCATCTATAATAGACATATAATAATGTACACTTTAATAAATTATTCTACATAATTTTAATCTAATTATATCTTGTAGCAGTTGAGCAAATTGGATAGATTAAAAAAAAAATAATATGCAATCATATCTTTGCGATGATAAATCAACAAAAGATGTCCAACAAAAAAATATTCTCAACAGTATAAAGATAAAACTTGATTAAAGACATAGTTGATTTTAATTATAATACCAAAAAATAAATGAGAAAATATAAGTATCTACATAAATTATTAGAATTATATGATATTTAATAATAAAACTACGTTTATAATCATAATTATTTATTATTATAGATAAAAAAGTTTCTAAAAAGAAACACTAAAATTTTAATGTCTATAAAAATAAAATTTATTAATTTGACTTAAGAACTGCGAGAAACGTTTGTACAGAATTAAGAATTTAAAAGTATTTTTGAGATTATAATAATTGATTTTACATTAAATGTATTCCAAATATAATTGTTAGTTAAAAACTTGCGTTAATGCTTTAACATCACCCTGTATATTTTTTCATTGGAGTACTAAAAAATACCGAGGGAAAATATTATATTTTTTGGTTGGAAAGAATTAATGTATATTTTTACATTCAATGGAATTAAGAATTGTTACCAATTCCAAAAATGTTGACATCAAACTTAGGGAAATATTTACGATAAGAATATTAGAATTCTTCATGATCAACATGCTGAAGGTGAATGATAATTATTTGTAGTTTCCCAAAAAATTAAATGGGTGTTTTTAGTTATAACTGTTTAATAATCATCAATGTCATAAAGTTCGTTAGGATCCAAATCATCACATTGCATACTTTGGAAATCAACTTTATAACGTAATAAACCTGAAAAAGACAATAAAACACAAGTTTAATAATTGTAAAACTAATAATTAAATTTAAGAAAAACATCCGAGTAAGTTATATGCTCTATACATTAATCTTAATAGTATTAGTATAAATAAAACTAAATAAAAAAGTAAAAGTATAATTTACAAAAAAATGTAAGTTATAAATTGTTGTAAAATTAATTGTTTTTGTTAAATTTCGTTCACACTAGAGCATATTCTGCTGCAAACTCATGATTACGGCGAGCAGCGATTCGACAGCAACAAATTGTGTGCGTTGTCAGCTATACGTCAAATGGTGTGATTGCGCCAGAATATGGTCAAGTGTGGGTGTGCACCTTTAGGATGTTTTTCTTTAAAAAGCCAACACAATACAGAAAAAAAAAAAAAATCAAACAGATTTTAAATAACCATAAAAACTATTCAAAACAAAATAAAGAACTCATTGTTCACATGTTTTCTCAGTAAAATAATTGCACAAAAACAAAAAAAAATGAATTACTTGCGTCAGTGACGCTATCAAATAAATAATGAGATTAAAATAAAATAAAGCTTACAATAAAAAAATATTGATATTACAAAAAGACTAAACACTAAGTAAGAAAAAACTGAAGAATGAGCTAAATGGTGGCTTTAATAAACAAATCATACAAAATCTCTACATAATGTAAAACTATAAAAATAACATACAAAATGTAGAGTAGGTACTTTAACATTCTGATTGAATAAAAAGGATAAATTTACAACTCAAACATTTTTGAATAACTAAAAGTAATTATTAGTGAAGTTTCACAGTAAAACTATTATTTTTTCTTATGGGGCAATAGTGAAAGTTGAAATCAAAATAAATTAATAATGATTTTAAGTTCAGTTTAATTAAAACAATGTAATACACAGAGGAAATTAAGTGTGATGTTGGTTAATATTAAAAACAAAATAACTAAAAATAAAAATCACAATGGTTATAAACTGACTCATTTGATATAATATTTTGTTCTTGAAATAATAAAAATAAAGGGAAAACAATAAATTGACAATATCTGCAAAAAATTCTTAATAAGCATCATATATCATACATATATAACAAAAATTAAAATATAGAATCAAAGTGTAAATATTATGCTTCATTTTAAAGAATGAAAATCTTAATCTTATCAATCAATATGTTTATTTTTCTGAACCAAAAAAGTGTTCTATTACTATAAACAAATATTACATTACTTATTTACTCAATTCAAAATTAGATCAGTAATGGACAGCGGCCTGTTTACATTTGCAACGGTACAAAGCACACAACCCTGCCGCTCAGGACCGTTCTCATTTTGAACAGAGTATATTTAAAAATATCATAAATTGTTATAATACATTTAAACATGACATTTGATTATGCAGGCACAAAAATTAATTCATTACAAAAATGAATACATGCTTTTAATAACACACAGCATTACTTGTGAATAGTAAGTGAAGCTACCTTAAATTAGTAAATATAGATTAGTAATCATCAAGATTCACATCGTCCAATGGCTCATCCGCTTGCAAGGACTGAAAGTCAACCTTGTAGCGGAGAATGCCTGTTAATAAATTTAAATTATACTTAAGATCCTAGAAGTTAGTTTAAAAAAATTAACCAAGCTTAGTAATTGTCACATGACTAAAATGTTATCAACGTTTGTTGTTAATTTAATTATTAATATTATAACTATACTGTACACCTTTGTCAACTGTTATGAATACTGACCTCCTATGCCACCAAATCCTCTCACAAATTGTGATCCTTCTTGAGATTTGTCAGTGATTATTTCTAAAGTAGCTCCAAACATTTTATAATTGTTTGCTAACCATTCTAAAAGGGGCTGACATTCAACTAATTCCAGTTCTACTCCAGTCTATAAAATAAAATGTGTAACTAATATAAGTAAAAAAAAAAATTGAAGTATAGTTTTAACATGAATTTATGAAATATGGTTAGGTCTATAGACATACATCCTTTTCTGTAAAATGTGTTTTGTCTTTTTCTTGTTCTGGAGTCAAATGTAATATTTTTTCTTCGGATGTTGTGTGATTTTTTAGAACGTATCTCTGAATGTCTAAATTTTCCCAACATATTAAAGTTTCAACAGACCCAAGCTCTAACGCTTTTAAAGTATCTTCAACTCCAAAACAATATTTTCCAGTGTCTTGACTGATTTCATCAAAATAGCGTCCTAAAAAAAAAATTAAAAATTTCGATAACAGCCATACACACTGACTTATTAAATACCTATAGTAAATACATATCTACAATGGTCCATAGATGTCGCTAAATACTCTCCTATTAGATGTGTTGCACTAATGGACATTTGCTGAAAAACAGACAAAATCCCTAATTTCTTACCTATTAATTTTTTTTCTTGAATAAATTTAACATTTTGTAGTGATTCGGCTGCTAATTCAATTGCTTGATTAAATCCATTTTCTCCTCCATAGGACACATCAACTAATTTAATAATTTTGGCTTGCAACCGCTATAGGATTTACAATTCACAATTAAATGTACATTCAAATTTATTTAAATTAATAACTTACCGGGTCAAACATATCAGACTGACTAAGTTCTGTTTTAAAATCGGCACTACCGGCCAATATTAATCCAGCTATGTTAGGTTTATCATTTGTAATAAATAGTTGTGTGGCAACTTCAGCTACCTTACGGACATAGTTGTGTCGTTTTTCCATACGTAACCGAGCAAAACGTAAAGCGGACTGTCCTCCTCTACCATGTTTTTTGGGTAAATCAACCGTAAACTTGTGAAGAACCTAAAGTTAAAAATTATATACATGAAATATATAAAAAGAGGTTTTTCAAAATCCACGCCAACCTCTCTGGTATTTCCTTGTAATGTTCCAAATAATGCACCATTACCATCCATTACAATGAAACCAAATTTATTATCATCTGCTAATAATGCTGTCAATGCTTCTGTATGAAACTAAAATATAAATCATCATTATTATCTGTATTGTAAACAATTTCTTAAACACGAGAATATAATATAGTATATTACCTTATTATCACAAAGATATAAAGAAGTATTAATAGGTTTGAATGGCTCAAAATCAATATTGACTTTCTTCTCTTTACCTTCTTCAGTTACAATAGTTCCACAATACACGACTAATCCATTAGGTGGAACTAAAAAAATTAAATGTTAGTAAAAAACTTGGAAAACAGTAAAATCGAATTTGAAAACTATTACCTTTAGTATAAAGTTTTAACCGTTGTTGTACTGATGTAATAGCACCCAATACAGACAATCTGTTTACACGCGACTTGATGTTTGATGCTGTACCATATTCATCAGCCAACATTTTACTCACTCTTGAAATCTGATCCTTAGGAGGTATAATTAATGAGATCATGCTTGTTCCATTTCTGAAAAAAAAAAAAAACATAAGTACAAGGTACCGTACAATTTTATTTTAGACTAGTTTTTTTTAACTATAAAATAAAGTATTAAAGATTTAGGTAATATAAATTTTTATAGCAAAAAAAAAAAAAAATAATGATATAAAGTAGGCAATTCTGTAACCAGAAAAAAAGGAAAAAAAAAATCATTTATCCTGAAAACTAAAGACATCAGGCTCAGAATCTAAAATTAAAAATTAACAACTTTAAATTGTTTGGTACACAAATGCTCCTCAAAATAGGTTAACACAGTGCTTTATAAAGTATAAAAAGTTAATTTCTAAAAATAAAAATAATTATTGACAAATGATTGAAAATTATTGAATGTGAATCGGATATGAGATCAAAATACTAGAAGATTAAATTATTATATTGTAGTTATTCAGTGCTTTGAAAAGCTTATAAAAATATGAAGTAAAATCATATTGTATATTATAAGTAATACAATTTTAGTAATGTCTAACTTTTACCAGTTATGTTTTTTTTTTCAAATATCTTACAAATTTGTATCTACTGATCTTTGATTGCTGTATAAGAAACACTTAGTGGCGGCGAAGTAGTTTTAACAACTCTCACAAAAAAAAAAATGTGAGACATATCACACTTATTTATCTGTAACTGTGCAATTTCTGCCCATCTCGCCAACTATCTCGTGACCCCTTCCCTTGTTTTACAAAAAAAAGCACAAAATTATGTGTGCATCACTGGAATCATTACACAACGATATAACCATGCACGGTAGTGCGAACAACCATATGAACTAGGTACTAAACGAGAATTTCTTCTTTTTTTTTATAACTGGGTAATCATAAATGTGTCATTCTAGAACGACACAATATTTTCGATCAATCGGAGACTTTAAACCGAAAAGTGTGGACACCCTAACAATTATAAGACGATCGTACGTTGTGGTTACGGGAAAACCGAAAAACAGTGATGATGTTTGGCCACGTTGTGTCCAGAAACGTCTACAAAGACACGGCACTTTCAGGACGGCACAGTGGCCATCAATATACGTATGGCCCAAGTACCTAGGTACAAAGAGTTCGTCGATTCGTAAAACTCGGGCATTCTATCGGCGAGTCCTAAAAATAAAACTCCTACAACATTCCTCCTCCGAACCGAATCCGCCGACGAACAATACGCGGGCGACGACCGTGGGGGCGCGGGCCGAAAATCGCAACGACACGCGGCGGACACGCTCGACGATAAAACACGTCGCACTCACCCTCTAGCCATCTCCAGGCTCTTGATGAGTTTCTTGATCTTCCATATTTCTACGTTGCGGTCCGAAGTGGTTTCCTCGCCGTTGGTGGTCATCGCCGCCGAGGTTACGTGGGGCGAAAAAAAAAAAAAAAAAAAACGCTCGCGCTACGACCAATCGGCCAAACGTGCTGCAGCAGTAACTCTACGTCCTCTGCGACAACGTATCCTCCGCACTAGTACGGAAATCGAAATCAACAAAACTCTTAAAATAACAAGAAACAATACGCGTAGCGTGATTTGGCAAAGTAGGTTAGACGCGAGGGGTAGACCGTACACACACCACAACACGGCGGCGCAATCAGATCAGCTTAACACGCACGCAAGTGTACGCGCACACAGTCGCGCGCACGCGTTAAAAAGCGTTCGGAACGGGGAGCGGCGGCGGCGGCGGTCAGGTGGTGCGATCGGGCGCGCGCGTGTGATAACGGCGTGGCCGCGAGGGGGCAGTGGCACGATTCTCCGCGGCGGCCTGCAGCTCCTGCCCGGTGCAGAGGAGGGTTCCTCCGCGCCATAGGTTATTATCACGTGTGACACCATCGCCGTGGGTGAAGTGACGGGCGTCGAACCCGCCCTTGCGCGATCTTTTTTTACGGTGATTTTTTTTTAATATTTCGCTGTTGTGGAAAATTTCAAAAAAATGTATAAAAATATTCGATGACCGTTTGACGATTACCGCGTACGTATCCGATGGCGCAATCAGGCCGGGCACTTAATAAATTTCTCTATGAAAAAAAAAATTTTCTACTTTCCACGCAGAAGTCAAAAAATATACTCGAAATACAATCGTATTTTTTGGCGTTAGCCCTCGCAGTTTTTCACTCTAGTTGCGCCCAAAAAAAGGAAAAGCTCGATTTAAGATAGTAACTAGGCGCACCTAAATT
Source organism: Hormaphis cornu (assembly GCA_017140985.1). NCBI lineage: Eukaryota > Metazoa > Arthropoda > Insecta > Hemiptera > Hormaphididae > Hormaphis > Hormaphis cornu. Next base: position 12,041,584 of record CM029359.1, read on the forward strand.
AAATCGTGACAAAAAGCTACGATATTGTCCATTTTAACAGCTAATAATCAAAATACTATAAACTTAAACCATAGAAATAGCGGCGGGCAAAGACGGCACCTTATGTGCAGATAGATGACTAAAGAAACATGATGGGTGTGTTTTTTTTTTTTTAGATTCTGAGTGCAGCGAAGAATGTACAGTTTTTACTATGTTTTTTTTTTTTCTTTTTCTGTGAACAATATAATTTTAGTGTGATTTTTTTTTTTTGCTCTGATTACGAAAAAATAGCAATAAAAAAACTCGGTGAAATTTGAGCGGAAAAACGTTAAAAATTACGGCAAATTTATGTGTTTTTTGACATAATCGATTTAGTTTGTTTTCCAAAATGATAGACATAACTAGCTGAAACTTTTACACAATATTGAAATAGGTAAAAGTAAAATACAGGTTAGGTCCTAGTTACAAGTACTTAATTTTGAAAAATTTTGAGCTTAGTATAGAACTTTAAAATTTTCGAAAATTTCCATTTTCTTAGTGGTTTTTGGTCGATGACAATTGAGTTTTCGACAAAAAGTTTTGAAAAACAAAGATAACACAAGATTAACAACACATATTTACAAATGCAATTAAAAAGATTGAAAATCCATAGTCGCAATTTTTTTTTATTCGTTCAAAGTTGGAATAGGGTCAAATATTATTCATACCTTTGATTTATTTTTAGAAAAAAATTCGTAACTCCCACAAATTTGTTATTTAAGAATTTAAAATTGAATATGATTTACAAAATTGTCTATATGAATAGAAAAATTTCAAAAAATCCGTCCAATAAACTCCGAACGCGTAAAAAAAAAACATTGACAAATTGTGTAATTTGGTTATTACAATGAAATTACGCACTTTTGTGCAATTAATACTAAAATCGTGTTAACTCCTCAAATAATGGCCCAAATGGTTTGAAACCTTTCAAACGTTATTTAAATTTATATTCTTTACTAGCTGATCCCGCGCACTTCGTTACCCGTAAAAAATGATAATTCTTAAAAAAATTGTGATGGTTCAAGTACTTTTGGATGTACTGATACTCGCTGCAGTAAGTACAACCATTAATTATAAATACTTATAATCAATAAATAATATAAAATAAATATTTATAATCAATGGTACAACTCATCCACCTTGGTAGACAATGTTCAAAAATTCGATTTGATGCAAGCTTGTATCTGATCTGTCCGAGTAACCAATGGCAACCAATAATAAATAAGTACTAATTTCATCTAATTATTTCTCCTATAACCAATAACAACCATTACTTATTTAGGTACCTGTACAATTTTGTTTTTTGCCGATTTTAATACCTTAAAATCAAAATTTTGCAAAATCCTTCCCTAGTGCTCGGTGAAATTATAACATTAATCTACCCTCAAAATTTCAAATCGATACCTCTAATAGGTTAGGCTCTGCGTTATTATGATCTACAACACTATCTACACTAATAACCATCTACATGGTTATTATATACCACTTTGCGAGCTTATAAAAATTATAAATTTTTATAATTATAAAATTACAGAAAAAAAAAAATGGGGAAACAGAAAGATGAACGTCAAACGTGTTTTACACTGAATCCGGAATAGAATTTCTTTACACGGTCTTAACTTTCAAAAAAATTATATAATTACGCAAAATTCTCACGCAGTGTTTAAATAAGTAAAACGTTATTATAAATTTCAATAGGTTTTCAAAATGTTTGAAGTAAATTAGAACTTTGAAATTTTAAAAAATTTCCAATTTCTTGTTTTCGTTTTAATTCAATAAGAATTTTAATTTTCCAGAAATTGTTTTAAAAAAGTAAGTGTAAAATTGAAAAACATACAAGTAGTTCTATTCGTGACTAAATAGTAAATAGGTAGTTTCGAAAATCAAAAGTCACAATTTTAATTTTTAAAGTTGTAAAATTGGCAAATATTTTGTCCTGTTAAGTACCTACCTATAACTAACATTTTGGTAACAACTAATAAGTCGTTACTACTAAAATTGTACTATTCATAAGAATTAATCAACTGAATATGTGTTAAGTCAAACAAAATTTGCTACTTGCAAACATCAATTTTTTTTTTTTTAAGATTATCTTCCTTGATACTCTTTTAAAATACGTATGAAGGCTATTATGGAACAACTTGAGTAAAACATTTAGAAAGGAAAGGGGGCAATTAAATCCAAAAAATTGTGCGACAAAATTCTATTTTTGAGAAGAACGAAAACAAAATATCGAAATTTTTGGGCGTTAGGCTCTCTCAAGGCTCCCTACTGTTGTATAATTACTGTGTAGTGAGGTCAAATTTAGTATGATAAATGATAATATTATATAGGAAGGTAGATTCATGGTAGATTATTCTATCGTGGGTAAAATATATTAAAATAATTTTTCCCATATTTACATTCCCAGATCCTCCACCCCAAGGTGGATACAAATGTGTCCAGCTACAGCTGTTTTCTTCAAGTGTTAACAATGTGGTCCCACTTTTATCATAAAATTTAATCTGATATCTTGCAAATAATTACAAGCAACGGTTGTAGATATCTACAACCGTGTTACAAACACAGAAAAATACCTATTAAGCAATTTACACTTAACACTTTACAATCACCGGTAAAAAATGAAAATGAAAACTAAATTTTAAATTATTAAAATACCATTTCTAAGAAACACAGATCTGAAGAGACGAAAATTAATTATTGTTTCTTAACTTTTTTGTTAATAATTGGTTAATTTACTTTCTACTACTTTTTTGTCTTAACTATGTATTCAAAATCGTTATAAGTTTTGCTCTTAGTAAACATTTAAATTTATAGTTAGAACTATACTTGTATGATTTTAAATTATCAACAAAATTTTTATTAGCTCATTGGTCGTGTGGTAAAAAAAAAAACCAATGACGAAAAAAAATCGAAAATTATATGCATCGGAGTCTAAAAAATATAAAAAGTAAGTTATTTCCAATATATATTCAAAATTAAAACGGGACTTTTGGGCAAAGCTAAGACACTTATCCTCAAATGTTCGGATCCTTGTTAATTTTACAATGATTTATTTCTTCCTATGATCAACCAGATGGATAATAGGAACACTTTAATTTTTACAAAAGTAATTTTGTAAAACGGAAAATGTTATGCTAATGGATTTTTTGTATTACAATTTTTCCTATTTCTCTTTCAATTATTAAATTATAACCACATAACTGAGAAATTTTGAGAAACGGTTAAAATTTTTAATTTTAATTTTTGTCATTTTGCGACAATTCCTCATATATTTATACATAAATATAAATGTTCTTCAAATTATTTGAAATATTTACACAATAATAAAAAACTAAAAAAATTCTGAACATATTTTGTTTCATATAACTTATAGTATATAAGTATATATAACCCTTCATTTTTCAGTTTTAAGTCTTGAGTTTTTTATACAAGCTAAATAACATAAGTAATTCCTATTTATTTAGATATAGACAGACAGTTGAACTATTTTTAAAATGGTTTCTCACAATTTTTGTTATACATCTTGTTGTTTAACATATTATACATCTGTAAGACTGTAAAACTTAATCTAGAAGTTGGAGAAAAATAGCATTTATCATTAAAAATAGATAAAAAAATTATCGCATTTTAAACTTAAAAAAATACTTGTTATTTTAATTTTTAAACTTCCCTTCTTAAAACTATGACTAACCAGAACTTCAGATGCCCACCCAATTAAGTTATGGTTCGCCCAAACTTCTATAACTGGCTTGTTTACAAACATAATAATAAATACTAAAAGAGTACAAAATAATATCATGTAAATTATTTTTTACACCTATCAAATTTTAACTTTGAAATTTCAAAAAATATATGTACCTTTTACGTGTTCAAATTATTAAAATAAGTATAAATAAATGATGATAAAATGTTGTTCATCATTTTTTGATTTGATCAATTTATATGAAAATAATTAAATACCTATGTCTTAGATATTATATATTTTTTTACTGTACAAATTTAGTAATGGTCTAAAGTATTTAAAATAAATAATAACAATTTATCTATCACAAGTTATAACAAAAATATTAAAATAATAATTTGTATTTTATAAACATCTATTTTTGTAATTTTCAGGAGTATCGAAGTATGTACTAACATAGTTGCTACTTCTCCTCTATGGACAAACCTATCAACAACAATTAAAGAATCTGATGTGGCTTGTCCGTCTTCAATCTTGTGTTATGGTTTAGGAAATTTCTTGGAGAGTATACAATCTAAGTACCAGTTAGGTTTGCTTTTGACTATTAAGAATGAGTTTAAAGTCAAAAATTGTTATGTTTATGATCCTAAATTTACGGACGCTGAACGCACTTACCTGACTGATCTCGGATGTGATGCGATCAGTCAGAATGAAGAAGGAAAACGTATTCTATTACCTGGCACATTTGTGTATATGCCACATTGTCCTAAACAGTTATTAAATAATTTACTATGGGTGAATTGGGATGAACTTATACTTACAAGTTGTGTAATTTTTTGTAATAGTATTGATCAAACAGTGACTTCCACACCACATAGAATATTAAACAAATACGCTTTTTACGTACAAAAAATATCTCCTCATGTTTTTGAAAAACAATTTACTGATGATTTTGTTTATGATGATGTATTCAATGATATGACACTGCATAGTTTTTTGAAAGAAAAACTGAAAGAACTTGATGACAATTTTTGGAAACGTGGCGAAGAGCCTTCATATGATGATGATGAAATAGAATTTATTACAAAATTTGAATGTTCATCGTTTAAATTTGAAAATTAACGCTTAAAATTATTATATTATTATAATATAACTTTATGACTGTGTATTTAGTTCGTTTTTAATGAATTTTATTTATTTATAAAAAAAGTAAAAATCATATTTACTACCAAACTTGTTTTATATACATGTAATACAATTTTGTATGCCATTTTAGTTGAAATAATTTTTGTAATTTTAAAAACAATCAATATTTTATGTATTATTTTACCAATAATAGTTAACAAATTGTTTAAATTTTTTATTCTTGAATATTTTAAGCATGTCTTATGGTCAAAAAATCAATTTTCTTTTACAGATTTTGACAAATATTTTGTAATAACTTACAACTCAAATAAAATGACACCATCAAAATACATTTAAAAAAAATGTTATTAGAACTTGATCTTATCAGAATATCAAATTTAAAAATATTCACTGTTAATTCTCATTTAAAACGTGTTCAGAAAAACCATTGTGCATGTTCTGATCTACAAACATAACACAATAATAAAAACGTTTACTCAAAATCTAACTGTTAAATTAAGTTGAAAATTTAATTTTTTATTGTATTTATATTTAAAAAAAAAAATTAAGTGCGGTAATAAATGTAGAAGGTTGCACAGTTTATTTGTTATTATTATAATTTTGAATAGGCACTATGCACAATATACTTTTACACTCATTTGCATTTTATTTTTTAGTGTTTGTCATCTAACGTTAAAGTATAGACGTGGTCATTGGTAATGCCAGATGTAATTATACTCCACTTACAGCATAGAAGTATGCTCTAGTGACACTATTTGAGCAGCACTAAGATAATTCCATTTAAGTTTATTTTAATTTTATGTTTTTAAGTGTTGAATATAATGTACTGATCATTATTTTTTATATTTTCTTGTTTCTGAAAAAGATTTATAGTACAATTGATCTATTTTTATGTATAACAATTTCAAACATAGGTTTAACAGATTAAATATTGAATAGGTTTTAAATTTTAAACATTTTTTTCATTTTTTGAGTTAAGTACGATCCAAAATTGTAATAGTCAAATCCTCAAATTTTCAAAGTGCTTCAAATAACTTGAAATTTTTATGTGTCATAAAAAAATAAAACTAACATGCACTTGTAAAATGCAAATTAAAAATTTTGCAACTTCTTTTTTAAAATAAAGCCTTTAATTTTCTGTTTGAAGACTTAAAACTTTAATACAAGCTTAATAACATTAATCTATAATCCTATATGATTTAAACATTTTGAAAATAATTAAACAAAATGTTTGTTAAAATATATTGTCATTATTTTTAATATTTTTATTATTATAAATATTAAATTTTTTTGAGTATTTGTTTCATAAAGCTCACTCAGAATCGCAATTTTTGTCAGCAATGACTATAGTGATTGGGTTCAAATTTAATATAATTGATTTGGTTTTACTCTTTGTCGTTCCAAAATAGTGACAAACACCGTACTTATTTAAAATTAAATTTATAAATGATTATGTTTAATGAGTAACTTATTAAGGTAATTTATTTATCCAATGCTTGGACTCAGTATTTTTTTGTGATTTACGTAGATGAATTTAATATGTTTAAATACTAGAAAAACGTTAACAAGTTTGACAGTTAATTAAATAATTTGAAATGTTCCATATAAATATACTATTATTTTGATTGATTTGTTGTATTAAAAATATAAAATATTTTTATTATTTTTCATATTCTTTTCTAATAAATTTGGCAATAGTGCTCAATTGCATATTTGTTGTTCCTTCGTATATTGGACCAACTTTGCAATCTCTGTAGAATTTTTCTTGTGGGTAATCTGTAGTAAAACCAACACCACCCATCCAGTCAATACATACCGATGTAACTTTACCCGCAACTTCTACAAAAAATAAAGATATGTATAATATGACATGTTATTAAATATATCACCTCGTAGTTTAGGTAGGTTTAGTATAATATTTTACTAAATATAATATATAATTACTATTTAATGGAATTATAGTACATTTTTTTTTGAATATAATAAGTCTTATAAATTATAATGAATATTTTTATATTTTAATTAGTTGCTAAATTTGTAATTGTTGAAGTTTCTAATCCATAACTATAATCTTTACAGCTTTATTGCGTTCAAATATCAAATAGGTACAAATGATGTGTTTAATACAATAGATTATTGAATTTATTTTTATTTTTAAATTTTACCTGAAGCGTAATATTTAGCCATTGCAGCTTCTTTAATGAACGGTAAGCCAGCATCTACTAACCGTGCAGTGTTGTACACTAATAGTCTAGCAGTTTCTGTTTCAGTCACTGCTCGGGCAATTTGATGCTGCATTGACTGTAATATAATATAGTGATGTACTCATAAAATATAATTTGTACACTTTTGAGTGAATATTGTTGGTGTTATTTTTTACTGACTTGAAAATCAAATACAGAACTGCCAAACTGTTTCCGTTCTAATGTATATGGTATAGTGTGGTCCAAACATCCCTGAGCAATACCAACCATTTGTGCACCGATTCCTATCCTCCCTTCATTTAGGAAATTTATAGCTATTTTGTAACCTTCACCAATTTTTCCAATTATATTACTTTCGTGTACCTTTAATAAACAATATATACATTTAATTAAATTGATTATTTTTGTAAGTGTGATTAAATTATACTGACTTTGACGTTATCAAAATGAAGTACACACGTTCCGGAAGCTTTCATGCCTAGTTTATCTTCTTTCTTTGCAACTGAAAATCCTTCTTGATCTCTTTCCACGAGAAAACATGTCACACCTTTGTGGCCCTAAAATTAAATTGAGTTATTTGATTTATTTATTTCATTTACACTTATTAATCATTAGTAAATACATTTTACCTTAGAAAGATCAACGTTGGCAAACACATAAAATATTCCTGCAATATCAGAATTGGATATCCACATTTTTGTTCCATTTATATAATAGTGATCTCCATCCTTTTTTGCAGTGGTTTTTAAAGCAAATGCATCTGATCCTGATGCCGGTTCAGACAGGCAAAAACTGCTAACCTATGTTTTTTAAAAAAAAATTATTAAATTCTATTAGAACGTGAAAAAATGGTCTAAAGTATATATAATAATGGATGTGTGAAAATTGATCGAAAAAAAATTACTGCACGACAGTTTATTGTACGATAATTGATTGAAACAATATTTGGATGACGCATTTCAGGGTTTTTCTAAAAACTGCTAAGCAATAATATCTCAAATGGGGTTTTGATAGATGGAATTGTTTAGTTGCAGTAAAATAATTACACAATGTAATAATATAATAACATTTATGAGTTTAGTCATTACAAATAATTCTGTAAAATTCACATCAATTCTAAGCAGGAAACATCCATATCTATATGGAGATTTATTGAAGTATTAAAAAAAGAAGAAAATATAAATCAATTGAAAATAGAACAATATATTTCAGGAAACCAACCTTCAAAAAAAAAAAGGTACCGAGATACAACCAAAAAATTAAAAAGGATTTGCAATGAGTTCAATGTTTGTAACATGGAAGATAATTTACTTGGGGTTGCATAAAACTTCCATCTTCAAATTTAGTTTTTATTATTTTGAATTATTGAAATGCTTTTTTTTATCAATTTAATTTATGCCGTATCATTTTTAAAACTTTATTTATTTAATTTAATTTATTTATTTAGACATCTAATTATTTTTAAATTCTGAGCGTTAGCTGCGTCTAGTTGTAGAATATTTTTTTTTCTGTTTATCTGCGAACCACTTTTAGGGTATAAAGAATGCTCCGATTTTTAATATCATGTACTTTTAATGAAAAGTCTTTGTACACTAATATTGTACTTTGAGGGGTCTCATATTTGAATTTTGAAAATTGAAAAAGTTACAATCAAATGACTAAATGAAATTTAACGAAAAACGTTAATTTACATACATTGGTACTTATTATAATTTATAAAAAAAATACACCACTAAATTGAAATAAAATACCTATACTCAATATGTATAGAACTATATAGGTACATATGACTTATAAGTTATAACCATGGTGTTTTGTTATTCTTTTCCGCTTTAATACACCATTACGTACAATACACCACCACCACCATATTAAATACTATAATAGGCCGTTACAAAATGTATGCTATATAGCCATACTATATTTTAAACAGGTTCTACACCTATAGTAATTTTATTATAAAAGTATTTTAAAGTAAGCTGAGAACGTCAACCAGACAATGAGTTCACATACGACTTCTATAACTGCATAAATTTGAACATAAACTCAAAATTAATTAGTTTTTTGGAACAATTCCACAAATAACGTATCTAGCCACCTATATATTGATTTTATTGTTATCCTAGTTAAATATTTACATTAATATTTACATTAATACCATAGGTAACTATTGTATGTAATAATAAGTTATCGTTTATCACATTTTGGAGAATAAATAGGCCCAATGAAACAATTATATTAGATATTATTGTAATATAAATTTATAATACTGCAGTAATATTTAAAAACACAAAACAATATATGTACCTAATCAATATATGCCATTTACAGCATAGTATGTCGTAATATGTATACACATTATTATTAATAACTATGGAAAATTATACAATGGTTCAAGTTCTAACGTAATGACGTGCTCTTGCTAAGGTTTGTGCATCACGTAGGTCGTAGGTATTAGTATAGTTAAATACTTAAGTTACAAATATGATTAATTATCGGAAAAACATTCTTGAACTAGAGTTTATCTTAATAATACACATAATTCGATTACTAAAGGTTAAAAACATTATTTAAATAATAATTTATTATGTTCGGAACTAACTAAGTACCTATATTTTTTTATATATTATGTTGGTGTATTATATTATTATTATGTTGGGCTTGTACAAAACATTTTCTCTCACATTTACTGTTCAAATAATCAGTCTATGGCTGGAGTCATTATAGGTACACGTCTATCATAATTGCATAACAATTTTGTTTGCGTTATTAATTCCTGAATATAATATAATTTGCCATTTGCCAATCTATACATTCTACTGCTATAAAGTGCAAAAAAATAACAGGGGTATCATTTTAGTTTTTTAATTAGTTTATTTTGGGAATTGAAACGTCAAGTTTTGAGAAGGCCAAACCGTTTTATCAAAAAGTCAAAAATGTTTTTATAATATAGGTATTATAGGTATACCTACCGGCTGTAGAACATAGATTTTTTTACTATAAACAGAAAAAGTGATTTGTGAACATTTAATAACCTGCAATTTGCAGAATAACAAAACGTTACATAATAACTTCATACTATTATAATTAGGTATAGGTATAAATAAAAAATGATTGATATAATATAATATGTCTGATGCTATAAAATTGTATTTATCTTGCATTTCAAAATAAGTACATTGATTGTAAAATAATATTTATCAATAATTAATAATTATTGTTAGGATATTATTTATAGGTATAGGTTAGTACAGGTAGTACCAATGGTACCAATGTACCATAATTAGGAACTTAGATGTAGGTACTTGCTTAGTATTGTTTCATTTCTACGTCCAAATACCTGTTTCAGCTATAAATTCTGTGTGTTAATATTAATTAAACGTATGAATCAAAATATCACGTTGTTGTATATAGATACAGTTGGGTACCTACCGCGGGAAAGAATTTGAAGGAAAACAATTTTCTCATCTTTAATTATTTTATGAGAAGTACAAATCAAAGATTTTATGTAAAAAATATATACCAATTTTTTTTGTTTATACGTATGTCACAATGGATGAAAATAAAAAGCAGGCCGAATCTTGATTAAAACGGATTTAATTCCGCGATTGCATATTCGCATAACCTGCAATAGCCAATACTTCAAATGGAGCCGAGGAGTGAAAATCGTGGCTTGGGGGCCCTTATTGACCCTTCGGCCGTCCAATTCAAAAAATAATTTTTGAGGTTCAAATATACAAACGGACTACACGGATACTATAGCGTGTATCATAAATATACTACCTACCACAAATTAAGATACTATATCTTAATTCGTGATACTTACCTATTTTATGTTATTTAAAACACCCAGTGTACCTATACAGTGTAAGGAAAACAGACGTTTTTTTTTTAAAAAAAAATCTAATTCATTGTGCATATTATGTTCTTAAAAGAATTCAGGTCTCGTGGAGGCCTGAATTTTTAAAATTCTATAAAACCCCTTTTTTTGATTTTTTTGGTTCAAATACCGGGGTCCCGTGAAAATCCCAACCCGTTGTAAATACACATCCTTGTATATTGGCTTAAATACATTTGGTGCTATGCAGACTGCCTGTCTGTTGCCCTCTGATACCTACACCGATGCTTTCCGATTAATTTGTTTATTTTTTTTTTTTTTTTTTTGTGGGCCTAATATTAACACGCAGTATTAAACGTATCGGAGGGCTTAGTGGCTGCCTTCAATGCATTGTTTAGTATAGTATACCACTTTAAGGTCAACAAAAATATTTTTCGAGGAACAATAGAATTATCAATAAGTGTCGATTCTATTATGTTTTTGCTGCAGTGCAACAAATAGTTAAACAAATAATGAAATTTGTATTGATGCGCCTGTTTAGGTAGGTACTAGACCATTAAAATATATACCAATACCAAATTAATAAGGGTACGTTAAAAATTGAAATATTTTTAAAAAAATTAATGGGGGCTCTCCCATGTACCTCTAAATCAAGCATAGATAAGTATCGATGTCCGGTTGATGGTAGGTATATATAAGTACTTACAGTATTTGTTGCTAGTCGAGGCAAATATTTTTCTTTTTGTTCTTTGTTACCAATCTTTACCATAACATTATTCCCCAAAGTATTTTGTAGATCGACTAATACTGAAACTGAAGGATCGACTTTTGCTATTTCTTCCACTGTTAAGGTGCTGGACATAAATGATGAGCCAGTGCCGCCGTATTCTTGTTCAATTTCGATAGCCATAAACTGTAACACATTATTTTAAATTAAATCTATGTATACGCATGCTATACAAACAATGTATAATAGAGATTGATAATCTATACAGGTACTTACTCCATTTTCAAATAACTTTTTGACAAGTTCGTCATCGATCTTATGTTCTTTATCCATTTTTTTTATCAATGGTGTAATTTGATCTTGAGAAAATTTTCTAACTGCAGCAATTCAGATAAATAAATTTTTTTTTTCTATCATTGTTGCCTACCTAATACTTACATATTCTATAGTTTTATTATACATTTTATTATTTCATACACGTTTTAGAATTTAGCTATACAATATTATATAATTAAATGCGTTCATAAATTAAGTTAGGTAATTAGGTACTTAACAAAACATTTATTTTTTTAACTATGAATATACGCTTACCCATATAATATAACTATTAAAATTGAATAATTTAATTTAAAAGACACATTGTTCAGTAAAAACTATCTTTTAAATTATTCTTTAAATTAGTACTTAAAAATTATTGCCTATTATTCGTAATAATTTAATTTACGTTTCAATTTTTAACAAAATGTATCAATTATGTTTAAAGAACATAAAATATAATAGTTTATTAGAAAACCGAAAAAAATCAAAATGCTAATAATAATTTTACACACTACGTCCTAATTCCGAATTATAAATAGATAATAATTTAGGAATCAAATTAAAACTTACCCGTTTCTTTAAAAAATTGTTCATCTTCACTCAAAATAGATAAAGGACTTTGAGCTGAAGTATGATTTCTTCTCGATTTATAGTTATTACATCCAGTAAGGTGATTTAGTCCATTTACAAACAGACCCACCTAAACGTTAAACACTCACAATTATTCAAACATAGGAAAAAGTTAAAACAGCACATTTTTTGCAAGCTTGATCATGGCCAAAAATACTGCATAATAATAAAAAAAAAAAAATAACGATGCAAAAACGTTGTGAACAAAAATTGGTTTGAACATTTTTTGATATTTTTCAACCAAATATAGCCACGTATTCGCAATATTATATTGTTAAAACTGTATTAAGGTTTCAAAACTAAACAGAATATTTACGCTTAATTTATTTATTTATTTACACCACATCGGACAATTTAACACAGAGTGTAATGAGATGTACAAAATTATTTACTTAAATTAAATATACTTAAAAATTAACTAATATTAAATTATTATAGAAACAATAGTACAATTAAAAATACATATAAATTAAAAATTAAAAATAGAGGGGTTTTTATTGGCCAAACGCATCATGCGATCAATGGGGTGACTCCGACCATAATTCGTATTTCGTAGCATGGACTGGGACGACAAAAGAAGCGTGAAAACACAAGGAGCGAGGGGGAACTCTAAAGTTCACTTGGAAAAGTAGGTTTGGAGAATCAATAGAACCGTCAACTAGCTTGCTCAAAAAGTAAAAAATAGCTTTATATAAAATAATAATTGTGAAAATGTATATATTTCAAGATTTAAAATTCTGTAAGTAAATAGTTCAAAAATTGTCAAATTTTGTTCCAATTTTACAAACAAATACGTTTCGTCCTTCATAAGTCATAACGGTGTGTGCAGATTTAGAAGAAATGTCGAATAATTTTGAAAAACTCGACTTTTTTGTTCTTGGGTAGTAATACTTTTAGAATATTCAAAAATGAATAATAATAGCCCCAAACTTATAATGCCTTATTTACATTTGTATACATCTTAATTGATTAATTAATCTATAAATGCATTTGGTATACATACCTTCAATTTACTTTTAAATATTATTGATCTCATGGTGATTTGGTGGCTTGGAAAATAAAAATAATTATTTATGATCTTCCAATAATAAAAATTTGCCTATAATATTTTTATGTTGATGTAGTTATAAATTTTAAAACAAACAAAGTTTAGGATATTTTAATTACAATATAAAAAAAAATATTATGCTTTGTTAAACCACTACTCACAAACAATTTGATTCAAATAGGTAGCTCAACATGATTAAAATGCTGTACCTATTGCTTATTGCTTAATCATAATAATTATCAAATACCGGTTTCTTTATAATGATGACCTTAGAGTATACTACTATAAAGCATAGCGTAGATACTATGTAGATTAATAGGTCATACAATGAACTGTAACACTATATGACTATAGGTATTCTATTATATTTTATGGTTTCAAGTAAGAATTATTAACTAATTAATGGGTCTCGAAATAAAAAAATGGGTCATTTCTATATTTAGTCAAAAAAAAAAAAAAAAAAAAAAAACGGAAATTTCGAGGTTGCGTGTGTAGGTTAAATACTTTGATGATGAAGGACGACTACGACTTTGCAGTGAGTCACTGTTTTGAAAGGTTTAGTTAGAAGTTGTATTTTCAATTTGTAAGCAATATTAAAAATCGCTTTTGAATGAATTCTAAGCGAGAGTCGGTTTGTAGATATTCTAAAAATTCAAAAATATTTACAAATTAATCATACCTATAAAATATTGCTTAAGCTATATAACAAATTTGTTTGTATTGAAATTTCTGATCGATATGACAACGGAAAGAGGACAATTTTATAAAACGAAGTCTCTTGAGGCTCCCTTTTCTGACTTAGGTATATTGCATTGTCATGACAGGCAAAGCTGTGTGCCGAATTTCAGCTTAAAAGGGCAACGGGAAGTGGGTTAAATGTTTAATAAATAGATTAAAAAAAAAAAAAAAATCAGAAAAAACGCGTAAAATAGTGGAAAAAATAGTATGGATTCGAACACCCGGAACACCAATCGACAATCACGTATGTATATTATATCTTATTCATATGTTTAAATGATAAAAAAAAAAGTATGAGATCGGAGAACAATGAATTCTATTATTTTTATATAAATCCACTAATATAATTATCTAATAATTAATACATTTTTCGAATAACCTTCCTCTCAATTTCCACCATCGCTTTTCATCTCTATACAAATTTAATTAAATTTAACACGGTAAATAGTAAAAACAGGTAAAAATATTGTAATATACGATTGTCGGTTACCAGCACAAAATTAATGAATTTGTAGAATATACTATATAACTATAAACTATATAAGTACTATAATACTATTACCGCGAGTATCCGTGTGGATACGTTTTATTACATTATACCGATATAGAATAAATGGAAATTTCAAGACAAAGAACATCTTTTTCATTGTAAATTTAATAAAATAATTATTTTTGGAATATCAAAGAAATTCTCTGTATACTATAGTACAGACCTGTATAGTAATTAGTAAGCACAAAATAAGACAAATGACAATACATTTGAAATGCGGAAAAGAGCGGGTATCTTGAGGTCTAGCGTGTACGTCATTCACAAATAGCCAATCAGAGGCCATTTTGATTATTAGCGAACATTGGCATTTGGCATGAATGAATCGCATACTTGATATTTGATATTGATAATAATTTTGAATCCAAAAATCAAAATATCACATTGGCCATTGTTATTTGCCACTTGCCAGAATCATGAATTAAGAAGTAGTTGTGAAATATGAAGCACGGCTTTAGATAGAATAAAGCCGTGGTATGAAGTTTGAATTTTTATGAGATTAATTCCTCAGTCATTTACCAATATCAGGTCTTAAATTTTAAGTTGAAATTATCGTGTTGTTTGTTCGATTCGCGTGTTTATGGCATAGTCGCATAGACATATAATAGTATATGTCTACGGTTTCTGGTTTCTGTCAAATTGTTATTGTTGAAAAATAATTTGATTATATCTATAATGAATTCAAACGATACTTGTAAATTGTAAGTATTGATTGATTGTAATTTGTGTTATAATTAACTGTAGACATACCATTCAATAATAAATAAGAGGTAACTTAGTTCTAAAATTATTATTATGTATTTTGTTAAGTTGTACTACAAATCAAAGTAGATATGTGTGCCCAAAATGTGGAGCACCGTATTGTTCTGTAACATGCTACAAGTCTTCAGACCATTTGGAGTGTTCAGAACAGTTTTACAAAGGATGCATTGAAGAAGAACTAGATATTAAAGATTCAGATGATGCAAGCAAAAGAGAAATGATTGATATTCTTAAAAGAGTATATGGCGAAAATGAAGAATCTGGTAAATTTTCATTATATTATTGTCAAATTATTTTGCTCTAACTTAATAAAATCAGATACTTAAATTGATTTTGAATACAAACATGCCTCTATCACTTAATACATAAAAGCACCAAAGTTAGATTATGAAAATTGAGTTATCTACTTAATTCTAATAATAATAAGCCTATAGTAAAAATTATAATAACCCTTCTTAAACTATAAAAACATTTAGTATTTAATTGTGGTAAAACAATATAATTACTCTTCTAATGTTCATTGGCCCTCATGAATGATAATATTATTTCTAATTACCTAGTTAAAATAATATGTTCATTAAGTACCTACTATTTTGAATACACTTACCAACATCTAACTTCTTCATTTTCTTCTTTTAACTTCTTTAGCCTAGCTATATTTTTATTGAAATTTTGTATCAAAGGCCATTAGAACATTAAATTTAAATAAAATTTATTATCATTATTTATTAAAAGAATATTAAATTTATAAGCAGCTATGAAGTAAATTTTATTATATGAACTATCTTAAATATATTTTAATAAAATTGTAATAGTGTAACACTAATACTATATAATGCATACTAATTGCACTACGGCCTACCAAATATAACTTTGAAAAAAATTATTTTAGATTTTTGGTTTTATTAGCAAAAAATGTTTGTTGTACAAAAAAAAATTATGTTTTATTTAAGAAGAAATTTCAACTCCAAAATTGGCTAATTGGCTATTGTGTCTTCTTTAAATCCTGAGCATAGCAAGGAATGTGTTGTTTTTCTGTGATCAATTTTTGAGTAGTAAAATTGCTCTGATCCTTACATATAAAAGATTGGTGATTGGCCTGAGTTGATATTTAAGTTGAAGATTTTTTTGAAAAGTTATGCTGTTAATGTTTCATACCTAAAACTATTAACTTTTGGGGTTGATTCTTAAAATATGAAACATATTTTTCTTTATTTGGTTAAAAAATTTGATATTTGGTTAACAAAATGTTGGTTTATCCAAAGGATTTTCTATATTCTCACATAGGTACCTAGTTATTTATTTTTATTTTCAACACATTATTGAAATAAATAAAGCATATACGTCATTAAAATTTTTAAAATTTCGCAGGTTTAATCTTTTTGATTTAAGACCTAATTTTCATGTATATAAGTTGAAAGTTTGTCTACCTATATGTATTACGGTATGAAGTAAACAGCTAAAAGTTTATGCTTAACTTAATTGCTAAAATTTTAAGAAGAGTGAGCAAAAGAATAGGAATTTCATCTTTTGGTAAGAGGAGTGGGTCACTGGATTGGAAGGTGTAGTTTAACATTTTATTTTTATTTAATAAGTAATGATAATTCTCAGATTCTGAGATTTATCAAGCTAGGTGAAGCAAATAATAAATTATTGTTAAATTCAATGTTTTATGTCTTGCTTATAAATGGTTGAAATTTTTTTTACCAAATTTAAATAAATAAATAATTTATTTTTTCCATACTTCGTTTATTTTAAAAACATAAAAATGTCAATCAAATTTTAGAAGAATTATAAAAACAAACAAAATCAATGAAGTTCCTACTTATAAATGTCAAAAAAAAAAACCTTATAATATGTACCCTGAACAACATATGTACAAAACTATGTTGTGAAGTTTGTATTAAAAATTCAAATTTTAAAAATAAAAACTATTTGTTTTCTCATATAAAATATTGAGCATTTTAAAGTTCTGTGTTGAGCTTAAAAATATCCAACATTTTTTAAAACTAATACTTTAAATTTAAATTATGTAGAAAGTGATTCAGACGATGAAGAATTTATAAGTATCAACGAGCGTTTGAGGGGAATTGACTTAGATAATACTGAGGAAGTTTGGAAATCTTTAACAGATTCAGAAAAAGCTGAATTTGAACATCTTGTTAAGTCTGGAGATATTTCTAAAATTTTACCGCAATGTACTCCTTGGTGGTGTTTACCGTAAGTAAATTTTAATTCTTTTAAAATAAAAAGATATATATACTTATATTACTAAAATACAAGTATTATTATAGGATTGAAAAAAAAATTGTTATTGATTCCGGGGAAAGTATTAATGGTACTGAGTTCCCTACATTAGTGAATAATGTTCCATCATTTTCTCAACTTTCAGTGAGTACTTCTTTAAATTTTAAAACTTATTCTACTATATTAAGTAATAACTAGAATATAAATGTATTTTTACTTCTGTTTTTTAGTACATTTCAGGAACACACTTAAAATTAAAATGGTTAAATACAAATTAGTCTAAAAAATAACTAAAAATGTATCTAATCTCTACACTATACAAACTATATATACTTATTTAAGTATAATTTATTAATATCTAATTAGTTAAATAATTTCTTCATAGATTTTATAGTTCCATAGTAATAAATTATTTAAATAACAAAAGCATTGCTTTTTTATGGCACTTCAGTAAAAGATTCAATAAGTGTTCTTAAAATAATATTTGAATTCGAAAAAAATTAATTATGTACTAACACATTTGAGATACATTATGCTACTTTATAGAAAGTAGACCAAGTATTTATGCGACATATGCCCTTT
Organism: Hormaphis cornu; assembly: GCA_017140985.1. Taxonomy (NCBI): domain Eukaryota; kingdom Metazoa; phylum Arthropoda; class Insecta; order Hemiptera; family Hormaphididae; genus Hormaphis; species Hormaphis cornu. The sequence goes on from CM029359.1 coordinate 12,060,074, forward strand.
TGGAACTTTTTACCACTTTAAATCCACCCCTCTCACATGATATTTTTTAAATACTTAATTTAAAGCTAGATATGAAAATTATACAATATCGTGGTTCAAATCATGTTAGTTCAAAGAATAAAATTCCAAGACAACAAAATATAATTGGAAAAAGATGATTATTTAGGTCAACAAAAGTTTTGTCTATTATTTATGGGTATTTTTTTATAGATGCTTTGAATTAAATTATCTGCGCTATTCAACGTAGAGCAAATTTAATCATTTATTTTATTTTTTTGTAAATGGTAAAATATTTGTATGAAAATTGTGTTGTTGCTGTTTAATTTTAATTGGTCTTTAAAAGTTGGTAGTCCAAATATACGTCAGACATATCATTAATCTTTTATTAATGTAATATCTCAATAAGTGTCATCCATATTTTATAAGTAAAATGTTAAAATGTGTGACTTGTCCCCAACATAATTATCAGTTGGGATGGACCGTCTCAAACGTGTTAATAGTAGTGCCTTTATAAAGTTAAAACCCTAGATTTGGGTTGCCATCATCTTGACCCTGATGGTGAGATCTAGTGACTACTAAATACATAATCATAGCTTGACTGTAATCCATTTTCTGTGTTTTCTAATCATATAATAAAATCATATTTTATACAAAATTTTTTATAAACTGGTACCTATTACCTATACCTACTAAAAATGTTATTTACACTTTATAATAGTTTTTATTTTATTTAGAAAAAGCCACCTTCAGAATGTATTCAGTGGAATTTAGTAAACATAATTGCGCCATATGTATTTTTGATACGATATTATAATGGTAAACATAAATCATATTTGTCAGAATTTATATGTGGAATTTACAATTTGTCAAAAAATCTGTCTGTTAATCAAAATTTTGATTCATACGCCACAGCAGTAAAATCGGTTGAACTTTCTATTCAAGAGGTAACTAACTATATTATTCTTTATTATTTATTTAACGCCAAATTCATATGAAACATTATAACAAGAAACAACAAAGTAAATAAGATGTAGTAAATAATGACATAATAATAACAATAATACAGAAGTTACAAATCTAAGAGTTAGGCAATGTAGTTATCAATGTAGAAGATAATTTTGGGAGTAGTTGGTACCATGAGAGGTGATTTTTAGTAGAATGTACTGAAACACGGAAAGAGATGGTCAGGGGCATTGACAAAACCATTAAAAAAATAAGAGATAAATGAGATGTCAGTTTCCAAACGGCAAGAGACGAAAGTAGGGATATTTAAGATAGATATGATAGATAAATAATCATGGGGAGATGATTAATCTTAAGATGAAAACCAGTAAAAGACAGTAAGTGGTTTTGGACTGGCTCTAAAAGTAGTTAGTCCTTAGCCAAGTACGAGTGCCATACAACCATGCCATATTCTATAATAGAGTGGACTACAGAGAAATAGAGGGAACAAAGACAAAAGGCGGACACGAAAAGGTTAGTAGTGTTACACTTTATGACTCCCAGAACTTTTAAAGATTTGCCCACAGTAATTTTTATGTAGTATTTATAAGAAAGATTAGGTGTTAGGTAGAACCCAAGATCTTTGACACAGGAAACACGTTTGAGTGTGGAACCATTAATGGTGTAGGGATAAACCACAGGTGCACGTTTTCTACAGAAAGAAATTATATGACACTTGTTTAGATTGAGCATAATACCAATACATTGGGTCCAGAGGCAAAAAGAATAAAGATTAGATTGAACTATAAAGCTATCAGAGAGGGAGGTAATTTTAGAATAAATCTTAATGTCATTGGCAAAAAGTAGGACTTTGGAGAAGGAAAGGTAATTGAATTGATGAAGAGAATGAACAGAAGAGGACTAAGACTTGAGGAACCCTGGAGTGAATATTATAATTAGTTAATATTTTTAAATCATATTTGTTGGCGTACCTCAAATTACAAATACATTTTTAGTTGCAGAAATAAAACAAAATATTTTATGTTTACAGAATGAAATGTTCAAAGGGTTTCAAGATGGTTTTAGCCTGATAAATGATGATTTAGAAACAATATTTAGTAATGGTTTAGATTCTAATTGCAATTATAATATTAAATTAGCTTTGTCCGACATACATAATTTAATGACTGAGTACAAAAAAGAAAAGAAAAATGTTATAATATCAAGTATACTTTTAATTTATTTTACAAGTTAATATTTAGATTTTATGTCATTTATCTTACAAACTTTTTACGGTTTCAGGAAAATTAGACCAAGGAGAGTTTCATAAAAAGTTTCCTGATGCAGAAGCCACTTATTCTGAAAATGTAGATGTCAAGAAAATACGATTTTTATTGAAAAAAGTTGAATATTTTTTATCTTGGATTGATAGAAGTGTCATTGTCATATAAATATAAGTTATATTTAATTAATAAAAAGTATGTAAGTGTGGAAGTATTGTCAAAATATAATTTATAGTAATAATCTTAAATACACATCATTCTTTTTACAAATAACTCTGCACTTGCACAAGCAGTTGTTTGATTGGTGAATATGACTTATTTATTTCCCATTTCTAACTTATCTGTATACATTCATTTTCTACATATTTACTTTTATCTTACATTAGTGATTTATGAACATTAACTATAACAGTACTATAAGTACAGTACAGTACTTATATCTAGGTAATTAATTTTTTTTTAAATATCAGTAAATGTTTTTTTCTGAGTATTACAAAGAATATATTGGTTTTGACATTGTGGTTTTTTGTTTTTTTTTGTTTAATGATATTATGATAGTTTCCCTTTTAAAATGTTCTAATTTTTACTCTCATATCCAATTTCTGGTTGAGGTTGTTGAAAGCATATCACTTTAATAGCATGTTATTTGAAATTTTAAAAGTTGTATTCAAAATCTACCCAAAAATTGGATCAAAACTATAAAATTTACAAAATTAATTTTTTGTCATTTCACTTACAATAGTTTACCACAAAACTTATATCTGATTATCCTTTAGGGAGTTATGGAACATTTTTGTTATTTTGGGCGGCCGTGTATTTCTTATGGGAGAACCAAATAATCACGGAAAACATGTTTTTTACACGTCGCTTTAGATTTTTTTTTCTGATTTTTGGGTTCATTTTTTATGGTTTTTATTAGTGAATAAAATTAAGTTGTACTAACATGGATACCAAATGCATTATGTATCAAGATAACATTCATATAGTATTTAAATTAATTTTTAATTAGGAACTTTCCAGTTCTTAGTTCATATAACTTCAATTTAATTCAAAAAAGTTTTTTAAATTGTTGAGTTGAACATTATCACAAATTACTGACTCTGTTGTATCTTCGTACTGTCCAAAATACTTTCACAGATTAGATAAATCTATAGAATTCTATTTAGTGTATGCTACTAATTGTGCAGGTAGTAAATGTTAACGTTTATTACGGTTAAACCATCGGTGTGATCACCAATATGGTTATTTTCCATGTATGTGCATGTGATAGAGTGTATACAATAGATTGGTGTATACAACACTGCACTATAGCTGCTGCACTAATCGATAGTTTTTTTTAATTAATAAATTATAGGCTCTCTAGTATCTACTCATAGATGGGAGAAAAAATTAATTTTTCACTGCTATTGATTTTACGAAATTGTTGATAAGAAATTATATTCAGCAAGCTGCTGCTTATAGGGAACTATATAGATAACATTAATTATCTATATAGATTATATTAATTATTAATATAATAATCTTAATTCGTGATTATGAACATTATCAACTTAATTCGTGATTGTGCACAGAATTTCATATTCTATTCTGTGGTTGAACAACGTCGATACACAATGTAGTTGTAGATAAGTAGAAAATCAGTTGTGTATTATCTTAGGTTGGTATATATTATTTTTTCAATTTTTGTTTCCGATACATTTTGTATACTCTTTGGTTAAGGTTGTTACAACTGTGGCGTGTGTGGCGTCCGTCGCGTCATAAAACATCAATTACCGACCACCATTTTGTTGAACTCTGAGCCGCAAACTGAATGGCGATCATTCACAAGACACAAATTTTAATTTCACGTTGTCCATTGACGTCAGAAGGCCCCGTCTCTCATTTGTCTTTTTTTATTTAATCCGACTCGATTATTGTTATTTCTTATAACATTTTTGTCGTACAAGTCGCTTTCAGTTAACCGAGTGAACGCGGTTATAAATTAGAATCCCTGTTCGTATTACAAAATAGTATCCACAATGGGATCTGACGTAAGTATTAAGTTAATCAAATACCTATCCGAACGCAGTTTACATCCACTCTAATGACTGTCCTTGTTAATCGGTCCGAGCATGTACTGTTCATAACGCCTAGTTGACAACTTTTAACGTGTTGTTGCAGGAACCCGAGCAATACAGAAAACTGTTTATCGGTGGATTGAATTACACGACAACCAACGATTCACTTAAAGAATTTTTTGAGCAATGGGGTGATATCGTCGATGTGGTCGTCATGAAAGACCCTCAAACCAAAAGGTAATCAATCAAATTTCGATTGTGGTTATGCATTTAATTTTAGTTTAACTCAAGTTAACCTGCTCCTTATTCTTTGACAATTTGCCTTTTGTTTTTTATTTTTGCATGTTTCAATTTGTTAAGACTTATGAATAACTAATTTTTATTATTATAGATAGATTATGCAAACTGTTTCCCAACATAAACTTATTCAGTGTTGACCTAATTTATGTGCTTTATTTTTGACATGTTCATATAGCGTTAAAATTACAATTTTAGATTCTGAGCGTTAGCGAACTTTTATAATAATGTTTTTTTTTTCTGTAATCAAAAGTTTTAGTAGAAAAACTGTACCAATTTTAACTTATGATACCTTAAAAGATTGATAGATGATACTTTATTTGAAGCGTTTTTTGAAATTTTGATTATTTTTAAGTTCTGAAAAAAACAAAAAAAATGGGCCAATTTTTCGAATTACTCCGATCAACTTAAAATTTATATGTCATCAAGGAGGGTCTTATGAGTGTTCTGCTGAAGTTTCGGTCAATTTCAATCGTTTTTTCAGGGAGTTATGTAAATGAAATTTTTACTAAATTTTTTTACAAAAATTACTAAATAATGGCTTATCTAATGGCTAAAAGATTTATCGATACAAAACTTGCTACTCTCAATGTACTAATTGATCTCTTCATGCAAACAGAATTGTCTAAAATTTGAAACTGACTCGCAAATGTTTTCCCTTCTGTTTGTGGCTAAAAGACAATATTTTTTTTAATGTTATATTTTAGCACAAGTGTGCCTGCCTGCTTTTTACAACTTTGTGGCCTTCTTTTATTTACCGATAAACTTATATACTCTTATACCTGTTGCATCCAAACCTATCTGCTTTACGGGATCTAATCTAACTAAAAACCTTTTCTGCTTGAAAAGGCAAATGCAACAGAAAAATATTTATCTGCTTTAGTTCCACATTAATATAACGTAGAAAAAAATTAAGTGATATGAATAATGAATCCCCAAACGTGTATTGTTCAAAATAGATGTGTCATACCACATAGGAGTTCCTAGGGTATATTGATTATTGGCTTAAAAGGTTGTTTTAGGAAACATTAAAATGACGTTTGTAGATTTAGGCACGGCCACTATAATTTGAAAAACTGAAAATCATTCATAAGTACCCTTGTTCATACTTTCAATTTTTTTTGCTTTAACAAATCCATCTGTATGTTAGAAATAGAAAACTAAATTTGTATGTGGTTACTAGGGGAAGGAAATCAACCTTTTCAATGTAAGACTAAGACACTTAAGTTTTTCAATAGACAAGTTTATTCTGACAAATTAATACCTGTAATTAGCAAAATATTTGTTTTATATACTCCAGTACAGCAAGAGAATGCAACTTGATTGCACATTGGATCCAAATGATTGTACTTCCCCATCCCTAGTTCTAATTTTTTCCTTCAAGTGGCAACAATGTGATCCTAGGCCAGACATTGGCCACGACCCATGGGAAGCGCTGTCTTGGTAGGTCAATTTTTGCTTGAACGAAGGGTAGTAATTATAGCCAGCATATTTAATTCAGTTTGAGCGTAATTGAATTTAAATTAGTCTTGTTAGCATCCTATCTTTGTAATACAGCTATAGTTAGTTAACTTGCTCTTAACTTGACTAAACTATTAATGCATACTTAGTAGTGTTACTAGTTATAATTAATAATTACTATTACTATTAACTCAATTAATTATATTATTATATTATATAATATAATTATATTATATTATATAATTATATTATTAATCAATTATAGCAATGCGAGAGATGTGTTGTTGTTAAAAATAATAATCGGTTTGCCAAAGTAAATCTACATCCTTATATTAAAAAAGTTTAAGTATAAAGTATTCTATGATAGCTAGTCAAAATTAGCAAAAGAAGCATTTCATAAAATTTAATTATAAGTTGTATTGTTAAAGAAAACAAAATTTCAACTGACTAAATTTTATGTTAATTTGGAACTAATCTAATTAATCGGACCAGACTCCATTAAAAACTTTTTTTTTGCTCTAATGTATTTTATTGTCAATGTAATTAACAAAAAAATTTAAACAAACAAAATGTCAAACTTTGTCTCAAAATTATAGTAATTTAAAGTGGGCAGATTATGCATAATTTACCTGGCGTTATATGATGGTCAAGAAATACAAACTAACATTTGGAAACATTTTCTCTCTTATTCTGTTTTTAAAAGTGTGATAATAACGCTATAAAAGAAAATATAATACTTGATGTGGAGGAGAAATATTTATGATTATTTGCCATTTGGGGAAAATTTTTGTTTCTTATGAGGAGGGGAAGAAATTACCTTTAAATATTATGTACCTATTACCTGGTATATACTACCTATTACCAATGTGTTATGAAATAAAGTATATAATTGAAATCAGCCAACTTTATTTCTTGAATTTTTTAAAAAAGTATGATTGGTAGTTCTGATTTTCCAATAAAATAAAAATATCTAAGAAACAATATTAAACTAAATTTAATTAACCCAAAAATCACAAAATGAATACATTTTCTTACGGTGTATATGTATTTCAATAACATGTTGTTATCTTCAGTGCAAATCAACAACTGACTATAAGGTGCTGTATACACACGTTATATATGCACAGTTTATATCCGATAACGTCACCACAAAACAGCAGCTGGTCGTTAGCTTACATTACATTAACTTAAATAATGAATTTTGTAATACGGGTGTATATTGTGCCTATTGGGTCAGTTGTTCATTTGCGCTGAAGATGACAACATAGTTGTTGAAATACGTGTACACAGTAAAAAAAGTGTATTACTCTTGTAATTTTTAGGTTTTTAAATTTAGTATAAACAGTAACTAGTACTCATGTATAATTTTAGTAACTATATTAATGATTTTTTTTTTTTAAATTTCAACTAAGTCATAATTGTTTATGTCTATTTAGATCCCGAGGATTTGGTTTCATTACTTATTCTCAATCAGCCATGGTTGATCAAGCTATGTTAAATAGACCTCACAAAATTGATGGTCGTGAAGTGGAAACTAAACGTGCTGTACCACGTGATGTATGAATTATTATTATTATTTTTAATTTAAAATTGTATGTGTGATATTTGGTTTATAAGTATATAGCGTACTTATTGTTCATACTGTTTAGATTGTAATTTTTCAAATGAAGTCAATTTTCTAAAAAAAAAAAAAAAAAAAGTATATAGTGTATTTTAGATTTAGTATTATTTATTTTGATGGATAAAATTTATCATAGATAAATTAAATAAATTACAAATACTTTGTATGTTTTACCCCCTTGTGTGAAAATTACAAATTTACGTCTTTAATCATTGTAGTTAATAACAAGTGATATGCACAACTAGTCAGTCATGTTTTGTAATTGTAATAATTATCATATTTTATTCATTTAATAAAAATAACTATGTACTAATAAAGTAAACAAAATTGTTGTTTGAAATGGGTACCTTCATTTGTAGGATCATATTTTCTTCTATTTTATATTAAGTAATACAATTACTGAGCTAATGTAAAAATAAATAAATCTGCTGCTTTAGACTATGATTTGACTTTCTAAATAAATATGTTTTGTACTATATGAACTGAAATAAAAATTACTTCATTTTTCATTTAAGTTTAAATCTTAATTCATGATTGTATTCTATGATTCAATTATTAAAAGGATATTTGTTTGTATTTATTTTAAATTGGAACTTTAATCAATTTGAATTTAAAGTAGTCTGTTGGTATTAAACTTTGACCATTTTAAGATCACTGCTCTTGGTGGCTTGCTTTTTAATGATAAATAATGTTAATTATAATTGTTCTTTTTTATTTTGCAGGATATTGATAAACCAGATATTGCCGCTACTGTCAAAAAAATGTTTGTTTCTGGAATTAAAGAACAATCAGAAAATGATCTTATTGAATATTTTAGCAAGTTTGGCAACATTACTAATGTAACAATTGTAACTGACAAAGATTCTGGTCAAAGAAAAGGATTTGGTTTTATAGAATATGATGACACAGACTCCGTTGATAAAGCTGTTTGTTAGTATTTTAAACTATTAATTTTTAATTTACATACTTATTTAAAAATATATGTTAGCAGTTAGTTTTTGAGTAATATTTTATTAGTTTGAAAAATAATTTAAAATCATTGTTATTAAGTTCTCATTGTTAGTTACAGAAATTTATTGCTAATTTATTACTGAAACACACATACGTATTGATAATTTGTATTTTGTGTTAGTAAACAGCCCTATTAGGAAAGTTTAAAAAATGTATTGTTGAATATTTGTTTTAAATATTAATTAGTAAATTTATTATTTTGTAGTGATTAAAACTCACCAAGTCGCAGGAGGTAAATTAGATGTGAAGAAAGCCATTAGTCGTAGTGATGGTGGCGGCGGCGGTCGTGGAGGCCGTGGTGGTCGTGGAGGAGGTGGAAGTGGTAATCGAAACAACTGGGGCGGAAATCCACGGAATGAACAATGGGGTGGACACCATAATAGTAATTATGACTTCTTATATTTAATAATAAGTTCATTTTTGGTATGCTTTTTTTTTATTCTTATTATAATAAATTTTAAGTCACATTTTTGTATGTACGGTTAGTTATCTTTAAAATTGTTTTTAGATATAACCAGTCTTATTAATTATTAATTGATTATAATTTTAATTGATTCTATTGTTTATATTTATTTGAATTACTGTTTTTAGGATCAAACGGCGGTGGATATGGAAGTGGTGGAATGGGAGGAGGTTATGGTTCCGGTGGTTATGGTGGTGGTGGTAGTGCTGGAGGATACAATTCAAATGCTGGTGGAGCATGGCAAGGAGGTGGCGGTGGCGGCGGTGGTGCTCCTCAAAGCTGGGGTAATAGTAATCCAGCTTGGGGTAACCAAGGAAGTGGTGATGGTTGGGGAAATTCACAACCACCTTCTAAATCATACGGTAATTGGAAGAAATTAGCTTAAAATACTTATTTCTAAGTTTTAACCAATACAATTATTGTTTATATAGGTGGCAATAACTGGGGACCAAGCCAAAGCTATGGCGGTAGTAGCGGCGGTGGTGGACCAATGAGATCAAATTATGTGTCAAACAGTCGTGCAGCTCCATATGGAAACCCTGGTAGTTGTATTTAGTACATAACTTTATTAATGTAATCCGTTTTTATTTGTACTAATTTAATTAATTTTTTCTGCAGGAACTGGTAACATGAATGCTGGTAATACCGGTGGTGGCGGTGGCTATGGTGGTCAAAATCCTGGACGACGTTACTAAAACTCATCATCTAACTGTCTGAGGTAAACAAAATTTTGTCTTCAATTTTAAATAGATTTTTCTTCCCATTATAAATAAAAAATATTTTAGGATTTTAATTTAAAATGGTTTTTTTATTTTTGAAAATAGTTAGGCAGGATCCGAGGAAGCAGTCTGTTAGGCAGTATAAACAAAAATAGGAAACCCATATCGGTTATTTCTATGTATAAATTAAAACCAATCACAAGTTGGTTAATAGTGACACAAGAACCAGTCATTTGAAATACATTCTCATCCTCGTCTACTGCACATTCAGTTATTTAAATTTATCTATTAAGTATAATGACGTGTTTTGTATTGGTAATATACTTTTTATATTTCTCTACTATATTTCTTTTGTATTTTTTATTTGAATCTAACCTAAATGATTGACATCATTTCAACAATTTTGTATATGATAAAATTGTGTTATCACAATTTTTTACAATGACAGTAATAGTTAGAATGAACATTTTGATTACTATTAGATAAAAATAACTATTCAATGTAAAATTTTCAAATTGGTTTAGTTTATTTGGTACAAGTCTACTTTAGGCTCTTATTATAAATAAGATCATTATTAACATTTTCCTGAGAGTTCTAAATTATGATTTATGTAAACTAGGCAAAAGTTGTTAATGCAATTAATAAATTAATATTATTTGTTTGGGTTATTTGTAAAGAATTAGAGTATCCTAAATTTATTCAATGTGTGTATGAATTCTAAATCTTGTATTAGTTTTATATTTTATCATATCATGTGCTTCTCAGTTTATTTTATTGATAATATCTTGTACGTTTTACTCTGATTTAGTAATTATAGATTTTAGAGTATTTAACAACAAGTTTTATTTATTGGTATTAGATTTGTTTTTAATGTAAAAACTAAAAAGAAATAACAAACATTTAGTATAGGAATAGAACATGACCTTTTCTCTTATCTCTTATATGAATACAGTATTGCATTTAAATATCTTGTAGTAAATAAATAAATAATAATTATTTATTAAAAAACGTGTTTAGTTTGTTTTTAATGTTTATATACTGTGTGGTATATATGTTCTTATGGTATCCTTGATTTTGTTTTACTATTCCTATTAAGCATATTTTATGTTTTTTGATTCATTTTGTAATATTAAAGATTGGTGCAATTGCCAATAGGTATAAATCAGAAAATTGAAAACGGTGGTTTATTAACACCTAGATTAAGTTACTCAATACAAATTAATACTTTGATATACTATAAATTCACTAATTTTGTATGTTTGTGCACTTTTTATATTTTAGTTAAGATAGTAAAGTCATTAGTATTAAGTAATATAAAATCTACTTAATATTTAGGTACAAAAAAGAATGATTGGAATTTTTGTTGCTGTTAATTTTTTTTTCCTAAACAATGTTATGTTTAAAATAAGTTAGTGTCTATGCATAGAAGTATTCACGCAATGACCAGAGCCTCCCGTTGTCGTCAGATTTATCAGGAAAAAATATCGGTATACTGTAAAGTATTTTTATACTCTAGGTAAGCATTTCAGTACTCATGTAATTAATGCTATAAGTTACCTGACAGTAACTATTATTAACATGTTGTATATACTATTATTGCAAAAAAATAAAGAAAATTTAATTTTCATTTGTTAAGTAAATATTTATTAGGTATGATCCATAGGAGAATGTTAGCCTGTTAGGGCTTAGCTGTCAGCAAAGCATTTATTGCTCTCGTCAGCCCACATAGGTGATCCAATTTAGGGCAGCAAACCTCGATTGTCAATCGTAGGTAGGTCATCCAATCACTAAAGGTAAAGTGTTTAATTTTCCTGTAGGGTTTTCTTTAAATAATTGCGAACTTTTATAATCCTCATGGATTTTTATTTAAGCAACAAATTTTGGCAGTAACATAGTTAATGTGAAAAACACAATTGTTCATAAATTAGGAAGTTAGAAATCATGTTGACATGAAGACATGACAAATTTTATGACCAAAATTTGTTGCATATTAGGAAATCTAAAGAAATAAATTAATGTTTTATCATAATAATGATTTAATTAAATAATGTTTTTCTTTTTTTATCAGGAATGAAATTTTGAGCTGGCCAATAATTTACATCATTCATTGATTGAATGAATGATCTTTACTGATTTTGATATCATCACATAGCTTTTGTGCAGTTATTGAAAAGGTAAGATTTGAAATGAATTAATAATGTGTGTTGTAATTTAATGTAACATTTAAATTGTGTAATTTATCAAGCCATACTAAATTTTTATAAAATGGATTATGAGTAATTTATTTAAAAAATTACTCTATCACAAAATGTATGTGTTTTTAAACTATTATTAATAACCAATCCTTTTATTCAGTTACTAAACGTAATTTGTTTTTGGTATGTATGCTCAGATGTTCTCCAACAAAATTTTATTGTATTATATTTTTTTAAACCAAAAAAAAAAAAAAAAATTACATTTTATTATTAAATTGATTTTTTTTTCACATAAAATATTGAAGTTATATCCAAGTTATAAATATCTTAAGTTTTAGGTAATAGGTTTATTTTTCCACCAATATTTTTAAGTATTTTGTTTTACATTTTTAGAGTTACAGATTCTGGAATCAAATATCTCCAAGTATCAAATAACAAAATCGTTGTGAGTTGTGAAAAACTCTTGGAAGACTTACCATTGATTATACATAATGATGGATGTGCCCATTGCTCATGAAGGGTTCTAGTGGCAGCACACTAAACATGAATTATTAAAATGCAAATTAATAATGAAGATGACACGATGTTCTATTGAATGTAACTTTGAATATGATAGTAATTGTCTGTTTTTAACATTAATAGAGATCATCAGAGAGAGCTTAACTCATCAATATATATATATAACCTCTCATATGTTTTGCCAACTTTCAATTTTGTATGCCTTTTTTTGTCTATCTCTGCCTATGACGTTAATCGCTGATGTTCACAGTTGTTGAAAACCATATTTGTTATTATTAAATTAACTATTTGTGGATATTTTGTTTTATTTTTTAGAATAAAAATTCATAAGTACATTGTTCCTGCTTCACAAATTTTTGTAACAACTTGTATTGCACTATTTTAAAACTACATAAATTGATTTAATAAGATGATAAACACTCATAATTCAACTCAAGAAGTTAATTAAACTAATACAACAATGGTGTTAAAAAAATCTATTTGGAATATTTCTGAAAAAATTTATTAAACTGGGCCAAGGTTTCTAGCATTCACGGTAATATTTTCCTATCACAGCTGTTAAAAATTGATTATGCTTGAGTATAAAAATTAATTAAACATCGTATTATGTTAGAAAATACGTTCATAATTACCATAAATAATGGTTAGGTCTTTGGTTTGTAGTTTTTGTTACATGCCATTTTGTTATATAGCATTATGTTGAATAGGCAATAATCACTTAATTTTCTTATTGGTGTTGCTAGGTTTGTTTTGAGCAAAATTTATCAATTAACAATAAACAAACTAAATATAACGAGTACATAGAAAATTTGTAAAAATGTTAAATTATCAAAATAATTGACGATTAGAACTTTTAAATTCTTTGATTAATTGTGTAAAGTATACAAAATAATATCATTTTTGTGATCTAGAAATGAAATATGATGGTGATTTTTGTAGCATTGTCTTTGTTTTTACATTTTAATAATAAGAATATCTCTTTCAACAAAATATTTGAACCTGGAATTTTTCATTATATTATACCATAGTCTATTGGCTAAAAGTAAACATGTACTCTATACTATTTTAAAACTGAAATGCTGAGAATAAAAACATGAGCTAATAAAATAATAAATAAAAAATAAATAAAAACATCATCTGTTGTCACTAGTCTGCCGTGCCTGTGCGTTCTAAAAACTTTTAGGCACTCTGTACTACACTCAGTGAATGAGATCAGGAAACTTTACACATCCAGGAAATAAGTGTACTAAGTTTAATTGACATTATTCAAAAATATCAGACAAAAAACACTGCATTTTTTTTTAAATCTTAGATGCTTCCCTATGATTTAAAGCATATATTTACAGTTTTTGTAAAATCTAGCCCCTTAATTGATCTATTGACGTGATTAGAATTCTAAAAACTGATTTAAATTCAGTATTGCGTATATTTTGGATCAGCTTTCCCATAAATATTATTTTGAGATTTCTAAAAATTTGTATTTTTTAAACTCATTAAAATTCTATTTTTTAAATCATAAATATATCTGAATTTGTTATTAAGTTTACTTTGCATCGGTTGTTGATTTTTTTCCAGTTTACCATTAATTTGTTGAGTTTTAGCAATAAATGAAATAATAATTTTTTTCAAAATAAAAAAAAAAAGTGGTCTGACCAATGCAAAGTCCATTTGTTGACATGTCTATATGTTTTTTAATTTTTGAAATTGAATGAACCAAAATTATTGTCAGTAATCTGACCAGTTTTAACACAAAAATAAACTGGTTTTTAGGGGCCTTAAGAATCAAGGTACAATTTTATTATTTAATATCTGTGATGTGTAAAATAATACACTCGTCAGTCGACGTTTGCTTTACTTCCTTTTTACCAACTATTTGGTGTCTGGATTATACAATTTTTTTTTAGCTCGGCCACCTTAGTCAAATATCTATGGTCCCTACCATCTTGTCTTAGTCATCCTTGTCTCCCCTGGACCTAACGTAGGTATTAGGTACATTATATCCATTTTGCCAAAAACATAAAAATATGACCCATAAATAATAAAATATTTAAAACAAAATAGGCGGGTTCTCGCTACACCGTGTCGTGCACGTTTTGTATATTGCATACGTAGATTACATAATGGTTAACCACAACGTTACCACACTCGGCATAATAATTGCACAGTTAGTTTATACGGTACTTTATCATTGATTTAGATAACATGCAAGGAAAATAATTCACCGTGTACCAAGGTGTATTTATAAATCCGAGGTCTGTAAAGGTTCTGACTTCTGTTCTTACACAGACTTCGTTATAAATCCACCTTGCCTTGTGTACATGAATATTTAATCAATGACTTCATGGATCAAATACCGTGTACCATCATTTAAAAAGGTTTTAAAACAGATATTACCGATATACCACAAATACCATGGTTGTGGTTAATTACTAATCTATAAGCAACTATTGGTAGAGTGCTTACACTCGTAATATTTATTGTCAGACAACAGCGGTCAGCTTATCACGTATTTTATCGGACGCCCGTTTGCCGTCGGGCAACCTGTACAACTTACAAGCACAAGTCACTACACAATTAGCCACTTTAAGGTACTCAGACCAACAGCGAACATTAACCAAATTTTTTTATTTCGGAATTTCGTGCCGCGTCGTTTGTGCGTTTAGACGTTTCGCGTCGTGACTTTTCAGGTAGTGCATAAATTCTACAACCTCTCTTCTACCATTGTACTTTGATCAGCTATTCGTCTACCAGCTATTGCTGTTGTTTAGCCCGTGATTCAGTTTTGAGTTCCGTTTTAACAAAGCATTTCTGATCGTTCACGTTAAGGCTGTTGGACATTTTTAGCCAATTTGTTTACAAAATGAGTGTATCGGTAAGCACATTGTACAATGTTACTAGGCGGCTGCTGCTATATTTTCGTTGACATATAAATACTAAGACTACTCTTACCGTTACATTATTTTCCACAGGAAGAAAATACTGTTGAAGAAGCAGAACAGTTTAGAAAATTATTTATTGGTGGACTGAACTATACTACTACAAATGATTCGCTCAAAGAGTTTTTTGAAAAATGGGGTGATATCGTTGATGTAGTTGTTATGAAAGATCCTGTTACTAAAAGGTAAATCATTACTGTCAAGATTTTTTAATAGAGGAAAACGCTTTGATTCTAATTGTCAGTTGAGGCCGTACGGGTTTAAAAAAATATGAATATTTCGAATTACATTTACTAAGTTGTCATATCTACAGTTCCTAAAATAATTTTTAAAATTTGTAGGATGTCTTCTACTCAGTCTTTTTTATTTATGTTTTTGTTTTTTATTGATTATTTATATGTAAGTATGTATTATTAATTCTAGTTATACCATTATCTATATTATTGATTATGTTTTTGCCTAAATATATTAGTATTAGTAGGGTGAACGGTAAATATTGGGAAATCATGGAAGTCCTTACATGAGCCGCTTTAGGTAGGTATTTATACTTTTGAAAAACAAATTTTTTTTATGCATAGTAATGTTTTTGATGATAACCTAAGTATCTACTATAAATAAATTTTATTAAAAATGACTGCAGATTCTTCATACATACCATAAAATATAATACGTTGAAAATTTTATATGCTTAAATCTAACTAATTTTTTATCTGTCCGAGATAAGTATTTTTTTTTTCTTTATTAGCCCTAGGAGTCCACCAAGTTGCCCTTATAATATTGTGCCGCTTTGATTTATATTTTTTTGGCTAAAATTTTTCACCAATTCCCTCCCTGTTTTATTTATTAGTGCATTGTAATAATTTGTAGACCCTTCACAAGTTCTTTCAATTGAGCTCAATATTGATTTTTATTCGAGTTAGGTATACGTTTTAAATTAAAATAAAAAGTACATCTTTTTTGCTTCTTATCTTATAGGTCACGGGGTTTTGGTTTTATAACTTACTCAAAGTCATCTATGGTGGATGACGCTATGGCCAATAGACCTCATAAAATTGATGGCCGAGAAGTTGAGACAAAACGAGCTGTACCTCGTGATGTATGTATTAAATAAGCTAATATTGAATACAGACATTGTATGCTTATTATTACTTCTATGCTTGTAGGACATTGATAAACCTGACATAGCATGGACTGTGAAAAAAATGTTTGTTTCTGGAATTAAAGAACATTCTGAAGAAGAGTTACAAGAATATTTTGGACAGTATGGTAATATACTTAATATACAAATTGTAACAGACAAAGAAACTGGTCAGCGTAAAGGCTTTGGATTTATTGAATTTGATGATTCAGACTCGGTTGATAAAGCAGTTTGTATGTAACCTTTTGTCAACCCGTTTTCTTAAATAGTGTATACTATTGTCTTTACACTGACTATTTATTTTTTAGTAATTAAAAATCATCAAGTCTCTGGAGTTAAATTAGAAGTCAAAAAAGCTGTGAGTAAAGATGTTACATCAGCTTCTAGAGGCCGTAGAGGTGGGCGTGGTGCTGTTAGCGGTAGAGGACAAAATTGGGGAGGGCCAAATAATTGGGGAGGTATTTTACTATTTTAATTTGTATTTTGTTATGATTAGAATTAAATGTTATTTAAGCAGTAACTGAAGTTTAAATGTAAGTTATTTAATAAGTACTTATTGCGTTTTGTTTAGCTTTCTCTAACATCTAACTTTAATTTTACAAAGGCTGTTTGGAAAACGTACCAAGTGATTATAATTAACACAATTTTTCAGTGCTCCTAATTAGTGATGTAAATTTTACCAATTTCTTTTTTAATTTTAATTGAGCAAATACAGGTTATTTAATTTGTAGAAAAAGAAATCTTTTTCCTTGTAAATTAAACTAATTTGAAATTAAATTTATTGTATTATATACGTACATCTTTTCTACCGATTTTTAATTATAATGTTTTAAATACATAGTGTAAACTCTTTTCAATGGTTTTAAAACTGCTCTAGCACAATCATTATTGTATTATTAATTTATAGTTTTTACACTAAGTTATAAGCAATAGCCACTTATTTGATCAAAAGTAATTCTGAGCAAATCTTTAAAGTAGATTGTTAAATTCATTTAAAACTAGTCACAATTTCATTGAAATATATGTGTGCCATAAATTATATAGTTAAAAGATTCTAAAATAACTTTTTATTTTACTTTTTTAGTTAACTATTTTCTTACAATCTGTTATTTCATAATATTTAATTATTATGGTTGTGTATGTTGTATAGCGTATTTACAGTGTGTGTATACTGTATATATTTTTTTAAATTAAAACTCACTGATTAGCTGTACAATAACAAATAAATAGTATTAATTGTAAATAAAATTTATGTTATAATCAGTTGCTTGGTACATTTATACACATACTATTAATTTGTGATGAAAAAACCATATGTTTCACAACCCGTTTAAAAATTGTTCTGTATTCCTTTTTAATTAGTTTTTTTTTTTTTAAAGAAATACTTTTGTACATTGAATCAATAATTATTTGTAATTTAATATTACATTTTATGTTGCCAATTTTATTTAGGCAATAACTATGGAGGATTTGGCGGTGGAAATGGTGGTTGGTCTCAAGGTTGGAATAATGCTTGGGGAAGTCAAACTCCTCATGGGCGCATGAGTGGTAATGAAGTTACAATTATGTTATGATTTTATGAAAAAGTTAAATGTTTTAAAAACCATGTAAATTTAATGCATAGGTGGTTATTGGGGTGATCACGGCAACGGCTTTGGAGGAGGACCAATGCGAGGAAATTTTGGTAGCAGTAGAGCTGCGCCATATCATCTAGGTCGTTGTAACATGTTTGATTTATATCTTGAACAAAAATATTTAAATATTGATTTGTGATTTTCAAATGTATGTATACATTTTTTTTAATAACATTTTTTATTTGTTTGTAGGAGGAGGTGGTGGTGGTAATTTCCATCAAAATGTGAGAGGAAGATATTAAAGTGAGCAATATTTACTTGAAATAATAATTTAATTTGGTTATTGGAACATCTAAGTTGTAAACTTTGATTGAAAAGTTGTTTTAAACTTCATGCATAATAATTTTTTTTTTTCTATCTTGTTAGGTAGGTTCCTGAAGGAAGGCTGGTAGGAATCAATAACCATCAAATTTCTCTCCTTCGACTTTTGGGTATTGAATTATTCAAATGCTGTTTTTCAGACAAAACAAATTATGCTCTTCACATGTTGACACTTAATGCCATTTTATAATTCACCAAAATACGATAGTTATATATTTGTTTATGGTATTCATTAATCACTGGTTTAATTGAAATTTAAAATTTGAAATATGTTTGAAACATTTTATGTATTTTTATATAAATACTTATATAATTTTTTTTTTATTCATTATTGTTTTTTCAATTTAATTTTTAAAAGGTATTTCACTGGAAGTTAAATTTTTTGTGTAATTATATATTATTATTATACTACTAATAAATAGAAGAATGTTATTTTTAAAAAAAAGTGGATGGAAATTTTTATTGGCCAACGTCAAACATTGAAATAATGTGTTCAAAGTTCTCAGTGTAAGTGCACAATGTCCTTAAGTTGTTTCCTAAGTATGATGTTCAAATATTTTATTTGACATTTTTAAATGATGTTATGTACAAACTAGATAAGAATCCTGCTCTTAAAATTATTATCAATTAATTAAGTAACTTGATGGCCTGATAATTTAATAGTACATTAACAACTAAGAACTTTGATTTATTGTTTTTTTTTTTTTTTTTATAAAGCTTGCGTTCAAACATTTTTAATGTCAATAGGTATTATTATTTTATTTTATTTTTTTGTTAAAGTGCTTCTATGCTCAATTTTTGTTGACTCAATATTTTTAAAAAATAATTCCCTTACAATTGTCAAAGAAACATTAAATATACTTATCAATTATAATTTATTATGATTGCTATTTATTAATCATGCTGAAAGTAATTTTATTAATTGATTTATGTCCTAACACTAGGTTTAAGTGTAATTTTTATATGTTAATATTTTCAAATTGTTGATTAATTTTTTTGGACCTTTTCTAGTATTACGTACTCTAAAATGAGTTCTTAAAAATACTTTAGTTTTGTTAATGCATATATTGTAGAGAATTTTTCGTTATCAATATATAATAAAATAAAGTATAAGTTGTAGGTTCATTTGTGGCATATGGTGTTAGGCAATTAGTTCAGATCATCATTACTGAGGCACCTATCAACAATGTAGGACTTAGGTCCCTGGTTCAAAAATAGTAAGTTTTTATGTAGGTCTGCAAATTACAAATTATTAATAACTGAAGTTAAATTAAATAATATTTAAATTCTTCATTTAGCCATTGGCGTTTTCATGGGGCTGATTTATATGTTTTCTTTATTATTAACATAAATTTGAATTTAACTAATTGCTAATAGATTTAATCTGATAGATATATGTATGTTATGTATATGATATATATATATATATATATATATATACATATGTTAATAGACGTATAATTTAATAATTTTGGTGACTGCAGTTTTTTTATCATACAATATTTAAATTGTATACTTAGAAAAAATTAAGGAGTTTTAAATACTTATTTTTGGAAATCTAGTCTGCATGTCAGTATGCTGCATTTTGCTCTTAAGTATAAACTTACACTAAATTTTGGTTTAATATCAGATTCTAATTAGCAATGATTATCTTCTATACTGGCCCTGTGAACAATAATAATTAATAGATCATGAACTAAAAAAGTTGAATTTAAATTTATCTCATTTGCTTATTATCTGAGCATAAGATCTTATTTTTTATAACCAAGCTTTGCTTTTTTGGGGTATTGCAGTACAAATTTAAATGAGGAAAAAATGTAAATATTTTTTGTCGATAATAAAGTTGTATTATATTATTAACATTATAGCCCTATGATGCCTCTGATGGTTGCGTAATTTGTGTTTTTGAATAAATTACGTTATTGATAGTGGTATTCACTTATATTTTTAACTTTTAATGCAATGTATTATTTTATTCTGGTAGCATTTGTACAAAGGACAAAAAAATACAAATTTATTCAGGTAATTTGTATACATTTTAGCCTACTAGTTAAAAATAAATACATTTCTTTTTTTTTTTTACAGCCTAAAAATTCAAGTGATATAAAATCAAAGCATTGGCAGAACAACATTTCACATGTTTGCAATAATATTATAATGTGTAACAACGGTTAGTAATCTTATATCGATGGCAAATGTAATATTAGTTTATGATAATTACATTTTAGGTGTATTTTGTTAAACGTTTTTTTAAATAATTCATTAGGTTTGAATGTACGGAAACTGGAATTGATGTCCATGGTAAACATTTTCTAACAACTTACTACCACTGGTTATTATTAATTAATTGGTAATTTCAATCATATTACCAATTTATTTAGCGTATGGATTATGGTTACATGCATTAGAATTATAATATGGTAACGTACAGTAAATTTAATTAATTAATTAATATATAGCAGATGAATAAAATGAAAATAAACAAACAATAAAAACAAAATTAGGTAATTAGTAGTATGAGTAATATTAATATTAATAAGGTAACAATAACAATAAGGTATTAGAGATCTAGTTCTAGTTCCTCCAGCCATTTAATAAATTTTGGAGGGGTTGTGAGGCAGTCAATTCTGGGACCTCGGTAGGCGTGGATAGGACATACAAAAGCTATGTGATAGATGGTCTGCTTCTAACGTAGAACGTTGCCCAGGGGGTACCACGAGGAGGCGATCTTTCTTAACCCCCCATATTACCAATAATTTTCTACCACAGTTCAAAATTAAAACAAACACACTCTGACTCAATCGTTAACAAATATAGGTAATGAATGATATTTTATTTTGTTAATTTATGTCACACTGACTAGTGACTAC
Source organism: Hormaphis cornu (assembly GCA_017140985.1). NCBI lineage: Eukaryota > Metazoa > Arthropoda > Insecta > Hemiptera > Hormaphididae > Hormaphis > Hormaphis cornu. The sequence goes on from CM029359.1 coordinate 12,081,541, forward strand.
AGATTTATGTCGGAGCAAAAAAATTTAGTTATAATTTTAATTTTGAAGTAATGTCATTTATTTTGATAAGAAATACCTTTTGTTTGTTATAAATGTAAGTATATAATAATATATGATATGTAATATTTTTTTTAGTTTGCGTCACAAAAACTGGCTCCTAATTGAAGTTTTAAGCTAGTAAATTATTTTTCTGTATGGATTCGATGACAAGTGATTGCATAGATTACTATAGTCATTTATATTATTAAAAATAGTATAATCGTATTATTTAGTATTAATTATTGTACTATTTTTAATTATCCGCTGTGGTGGCAGCTGGTAAAAGCACAAAATGTTGAAGTATGCTGACTTTTAGTGAAAGTGTTAACCAATACATAAAATTAAAAAGCTAATTTTTGTAACTTGAACTATAGATGTTTATAAAACTGTTATGTAGTTTAAGAAATATAATTTAAATAAATAAATATTTAATAAGATAATTGATAACCAAAATTTGTAGTAAGTACCAGGTTTATAAAATTTTGTGTCTAAAGAAATTAAATAACTTTTACCTAGACTTATGTAAATCAAATAGATGACTATAATTATGTTATAACACCTAATTTCTTGTTTCTATTGGATTCAATATTTTTTTTTATTGCACGTGGCGTAGCTATATTTGTGAAAATTAAAGCCTATTAAACATTAAATTAACATAATATAAATAATTTACTAGGTAGATAGTAATGTAAAAATAATTTACAAGACACTAAGAAGTTTAACAATAATAAAAATAATAACGGTATAATATAGTATATTTAAAAGTGAACGTGAGTCTGACATTGCCAATCCATTGCTTCATCATTGCATTTGTGAAGACCCTCTGTTCCTCCCTCGTATTAGCCATACCTCGTAACAGCATATTAGGCTATAATGAAAGAAAAAAAAAATATAGCAACTTTGCTTTGGAGTAGGTCATAGTGTTGGTCACTGGTTTAGAATGTGTGGTTTGATTTTCGTACTTAATTTGTAAGCAATGAGTTGATTACAAAAATTACTATTTTGAGAGAACTCTGCTAGTCAAATACACAATAATCAACAAGTTGTAAATTTAAAATTCTATATTTGGCTCAATGTTCAAGTGGTATTGCCAAAAAACAATGAAGACAAAATAATACTAATAAATAAAATGAATACAAATATATTACCCGATTTTAAAAAGTTTTAAACAGCATAAAGAAAAATATGTTTTGAAACTTGTGTGAAAGTTTTGCATCTTTAAATTATAAACTCCTCGCTTTATTTATCAAAACCACGAATTAAGATAGTATTAAGATAGTACAATCTTAATTCAAAACCTACGAGATTGTGTTTTAATTTAGGTCCAAAATTTTGCTACAAAATTAAATTTTTTTTACGTTTTAACTTTTTCCATACAAATGTTTAAGAATTGTACGTCGTGTTGAGTAATGGCTAAAAGCACATAATGCCAAAAACAAAAAAATTATGTAAAAATTGCCTATAGATCAAAATTGTGTTTTGAACAATCTTTAAATTGTTTTGTGCTTAGGTTTCAAGACTCGTGTAAACTGAAAATTGACAAATACAGCGTGTAAAAATTTCATGTGCGCTTAATTCAAAAAACTCTTGTTTTTTAATCATAATTAAAAAAAATTCGTCAAAATAAAATAAAGTACTATTTTGAGCTAATTTTTTAAAGTATAATTTTGACGGCTCAGTTTCTGTGACAAATTATGTGGACAAATTCTGTTCTCGAAATCACACGTTTAAAGTGATGCGGTTTTCATTTATTTTTTACCCAGTTGACACGTTACAGTGAGGACGATGACTTTGTCATCAACGACCTCGTTACAACCGTTTACATTCGTCGCGACAAATTTGTTTTAATTTTTCTATATTGTTATAAATATTAATATTATAATATCGTATTTATTTCGGGACAAGGAGGCGTTGCCAACGGGCACTAGCCAGACGGCGCCCACTTTCGACTTTTTTTTTTTTTAGAAGACCGCCGTCTTCAGCTGCAGCTATATAGTCCCCGGGTCGAGTGTCGATCAGACGACGTAAAATTTGCGTGTTGTAACCACTTATCACCACGTTTAACCCGCGACCGCGCAGTAGTACCACCACAACGTATTATTTCGTCACAATTTTATACGGACGTAGATGATAAAATGTTTATTGAAGTATTAATATCTATGTTGACGGACCACGTCGTTGTTACCACGCTTATATAGATACCAAAAATCGCGGACGTATACATAGACGTATGTCCGCGCTACAAATATAGCATAGCATTTAATCTGTAAAACTCTACGATCTACAGCCGTGTTGCTACCGCGATTTTGGATATATCTTAAATCGTAGTTATTACTCTGGGACTCCGCGGATGTTCGCCGGCGTATACGGAAGTGTTGGTCGTAATTCACGTATTCACGTAGCTAACATCAACCGTATACGATATTATTGTAACGTAATAACTATATATATATACACAACAGTGCAGCTGCTGCAGACTGCTGGGTTGTAGTTTTTACGCGTTCAAATATATAGATATAGGTATATTGTGGGATACTATTATTGTGCGATGTTCCCGATTGGCCGTTCTCCCCCCCCCCTTCCCCCCCGTCCGGGCAGCGCTGCCGTACGAGCGGCACAAACCGCAACCCATTCGACGTTTCGACACGATAATAATATCCCGTTCACCTTCCATTTTGTGTGCGCGTGGAACAGCTCCTCGTGCGCGAGATACGCGTCGTTCCGCGATTTCATTATTTCGTTCGACAATTTTTGCTCGCTGCTGAACAGCAACAATCGTCGTCGTCGTCTTTTCTAACTGCCGTAAGTATTCTGTAGCTCGTCGTTAATGTTATTATTATTATCTGTCTCGTTTAACCCTTAAAATTATAATGACATGTCACGCTTACCGTGTGCGTGTCGATTGTGTCCGTACCGCTTCTGTAAACTAGGGCACAATATTATAATTGTGAAAGGCGAGCAAGGCAATCGCGGCGTAAACGCGGTGCTGTTTTTTTGAAAACTGTTTTGACGCGACCAGTGCTGGTCGTCGATTTCATTGCCGTCGACGATATTGTTATTTTTTTTGTTTTAGGTACGTGCGAAAGTTAAAACATTCCCTTTCGTTTTTCACACCGAAATCCCCCGGCGGTTTCTTAAGCCGTGAATCGCACTTTACACTGTACGCATACTGTAATCTTGTTAATGCATCGTTCATATTTGATTGTATTTTTGCATCGTTTGCCACTCTTCGATCATCCGACGTGACTCGTCTATGCCCGTGTATTACTTATACGGTGAAACTCGTTCGACATAATCAAACTGGTTTAATTTAATTTTAGCAGTGTAATTGTACAATCGCTCGTAAGATTGGAAAGTTACACGTTCAATACATTTTCGTTGTGCCTGCCCACCAGTATAGTTGTACCCTATAGGTAAAGGTTGCGAAGCGAATCAAAAAATGTGTTGCATAATATTCTAAGAGATAGGTAGGTAGGTATCTACCTATAATACATTCAAGATACTTTAGTAGTTGGTTTAGATTTAATAAAAGTCAATCGTGGTTATTATTCGATGTATTGAAATTTGGTTAGTTTTTTTAGGTATGGAAATTTTTCATTCTATCCAGGTCTATCAACAAATAGACTACCTATGTACAATAATCTAAATTTTTGTATCGGAGGACATAAGTCGACTGGGTAGTATTTTAGGGGGGAGGGATAAAACATTTATATAAATTTTATTTTCTTAAGTAAATTTTTCTTTGGACTGGTTACACATTGGGGAGCTATAAAAATGTCTAATGGGGTTAACCCTTGTATCTCCGCCTATGTTGGAGCTTTTTTAACTTAAACAATTTGTTTTGCCTAATTAATTTTACAATAATATGGAGGTGCAATACCTTTTTATCAAAATTAAATGTATAACTTACATTTGCTAAAAAAAAAAAAAATTATATTTTAGGTTTATCAAGCAAACTTACTTGAGTACTATTTATTATTGTGTCTTTTATACAAATATGATCATTGAAAGTATGGTTGTGTTCTTTTTAAGTCATAAAAGTTTTCTGTTAGAATTCGGTAGGTATTCAAATAATGGTGGTGTATACTCTTCCGCTAAACGTATGGCATACCTACCTGACGCTTCCATTTCTGCTTAGAACTTGTATCTGTACATTTTTTTTTTTATTTTGGTTAAAAGTATGTTGTAAATTCACATGTGATGACGCTGATCAGTTTGGAAAGTATTATCGATCTGGTCAAAAAGTGTTTTGTGGAGGTCGCAATCAATGCCGGGATCCTAATAAGCTAGAGTTTGATACTTTTTGATTTAGGTGGGTGATGGGTGCGCACAGCACGATTGAGGAGACAAGCGCAGACTTTGGGCCCGTGTCAAAATCAAAATTCATAATTTATTATTTCAATGTGTGTGAATAACTGGGTCTTACAATAATTACCCAAGTTGACCCATTTATAATATATGTGTCCAAAAATAAATTGTATTTTAAGTATGATATATATACATTTTGTAGGTCTACATTATTTATTCAAATCTTAATGTATTTAGGTATATTAAAATTTAAATGAGTTAGATTCCTTGTTAATACTGAGTTTAGGCACATGTAGGTATCTAAATTTCTTTTTCGAAAGTATTGTTTAAATGTTTACCTACAAGATTTATATACTTCTTCTGCCAATTAATAGTTATGAAGTGTCAAGACAATGTACCTACCCAATGTGTTAATTGTTTAAGGAAACGTTCCGTAGAGTTCATCATGAAGGTTCCAAAGGAAGAATCTAAAGAACAAACTACTGACAATACACTCAACGATGATGATGATGATATGACTAACCCATATGATACAGAATCAAATTCCGACTCAATTGATCCACCGACAAGAGATGGAGACTTTTCTGAGTACATGTGGATGGAAAATCAAGAGGAATTTGATTTACAAGTAGTTACTTATTATTTATTTACAACTACAAATTATTGGGAACAAAAGTAAAATTTCTCATTAAAATAAAATAGATAGCTTAGGTTTCTATCCGTCTAATCATCTAAATATATAATATAATAATATTCATCTAATCATGATATCAACGCCTCCAGGAAAAAAGGGTATAAATGACATTTTTGTCGAAAACAAGTAATCAATATTTAGGATAAACGCCACAATTCTGTATCAATAGACCAACTGTTGTATTGTTACAATTATTTCTTATGTATTAATATTTGTTTAAATATTAAGCGTAAACGTCATAAATTATCAGTTGATGTAATCATTAAGAGTTAACTACTTTGGTAGGGTGTAAATGATATCACACGCCGTAAACGACATTTGAGTTATATAAATTATACGTTCAGGCATGAACAATAAATTAAACCAAAAGTTGAGGAATAATGGACATAAAGTAACGCCATCTTATAGTTTTCATAGCTATTTTTTAATGCAGATATCATAACATTTTATACTTAATTGTAAAATACTATACAAACATGATAAACTATTAGATTTATACTTTTTAATGATATTCCAAAAAAAAAAAAAGAGGACAGAGAAATTGTCTATATTTTTATTCTAGTGCTCTTGTAAAATTACTAACGTGTTGTTTATGCTCTTTTAACCTGGAAGCATCAATATCTTTAGCATTCTTGGCACTATGTCACTATACTTCTGTGGTACCATTACTTTGCTCTGCTCACATAAAAATATTCTAGCTTTATATCTCATCTCTTCTATTGTAAGCGGAAACCAATAATAGCGTTGACAGCGTTTGATTGGTTGCCAATAATTACTATAGAATGGCTCTGTTAATTATAAAATTAATGTTAGTACTAATTACCTTGTTTAAGTATTAAAATGTATTGCAAGTTTGGTATCTGGGAGCAATTTCTTTGCATTTAATAGTTTAAATGGTTTTGTACTTTTTATTTCTTCTTTTTCTTATTTAGATTTTCTATTATCCTCTTAAATAAATTTGATATACATTTGTAACATTTAATTAAAAAGTTTACTTGAGCTATATTGTAATTAGATAAAGCTACATAAATAGGTAACAATTAATACCAATATCAATATCTAAAATAATACAATCCGAGGTATTGAAATTATTGGCCCTCACTAAATTTAATTTTATATTGCAGTAATGGTTTTTATTTATGATTCATATCTTGGGTATCATAAAATTAAGGGCAAATGGAGACCTCAATTTTTTTCTCAGTCTATATCACACACAAATCATTGAAATTTAGTCGTTTCACTTTTTTCTCACCAAATGTACCGATTGATCTCTAGCAAGATTCTGAAAACTGATTTGAAATCGTTACGATGTCTACTTAAAAACTACTTTTTGTTTTGCTGATTTTACCTCTTAAATTTATACAAACCAAATTTGAAAAATTTTGACAAAAACTGTAAAATGCTGTAAAATTTTAAGTAGATATTGAGTTCTTGTTCCATAATTAGATTAGTCTGTATATTTAGTAAGGGGAATGTTCTAAATTTCTATGATTTCTGTATGATAGACAAAAAAAACAAAATTGTTGTTAATTCTATTTGATTAGAACTTAAATATTCATTATTAATCATTAAAAAAATATGTTCCTTTACTTATATGAATTTTAAAATGTAGTATTATATAATTATAGCAATAATAATAAAAAAAACATAATTTAAAATCTATATTTTTAGGTTATGAAAGAATTAGAAGAAAAAGAGTTAATGAAAGAATGTCTTGAAGCTATGTTAGATGAAGAGCATAACAAACCAAACGGTACTGCAAATGGTGATGCTCAAACGTAAGTTCCAAGTTAAAGTGTAAATATATTATTATAATATTATAATACTTATAAAATATATTTTAACCGTCAATTATTTATTAAATGGATCAAGCAGTTCTACCTCAATGATGACCCATAGACTTGATCATATGAGTTTAAATACATCTTGCAATAATGGTGACCAGTCAAGGCAATCTACAGTAAGTTGTTTAATTATTTATTTTAACAACAATAGTTATACCTATACATTGATTGAATGTTCTTTTAACTACATGTTTAATATTAAAGTACTGTAATTACATGTTTATTTTTTAATTTGGGAAATAAATGACAATTGTGTCAAAAAAATAATTGCTGATAAGGTGGGTATCTTGTAGAGTATCAACTTTGCTTTGGATGATAGTTTTGGGTGACTCACCCACAACTGGCTTAAAATTTGTAGTTTGATGTTAATATTACATTTGTAAGCATTAGTATGCTTGAAAAAATCACAGTGAATACAGTTTTGAGCAAGTTTGTGTAATTCAACATGTTGTAAATTTTTTATTTTAATACTTAGCTTATTTTTGTTGGAAACATTTTTGCCGTTTAAAGTTTATTCATTCTAAAAATGTGCCAAAATTTCTGTTTTTTAAATAAGTTTTGGAAGAATTATTGTTAACTAAAGAACAAAATAATAAAACAACAAGTATTGGCATAAAAAAATGTTTTCCAATTATTTACTGAATTTTTTTTAAAATAATAGATAAATAAGTAAAGTTTGAAGTTAATGTAAGTGTTGCGCGTCCTAAATAATGAATAAAACTAGGTACATCAGTACATGTTTCATTAAGTAAAACTTACATAATGAATATAAATCCTTATTTTAGTTTTAGCTCAAAACTATTTTTAAATTTTTATATCATTTACATAATGTTAAGATAGTATATATTTTAAGTTTTTTTGAAACAATTACAAAAACTTACAAATTACAAAACTACTGAGCTGTGTAAATTATAGAAATTGGTTCTTATTTTACTCATATTTTACTTTTCTTAATGATTGTACAAATGTTGAATTTTTAGTTTTTAAATTACACCTATCTAAAGAAGAAAAACTTCATTTCAAAAATGCTTCAATAAAAGTATCTAGAGCCAATGTTTTGAGTATAATAAATCTGAGTACTCCTTAAAACAGAAAAAGTGTAAGAAATAAAATCTATACATTCCTGGCTGTGCATTAAATGAAAAAAAAAATAAGATTAAAGGTTGGATGATGATATAAAATATTTTGCACTGAAAATTAGTAACCTAAATTTGTTTTATATAACTGATATTTTTTACTACACCTTGTAGTGTTTAAGTATCATTTTTTAAGTAACAAAGTACTGATTTATAAAAAAATTTATTTTATAAAAGTAAGTAGATACAGTTATATTTTATATGTACATGAATAGTTATAATAAATATTAATTAAAGTAAATTATAATTGTATCTACTTACTTTTACAAAATATATTTCTTTTTAAATTTGTGATTTGTTATAAAAAATGATACTTAAACATTAATAATTTAATAATTTTGCGATAATTAAATAAGACAATATTTAATATAAATTATTTTTGTTATTACTGATTACAATTGTTCACATGATAGGGATCTAGGATATTTTTCTGTGGCCAATTCATCTTCAAGGAATTTTTTTGGACTTTTAAATTTAGTATCACACATTATTACAATCAATTATAAAATATTGTATAATCAAAAAATTTTCATTCATAATTAAATAAACATGTAGATTATAATACTTGTGATAACTCTTAGGTTTTATAAAACTTTGAAAATTAAAGAAAACAATTACAAATAAGTAAATTTCAAATAAGATTTGGTGTATTTTGGCAAAACAGCTCGTGGTAAAATAGTTCAACAGTAAAATGTTCATTACCAACTTTAAAGCCTTACAACAAGTATTTAAATTTTTATGTTTATAGTGTCATATAACTGATTTCATAAATTTAAATGTGGACGTAGTAAGTTTTGTTTATTCAAATAACAATAATAATAATAAAACTTACGTACACTTATATGAAGAGAATATTTTATGAGGTAGTAAAAAATAATTTTAGAGAAATTTAGAGTGTAATGCGTGTTGTATTTTATACTGATCAAATGTATCATTATAATGATACTTAAAAATAGTAAAAGTAAATTTATGTATTCAATTTGGTTTTTGTTACTATTAATTAATGCCAAATTTTACCAGAAAGGCTGTTTAATATGGTGGTCTTATCAGATTTTTTTTAAATGTTCTAAAATTTTAGATTCTGGGTGTAGCAAAGAATGAATTGGTTTTCAGTTTTTTTCACATAATGTGTGTTATTTATTTTTATGACTACGAAACCACAATAACTTTTTCAATAATGCTCCAATCTTAACACAGTACCAGTTTCTAGAACTCAACTTTGTCGCATGGTACTTTTATATTATTTATACATTGTCATTTTTCTTAATAATATTGCTTATACCTATGATATTAATGTGTATTGAGCGTTTTAAACCAAGTGCTAATTGATTAATTTAATTTTATACTTGTGTTTCAGAGTACTTTAAATCCAGATGCAGCAGAATTTGTACCTTTAGCAACCAGGTCTTTAAATAACGCATCTGTAGTTGTGGCAAGTCCTTCATAAAGAACTAATAGATTATTATTAAACTTAGTTTATATATTATATATAAACTATATAAGTAAACTATATATTAATCTATCATCACAAAGTAAAATATATTTTCATATTAAAACATAATTTAATTATTATTAAAACGGCTGTGGTGGGATTTTTTAAAATCTTCATTAAACTCATAGTTATTTTTCACTTAAATAAAACGTCATATGCCTAAATTTGATTAGTAAAAAAAAGTTAAAAGTTTTACTTAAACTGTAATTATCAAATTGTTTAGTACTTGGATCCATTTTTAATTTTATTTTGTTATTAAAAATGTATCATGCAACATTAACAAAAACAAATCGGTTAAATTTTTTGAGCTTGCCAACTGGTCATTTTTTTTCAATTAATTTTACTTTATTTCATATTAATTTATTGATTAAGTCTGTATTATTTTAGTACTAAATTGGTTGTTTTTTTTTCTAGCTAAGTAGTGATATATTAAATTTAATCATAGATTCTTTTTTTTTTTTTTAGTAACTTATTATATTTTAAAATTTTATGTATTTGTGTCTCCAACATTAAAAATAATTTTATTTGTTCACTTTTTATTTTATTTTGATAGTGTATGATCAATGGTTTTATTTTATTATCTTATCCAATTTGATAAAAAAATACTGTTTATGCATTCATGTACATGTTTCAAAAGGACTCATTCTTTTGAATGTTTTTTTTAGTTTAAACAAGTCTTAATATCTTTTTTTTTTTTAATTTTATTAAAAACTGTCTTAATTGACTGTCTTAAAATACATTTCTATATAAAAGTAAATTTTTATATTTGATTTTCACTCTGCAGAAATCTTTTTTAAAAATAATTTTTGAAAAGTACAAGTATGTAATTTATGAATATTAGTATCGAACCTAAAAATACAAAAGATCACTTACCAGCTATGTTTTTTTTTGTGTTTTGGAGTACACTAGACCATAAAAAATGTACAAACAGTGTATTGGTGGTACTACCTACTGATATTTTGCGGTTAAGTGTTATTTGCCACTAATAATTATTAAAAAACTAGTTGTCAAGCAATCTTTAGTTTTTATAGTCAATGACGCTAAGTTATGTTATCAGTTATGTTTAAGGGATAATATAAGTATTTTTATATGTCTTAACTTACTTTTGTAGTTTTGTTAAAAAATCTGTGTGTGGTAATGTATGGATAAATTAAATAATTTAAAAAACTCATATTTAGCAATGTTTAGGTTTAGTTTACAATAATTTCTACTGACATTTTGTGTTAGCTGCTTTTTAATATTTTAATTAGATTTATGTCATCATCGTGGTTTTGGGGATAATAAAATTAATTAATCTTGGATAAATCTACTTGCTTTGTCAATTCTTTAAACATTATAATAGCTATTTGAATAATTAATGTCTGAAAATTTGCGATTTGTATTTAAATATCTTATTACTGGTTTTTAATAAATGGATGCTTTACATTTAAACTATAGAATACTAAAGAACTATCCAAATTCTTCTGAGTTTTGATTGTACAAATTCTTGTTAATCTTTACTATATACATTCTGGGTTGGCCACTCATCCAAGTGAACATTTTAAACACCGGTGTATTATTAATTTTTTTTTAATTTTAGTGTGTTTTGATTCCAAGTTGACAAATTAATATTATAACTATTCATTATTGTTACCTACCTTACATTTAAATAGTTTATCTTGTACTTTAATATTAATATATACATTATACCAGTAAGTAAATTTGTAATCTGTAAATGTCATTTATGAGTTAATTTAAGTACAGTATAAATCTTATGTTTAGATACGATAAAATGTGTAATATTTTATGAAACACTTGGAAAACATTACATTTTTTATTGATCTAAGTTATTTGTTAATCAATTTATAGGTAGGTTTAATGTAGTGTACACGTTTGTGAATGTAATAAATTTTGTGATAAGCTAAAGGTTTGTTTTTCTATTACAAACCCAAATGTCTGATCTGATTTCCTTTTGAAGAATTTTATGTACACATGGTTTTACATGATGGTTTTTTAGTAAACTGTTGAAAATCATGTTTGAGAAATGTAATATTTAATCACTTTTAGTTAATACTTGGGGCAAGATTGAATACCCCTCGATTTTTTTTCCGTTTTATCACACCTTCTATCCAGGAATTTAGATGTTTACCTTGCCAGTCAATCCAATTAATCTAACAATGTAACAAGGATTCTGAAAACTGATTTAATAAATTTGTCTCTAAGCCTACTTGTTGAAAACTACTTTTACAAAATATGTGCAAAATAAAAATCGTCTTAATTTATTAACAAACCAACAAACATGGAAAATTTAAGACGGTATTTTAATAAAAAATATTAGTATGTTGTTTTCAAGTAGATTTCATGGCGAGTTCAAATCTGTTTTTGAATCCTTATTGTTGCATCATTTGATCAACCGGTACAATTGACAAGATTTGTCTAAATTCCTATGATTTTTGTGCCCAATCATTTATTTAGCATCAGCTCTTTGCAGAGTCCCACTACTAGGGTTTTTTTGATTTCAATTTGAATGCGGGAGACTTGCATAAAAAATAAGTTGAAACCTGATCTGTGTGCCCTAAAAATGTTGACACTTTTACAGTAAAAAAAAAAAAAACCGATATTATAAATGAGTTTTTACTGCAAAATTAGTTTTGGTACAATTGTACAATGTTTGACACGTGGATGTGTAATATTCGCGTGGAAACGAAAGCTCACATAAGACACTAATGACTAAATTTACTTTGTCACGCAAAGACACATAAAATATTGTAGCGATACAATTCACATAATGCAATTTGTGAATTGATGCACATGATGCAATTCGATACAAAAAATATGTAGCCAGGTTATGAACTCTTAATTATTATTAATGCTTTTAAACTAAATAGTAAATTTAACATACTTTCCCGACTTTTGTTTAAAATGCTATAATATGATGTATGGACTTATCGTTTTCTCCTCTAGGACCATATTAGGGAAGCGGATTTTTTCTTACAAAATCCTAAAATACAATTTTAATTTTTACAAAATGATTAGAATTCTAAATTAATAAAGTTCTTCCTATATAGTTGTCGTAGCCCGGACGTTGAGGAATTTAAATCAGTTGTACCACAGTCCCGATATAATAAGAGAAACAAAAAAAGAGTAGACTCCAATGGGCTGCAAGGCGTGCGCACATAGAGGGAACGTTGGTGCGGGCTGTTGTCAATGTGGAGCTCCGCAAAGAGAAGACCTTTGGTGCGCCCTAGGCCAGCCAAAACGGGAAGAAGAAAGGTGTCCAAAATAGTATAACGGTTGTTCCAAATGGCATGACCATCGGCATTGGAAGATTTATATTATGTTTGAATGTACGATCTTAACGGTAGATCACAAAGAATATACATATATATATTGTATTGAACTGTCACCCGGAGAGTTCTCTCTCTCTCCGCGCGCATGCAAAATTTCTGCTCGTTCCGATGATGACGGGTGATTTTTGCCAGATTCGTTTACGGACGAAAGCAATTTTAACAAACAAGACTTTCGTTTAACGGCGGCATTTTACGGTGTCGTGGCAGCATCAATCGTCATGGTTACGTGCCGCGCAAAACGAAAACGTGTTTCGTGTTGGCGGCGACTGGACTGGACCACCTCCAAGACGCTCTGACCGCGCGCGACGATGTCGTCCAGCAGCAATGCGAACGACGAACACGGCCGTAGTAAGTGTGCAGTGTCTTTTTGAGAGAGAACGCGCCGGATTTTTGCAGGGTGACGGCCGAAGTTTGAAATCCCGATCGAGGACTTTTCGCGTCCGCCGCTGACAACAGCTCGTCGTTGTGTGTTTACTTACGCTCAAAATCGACGCGTTCCCCCTGACCGGACAAAGTATAATGTTACATCCTCTCGGGATCGCATCGGAGACGGAGGAGGGTTGTTTTTGAGGGCGCTTGCCCCGCCCGGGCGTTTACGGGTCTCATCATCCGCCGATGCTGTAGGAGAGAAAAAAATGTTTTTTAAATGCCTCGGGGGGGGACATTGTATGTATATCATTTGCCTGGCCGCATTCTTTACATTTAGTCGGACGGAAAATCTGCCGAGTTTGTAATTGTTTACACAAATGGATGCCGGGTATTTTTACTTTTTTACTCCGTTAGGCCTCGACAAAAGATTATTTGCCTCGGGGGGGCATCCAATATATAAAGTCCGATCACGACCCTCACTAAATCCTCACTTCGGCTTCGCACAGCCGCCAGACCCGACCTGTGGGGTTCGTGTCGTCTGTCCGTGGCGTTCAGCGTGTTTCTGGCTTCCGTCCAGACGGCCATGTTGAGGGACAATCTCGGAATAGCGCTGTTGTGCATGTCCGAGCCTACGGGGGACCAGACGTGCGAGGCGAACGACGCGACCGTGCCGACGCTACCGTGGTTGACCAACAAAAAAGTACGTGCACCACTCTCCGTATACGCGGGAGTTAAAATAACCGATAACGTATCTTCCGAAGCTCAAGGCGTCTACAATTGGCCTGGCACGAAAATCTCAGATAGCGCCTACGGGTACGTCCGAAATAACAGTTTGGCAGGGTTCAACTTTTGAGTCACTCCAAACCCCCCACCCCTCACTCCCTTTCGCGTTCCATAAAAGTACGCGTGATCGCCCTTCTCGGGCAATCTCGCCTGTAAAATTCCTCCGACCGAAACTCGTAGTGACACAACGCCGTCTCTTACGTTGAACCCTCCCTCGATGTCCCTCGATGTCCCTTCCTTCCTTTATTCTATTACTCGTTGTCTGAGTCGTGTCCTCGTGCCGTTTTGTATTTGGTCTCCATTTCGTTGCGTTACCACGTTGCACGTTGCAGCACTCCTTCGAACCTCCGCACAAAAATATTATAACACACTGTTAAATTGTATTTTGTTCCGCTGCAGAACTGTGAATTCCAGTGGGACACGACGACACAGGGCCGCATGTTGGGCGCGTTCCTGTACGGGTACATACTGACAACGATGGTGGGCGGTCACATGTCCAACAGCTACGGCGCCAAAATCCCGTTCATGTGCGGCGGAGTCGGCAACACCGTCTTCCACTTGCTGTGTCCGATGGCCGTGTTGGCGCACCGGGAGTTGTTCTTCGCGTGCCGTTTCCTCCAAGGGATATCCGCGGTAAAATACGACGATCTCTATAAAGCAAACTTCAAAGTATATTGTGTTTAGCTCGATTCGAATTGTTTTTGTAATTTTCGTATCGCGTTTTACGTTAAACGTAAAAGTGTTGCTTCCTGCCCAGATAAATACCGCGGTGGAAGACGCATTAAACTAACTATTACGATAATATGTTTTGCAGGGCTTGATGGTGGGGCCCTTCTTCCAGTTGTTCAGCGCGTGGTCGTCCGACGAGGAGTCATCGTCCCTGCTGACTTTCGGTTTCAGCGGTTTTTCTTTCGGCACCATTTTGGCGTACCCGATGAGCGGTCAGCTGTGCGGCACTAACGTCTACGGTTTTGGAGGATGGCCGCTTGTTTATTACGTACCAGGTACATTTGAATACTTATTGATCATATATTTGAAGAGCTGAAATTTAAAAAAAAACATCGGGGGACTAATTTGTAATAAGCCCCCTCCCCCTGAGACAGGTAATGCTGTTTTTTTAAAACAGTTGGCGGACTAGATTGACCAGGAGCTCCTCTAAATTTTGCCTAGATTTTGCCATTGATTTTAATATTATATATTATTAAGTAGGTATTATACTTAATAACAATAAATAAGTATATCATTATAGTATAATCAATGATACGAGTTGATATTGTTAATGTATAGTTTATATTGCTCGTATGCAATAAAAAACAATTTTAACGAAAAAGTAAAATCGACTGCAAAATCGAAAAAAGTTCAAAATGAATTAATTATAATAATTGAAATGTATTAAATGAAAACAAAAATGTTTGGTATCACTTTTTTTTTTTTTTTTTTTGGAGTCGGTGCCGTCCAAAAATTTGGTCACTGTTTACCCAAATAGATACCTACTAATCATATAAGAATTGATGAACTCTTTTCAGCGTGTATATCGGTTTTGTTCATCATATTTTGGTATCGATATTTGTACGACGTACCTGACAACCATCCTAATATATCTCAAGAAGAATATGATTACCTGTTGGAAAACGTCGGAATATCTGATGAAGTAACAATATAACATTTTATGTATATTTTACCTATGTATACTATTGAATAGTATACTTTAATATAAAATAATAGATATTGTTGTTAAATTCAGGGATTTTCTCATGGTCAATAGAAGTACTTGCGGTACAGTAAATAGGCGCATGTATAGGATGTTTAATGATTAAATATTAAATATTAGGTTTGAAAATTTAGTCTAGTTCTACTAGTGTAAGGTAGGTATACATTTTTAAATTTTTGTGCATCATAAAAGAATTTTTACAATTTTTATATTCAATTATCATTAAAAAAATTTAAACTATTTTAAGTTTTTTTCAGTAAGATGTGAAGATGAAACTTCTGACCCACATCCTATTAAAGCAGGCGTCCCTCAAGGCAGTATTCTTTCCCCGACTCTCTATAATATATATACAGCAGATCTACCACAATCTATCAACACTACTCTAGCTACCTTCGCCGATGACACAGCCATAATATCAACCAACACTGAAATAGCCACCACTACAAACAACCTCCAAAATCACCTAACCCAACTACAAGATTGGTTCAGCTTATGGAAAATTAAAATTAATGAAAATAAATCCACTCACATCACTTTTACCCTCAGGCCTACAACAATTCCTCCAGTTTATATAAATAACCAAACAATTCCCATTGGCGATTCTGTTAAATACCTAGGACTCCTTCTCGACAAAAGACTAACTTGGGCTAATCACATCAAAGCCAAAAGAACTTCCCTTAACCTCAGGCTTCACAAATTAAGACCACTTCTTCGATCCAAAATCTCTTTAAATAACAAAACACTAATATATAAACAAATATTACGTCCAGCAATGACCTACGGAATTCAACTGTGGGGTACCACTAAAAATTCAAACCTAACCAAATTCCAAGCGTTCCAATCAATATCTCTGCGTGTCCTCTCTAATGCTCCCTGGTATGTCAGCAACCGCACCCTACATCATGATCTTAACATACCATCAATATCCACTCTTGCCTCTTATCATTATAACAAATTTCATAAAAATACCTTTAACCATCCAAACCCACTCATATCTAAACTTTCTTCTTGCACAATACCTGATAACCCCCCTCGTCGCCTCAAACGCAAATGGCCGCGTGATTTATTAAATAATGCCTAGCGCTATTATTATTAAGTTACCTCCTCACTAAGTTTAAATTGGAAGTAGTGTCACTGGACACTCCCTTCCCTCAAGATTTTCATGTCCTGTATGAATATATCTCAACATATTTACTTATTATATAAATTGTAATTGTATATAGATTGTAAATTTTCTAAATAAATAATATAAAAAAAAAAAAAAAAACTATTTTAAGTGAAAAAAAAAAAAAAAATCGAAGCTTTGCTATTAAATATGATATGTAATCTGGTCTATAATTCATACAGAGACATTACGAGATTCATTTTGACGTAGATTATACATGTTTTGCATTTAATTTAATACCAATATTCCTGCACATGTAAATTAAAAAAAAAAATTTTTAAATAAACTCCAATAATTTATTGCCCAATCAGCTTTTACACTTTGTAGATACTATATAGCTAAAAATTATAAATTAGGTAACTATTTGACTTGATTTTTTTATTTCTTACTCGCTTATATTGCCCTTCTCAATATACCTCTCAATACCTTCTGTAAATTGTCATCTCATGCAACAAACGTAACTACAGTTTTTAATAATTGAACTATTTCGGGTGGTGCGTATTTTTTAGCCTAGTACAATACCATGGAAGTCAATATTTACTTCGATGCCGTTCATCTCGTACATGGTGTGTTACTCAGCATTTTTATGGAATATCTTCACCATGATGAACAGCATGCCAATGTTTATGCGGACCATATTGAACATAAAACCTAAAGAGGTAATCGTAAATCCGTGGAGTTTAGTTAAGTACCTATTAAGTAAATACTTTTTTTATAATAAAATACAGTGTTAAAATTAGATGTATTTACATGTAACCTAACTGCAAATAAATAAATGCAATAAATCATATAGTTGGTAGGTACCAATGTTACTAGTTTAGTTATTACCTACTTATTATAATGTATAATAAGTATAAACTTATCTAATGTTTGAGTTATAAAAGTAAAATACCTATTATTTACATGTATGAAACATAAATATAATCAAAATAAGTAATTTATATTAACGTGTAGGTACTATATATTATTTTAAACCTTTTTATGTTGATTAAGTTTCTATATGGACAATGTTTTTAGTGAATATTCGCTGCGTTTGAAAAATTTATAGGCAGGACTTAGGGAGGCTTAGAGAAAATTGAGGCTGAGTGCAAATAATTTTGCAGGATTTTTTTAATATTTAAAAAACTCTAAAAAAATACTAACTGAGTAGACTGGGGGGGGGGGGGGCTATATCCCTTAAAATTTAATTAACTGCACTTCCTCAGCAAATTATTTAGGCAGTGTTCCTAACAGTAAATAACAAACAGTTTATTTTATTATTTTATTATTAATGTTTATAAATTTGATTAGTATGTACAACAATTCTATGAACATGAAGTTTGCATACTTATTGTTTAGTAAAAATTTAAAAAATTTAAGAAAATCATTAGGTAAATAAAATGAAACCAAGATTGTAACTGACAAACAATAAGACATTTTTTTTGTTCTATGAAACTCAAGCTGTTTTATTTTAGTGGATACACAATAAGTAAATTTTAGACCACTGCAGTGTATCCAATGGACTACTATGTACTTTGCACACCGATACTATAGATACTTACTTAAAAAATAGCCTGAATTACTAATATAGAAAATGACTTTTTAACCTCTATAACTCAGTATTAAACTATATTTACTATGCAGATTACAACTTTATAAGCATAAATTTGATGCATGAATTAAAAAAAATTTGAACTCTACCTAATGTACACCTACTTGACAGATAATGTAAAGTAGAATCATTTATTAACTTTTGTATCAAATTTTTTTCTATATTTCAATATTACATCTAATTTTGAATACTGCAGGTAGGCTGTTATAAATATTGGATGTATTAAATAAGAATTTTTTTTTTTTTTTTTAGACTGGTTGTTTGTTTTGCATACCGTTCGTCTTGACATTTATGGTTCGAGTTTTTAATGGTAAAACGTACCCGATAATCAGAAAACATTTAGGACTGTCTAATACCGTAAGCAGAAAGCTGTACTGTCTTATTGGTAATTACTAATTAGTAATGTATATTGGACAAATGTTTGTTGTTTAAATACTTTTAAATGTGTAGCAACTATTATATATTTATAGAAATAGGGTAGTACCCACTTAATAGTTTTTGTTAATAACCTATGTAAATCTTGTATTTTCTTTAGATGATTCTATAGTTAGGATTTAGAAGACATAACTAATAATTTCTGACCCGAATAACAAACGTATACAGTAGCGTGTATCTACTGCAAATTATTACCTATTTAAAATTCTACAATTTTTCATCAATGATATTTCTCAATGGGCCACACCCCTAACGACCTTCCTTGTACGCCACTGCCAATAATAGCAATGACGGGACACACAAAAACTTGGAAATACCTTCTTAGGGTAGCTATTAAACTCATATTTCTACAATAAATAATTATTATATTAAAATATTTTATTTACGTAAAAATAAGCAAACAATATTGTACGTATATTTTCTTGACAACAGGAAGTCTGATGATTGTTGCGTCACTCACGTCTATCATTGTCACGCACAACGTGACTAAATGGCACATGGTTGCTGCCATCACGGCAAACTTGGCTTTGGGTGATTTTGCCTACTCTGGTGGCTTTTTTCCAACGTTGCTTGATATAGCTCCCAACTATGCTGGTTTGTTGTCCGGCATTTCCACATTCGTTGCGTTCATGGCTGCCTGTCCCGCGACTCTGGTCAACAGCATTGTCGTTCAAAAGGTTTGACATAGAATATTATTATACCATTAATATTACTCCGTATATTGACTATTAATTACTTGACTGCCATAACATCCATTTATTTGAGTGTCAATAGATTTTCCTAAAATGCCATGATATTTCAACTAAACTTGCCACAATCGGCTAGGTTATAAATTGCATTTACAATTTCTAAAACATTGTACAACTTGTAACTTGATGAAATAACTAATTTTTTTCAAGAACTAATGAAAAAAAAAAAAAAAATTGTCAAATTTGTACAATCCAATTCTGATATCAAAATCATAATAAATGAGATTTGTAACATGGGATTTAAAATTTAAAAAAGGGCGTCTGATGATAGAGTGAAATTTTTAGTATTCACGTATTATTTTTTCATAATTAATGTACCTAACAAGAAAATTGCTTACAACCAAGGAGCAGCCCATAAAAAAAATTAATTTTACAAATTGGATACTTTAAAACGTAAATATTATACATTTTTTAGAACACCAAGGAAGAATGGAATACGGTTTTGCTTATAATTGTAATTATGTTCGCGTTTTCAATGCTTTTGTATTTGTCATTTGGATCAGCATCGTTACAGAAATGGTCTGTTGTTCAACCAGAACTTCCCGAAGGAACCACATCACGTTCAACATTACTATTGACCCGATCATATCGCATGTCCAGAAACATGTCAATGAAACATCCGACACATGTCTTTTAATGATGAAACTAAAAGATCACTCAGTATTGGAATGTGTGTATGAAATATACTTTATATTATATTTATGGTTTTGAACTAATTTTGTTGCCACTTGTCTTTGATGAGCACCAATCACTTGAAACCAATTTTGCAAATAACTGTATTTAACCCACTACCCAAATGAAACAAGTAATCTAAAATTTTAATCAAACAAGAAAATCTGCAATATCATACATCAGATTTGTAACATATCATAAATTCTTAAATTAAATTGGATTAGACCTTTTAAGAGTAACTAGAAATAAATTTTTAATTTATTTCAATTTGCTAAACAAGTCTTGTTTTAAAATTAAGATTGTAACTATCAAAAGTCATCATAATTATGAACAGACAATTTTGCATATAGAATGTTGTTTTTCCAGTAGATTATACTCAGTTTGTTCTTCTGTCGACATATTTAATGGTATCATATTTGCATGATTTTCAAAAGTATTTTAATTTTCTTGGTTCATTATCTATATTATGTTCAGCCACTTTAATTCAAACTAATTTTTGTCATTTCAGTCCAATTGGAATCTCAATTGAAATCCGTTATGGGTTAAAATACAAAATATATACCTTGATGTAATAGATATTTTAACAAAATAGTTATTAGAAATTTGTAGACTGGTTTGTTGATCGTCAATCATTAATATTATTAAATTTAAGGTAAACAGGATTATCAAAACAAACTCATATCGAGGTACAAATAATTACAATAAATATTTGTATTTTAAACATATCTTGTAAAAACACATTAAAGTATACTAGTAAATCTGTTAAAATTTCAATTATGACTTTGCTACTTGGTGTACATTTGTTTAGTAACTGATTAATACTACAAAGCATATATAAACATTAAGTGATTGCACTAAAAATATCATAATTAATTCAGTTGTAACATGGGTATTTTATCATAACAAATCGTTTAGTCTAAACCTTCACTTTTAACCTGGTAAAAATAAACATTGTATGAATAGAGGTGAATTTATGGTTCAGATGTACAATATAAAAGTTTAAAAATTAGTAATTATTGTTAATATCAATACAATTTAATTTATTACAATTTTGAATTTATGTACTCGAGGAGTTTCAGGTGTTCTGTTTTTAAATCTGAAATCATGTTGCGCTTACATTGAATACGTACAACATTAATACTATAGTTACAAAAGTACACATTATTATTCATTTGAATGGATTATAATGTATAATACATAATTTAAACAATAAATAACAAAAAAAGAAAAAGATCTGTTCACTGAAATAAAATTATTAAAAATTACTTCAGTATAATAGTATAGACATTTTAAACAGTCCCTGTTTTATAAAACCCTGTAGTGCTACATTATTGTCTATTGTCGAGAATACCGATTGTTGCTAATTTCTGATGGGAACAATGGACTATCTTCTACAATATTTTACCATGATTTTATTTATTCAGTCACGTAGAACTTTTTTTATGGAACTAAGCACAGATCTTTTGTTATCTCCAGCCACCTTATTGAAATCAAATTTAGAATTAATTCAAAAATAGATACAGTTTTTTTTTTTTTACCACAGACTTATGTTTAGTAAAACTTGAGACTCAAAATCCTCTTTCACCTTCCCACTACTTCTATCACTTGTGCACCTCCAACTATCAAAAACATAAAAACTAATCGGGTTAGTTGTAGATATAATATTATTCTTAAAACTAATTGTACAAATATTTTAAAAATGCATCGATAGTTTTGTCTTTAGTATAGTTAATTAATATCTTATTATCTAAAATATTTTTGTTAAGCAGTTATAAATTATAAATGTGAAATCGTTTGCACAATTTTATAGGATACGTAGTAATTTTTCAGTCTAGATAAAAGCTGTATGTATTAAAAGGTGTTCAAATTGATATCCACGGTGGCTGATTCATTTTATGTAATGGTACATAGGTCATGTTTATTGGAAACACGATGGGTAGTTCAGTCACCATCATTTCAATCATTTTGGAGTGAATCAAATGGCTGTAACACAACGTGATGAATTAACTTCTAATCAGACAACACATACATGCATAGGCACCAATTAACCAACTTAAACAAAAGAAGAGATTCTCAGTTTGATTAAGTTTTTAGTCACTTAGATTAGATTTTCAATGTTTTCTATATTTTGGTTTCAATTATTGTTGAAAGTATTCAAGTATATCATACATGTGACAGTAAAATCAATAAAAAAACCCTATTTTGTTTGATAATTAAAATAGAAAATTAGTCACAAAATCTATTTAAACTGCGATTGTTAAGGCGGTTGAAAACGGCAATTTTCTTTCTCTGTCCGCCACACATAAATTATAGGACAGTTTTTACTACTCCCAACATACCAATCAATCTATTAATGCGTTCTCTAAGAATCTGTAAACTGATTTTAATTCGTCCGCTTTGCATTTGTCGAGCTGCTTTTTTTATTTTCTTGTCATACTTTTTATAAGAATAAAAAATTTGTGTTGATTTTTTAAATTTAATTAGTAAAATTTTAGAAGATGAAATGAAAAATGTGCCTTGACGGAGGCAAAGCAGATGTGATCGTTTTTTTATTGTACACACATAGCCGAAAAAAAACTTGGAATAACAAACGACTCACCCAGATTTTCCAACGAGGAAACCGGCAGGAATGTTTGCAGTCATTTGACTTTCGTCATCGATCATGTGTATGTACTCCGAATCATCATTGATGTTGTTGTCCGTGATGACAATGGCTTTTGCTCCAGCCTTTTCTGATATTATAGTCTTCTTCAAGAAACTACATTTTCTATTGACAAAACGTATTATAAAACATAATACAGTGTATTAGTGCTTTTGTTTGGCACTAAAAATAAAAATACGAACCCTCTTTTGACAAACGCCACTTTTCCTTGAATTTGTTTCGCGTTTTTAGGCGTTTCACAGCCGTAGTGAGGATCAACGAGTACTAGTTTTGATTTGGTGGTAGGAAAATGAGTCTGATGCTTCAAAAAACAAAAATGTAAACGCGTTGTATTAACTGTATGCATTTGTTTAATCGTACAGACAAACGCTTGTAGGCCACAATACAATACAATTTATAATAGGTTCACGCGGACGTTTCACAAGAGTGATTTACCAATTAACCGGAGCAGGCAAACATCTCAAAAGTAGACGTACCTCGGACGGAATATTTTTTTTAAATAGTTTTTTTTTAAAAACTAAAACAAAACAATATTGATTTCAGTAGCTCTCACATAGGGGATCCTAATAGCGCTCCCTTATGTTTATACAACTTATGTTAACAAGCTATTCATCAACAATGATTTGACCCGTACTGGCAACCTCCCTCAAATATATACTTTCTACGTACGACGCTGATTGATGGTTTACACGATTGTACGGAGAGAGCCCGAACGGTCGCACGGTTAACCCGGCGGCAAATCGCTCGGTCTGTGAAACGACCAGTTTGAAATACAAACGAAAAACAAACACGAACGCAGCAATACGGTCGGCGGGACAGCGTTTTAGTCGGGCGCACACACAAACAGATGGTTATTTACAAAAGGCGATCCGAAGGTTTTGGCCGGCCGTATGCGGTACGTGTACTGAAGCTCGGCCGGGTCAGTTATCTCGAAGAATATGTCGCCTCCGTACTCGTGCTCTTTGATGTTAGCGATGCTGGTGTGACCGGTGACGACTGTAAAAACGGATTTTGACAATTTATCACGGTTCATTATTATTATTGTTGTTATTGGCACCGGGAGGGACGGACACTCACGGAAGAAGTTGATGACCGTCAGCGAGCACAGCAGAACGGCGTTGACGGTCAGAACGATATGGCGGCGCGCCGAAGAAGTCGTCGTCATCTCGGAGTCGCGGAAAACAGGACGTGCTGCTGCTGCTGCTGCTGCTGGCCGTCAATGACGCGGCGTGACGACTTGCGTGGTGTGGCCAACGGCCGTGTCCAGAACTGCGCCGAGCATTTCGCACAACTTATTATTACGAATATTATTATTTTACCAACCACATAGACACGACAATACATGTGTTGTTATTATTGTTACGTCTATGGCGCCCACCTGTTCACTAATGAAACAAATACACGACAACCACAACAATAGTTCACAAAACCATGACGACGGCGTTATCAAGAATACTACTAACCGACGATAACGGCTTGTTGTGATATATAATCGTAACGAACGGCGACGTAGATAAAATAAATGTTCAAAAAACGGAAAAAGTTTAAGATAATAATAAAATTAAAAAAAAACAAAAACTTTATAGTTCGCGCGGGTGGTTTGACGGATTACACGCTTTGGTACTGAACCCTACAGAGCGCTTAGGTTTTGGATGGGTTTGCAGGAAGTTGTGGTTCAAATGCGTTATTTAACATCTAAAAGCAACGATCGCCTTAAATAATTTGCTTGGACTGCCTTATTGCCTTCGAAAATTCGATTCTGAGCGAGCTCAGTTGTCTATAGTATACGACCCGGTACATTTTTCGAGATCTTCTATAAGTTCTACTTAGCTCAAAAACTTTCGAAAAATCCCTTGAAACTTTTAACAAACCTGTATCATGTGTTCCTCCTTAGTTTCATAACCGTAACTTTTTCAATTTCGTACTTTCGAATCCGAGACACCTCAAAGTACCATCAGAGTTCATAGACCTTTCATTAGAGATACCATAGATTAAATATACTAGTATTAGTATATTCAATCTATGGGGAGATACCGACTTTAAAAATCGAAGCATTTATTATACCCTTAGGGCTTAGGCCTTGTTCACAGAGAAAAAAAAAATACATCATTGTAAAATCAATACACATTCTTTGCTGCGCTCAGAATCTAAAAAAATGTTGTCACTTTTTTTTGTGCCGTCCAACATAATATAATTAAAAAGCCGGAGTCACTGTAGGTCGCGGTTACTAGTTTGGCGGAGTAACGACTACGCTTCGGGCGGGTCACTGGTTTGGAAGTTATGGATTTAACGTATTTTTTAAAACGATTCTGAGCAAAAACTCGATAACGGACAGTGGGAAGTTGGTTAAATGTTGATTATACGATTTGTAAATAAAAAAAAAAAACGCAAAAAAGTTTTCAAATATCGAGGGTAATCGAACCCGTAGTTATAATAGATTAACAATAAACATTGTAACGCCTTATAGCATAGTAGTTCCGTTTTATCGTTACTTATTATTCAGGTTTTTGGAAACCACTGGTCGGGGATTTTATTGAATTTGGTTGCTGATGATTGTAAAATTTGTTTTACATAACATATTAAGTTTTCAAGTTTTAAAAAATAAAACTGGGTTAGTAACAAAATTTAAAAAAAAATCACGAATATGACCAATTTTTGCCGATTTTCCAACTTGGACAAAAAAGAGCGAAAATTCTCTCGTGTTATTTTTCAATTTTTTTAGTCACATAGGCCACGTCAACTACGTACTTCAAATCTTATATTAAAATTTCAAATCTTTTACTTTAAAAATAAAATTTTTATTGAAAAAAACCACAAAAACAAAAATGGAAATTTTTGAAAATGTCAAACTTCTATATTTGGCTCGAAAATTATCGAAACATTTTGAAATTTGTATCAAGCCTTACGTACATGAACATACAATGAACTGCGTCGATTTTACCATGATAAGAAGGATGATTAAGAGGGTAGAGAGGAGTGGCTTCACCTTGTCGGTCTTTAGAAGTTGATGATGATTTAAACATAAGTCCAAAGTCAATACAAATAATTGATTTATCACTCAATAAAAAAAAAGAGGATGTTTTTTTGTTTATTGTACATAACTCAGTTGAGATTGCATTGTACAGGGTAGTGGCTATTAGTAATAACTTACCTTTATGTATATAAGAATAAAGAAAACAATCTTGATATAGATCTATATAATATGACGTATTTCGAAATACGTCATACTTCATACAAATTATGCATATTATTATAATACAAATTATTCTATCTTAAAATCAACTAATCAATTTACACTTTTAGATTCTGAGTATAATCGTTGATTATAAATGGTATAATCAATGTTACCGTAACAAAGAATTTATTGGTTTTCACATGATGTGTATTTTTAATAGGTATATGGACATAGACGGTACTTTGAGGTGGGGTCATAGACTTAAGCGTAAAAAAATTAAAAGTTACAATAAGAAAAAACTAAGCAAAAATTTAGAAAAAAACGGCAAACGTGATTTTGACATAATCGATTTAGATTTTTGGCACAAACTTCTACAATAATGATCGGAATTAGCTCAAACTTTCACATATTATTAAAATTGATAACAAACATGTCTGATACAAATTTCAAGTAATTTTGAAAATGTTCGAGCTAAGTATGGAACTTTAAAATTGTCAAAAATTAAAAATTTTTTTTCGTAACTTTTGTTGGATAAAAAATTTAATTTTCCACAAAAAAATTTGAAAATTTAATACAAGGTTTCCAACATATAAATGCATATGATACTAAAAAAATTCGAAAATCCATAGTCACAATTTAGTTGCTTAAAGTTGGAAAATTGTTGAAAATTGGTAATACCTTTGACTATTTTTGGGAAAAAAAATTCGTAACTTACACAAATTTGTTATTTATGATTTCAAAACTAAATATTATATATAAGACAAAATTTGCTATCTGAACAAAATAATCCGCACAATACAATACCGAACGCGTACAAAAAAAGTATTGAAAAACCGCGGTGTTATTTTGATTATAACAATGATACTGTTGTGCAATTATTACTATAATCTACTTATCTACCATCTTTGTTGATATTCCTCAAAGTACTTAAGGAAGATGTCATTCTCAATAACTAAAATTAGAACATCCACTTACTCGTTGGTTTTTTGTTTTTGATCAATAAAAATTATATTGTTTATCAGGAAAAATGTTGAAAATTTTGTACATTAATTTTTTGAGTTTTTTAAGTTTTATACCCACTTAGCTCTAAAGTTTTCGAAATCACTCGAAACTTTTATCAAACTTGTAACTTACCAATTTTAATATTGTGTAATAGCTTGTTCCGATCATTATTTTGGATGCCAAAAAACTAAATCGGTATGTCAAAAACACGTTTGCCCGTAATTAATGTTTCTCCATAGTTTCTTGATTGTAACTTTTAAAAATTTGAACTTTCAAATTTGAGACTCCTGTAAGTACCGTCAGAGTTCATAGACTATTCTATGAAAGGTGTTGAAGGTAGGTGCTGACCTAAAAAAACTGAGCATTTTTACTACCCTTAAAGTTGTTCACCGAAAAAATAAATAAACAGCATTGTAAAAACAATGCATTATTCGCTGCGCTCAGAATCTAAAAGATAAATTATACTCGTATTAGTTGGGCAAATATGTAATGACGACGTCTTTCTACGTTTAAATTACCAACCGAACTGTATTGCTGTTGTTTATTCGTCGTGTAGTATTTTATTGTTTTACCTATAATATAATGTTGTTATTGCTATCATTTGGAAAACTTCGTATTAATGTGATTCATGCAAATCGACTATGAACCTGTTTTTAAAGTAATATATGTATAATAATTATATGACGTGACCACTGATATTCGTAATATCGGTGGACCGGTTTCGGACGTCGCGATTATTGGAGGTGGAACTTCGAAGCACTGATGATGAGAGGGCATAATAGTAGTAGTAATAATAATAATATACGAACAATAGTAAATCGCCTTGTTAGAGACCACGATATTGTACGCTTTAGTAGTGGCTATTTTATCATGTTGTCGAGTTCACTACTGTGCAATTTTTGTTTACTCGTATTTTTATGATGTAGTTAAAAGTCGCGTCTATCCTGCATCACAGATTGTGTTATACGCCGTTCCGGTATAGACGGTAGCGTTTTGAATTTTTATTTTACACTCGTCCGGGTACGTTTTTAGTGACAGAGAGTCGGAAAAGAATATAGTCATCGACAGCGCATAATCTACAGGTAAGTACCGACGATCACACGCGTCATATTTTGTTGGATTGTTAGAGTAATAACTATATGTATAATAGTCAATAGATAGTATCTTAATATTAGTCTGAAGGAATTGTAATATATATTATATTCGTGGACATGTCGGTGCCGCCACTGTCGGAAAGAGCCATTCAACAAAAGCTAACCTAACCTTCTTATTTTAGACTTTTGTTTGAAAAGGGCCCCTTAAAATAATGGGATATTGCCCATTCGGGGATGCAGTCCATCCCCAGCAACCCCGCTAATTGGCGCATATTGTATACTGCACAAAAAATAAAAACACAAATGTTCACGCGCATCGTCTCGAAAGTAGCATTGATAACTTGCGTTATTGTTTAAAAAAAAAAAAAAAAATCGAAAAACAGACATGCTTAATATGCGTTTTAAACCTATATTTTTGTTTTCTATTCATATTTTCTGGATTTATCTGTTTTTTGAGTAACAAAACTCACAAACGGTTGTCTATACATCGTACGTTTATAGTTTATATTATATTATATTCATAAACTTTATAAATATGTATATTATATTACACATTAAACACGTCATTCACATTAAGTAGATGCCTTAAGTCCTTTATACATAAATATTGATAATATATTTTTACGCTATATGAAAAAATACATATTTGTAAGTACCATAGCGAAAAATATATTGGTTGCACCGTGTGCCCAGTTGTTTTTAAAAATTTGTTTTTCCTTTTCCGAAATCCCTGAAATTTTTCGAAAATCATATTTTGTATCGTCAGAGTAATAACCGTTAATTATTGTTGTTGTACGAAAATCGAGAGAACAAGCGCGTTTAATGCTTAAAGTTTGGTATTTTATTTATCTATTGTATACATTTTATACATTTTACACATACGTCCACACATTAATACTTTATTATTCTATTAAAAAATAATCATTTTTTGTAAGTGATTGCTTCTTTCCCGTGTGCTTATCAGGTTATCTGTTATTGAAATTCCCGTTTTTACCTTGAGATCAAGACCCAGACCTTCATTGCTATATCTAGTGTACATCTACTTTATAGCTGTAAACGGTAGTGTTTTTGTTCATCGCACATCATCATTAACGTTATTTAGTTAGTTTTGCATTATCTTTTAGGTTTAATATAGGTACTTTTTACCTCGTATTATAACATATTTAGTAATGATAGGTACGTAATATTACAGGTGTTTACGTTATAGCTTAATCTTGTTACCGTACAGAAATGTATAATTATTATTTATTTTTTTTTTCATAAAATACGTATGGTTTTATCGATTGGTAATTCCATCATTATCATTATCTATAATAATTATAACTGTGGCTGCGGTAATTTGTTTTGATTTTTCATGTATACCTATGTATTATTAAAACAAAAAACTTAACAATACTAATTACTCGATTTTTAAAAAAAAAAAAAATTTATTTTGATTGGTATCTATCGGAGAGGGGAGTGGCGACCGACAAGGTGGGGAATTTCCCCCCTAGAAAAATAATAATTATAATACAAATTCAGTACTCTCAAGTGGCAATGAAAAAATAATACGCATTTTTGCGCTAATACGTTTCATGTTTATTATAGATTCAAAACGTATAACCAGGAAATATTTATGGAAAATAAATATTTCGGAATGTTTTTTAAATATTAAAAACCCAGTAAAATTTCCAATCTTAAGCTAAGTGTGAAACATTAATAAAGTATATAAACCCAAGTTTAAATTAAATTGATAGTTGTCGATGAATGTATCTCTAACAGGGATTTCAAGAACAACGCATTGTAATATCTTCTTGTTTTGTAATTCGTGTACAAAATGTCATTTTACTTTAGACTATATACCTACAGCGATATTCGTGCTCATGGACACATTTAATTACTAACAGAACGGCAAGAATTGAATACCAAAAGTAAAATTAATACTTTTGGCTATTGCCGTTAAAACATTTACCGAGTTCTTTATAAAATTCTCCTTATCGTTTTCAGCTGGAGGATATACATCAACATGGATATAACTCTACATGTTGTTTGTTTGGTATTCGTATTTCAAACTGCATTTTCTCAATCAAATACTGGTAAGCATTACTATAGGTAGGTCTGTATTATCTATTTCAATTTTATTAAGTACCTATTAGTTAATGTTTAACTTTAATATCTATAATAATAATAATAATAATATTACGGTATATCCATATTATTATGTTGTAAATTATTTAATTTCAATAACTTGCAAAAATCTTTGTTCATACTCTATGCAGTTGAAATTTGAACGTACCTATTACAGATTTTGATTTTCGTAAAGAAATTTTCTGGTAAATAGCTATAAATTATTGTAATTTTTTGAAGATAAATTTATTCGAATTTCACAAAGTTGAATTTATATACTAAAAATGGATAAAGTATGGCGAGTTTAGGGTTATAGAAAATATAACTATGACTCTATAGGAGCTATTTGTTGTTAAATTTAGTTTGAGGAACGTAAAAACAGACGTTAATTTAGATATTTAAGTATTGTTTACTTATAGTTTCCGTTATTAGTGCAATATAAAAATGTATACGTAATATAATATTATTTTGAAAAGAAACTTATCTGTACTTCTTTTGTAGTAATACTTGACAATGTAAAATGAGACTAACCGAAATATCCCAAACATGAGCAATAATATGTACTCTCCTATATAGAACAGTTTTCGACGACCGAAATGTTAGTGTAGTGTCTTCTAAAAAGCAAGATTTATGCGGTAACACATCTGGTAGCTCTTATAGTCACGGGTCTTATTAGAAGTTGTGTCTTAAAAAAACATTTTATGAACATTCTCTTGGTCAATAGAAGAGATGTCTGCAATAATTCGCTCTTTTGCCTGCAAAATTATGAAAAAAAAAAACCTTTTCACGCGTGGTCGTATTCGTAGGCGATTTCCATACATTGTATGTACCTATATATTTTTAATAGTGGCCTATAGAAGACTGCCTTTAAAAGAAAATTCTGTAGAGTTCGTAATCGCCATGCCTCGGTGCTATAATTATTATGCTACGAAAAACTGTGTCGTCTCAACAACGCTCGTAATCAATTTTTAAAATTGTTTTTCTGCTCACAGAATGTTTCACGCCAAACGAGCTGAACGGCGTTTGCGTTAACATATTGCGTTGTCCGGAGCTCCGAACGATGTTGGAGACTCAGAGAAGAAATAATACGGTCGCGACTTTTCTTAGACAGTCGCAATGTGGATTCGAAGGTAAAAATCCCAAAGTATGTTGTCCGCTAGCGAACGAATCTGGTACCAGCACAACGGAATACTATCAGAACAACGACAGGGTGACTACGTCGAGGACGAGGCCCACTACGAGGCCCACTACGAGGCCGACTACGAGACCCAACACGGGAACGTCGAATAATAACAATAACAACAACAGTTATAACACCGTGTCGTCGAACAAGTTGCCATCTCAGAGCACGTGCGGAAGAACGAACACCAGTCATATTCGGATCGTCGGTGGAAATCCAGCTGATTTAGGTTGGCGTTTACAGAATAGAACAATATCAGCAGAAAACGTTCATCGGGTTTTTGCCGTTCGTTTAACTAAATTGTGTTTTAAAAATGTTCAGGCGCATGGCCGTGGATGACAGCTCTCGGCTATCGAGATCTCAACCGACCGAATCGCGATTTACAGTGGTTATGCGGTGGTGCTTTGATATCGGATTTATACGTAGTGACGGCTGCTCATTGCACGGTCGATATCGGCAGTCGAAAACTGTAAGAATTTGGTTGAATAATTTTTGTTTTACGGAAGACAGACAATACTGCGCAGTATACTCATAACGTACAGGGCTATATGGCACTTAAATGTTTTAAAAAACGTCTATGTAATATGTTTTGTAGCCAAAAAGTTGTTGTACAAAATTCCTCGAAACAGTTTTACTATATAAAATATTATCTAGTAAAACTGTTTCGAGGTTAGCTTATATGTATATAATATATACTTATACTTATATATATAAGTATAATACTAATTCGAATTACGAAATATTTTAACAAAAGCATATTATATGACCGTCAATAGCGTGTCAAACTATTTAAATGTAGCAGGTGCCTGATAAAGACAACAAAATCAACACAAGTCATACATCGTTACTTTTATTTTTATATAATAACCCGTTGTGTGCAGATGTGAATTTAGCCCATAATTTATACCTAATGTTTTCTACGTGATACGCGTACCAAATCGATAGTTAGAATAATATACGTAACTACAGTTTCAGATAGATCTCAGAATGTACCTATATATTTTACCAATAAGTTATTTCGTGTGAATCGAAAGTTTATATTTTGTAACTGTTCACAAACACTTACCTACCCCGATTTGATGTGTTGGGTAAAAAATGTACATCGAATATTGTCGTGACGCTTCGAATCGTTTGATTTTTTAGGACTACTGCGCATTTAGGCGACTTGGACTTGAATAATAACGTGAACGACGGAGCTGAACCAATCGATGTTCCAGTCATTCGGGTTATCACACACGAACGGTATAACTCGAGAGATTTCACAAACGATGTTGCTCTATTAAAATTGGAATATACCGTTAGTTTTACTAGTAAGTATTATTCCAACTATATGATTCAACGCACCTGTACCCTCCGTTGTATGATTTTCATTTTGTATACATAGACACCTATATACTTACAAAA
>CM029359.1:12114490-12155816 GCA_017140985.1 Hormaphis cornu
TGTAATGATAAACTGTGTGACACCTATGTGTGTGTGTGTGTGTGTGTGTGTGTTATGGTATATTAATTTAATTTTACGTGTTAAAACCCACCCTATTAGTTAAAATTTTATAGGCATTTGAAGTATAAGTTTGGTTTACATTTTTCAAGTGAGTTTGCGCCACTAGTAGGTTTTATTACCAATATGAATTATAAACGTAAATATACGTACTAAAACTATACAGGTAAATGTGCACTTATAATGTGTATCGCATTCAGTATTGTTCCATTTTTCTGTTTTGTTTCCACCTAAATTAGATGAATATTTTTTCGTACTCCTATAAATTCTGATTGATCTTTGCAGAAAAGCTCGTCGAAAAATTCGGAAAATCCTTGCTGATATACTTTTTTTTTGTTGATTTTTAGAACTTATTCAACCCATATGCTTGCCCGTCTTATCGCATCATCGCAGCAACTTGCTAGTTAAATCGGTGCCGTTTGTTGCTGGTTGGGGTTCCACATCGTTTCGTAAGTACAACTATTTATCAATTACATTATTATCACGTAAGTGCGATGATAAATTGTTGTAGACAAATCTAATATGTTTTTTACTCAAATGGTTTTAGATTTGAGTGCATAGTATTGGTACTCATGTACCTAAACTTGTCCTGTAAATTGTACGAGAATTCTGCAGTTCATTTGTATAATGCAATTTGTAGTGTCTTACGAAGGAAATTGTTTCGTTTCTAACAATTTTCGAAGGTTTCCGCTCAAATAAATAGCATTTCAACAACATCTTATAATTGTATTACGTAATGTGAAGATGACAATATAAGTTTTTGCGGATGATCATTTCACATTTGTCAAAAAATTCAAATAATTATGATTGGGCTTACAGTTCAATTTTGAATTAAACTTTTATGATACTTTACGTTTGTTTCTACTTTTATAAACATGACCTTTAGTGTTTGAAGTTTGAAATGTTTCGCAAAATCGTGAAGTAATAAATTTTTTTAAACTATATAGCCGATGTGTAAGCACTAAATGCTGCAGATGCGTTTCCCAGCTCAATAAAAAAGAAGTTGGTGTTTTATTATTTCAAAATATTATTAATAATTTATTTGTAATACTAGTTGTTTGTTACTTGTTCAACTAACTTTAAACCAAATCGTGAGTACCTTATAACATTAAAATAGTGTTTTTTTTTTTTTACATGTCAATATTTGTTTTTCAATACGTTTTTAACACAATTATTTTTTTTAAAAGTTCCATACAAAAATGTTGTCAACCCGAGATGGTACTTTATGTAAAGTATCAAATTTTTAACCGATTCAAATCAGTGACCAAGTACACTATGGACCATGTTTTTTTTTTTTTAAGCATGGAATATTTCAGTAATTTGAAATATTTCATAATTTTATATCTCATGAAATTTTCAAACACCAATGATATTATGTACTTATATTATTATTATTACAATGACATTTTTCAGGAGGACCGTCCTCTACTGCACTGATGGAAGTTCCGGTACCAGTGATGGACAACGCTGAATGTAAACGAGCGTTTGCCAATAAATCGAGTGTAATCGACGAAAGAGTGATATGCGCTGGATATTTAACGGGCGGAAAAGACGCTTGCCAGGTACGTCTTATATACTTAGTACTTATACCCACTAGTTACTATACTTACTGCAATGATATTTTTTTTTTCTGTGTACACTTTGACGGCCAGAGGGTGCGTCCAATCGAAAAATGTCATAGCATAAAAAAGTTTGGAAAATAGGACTTAAGATTGTACTTTACTGGAAGTTTTTTTAAACATTTTGTTATGTTTTTGAGTATGTCCAAAAAATCAAAAAATGTTTTGATAATTTTTGGTAAACGATTTGAAATTCCAACATTTGTAATCACTTTTACGGGTAGCAGGTGGCTCCGATCTTTACGTTGAATACTAAAAAAAAGTTTAGATTTCAGTTTTCAAATATATTTTATTTGAAACATTTTATGATTATTTTTGAGTTATCTGCCGATAATGACGAAAATCAGAACATCACCAAATTCAATTATTTGTGTTTACGAGTGGAAGGAGCGATTTGATCGATTTGCTTTATAGTACAAAAAAGTTAGGGATTTTGATTTAAATTAGATGATAGTCGAAACAATTTTTAAAGTTTTACATACTTCGCAAGTTTTGATCCGAAAACACACAAATTTAGACTGAAAACCCTGACGTACAGGCGAGTAGTGGTCCTATCTTTTCATGCAGTACCTTATGTAACATAGTAAATGTAGTATTGCATAGAAAAAAGAAAGGAAGGAAGGAAAGAAAGAAAAGAAGGAAGGAAAGAAAGGCAGTGGATTTGAGGTCAGGTGAGAAGTCGTTTGGCGTAGCCAAATTAAAAAAAGTCGTATTTAGGGTAGTACCTACATAGCCATATAGGTACTTGGTTTAAAATAGCTGATATGTTTTGTTAAATTTGGTTTTTACACAGGACCTATAGGCTGTACTAGATACCTGCGCTTGCTCAAAATCGTTTTCTCGAATGAAACGATTTATCATTGCTTTCAGATATTAAATAATAAGTTTGAACCAAAACTTCCGAAACATTGGCCTACTCAAATAAATGACCCTCTCCAAAGCGTATTCGTTACGCCAAACAACTTCTCATCCGACCGCAAATGTATTCCTTTTTTTAAAAATATTTTAACGTACACCTCCTAATTTGGTACACTTAATGGTCTAGTACCTATATGTAGGCACATCAATACAATTTTCATTTTTTATTTAACTGCGTCCCCTTACTATTTTTTTCATCCAAGTCAAACAAACACATTGACTTCGACAGCTGCAAGCAATATAAATTGACCGTTTAATGTACGTCTAATAACAAATTTGTTGTCGTATTCTTAGGGTGATTCCGGAGGCCCTTTGATGTGGCCGAGTGGAAACCAGTATTATCTAGTGGGCATAGTGTCTTACGGATTCAAATGCGCAGAACCTGGATTCCCAGGGGTGTACACCAGGGTGACGGCTTTCGTTGAATGGATCGCAGACACCATGAACAACAGTTAAATCTCACGAATTTTTTTTTCCATAACATTTAATTTGATACACATTAATATTACTTGAACAACCATGAACAAATGTAAAACTCTGTAAAATGATGTACGAAATTAACTTTTTGTTATGTCTAATGTGACAAATTTAGAAACAATGTACATTATGTTTGTTTTTTGTATTTCATTGTTTTGAAAGTTGACATTAGTAATAGCACCGCGTTGTATCTACTCTTTTATATTCTTTATCATGACATCAAATATATTAATACTTTTACTATCGATCTCTAGTGACTATGTATTTCACACTAAAATAATTTTTTTCTTCTATCTCAGCTGCATTTTTATGCTTAGTTCATTTAGTTTGTTTAAAATTATTTTAAACGGGGAAAAATCCATGTTAAGAACGAAAAAAATCCACGTTTAAAACGTTACTGTACACCGACAACAAATACGTCATAGTAATCTAAATTTTTGAATATCACATCAAAATAAATTGGGTATAGAAAAAGTACAAGTTAATGTGCGGACATGATATTTTTAATACAAACCGATGAGTGCGCATTTTTGAAAATATGCCTTAAACAAATAATTTGAATTATATTTGTACACTTAAACTTGTACCTATATTATATATTGTGTTCACTGAATCAAATATGTATATTATTAAAATTGACGTGAATTTGACAATAATTTATGTTTTAGTTTTCAAAAATAAATCACCATTGTGTGGTATACGAGGATTGTTGTATAATGCATATTATTAATTTTTCTAGGTATATATTACCCACCAACTAGTGCTTAGAAGGAACGGGTGAAAAAAAAAAACCTTATTCTTATGATTTAGTTCACTTTTCAGAAACGTACTGGGAACGGATCCCTGTAGGAACGTTATCGAATGTCAGTCATTTTGCGGAAGACAATGAATGATTTTTTTCATTCTTTTTTCTTAGATATATACTTAATATATATATAATATTCAGTTACTGTTATACATATATTTCTTTTATTGTCTAGAATTGTATTTATTTTGTCTTCGATTGTCAGTCGCGGCGGGTCTCATATCCATTGGATATTAAGCTGAACCGTTTTATTTGATTTTAATTTTTTTTTTATGAAAACTAAAATCAGAACACTTTACGAGTATAATTTAGGTATTCACATTTCCTATTGTAAAAAATAACTCGTTCCAGGCATATAAGTAAACCATAAACAAACATTACAAACTAAAATCGATTTACAACTATTTATGAGTTGTATTTGAGAAAAAAAATGTTCTTTCGTTAGAACGAGTGTTTTGTTTTTTCAAGTCTGGACCGAGCCCACTTTCTGAATGTTGTTTAATATCGTCATTGTAAAACATGGATAATAATCGTTGACGTTTGAACAAATAGGTATTTAAAAATTTTTATAATTTCCCAGAGTTTAATATAATAAGGATAAAAAATGACGTGTATTACATATATATATACAGTATATATATATATATATATATATATATATATATATATATAGTTTTACTATAATAAGCAAGACATTTAGGTTTAAATATTATATAAAGAAGCATACAAATTGCATTCACATTTGTATAGTTTGTTAAAATTTCTGAAATGACAAAATTATCTTGTTATACACACATAATATATATATATATATATACTTAAAATGAAAAATACAAATGAGTAACTGCGGATTTAGATAAAATATAAATATTGCAGCTAATTGCGAAAACTTATAGATGTAGATGTAGATTTTGAAAAACTGATATTAGTAAATTACTCTAAATTGTTTTTAACATGGAGAATTTTGTGAAAGTTTTTAGAAATTCTGGGCCCTCCCACACCGCGTGATGCCTTGCCCATGTGGTTAGGTCAAGTTAGTGTTAAGTTGTCAAATCTCAACGCTTGTTTTAAACATCGCATCGGAATTCTCGTGTTGCGTTGCACGTGATTTTCGACGGGCAGTCGGCCAAAACCGTTTTTTAATATTTGCATATTATATAAGTATATACAAACACTAAATGGTAAATTATAATTAGAACGACGTTGCGGTTCAATCGATTAAACTGCAGTAAATGATTGTCCCCACCGATCGAATCGGCAGACGAACACCGTTTAATGGTTTTTTTTTTTTTTTTAGTTATTACGTCGTACGAACGTGTGTCTCTTTTCGCTGTAGTAGTAGATAGTAGTCATTATAAAATGATATTGTAATCGCCACACCAAAATGGACAGTAAAATGCACACGATCTCGATGTCGAGCCAGAAGCGTAAAACACAGGATCTGCCAGTCGCTCGCCCGCAGCTGCAGTCGCCGGTTCGCGTCTCTCGTCGCTATGGTCTCGTATTTGATTTTTTGTTAAAAATAAGTTGCTATAATATTAATATATCGTTGAAACCGCGAAAAAACCGTATTTTATCAATAAAAAATAATAATAATAACAATAACGATGAGCCTGTTGTTGACGTTTTGGTACTTTTTGGCCTGCTCCGCGCTCGTTTTGCTGCTGATCGCTCTACGCACGTGCAGAAAACCGAAAAACTATCCACCAGGTAAACAGTAAAGTCAAATAGAAAATATAAAAATATGAAAAATAATTAAAATATTATAACCATCGTGGGGGAGCAGCCAAGTACACCAAAACTATAATAAATGCTTTGTCGAGCATCTTTGATTTTAACCGTTTCCGTTTAGGACTGGCCCCACTCGTTATGATAATATTATAGAGTATCACACGTTTAATGAAATGTTTCAGTTAGACTAGGTATTTAAAAAATTCTAAAACCTCCTTTACAAAAACTAAAGTTATTTTCACTCGCTGGTTCGGAGCACTGATTACAGGTATTTCTTCCTCTTTTTGGAAATTTATTTTTGGACCGTGGCACGAGATAGCTGTCAGTTTGGTAAGTAGATTATTATTATATTTTATTTTATCATAGCAATATCATTATTAGGTGTTAGAAAAAATCCACTAGTTCGGAGTTCGATAAAAAGAGCATCTCAATATTTGACAATATTAGGTTTTGCTCATTGGTGTGTAACTTATAGGTATATTGAGTATATAATTTTTGAAATTTTAGTCATAATATGTTCCTTTTACAGTAAGTATGCCATTTACAACAGATGTTGTTCATTCGCACTTGAAATTATATTTTTCTCTCTAATTTTGATGATATTTAAAACAAGAAAAACAATGTTATTATCTACACTAAACTGAAAACCATAAATATTATTATAGTTTTACAAAAAGAAGGTCTTAATACGTATTAAATTACTTATTGATAAATGATTATAACATAACCAGTAGGATAATTATCAGATAAAAAGGAACCTAGTGTTGAATAACAAATTATGAATTGTCGGTGACAGTTTTTATCATTATGTACAAATTACTACTTAAATTAAAAATTTTAAAACGTTACATTGATTATATAACGTATTTTATTATTAGTTGATACTTAATACTATAATAATCACACTGTTTTTACTTGTGTATTCATTTTTAATTTTTAGATTCTATTTTTTAATAATTTTTTCTCGACTTCACAAACAGCATTTACGCACACAATTTAATTATTTGAGTAAAACAATTGTTACTATAATCTTGATTCCATACAATTTTTAAATCCTTACACTTTTTACTTTTTAGTGACCAATGTATTTAGCGTAGTAATTTTAGTATCTACAACTCGTTTGTGTACTGAATATTTTTATACACATTTCAATATTAATTGATATTTAATTGTGACGTATAAATTCGTCAATTCATGAAGAAACCGGCTATTTATAAATGGACCGTGTTTAAATTATTTTTACCACTTCAACGATGCATTCAAATTAAATGAATTGACTTTTTTTTTTATTTAATTAACTTTTTAATTAATAATAATGTTATTTTAGATGGTTTAGACTAACTTATAGTTCAAACTTTAAGAAGCATTAGAAATCATATTTTTTATAGAACAAGTACATAAGATAGGCTATTTTGAATTGAACAGTTACATTAAATTTGCTTGGTTTGTATAATACAATCATGCAATAACTTAATTATGAATAACATAAAGAAAATATTTTATTTTCGAATTCTGAGTACAACAATAGGTTAGACCAGTGGTCTTCAACCGGTGGGTCGCGACCCATTTTTGGGTCGCGTAAGCTTTAAAATTCGGTCGTGATAAGTCTATTCTAATGTACTATTGCAAAGCATTAAGTAATTTACGATTTTTTATCACGATTATTTATCGCGACGTGGGTCGCGAAAAATGTAGGCCTAAAAGTGTGGGTCGCAAGTCCAAAAAGGTTGAAGATCACTGGGTTAGACAATTATTCGAAAAATGTTTTTACTGTTATTTATAGCCCGGCCATTGATTTGATTTCAAATGTACCAATCGAAGTTTAGCTTTACCTTTACAGCACCGTATGTGTTCGCTTAATGTTTTCAGACAAACGGAATCAACGTGTATTAGAAGAGAGTATTTGGTACTCTTGGTGGCGGCGTTATTAGATTTTCGGTTCAAATCAAATTGGAATGAAAAAAATTTTATATTTCTCTTAAAAAAAATCAATCATTTTTGACAGTTTGATCGTTGCGTGGCAAGTTATATAATAATTTTCCGCCCGTTCGACGCGTTGTTCCGTTACAGGACCGAAATGGATGCCGTTCGTGGGCAACACGTACCAGCTGGCCAGACTGACAGCTGACAGAAACGGACAGTACTTGGCGCTGGAAGAGCTCCGAAAGCGATACAACTCCGACGTGATCGGACTGAAATTGGGAAACGAACACGTGGTCGTAGTGTTCGGAAACGCACTGTTGAACGACACGTTTCACCGGGACGAGTTTCAGGGTCGGCCCGATAACTTCTTCATGAGACTGAGGACCATGGGCAAACGTTTAGGCGAGTATGAATATTTTGTTTAATGTTACGCTGTCGTTGAAGCGTACGTCATAACTATATTTAGTGTTTGAAAACATCATGAAGTATAACATTTTGTAATGTTAGGATGAAATATTTCAAACGATTTAAAAAAAAAAAAAAAATTTAGTCACGGCTCACTATAGTGGAGTCGGTCACTAATTCGGGTGGGTTAAAAATTTGAATTTATACAGATAACTATGTGTTATGCACAACCATATAGATACATAATATTCAATATTTATGTAGTATATTGTGATTATAACCGAAAAATGAAAAGATTGAACTGAAAGTGGGTAAAAATGTGTTTTAACTTTTACATTTTCACGAAGAATAGAAGTGAACTATGCCCCCATTCCTCCAGACTCTGGAGAGATCTCTGGAGCCACCCTTGATCATAACCGTCCATATACATACCAAACTGCGTTTGCTAAACGTTTGGCGCTTTCGAATAGGCATCACGATGACGGACGGTTTTACAAGGTGGTCTATACTTAACGTTTTTCACAAGGCGTATTGTTTGAAACTGTTATACCCGTGACAAAAACGAGAAATCGTAGTTATATGATCAATATAAAACATCAAATGAGACTTTGGTGAAAAAATCAGATGAACAGCATTCCTTATAACGTGCAATTTAAGGTACTTAAATTTTATGTCTCTTTTGTATATACTATACTGTTTAGAGTAAACATTTCAAATACTACCGCAGGTACTTACTTGAATATAACATATTTTTTAAGAACTCAAATACTCTTTCGTGTTTTTTTTTTTTTAATTTTTCGTTATCGCTACTATTTTTTGTTTGTACAGCTGTGCTTATATATATTATTACTATCAAACACATTTAAAACGTACGGTTGTTCCGCGACCGTGCTAATAATCAACGTCCGGCTTTTCGAACAGGCATCACGATGACGGACGGAGACCTGTGGAAGGTGCACCGGGCGTTCGCGGTCAGACACCTGAAGCTGCTCGGCCTGGGCCAGCGGCGGGTGGACGACATGATCCGCGACGAGTACCGGCTGGCCGTCGGGCGTCTGCGGAAGGACGCCAGCGCGGGCGGCGGCGTGACGCCGGCGCCGCACTTGCAGTCGGCCGTCATGAACGTGCTGTGGGGGCTGACGGCCGGCGCCAAGTTCGACGACCCCGAGCTGCTGGGGCTGATGAGCAAACGGAGCGCCGCGTTCGACATGGCCGGCGGGCTGCTCAACCAGCTGCCGTGGATACGACACTTGGCGCCGGACGCGACCGGCTACTCGCTCATCACGCACATCAACCGGCAGCTCTACTCGCTCATATCCGTGAGCCGTTTTTGCGCACCGTAGAAATTTTTTTTTGTTTTTTGCCCTTTTCGGGTAGAAGAAGAGGTTTACATCGAACGGTATTTTGTAAATGGTCGTTTTGGCATCTAATAATGGCACCACGGCTTAAGTGTTTTTTTTTTTTTTTGAAATTCCGATTCTTATTGGGCCCAAAAACTGAAAAACGTTAAAAAATTTTGCCACAAACGGCTAGGAATCGTCTTGTCTGCGATTAATTATTTTTCGAGTAGAAGCAGTGCTCCGTCTTTATGCACCTGCCCGAAAGAATTAATTATTCGGCCTTTACGATTATTTTTCGACCCGTGTGCTGTGTTAAAAACGACGAAAATAGTTCTGTATCGCTTAAAACTAATAGATATTTTCATACATCTTCAGAACGGGTAAAATTAACGCACGCAAACGTTATTGGAGTTAATTCTTTGGCTATTGTAACCTATAAGCAGTATAATATTGTACTCTTTTCAGTCTTGTAACACTACCGATCTGTTCTTAAACTGTGGAAAGGGAAGGCTAATTGTTACAGGATCACTTTTTCCACAAATAATATTAGGAAATTTTTTTATATTAAATTACATCTATTAAATGCGAATAGAAAACCGGTTTTTCATCGTCTACATTTAATTAGCAATCACGTTCTCTTCTCAGTAGTTTTACAACGAATTTAAATTACTATAAGAGTATTATTATATACTCGTAATAATAGTCAATCAATTGTAAATCCGTTTTATACAACTGTATCATTAAATCGATAAAATATTCATTTATTATATTATATTTTGTGTAGAACAATATCGCAGAGCATAAGAAGACGTTGACTGACACAACTAGGGATTTTATCGACGCGTATTTACATCAAATGCAAAAAGAAGAAGAGTTCAACACAACGTTCACAGGTTTGTTTAGGTTGTTGGCTAAGGTTTTTATTTACTTAACAAAATAAAAATTGTTTGCCTTGTATATTTGCCTGAATCATTTAGATTGCTCGATGTGTTCAAATAGAACCTATAATAAAACATTCACACAGTTAAATAATACTTGATTATATGTACTTTTAAAAATTACGACGTTAGTGTGTTAATTATTTCGACCCATATTCGATATTCATCAGCGTCGACCTAGATCAGTGATGCCCTTTTTTCCTCGGCGGGCCACTTTGGTAAACATTTGTAATCGAGCGGGCCACCAAATATAAAAGTACTCATATTCTCAATCTTAATATAATTTAGTTACACATCGTAGGTTGCAATATAATATGGAGGTACATGTTGGACTGGTTTTCTTATCTTTTTTATTGACTATAGCACAGATTACAAATTGAGGTACACGTTGTAGGTACGCATTAACTTGATCAGTACGCTCTTTATAGTGCACGGGTGATATCGATTTTAAATCATAAGATTTCTATTTTAAAATGTCCGACAGAAAAAAGCGCAAATACAATGATGATTACCGAATTTTTAACGAAAAATGGTCAATAAGTTACTTTTTCATTGAAATTAATAGAAAAGCTGTTATTTTATTATTAATCAAATTGAGCGCAGTGATTTCAGTCATTTTGAGAACTGCCAAATATTTAAGAATAACACAAAATCATTATGTTCAACAAATCGATTTGTATCTATGTTAAACAAATTGCAAACCGATATTTCATCTCG
Organism: Hormaphis cornu; assembly: GCA_017140985.1. Classification (NCBI taxonomy): domain Eukaryota; kingdom Metazoa; phylum Arthropoda; class Insecta; order Hemiptera; family Hormaphididae; genus Hormaphis; species Hormaphis cornu. Next base: position 12,125,421 of record CM029359.1, read on the forward strand.
ATTTTCAGATGTTAAATTACACGAAAAATCGTTGCGTTTATTTGAAAATCCATTCAATATTGATGAAATTGATGTCGATACTTCTTTTCAACTTGAACTTATCGAGTTAAAAACAAATTCATTTTACTATGATGAATTTCAAACAATGAAAAAAAATGATATTTTAAAATTTTATTCAACGCTTTCACACGAAGATTTCCCTGCTTTGAGAGACATTATGATGAAAATGGCAACTGTATTTGGCTCGACGTATATATGTGAATAAATATTTTCACGGATGAAACAAACAAAATCAGTTCATAGATCACGACTTACGGATGAACACCTTCATTCAATTTTGAGGATTGGAACAACTAAATTCCAACCAGATTTTTCATTATTAGTCAAAGAAACACAAGTTCAAATTTCACATTAAAAACATTTTTATATACTTTTTATTTTTATTTTTATTATTGTATTTTTTATTTATAAATTAATTAAAATCGTATTTTGTAATAATTTTACTTTTTTTGGAATATTTTGTTTTATTTTAACAATTTGTAACGGGCCACATGGAATACCTTGGCGGGCCACATGTGGCCCGCGGGCCGCGGGTTGGGCATGACTGACCTAGATCATAGCGCGTAAACGAACCTGGCAGAAATTCTGTCTGAGGGTTTTTTCGTGTGACGTTCGTCACCATTTCATAATACAATAATTGTAATGGTAAACACAATCGTGTTATTGAGGATGGGACAATTTTAGCAAATTTATTTACCTGCGTACCATTTAAATAGATTATAATGTGAGATATTGAATATGAACTTGGCATATTTATAGTTTATAAATTCATGTACACGTGTTTTATAGAAGAGCAAAAAATTTGTACATTAATGGTTGTATTTTAGAAGAGCAATTGATTGCCGTGTGTTTGGACTTATTTATTGCCGGGTCGCATACGACGAGCAGTACGTTGAATTTTGCCATATTAGCCATGGCACGGTGGCCAGACATCCAAGCCAAACTTCAGTCAACTTTAGACGAAATCCAACCACCGGGCACGTTCGTAACAGCCGACGAAATTCTGAAGTAAATATTAAAAATGAATACAGTCCAGTATGGCAAACGTATAAATATTATACGTTATATATAGAATATATAACGTATAATTTATATAAATATTCATTGGCATAACTTGTTTAAAAGGGAGGAGGAGGTCAAAATATTTTATGATTAACATAGTCAACATACGTCATAATGTTTAACAAGTTAATGAAAAAAATTAACTGCAGCAATGAGTTAAGTTAATTCAATCGCCTTCAGTAAAAAGTTAACAACGAAAAATAAATGATTAGATAAGTTATAAGTTATGAGAGAAAATAAAATTAACTTTACCCGGTTAAAAAAAAGTTTAATATATGCGCCAAAATCCGTAATTAAAACTTAACTTAAAAGTTATCGCAATACAATGTAAAGATGAAAAGCACCGTTCTCTAGATGCAGGACTCTTGAGGAATTGATAAATATGTTTTAAAAATCTTATACAGGTTTTGAAATGAATCCCTCAAATTTTTTGACACGTACCACTGCCCTCTCCAGTTTACGCCTTCAATTTAAGTTCAATTTATGTGGTATGTCAGTTTTTTTCAAACGTGTAATCTATTTTTAAGTAACATTATGCATCATTGTCGGTAAAATTTTTTCGTTTATTTAATATGCTCTCTTTGTATCCCACCAGCTACTTTTGTTCGTATGTTTTGGTATCAGTAACGTTTAATTATCGTCGTAGTTTAACAAAATGGTATATTTTGCACAGAAATCGATACGTGGAAGCAGTGCTCCTAGAATCGAAAAGACTCAACCATGTGACACCTATCATAGGGCCCAGACGCGTTTTAAAGGACACGAGCATAAATGGATACAGCATACCCAAGGTACTACTGTTTTAGTAACTGCAGTATGTGCACTTAAACTGTATTAATTTAGTGCTATACACTACAATTGACGGAAATTTGTCGCGAATTTTTTTTTTCTCTACTGTCGTGTTTTCGATGTTAAGTATAATTTATAAGAAACATTTTTTGATTATTATTATTATTTTTTTTTTTTTTGAGGGTCTTCGTCGCACAGGATTTTATGACGCAAATATGGTCTCAGCAATTCTATAAATTAGTAGGGTTATACTTATCCAATTCTCTGCACTCTGAAAACGGTTCTGAACTCGTCTATTGTGTTTTTACAAAATTATTTTTGAAAATATTTATTTTTAAAGAAATAAATTATGAAGTGAAATGTTGAATTATGAAGTTCGATTTTATACGGTCATAATATATGATGAAAACTTATTTATTTGCAAAATCATTTTGTAAGAACAGTGTTTAGGTTCTTGTTTTTAATTCAACTTAACAATGAACCAACCGAAAAAATCACAATCGTAGAAATACAAAATGACGTATTTAAAAATAAAACGTATTGTCATGACTCAAAATACATTTATACCATTAAAATAATGATCAAGTGAGCACTCCCAAATGTCTAATTCGTGACGTTTCTTGTCTCTTGATATAATCACAAGTTTAGAACCATTTTCAGATCGAACGTCGGAATATCCATGAAGACTCTTAAGTTACTCAACTAATCGCACGAACATGTTTTTTTTTATTTTTCATTGCTATAATTACATTTACTCGTTTGGAAATGGTTTCATTTTTTACGATTTTTACTTGATATTATCGCGAGCTATAGGAAAAACAAAATATAAATGTATCTATACCATGATTGATTATTGACTACATTACACGCATAATATTACAGAGTGATTGAGATCCAAACAAAATGCTTTTTCAAGTACAAATTACAAGAATTTCGTTCAACTAACTATAGTTTGACCGTTTGTTTTAGTGTTTTTTGTGTTTACTTGCAGAATTCAACACTTCTGATGAGTCTGTATTCAGTGCACCATGATCAACAGAAATGGGACGACCCCGAAGCCTTTTGTCCGGAGAGATTCTTGAATGAAGATGGAAAATTCAACTCTGTCGAAGACTTATATTTTTTTGGATTCGGTGAACAATTTTACCCTGCGTATAGTTTTGTTGCTATACTCAAACTGAATGAGACGACCATTTTTTTTTTCTAGGAAAACGACGATGTCCCGGCGAAGCGTTGGCCCAGCGGTTCGTCACATTAGTATTCGCAAATTTAATACACGATTTTGTAATTGAAATAGACGTATTACCTGATGGCGTAAATAGTGGTATACTTTTAACACCAAAACCTTACAAAATAAAAATGTCTAAACGGAAATGAATATTTTTTGTGTATTTTGTTTCTTGTAGTATGTTGCTGTGTACCATATTTAATTTACATAATTATCAGTTTTGACTTATATGTTATTGTGTTTTTCGTAATTTAAAATTGACCAAGCCCCAAAGAGCATGTAAAAGAAATATATTTTTTAAGGTTTGTGTTAAGGTTTCGACTCTAAAATAATATCTAAGTTAGATACACGCTTTGTTGTTTGGATTAGAAATAGACGAAATTGTTTGAAACTTTAATAAAATATTTGGATGTTTTTACAAATATGAAAAATTTTTGGAGGGATTATGGCCATAAAAACAAAATGACAAAAACGAAAAAATAACAATCCAAAAACGTTTATAAACAATGATAATTGTATAAACCGATTTCGAAAATTGTTCAGCCATACTAAGGAAATGTTTTGTTTCCATAATATTAAAGTTTTAATACGTTAAACTGAAAATTCAATGTTTTACTAAACAATAACTGTGAAAATAGAGTAATTGTTATTCTAAGCTTGAGTACGTTGTGGTTCGAATATCGTCCGTGCATTAGTTTTACCCATTCTCAAACACGTGTTTATATTCAAACCATACAATTTTTGATATTTCGACTTATCAATTTTGTATTATTTACCAAAAAAAAAAAAAATCTAAATTTCAAAACAGGCTTGATTCGATTGACTTTTTAGAGGTACTTTTTAGTTTAAGTATCGGAAAAATTATAATACCCGACGAATTGAGTGCGAAAAACCAAAAAAAAAAAAAAAAAAAACAATATCAAACATCTTTGTATAATAAATACATACTATGCTCTGAATCTGAGAGGGTCAGAGGGAGTAACGCGTTTGGGTAAGTTGCAAACTGGTGTAGTAACCTCGTTTTTGCAGTTGGTCACTGCTTTGAAATGTGTGGTTTGTTATTTTTATGTTTTTAAATATATTAGCAATGATAAATCTGAAATCATTGCTTACAAATAGTTAAGATTTTAATAGTACCTACAAATAATATGAAAAAGACATAATAAAAACATTTTAGTTTCTGAGCGCATCTAACTTTTTTTTCTTATTCTGTAAACATATTTTCAAAAAAAAAAAAAAAGACTCGTTAATTGTATTCCGACTTCAATTCTATGAAAATATTTGAGTATAGTTCAACAACTTTTCTACGCTTTGTAGGAAACACAAAGTTTTGATTTTTAGAATCAATAATTAATAACAAACAGTGTAACATAGTTTTTAACAAATATAATATGGAGATATGATTTTTCATGTTTAATTATTCCATAGTTATATTATAATTAACACCACCACCACCACCACCACCGTTCACGCAAAAAATGGCCGCAAATAACGTGTATTTTAGCCCACCGTGGTACCAGGGTACGGGGTAGCGACTACGCTTTGAGTGGATCACTAGTTTAGAACGATAAACCACTGCCTTCGAAAATACGATTCTGAGCGAGCTCAGTTGTCTAGTGTACGTATCGTGGTAAAAACAAATTTAACAATAAAAACTTTTATCAAATCTGTGTGATTCCCACTTTAGTATAATGTAAAAATTTCAGCTTGGTCCGATTTTTATTTTGAATTATTTGTTCCCCCCATAAGAAATACATGGCCGTCCGGAATGACGAGTCTTACGACCAAATAACAACGTCAAATCGGCTATAAACCAAAATTGTGTGAACCAATGTGTTAAACCACACATGTAGGTTGTATTAAAGTTTTGAGGCTTAAACATAAAACTAGAGGTTTCATGGAATAATAACTGCGTAAAATACTATAAAGTTCCATGACTCCCTTAAAAATGATCTAAGCCGATTGGAAATCTAACAGTAAACTCGTTAAACTCTTTTTAATGACATATAAAAATTTCAAGTCGAATGGAGCACTCTATACAATTTGACCGTTTTAAGGTATCATGCGTTAAAATCGGTGCAGGTTTTCTACAAGAACTTTTGATCACAGAAAAACATAAAAAAAAAAAAAACATCATTGAAAAACCCAATACATTCTTCGCTAACGCTCAGAATCTAAAAACGACGATAAATAAAATTTGTAGCTGCCTATCATAATAAAACATTACACTCACACACATGCACCACCGACACAACGAGTAAATTAAATTGCCTACATTTTACTCCTTAATATAAGGCCGCCACCGACCCCCTTAAGTAAAAAACAAAACGTTTTTCTGGGGTATCCTGCAACGCCTTTAATTCGTGGAGTTGTACACCTGTTACTGTTTGTTTTAGAATACGACAGTTCTAACTCAGTACACCACGATCGAAAGAGATGGGGCGATCCTGAAGCTTTTCGCCCGGAGAGATTTTTGGACGAAAATGGAAAATTAATATCGGCCGAAGACTTGTATTTTTCATCACCTTGGTGTTCGCAAACTTAATACACGATTTCGTAATCGAAATGAATCAATTTACTGACGGCGTGAGCAGCGGTATTTTTTTAACACCGAAACCTTACAAAATAAAAATGACCAAACGGAAATGATTAGCGAACATTTTGTGCGCGTACTGTACTCTGATTTCCATTATAATATTATTTTGCAAAATCATGTACACTTTGTGTGTTTAACGAGTAATATAGACTATATTTAAGCGTTATCCGTAACAAAATAATTGAGTATTATAAGTATTATTTTACTATTTTGTTTGAATATATGTAAAAAAAGTGCACACCGTTATTGAATCGTATTATGTATGTAGAAGCGAATTTGAAGTAGAATGCGATTTCGTGTGCTTTTAAAAACTATATGAAGAATGCGGGTTTAACGTCGTTTAACAGTGGTTTTAACGTAGTAAAATTTAATATCTAAAAGCAATCATTGCTTTCGAAAAAACAATTTGGTTGGTTTACACTTAACGGTACAGTGGCAGTATCTATAAATAATAAACGGGTCGCATTATATATACATATTTTGAAAACATTAATATATAATTGCTTACGCGTATAAAAATTCTGATCGAGCTCAGTAGTAGTAAATCAAAGAATACTAACATATAAAATATTTTTATAAGTAACTATTCGCTAATTTCCAATAAAGTCAAGTCTATAAACACAAATCGTGACGACAAATTTCCTATATTCTTTTAACCGCGTACGAATAAATACATTTTTATGATTGGGTTTTAAGTCTGGAAACTGAAAATGAAAGTTTTTATCAAATAAATAGCGCTAAAATTTCACAAGTTTTCGACAAATTCTTATTTCTAATAACTCTTACTTTGCAAACTGCACGAAAACCGTTTAAATTTGTGACCTCGTATTTGTATTTGTATTTTTTTTTTTTTATAATTACTATACGTAAGTTAAAAAGATAAAATCAAAAGGCAAGTTACAAAAAAAAAAAAAAACAATTTTTAGAAAAGTTGTTGCGAGATAAATAAACATCACGAAGTTTTCGGTTCTTTTGAAAGTCATAATTTTGATTTATCGGCTATTACATTAAAACTGTGCAAATTTTGAAAAAAACTATCAAAGTATCATCCATATTATGCTCAAATGCCAATCTTTTAGTATCAGTTTAATAACTTTTTTTAACACCCCAAAAAGATACGTCTTAGTAAAATCGATGCATATTTTTCACGACATGCTTAAGATCTGAAAACATTCATGGGACGGGATCTATCCCCCCTCCCTTTCCCCGTTTGGCCGCCACTGAAGCCTATAGCAAACGATTGTTTGGACAACGCCGCGACCCGATTGCTCTTCGTGAAAACGCGCATATCATCATGACAATAACAGTCGATCGGCAAGTCAAATCAGAATTTTCACGGTGCCAAAATGAATTTTGAATACATAAGTACGTGTCCGCGCGTAGACGCTGCTGTGCATTATCCTATGCGAAAGTGTAAACGATACCCCTCGCTGCGTTTACGCGCGCGATAATAATAATAGCAATAAAAATAATAATATTATTGTTATTATGTGGGTGTGCGATACGCGCGCAAGGACACGGCGGTTTTGTGTTAAAATTCTATAGAAATAACAATGTATACGCGCGCGCGCGTTTGAAAATTGGACACGTCGGCTTACGCGGGGCGACGTCGACATAATAAAGGTCCTCGAGGTGGTGGTTTGTCTCGAGTGCGTGTGTGTGTGTGTGGAGACAAATCGAAAATACCCCAAAAAATAACAACAACAACAACAACAACGACGACAATAGTTAATAATAATAATAATAATAATAAAGCCTGCACACTCGCATTACACGCTGCACACTGCGACGTACAATGCGGTGGCTTCAGTATAATATATACGACATGAAAATCTAATAAAATATTATACACGCCCGGCGAATATTATAATAACGTATTGAAAAATTTTGTAATGCTTACAGGGCGATTCTTTAAAAAGTTTTACGCGCGTTATAGTTTTTTTTATAACGGAAATTATGTGTATATAGTGATAATCGACTACCACGTCGACAAAATATAGCCTTTCAGGAGGATAATATGTATGATGCCACACTAAACCCGGAGTCAGGAAGTTATGAAAAAAGGAAAAACGACGAAATAGAAAACAATAGGCCAAACAAACGTATGAAAGGCTCGAGTGAGCTGGACGTGTGCGACGTATGGCGGGAGAAGCTGATAAACTAACAAACTGATCAATGAGCCCAGTGGGAAACACCGTCAGCGAAGGATTGAGTAAAATAAAATTTGGATAGCCTAGGAACGACGAAAATTGAAGATGCGGATGATCGGGAATCGTGGAGTGACGACTTGGTAAAAGCGACCAAAGGCCTTACATAAACTGTAAAAAAAAAAAAAAATAATAAAACTATCAGATTTCCGAAAGTTTTTTTTCACTATAACTAATTAGGTATTTGTTTTACTTTCCCATACGCGCACAGGTAGGATCAACTGCACGAAAACGCATGATTTTTACCGATTTTGAGTTATGCGTGTTTAAAAATTGTATTTTACGCCTCAAAAAACAAAACAAAAACAAAGAAATTCGAATATTGTTCTCTCAACGTGTGAATACACAAACGTGAGTATAGAGGTTTTTTTTAAAAAAACTGCAAGGCAGTTTCCATCATAATTTTTATTAGTTTACTGATGATAAAACGTGGTTAGGACAATGATCTTGTTGCCATCTTGTTATATTAGCTGACTACACTATCAGATATTTTAAAGTTACAGTGAATCACACCTATTACGTTAACTCAATTTATACCGTATATGCAATCCAAAACAGCTCTAATTTTCGCCGCTCGTTTTAAGTCTATCTGTATATATATATATATATATATATTGCGAATACTTGAAATTGTTGAAAAATAATGCTAAAGCATAATAATGCAAGTAAATGCTTGTAGAAAAGATAAACGGAACAAGTATAAAATTAGTTTTCCAAACATTTTTCTACTCAGTTTTTCCATGTATAGTATATAGGTACCTGATATGTTTGAGTAGGTACTTCACAATATTGCGTGCAGCGTAACATCTAGACAAATTCGGTTTATAATATTAATATGTATTAAAAAATGTTGTTAAAAGTACGTTATGTGTAACAAAAAAAAAAAAAAAACTATTGTTTTTCATTTTACATACAGTATTTGAAGTTTATATATTATATATATATGTATAATGTTGTTATGATTTATATACATGTATAAAAACTTGAAAAAAAAAAAAACATTAGCTTAAAAAATATTTTAAAATTTTTATTTGTTTCTGAGAACGGTACGTTCAAATTACAATACACGTAAGTACTTACGTTTTTATGATCTCGGTTCGTTTGGTCACTAAACTTTAGTGTGTCCATATAATATATTGCTATCGGAAAAACTACGGCCTAAAATCCAAACAACAATGCAACGTGTTTGTTAGTATGGTGTGGTGTGCACGTATAAATGAGAATATATAGTGATTTACCGGTAATTTTCCTGCAAATATGTTTCGGCGTTATTGGCGTTTTATAGTTCGATTGTTATACTTTTGGGAATGGCGCATTAAATCGCTGGAAAGTTTTCGGTACTGCTGCGATGCACCTACACGATACTGCGTAACAAATGGTCGTATTTGTAATTAAACACACGCACGATCGCTCGGTGGACCCCATAAACAACAATGATAATGATTATTATTATTTTAAGCGCATATAGGTGCTCTGTATTTAGTTTTCGGGAGCCGTTCAGAGCGTATACAATAATAGTGATACAAACGATTGTTTATTGGAGTTTCGACAGTATTTAAGAACGCGGTAACTATCTGGCATATAGGTTAGGTCAACGCAAAATATATTACCGTTAAAACTTCAGCCACGACCGCCTATACGTGTACCTACATTATTTTATGCTTAAGTTGAAATTACACCATTGCCCCATGAACAGAATATTGGGGTGGCAAACAAAAAAAAAAAAAAAAGGAAAAAAATGAGTGAATTTGATGTCGGGTGAGAATAGTTGTTTGGCGTGGCGATTATACGCTTTGGAGTGGGTCATTTCTTTTGGGATGGTAGGCCGAGGTTTCGGGAGGTTCAAAATTATTATTTAATATCTCATAAATCATCGCATTCGAAGCTCAGTCATCTGGTATACGTCCTGGCAAAAGATCAAATCTAACAGATCATATGCTACCCGTATAAGTATACGATTACAAATTTCAAACGTTTTTCAGAAAATAATCAAAAATATTTTTGGTTTTCTGGCCATAACTCAAAAACAAAAAAAAACAAAAATTCAAAATAAGTTTCATGTATGGTACAATCTAAGTCCACATTTCAAACTTTTTAGTGTTGTATAACATTATTTGATTGGAGCCACACTCTGACCGTCCAAGTGTTCACAAAAAAAAAAAAAAGAAAAGAAAAACAACATCATTGTAAAAACAACACGTAAAATTTTCATTGTGAACAGATGATGTTGAGACGATTACCTCTTCTCCACACCAATTATACTACTGTACAGTCTTAAATGTGAAGCGTATATTCTGTTGTAAAAAACTGAATAATTTTTATGATTTTTAATACACATTGTTAGGTAAAATTGTATATTACAGTATGTTACTGTTTACGCGTTCGCAATTCAATGAAATATAATTATTATTAAAGTTTAAACACTGTGTTCGGTAAAAGTAAAAATACGAGTTATTAAATATCACATTTTTGAATATGGTTATCTACTTATTGGTGAACATTGTCCATCAAAATAATAAGAGCGAATGTTTTAGAATAATTTAATTTCGCATAGTTGGCACCCCTTGCAAGTGCCCTCGGACTAACCAGAAAAGCCTTGAACGGGTTTTTCTTCTTATTTCATTTATTTTTTTCCAATAATTAAACATTTAGAAACGTGCTATAAACAAAATATATGTATTCATAAATACACATTTTATACAGAAAATAGTTTATTGTGTGTATCATTAAATTACTTTTTTTTTATTATTATATTACTAACAATATCCGTTTCACATTAAAGTATTGAGTATTAATTAATTAATTAATTTATGTTGTCGGTTGTGTGTATACTGTATACTGTGGAATGTGTATAGTACACATCTGCTTGCTTGAAATTATTTTACGATAATGATATCCTACCTGCGAAACATTTAAATCGCCACGCATTTTACAGCGTATGTAAAACTACTATCTATTTTTCTTTTTTTAATCATCATAGGTGCAGAAAAAATTAAGAAATAATTAGGTATTAATATGAAGTCTAAAAGAAGACGCGTTACACGACACTTTGGTCAATGTATAAAACATGTAATATTAACAAATAATCACTAGTAGGATCCTAATATAAATGCAGTAGGTAGGTTATATAACTTCAAATCATGTTGAAAAACCTTCAATTTTAATTTTTATAATCATTTTTGATTTGGTCAAAACTTACCGGCACGGAAAAAATTCAAACAAATTAATACAGCGACTTTTTTCTAAGGGTTTTTGAAGAAAAACCATCATCTTCCCTGACTTGACCCGCAGCGAATAATAAACAAATTAAATTGCACTATCTTTCAGTTTTAAATAAATTATATGCTAGTTGTTGGCGTGAAATAGAAATTGTTATCCCATCGTTTTGAACAGCAAAAAATCATTTTCCTACCTTAAGCAAAATGGAAACAATAATAAGAATCATTTATACCAATTTATATAGTAATTTATACTTTAATTGTTAATTTTTAATTTTATTATTAATGGAAACGTGTTCTTTGAAATATCTGGTGTTTAAATATCAATATTTTGAACATTGTCGAATGTGAGATAAAATTCAAATTTAAATTCAATTCTAGTATATTTGATCATACTGCCACGTATGTTTTTATGGAAATTTGATTTCACTTCCTTACAGTATATGGATAAACTGCAGAACCCAAGTGCGCGTTGGAAATCCTCATTTATGCGTTCGGCTCATTATTAAAGATCTCAGTGTCAGAAAAATTTGTTTCTGAATGAGGTCACAAACTCAAAGTAAGTTATTAGTTTAAATATTGTGGGCTTTCAAAATAAATCTCATGGTAGTAATGAAAAGTTCATAACAAATGCACGACAGTCAACATTCTAATAATATGTAATTTCAAAAGTTTTAATCTTAAAGCATTGTATCTAGCTCTCTTAAATGGTTGTTTAAAATAATTACCACGGTTCTGTATATGAATTGAAATGAATGTAATGAATTTGAAAAATATTTGAAGGAATTTTCGCAAATATAGTTATTACGGTATAAGAATTCTTTTTAAAAATAATAGGAAATTATTATTGTTTAGTTCGTACTAGTCTGCAGTACTTCGAATGTTTAAATAGATAAAAACTGCAAAATTTAACAAATTCGAGAATTTTAAAGTTTTTTTTCAACACTTTTATTAAAGTTGTTACTATTAATTTGGTTTTTCGTAAACCTACATGTATAAATAAGAAGTTCAATAAAATATTCCGTAGACGTTGCATCGACCCCTTTAAAATCCGCCTGGTTAATGACCTCTAAATAAAACGAAAGACTTAGGTACTTGGGCGCTTAAAAACAATTACAACGTAATGAGTTCGACGATATAAACTTACACGTATGTATATACGAATAGGTAGTATTTCAGTGCATAATTACATATTTCGTTCGTCTTTCACGGACGACTTAAATGAAATAGTACCTATCGCAGACACTGCAGTTAAACGAAACAATTTGTTCTATGATACGTCGGTCTAATTTTCGGACACATGTATACGATGCTAAAATATTTAACGTATTACATTACATGCACTTTTAGTTTATAATAATACTCATTAGAAACACGAAATCGTACATTTTCACAACAAAAAGCGTTTTAAAACCTGTTTTGACCGTATTGGATATACCGCAAAACACTGCAGCCAGTCTAGCAGCTGTAGGTACCTACGTGATTAGCATAGTCGTAAATTCTAAGTGCGTTTTTACTATGCGAATGCACATAACGTTTTTGCGAAAAACAGGCTCATAAATTTTTATCTATTCATCCGAAAAATGGATGGATGCCATTTATGTTGCTAAATTGTTGCACATGCAATAACTATTATTAATTTGAAAGCAATTTAACGTACGGAGTCTAATAGAAAAAAAAAAAGAAGAATTGAATTAATAAAAACCCAATATGAAATTCGTTTAGTTATATTTTTAAGCGTTTTGTTTTTCGAATTTTTTTTTATTTTTAATGGGTATAAATTATGAAAACAGCTACTATATTTTTTATACGGTTCTAGTTAATTTTTTCTTTCAAGAAATCTATTATACGAAACTACTTTTAACATTATACATTTTCACGTTATAGTTATGGAAAATTCGAATTATGATCAATTTTAAACTGCTACTATCAGAGCGTATTATTGAGTTTTACATTTGTTAAGCACTTTTTATAATTTTCAGTTTCAAGCGGTCACAAAATTATGAAAACTTATTTGTTTGCAAAATTATCTTGTAAAAACCGTGCTTAGGTTCTCGTCTTTGATTCAACTTATCAGTGTTCAAAAATACAAAATGTTGTTTTTAAAAATTAAATGTATTGGTGTGACTCGAAATACACTTCCGCTATTAAAATAATGATTAAGTGCTCCCGAATGTCTAACGCGTGAAGTTTCTTGATATAACCTGCACAATCATTTTACCAGGACGAAAATTGGAAAAATACAAACTTAATTGTATGTATCAGAAAATCCATGAGCGACGAAGACCATATTTACAATAGCTGGAAGAATAAGTGTTTTACGACAAAAACTTACACTGTATATTATTGTATATATGGTGTAATGAAGAAAAGGGGTTATGCGTGCGAGTAACACGATAGCACCTACCTATTAGTATACCCGATTATATTATAGTATACCCGAGAACAATGATATGAACGGTCCTTTAACGTCAATGCTTCGTCCTCCAGCCCGAAACAGTATTATTATAATTTTGTATCCGGTACACTCCTCCAGTCCTGCACCCTGCTATTACTCCCCTCAAAGTCACGATGGAGCTCAATGTCGTCAATAAATCCGATTACGACTCCTGCAAGTTGCAATTATATAGTACATGATGTAATAATAATACCGATGGACGATATTATACAGTGTATCTCCGGCTTCACATATGAATATACAAAAAAATTAAAAAAACAAACTATAAAAAAATTGTGTACTGAATATACAGGGTGATATAACAGTTAGCGCAGTCCTTATAGAGATGCAGATTTTACGGTTAAAAATTCCAATCTACTAACACTGATTGAGAAAGTGTATTATAAACATTAAATTTTTGCAGAAGGAACCCAGCCAACGAAACAGCGCGAGAAATTCTTAATCCCAAAATTTACGTACCGTATCCTAGGCTGGATAAGTTAATGATTATTTTTAACTTATATGGATGGTTAGGTTGAGCGAATTTTTTCGAACAAGAGTTATAAGTTGATTAAAATTTTGAGATAATCTGCAGTTGAGTTGACAAAAAAAAAAAAAAATTACCAAATTCAAATTTATTCAATTTTGTCGAGCAAGAAGATAATTCCATAAAATATGTTTATGATTGTTAGTCATTTATGCCCGACTACGGGATTAAGATGGACTTGATTGAAGCCATTAAAAAACATAAAAATTCTATTTAATTGAAGTTAGTTAAAAAAGAAACAGTTACAATAAAAGTTAAGTTAATGTACAACCAGAAGTAGGCCGTTAAGTTGTTACTTAAATTTTAATTGTTTGACTATTTGATGCCATGCAGCCTTGATTTTTGACAAAGCCGGGTGTTAACTCGTCAAAAATTAATTTAATTTTTATTAATTTAGTTAACTCTTTAACTTGTTTTTTTTGTTGATTTTTTACCTATTAGATTTGGATTTTTTTTTTATTTAACGTGTTACCATTAAGTTAAGCTGTAATAATTTAAATAATTTTTTTAAAACTCTTTTAAAAAAAAAAAAGTGTTACTAAGAAGAAAATTTCAAAAGAATAAATGCGAAAGATATTTTTTGAAGCGGAAAAAGTATCAGGTACGAAACCATGCGAATTAAAAATATGATATATTATCTTTTAGTGAAGTTTAATATTAACTTTTAATTTAATAAATTTAAATAATTAATTTTTAATTTGACTTTACTTTTTGTTTTTTCAATTCGCTTAGCTAAAATTTTTTAAAAAAATGTGTTAACTATCTCAGTCTTGATTTTTGGAGACAATAATTAGTTTCACTGTTTCGTTTCAAAACAATCACCCTGTGTACGTATAGTGTACCAAAACCCACTTAAGGTACACGCGGGTATTATTATGTCTCTTTTTTTCATTCCATTCCACTTCATTAGTCTATATACGTCCCCGTAATGTCCGGATGTATTTCGTATGACAAAATATATCGTACGCAGAGTATAACACGTAAGCATGTACTTATTATAATACGTTTACAATGTGATACACTTTGCGTCATATTCTTATTTCGTTGCCTTTTACAGATGAAAAATCAACATTTTCAATCAAAAAATATCGCTGATTTATCTAAAAAACTTGAACAGTGATAAACTATTGCCTTCGAAAAAATGATTCTGAGCGAGCTCAGTTGACACTACTAGTACTACTAGACTATACTAGTACGTCCTGGTAAATTTTTCGAGAATTTCAAAGTTCCGTACTCAGCACAAGAGCTGGGGAAAATAGTTTATTTGAAAGTATAGGTACCTTCCTAAGATTACACCAAACTTAAACACAGTAATATTATACGGTTAAGACACTTGAGTGTAGCTATAGACTCAAATTAGGCGTTTTATTTGTATATTTCATTATTTTTTTTTTTTTTTTTCACTCTATATCGTATATAATCTGAATTTTTCATAGAAAACAATTACTAACTGGTTATAAATCTACAAATTCTAAAAAAAAAAAAAAAAAAAATGTGAATGGGGAAGATATAACAGTATAACACCAACTATCCCCCCTCCTCCTTCCACTATCATTAATTCTGAACGATCAGAACAAATAGAGGATATAACGACAAATAATACTTAGTATATTTTCTTCTATTGGAGCTCTAATTTTCCTCCTTGCAATTTTTTTTTCAAATTAAAAAATACGGAAAGATGAGAATGGATTTGATGCCTCTGAGCGTTTTTCAGTTTCCACTGGCGTACTACTGAATATTATAATATCGCGCGCGGCGGTTATGACAACGACGGCCGAGAACGAGAAAAACGGCCATTGTTTCGCCGGTAACGCGATCTGCTCGCTCACGTATAATATGATATAACACGAACGGCTATAATTTTATTATAACTGCCAGAAGTTAGCAGCAGCAGCAGGTGTATAATACCGTAGTGTGCACTTACACAGTCCGATTACAATATTTTTTTAAATAATATAATAAATATTTGATTACGACTCGTCGTATAGGTAATACGTACACGACCGTTTTATAATCGCGTCCCCGAAGAGCGGAAAACGGCCGGCGGAGGATGTGGTCGAGAAAGTCCGTCGACCGAGACGTCCGCGACTCGGTTACAGGGTGTGTTTCCGGATTTATTCTCGTCGTTACTACATTGTATGTATTAAAATATTTTATACAACGAAAAAAATTGTAATGAAAAAAAAAAAAACACGATAATTTGAAGAAAACCGAGCCGGTTATAACGTGCCGTATCGCCTCGTCTCGATGATTTCAGATGCAGCCGCAATATTATACACCTACAACGTTTTTCTGCACTCGAAAAGCACGCCTGGGCGGGAAAAATCCCCCGGGTGTTGTATACACACGTTGCAACAGAATGATTTTTTTCACAATGTATCATTGCATCAGTTAAAAACATAATCAAAAACACATCGATTCGCGAGTCGCGTCCATTTCACTACAGGTACGTATTATGCACTCTGATTTTAAACGATGCGCTCCGATTGAAACTGTCGAAGGGTCTACGCGCGCGATTTCGAGTTTTGAATGAGAACGGTGTGTGAGTATTTTGTGGTACGATTGTCGCGCGATAACAAGTTCCAAAAACGTTCGGGGCTGTTTGGGTGCACGCCGGGGAATTATTGTACCTCACAGATCGGTTGGAAATCGTCGGCTAAATTTTGCCCCTCGATAAACGGCCGTTCACTACTGAAACACCCGGTATAAACAAACATTGGTGTTATTTTTATTACTATACAACGAAGTACACTTACACGTATATCGTAACGTATTAATGTGATGTATCGTATAATAGGTAATACCGAAGTGCTTTATACGGTATATAAACGATTGTTTCCGAGTCGCACGGAACTCGTGTGTCTCTCCGTCTCCGCCACCGGAACTTTGTACACGCTTTTTGATTTTTACGCACGAGTATTATACCTGCATGCCGATCGTGCGCGCGCCGGACAGACAGAACGGAAGCGTCTGGATTTCGTTTTGTTAGTTTAGAACCCCGGATTCGTATGATACATTGCGTATGAGCAAGACTGGGCATTAACTCGTTAAATGTTCGGATTAAAACAAGAAGTTAAGTTGATTAAACACCCGTTAACTAATTCTTTATGTTAACTTTTAACTTGTTGGGTGGTTGATTATTTTTGATTTAACGCGTTAAAAGTTATTCTGTAATGATAAAATATTTTTTTAAAAGACAGTTTCAAAAGAATAATTGAAAATGTTTTCCTAAACGTCATACTATATAGGTACAAAACCATGCGGATAAAAATAAAAATATGGACCATTATCTTTGTTTCGTTAATTTTTTCTTTATCAAACGTCAACTTTTTAATTTGATAAATTTAAAAAATTAAATTATAATTTAACTTAACTTTATATTTTTTCAATCAACGAGTTAAAAAAATTTTTTGACTTGCCCAGCTTTGAATATAAGCGCATATCATATGCACTTAAAAAGTTCAAAATCGGATGCACTAAAGACCATTTTAATGTCAAGTACTTCATCATAAAATGTTATGATGAAGTACTTGACATTAAAATAATTGAAAAGAAATATTATAGTATGCTGCTCTTAGAAGAATATGCTTTTACTCACAAAACATGCATGCATATAATGTAATACGAAAAACATGTTCTTATTTCGTCTTATAAAAATGTTTAAATACCTAAATAGTTCTTCAGTCATGACTCTCTATTCTTTATTTATTTATTTATATTGTATATCAATGAGACTGCGCCAAATTCAAAATTTGACTTCAATAATTAAAAACATACATTTAAACAGGTTAAACAATTCGTATGATCCGTGTTAGCGTGTACAGTCCGAACAACAACATATTATCAAATTGTTCTCAAATGAAATTCCCAGACATTTTGCCGGTCTGTGTGAAGATAGGAGAGTGCGAGGGGTATCACGGGGAAGAGTCACGGCGTTCGGAACTGCGTTTTCGTGACCGAAACATCGAGAAATTGAATTGTTTCACGTTCATTTTGGAAGAAAAAAACAGAATTTTTCAAAACAAAATTTAACCGTGAAATTGTACGAACCGTTCACATCTTTGTTTGAAGTTAAGTTAATTTTTTTTTGTCAGTCGTCAACATTTTAGTAAAAAAAATTGACTTTTGGCACGACTTTTTGTTTTTAATGACTTTACGAGTTAAAAAAAAGTTGTTGACACGCCTAGCCTCTGATGTTTACAGGCTATTATTATTGTACCGTCGAAAACTTTTACCCGTGCGATGATTTAGTCGGTTCATCTCGGTTTTCAATCCGAAAGTCTCGGGCACGCCAGAAGGGAAACGCTTTTAAACGATTAAAATACGCATACGCCTAGGCGAAATGGTTTTTTCTTTTTTTTCAAGCAAGCAGTCGCGGTGCTCAGTCGATTGTACGGAGAACACCGCGAACCGGTTGGTCAAATTATAGACGTACGTTCGTTTTGTTGATGATCGACTATAAAACGCGTTATTGAACCAGAATATCATACCATATCCGCGTACCGTGCGGTCGCCAACCCGGTCGATTGCACATCGTGAATTGCATCGGGAACGCGGCCCGAGTGAATTCGGTAATTTTGGACACTGCAAGCTGTCGCCTGAAATCGCGACAAATCATGTGCAACAACAATGTTACATTTTTGATTTTACTGTACAAAAACGCCGTTTGAACAATATACAGAATGATGAACGTGCAACTGTTTGTTCTGTAAACACGTTACGGTGTATAAGTTTGCAGATTACAAAACAAATAAAACCAAACCATGTAAAATTAATCACAAAATTACAGTTTGCAGCTTGAAAGTCGCCTGTTCGTTTTATTTTTTTTTTTTTACAAAGGATTAACCTTCATATTACGTTTTAATCATTACATTACAAATGTCGTTGAAGTGACGAATGTGCTTATACTTTCGTGGAAACATTATTTCCGGTAGAATTGCTCCGTTTTTTACGTCAGTTGAAATAATAGTGTAACTGCCCTCCCGAGATCAAATACATTATTTGAGTATTTTTTTTAGTACTTTCATTTAAATTATGATGCGAAAAACAAAAAAAAAAAAAAAATTTCCATAAGCACTTGAAACGACTATTGTAATTTTCGCACGTCACACTGAAATCGGTTTTAACCCTTATGGTTTTTTTTAAAAAAAATTTTTTCTAGTTCAAACGTCATAGAACAAAACAATAATTAGACAAAAAAAAAAAAATTAATCAGCTTTACGCTAAATAATATAGAACTATAAAGTTACAATAAAAAAACTAAGCAAAAGTTAAGGAAAAAACGTTAAAAATTGTATCATTTATTTGGAATTTTCGTTCGATAAAAAATTTAATTTTCCACAAAAAGTTTTGAAAATTTAACATAACGTTCCAAACATATAATATACATACGCTACTAAAAAATTTCAAAAATCCGTAGTCACAATCTTATACTTGGTTGCTTACAATTTGAAAAATTTTAAAAATTGATCACACTTGTGGTTTATTTTTGGGAGAAAATTCGCAAAATTGCTGCTCAATATTTGAAAATTAAATATGTTACGTAAAACAAATAATATGTAAATAAAAATATTTCGAAAAAATCCGCCCCGGTAGATTCTAAAAGTGTGTAAAAAAAGTGTTGAAAAACGGTGTTGTTTCGATTATATAGCGATGAAATCACGCACTGTAGTTGTGCAGTTGATACTGAAAAACGTAACAACTCCTCAAATAATGGTCCGAGTGGTTCGAAATTTTCACACGTTGAAAAAACTAAACTCGACACTATTCGTCTGTTCCCTCTGTTTCGCCATTTGAGCATCACCGAGCTCGCTCAGACGAATCGTTATTTTCGTAAGCAATTTTTAACTCCCGGATTTTTTTATACGTATATATATAATTTTGCAGCCGGGCACGCGACGCGTTTTTTTCGGCGATCGCCCTGTATGCTGCGTTCAACGGGGATAAACGCTCGCGGCGGACAGAACAGCCGGTAATTTTTTTTCTTTTTTTTTTCCTTTTCTCCTATCACCCCGTCAAAATTGACTTTTAATTTGAAACCGTCGGACCGTGAGGGATAAGCCACCGCGCGATCCGCGGCCGTTTCGTACGGGGAAATTGAACGTACACCGAATAAAATGATGCGCGCACACAATAAATAGGGTATTCGTTATAAATAACGCGCGCGCGACAGAGTGAAAGAATTGAAAAAAATAATAATAATAAAAAAACCACCACGTTCCGAGTCGACGCAGTGCGGAGATTTAAATGACAATTTTCCGGTGAAAGCGCATCGATAATACCCGTTTTGTGGGCTCACACCGTGTGGAGATCTACCTGCCCGCGAGTGTTACTACAATATTAATGCAACGACAACAATACATTGTGCCGGTGGTATGTTTATAAATAAAAAAAAATCCTCCGAGCACGGTTTGAAAATAAAAGAAAAAAAACAGAATTGGATTATGATCGGACTCCGTGAAGGATAACGATGATTGTGTGGTGCAAACACTCGAATTCTTCACGTACATAATAATAACATGTGAAAAATTTCGGTGTCAATTATAATATAACAATAATAATAATATTTGAGCTGCACGCGAGACGCCGCCGACTGCACAAATCGATTTCAGGAGGATCCCGTTTTATACGTCGCCGTTATAAGCACTGCAGGGAATAAAACGGTTTACTCCGACGCGGCTTCTACAACAAGTATCGAACAGTATGGAAGCGCTAAAAACAATTTTCAAGTAAAAACCGCGGATTCACTCTAGGTCGCCGCTATAGTTTGCTAGACGCTGCGTGGGTCACTGCAGTTTTGGGGGGATGGTTTATAACGGTGATATTGTATATTAATAAATCTAACGAAAAATAACGTTTTTAAATCAATATATACATATTAATAAATTATAATTAATAACAGAATGCTGATTGTACTTTCGAGTTTTTTCTTAATACTTTGGGTAGTAGAATTGCTCTTTCAAGAAACCCCTTTTATAAAAATAGGTAATTGGCCACAAACGGTACGTACTTTGGTTGAAATGATTTTTCTTTTTTTTTCGAGGTATAATACTGCGATTGATAGCATATTACAGACGATCTTGTGATTTGTAATTTTTTGGCAATAACTTCGAAAAATGTAATTGAAACGTTCACACGTCATAATGTTGAAAATATGGATTATACGTTAGACAAATTTCAAACAATTTTAATATAGTCATTGCAGTGGAAAGAACTTAAAATAAACAATTCATTGAAAACTCAACGAGCTCGCTCAGAATCGCGTAAAAATAGCTAAAAGATATTATGTGTACCTAACTACCATATGAAAAAAATTCTGACAAGTAGGTATGTAGAATCGTATACAATAACGCGTGTTGTGATTTTATTTTAGTAAACTTGTAGACTTATATAACCAACATGTAATTATTTTCTATTAAAAATACCGATCATATTCAATATTATATATACATAGGTGGAGAAAAAAAAAAATAACGATACAAACACAAAATGCCCATAATTGGAATTCGTCGGTATACTTAATATTACTTAACCATTTTGTATGAAAGAGAAACAATTTCATATTTAAAAATTTAGCGTCCCAGATCGTTTATGCTAACACAAAACTTTAAATTTTCCGTTTTTATAACATTTTCTAGCTTTTGATACTCCTTTTGAATACAAGTCTGAGGGCTACATTGTTGAGTAAAACATTTATGGTTAAAGTCGAAACGATCAAAAACTATTGTTGAAAGGACGTAAACATTAAAATCAAAATTTCTGTGCTGTTCGCGGTTTCGGCAAGGCTGCAGGGCAAGTTGACGCCTTTTTTTAACTCGATAATTAGGTGTAAAAATTAAAAGTCAAGTTAAAAATTAATTATTTAAAGTTGACTAACAAAAAAAAGTAACTTAAAGACAATATTTTTAATTCGCATTGTCTTGTACCTGTCCGCTTCAATAAATATGTTTTGTGTTTTTTTTTTTAAATTTTCTTCTTATGGTTAACACTTTTTTTTTTCCAACAGTGTTTTGAAGAAAAAAAAATTTAATTGTTGCCAAGGTACCTGATAAATTTAAAAGAAAAAAACTGTAACTCATCGAGTTAAAAATTAACGAAAAAAATAAGTTAATATCTACTTAAATACCTGCCTGACTTTTAACGAGTTAATGCGTCCCGCTGCCGTGGGTCTCGGGGGTATTAAGCATATAGGCTCTCTTAAATTTCCCTATACATGTATTTGTGTAACTATACCGAGTCCAAATTCGGTATTCGGGTGCATTAAAATGAATTATCATTTTTCCCTTTGTACGTTTCTGGGCACGGCACGGCGACGGCCGCGGCGTGTCGTCAAGTTCCGCGCAGTTAATGTGTATTATAGTACACGCGGCGGCCGGCGCGACGACGGGCCGTGCGGCGGCGGTACCGTCTGCAAACGCGTGCGCCGGTCTCTGGCGGAAGGGTGTCATCCCACCCCTCCGCGCCGCCGACGCGTCCAATGGCTCGGCGGGCTCCGGCGGCCGGTACGCGGGGCGTGGCCCACGGGCGGTCGGCCCGTATGCACGCCCGTCCGGCCGGCACCCGCCGAGGCCTACGCGACGCAGTCCTCTCGTCGTCGTGTCGGTCAGTCGATCGCGCGCGACTTGTCCGTCGAGGTCGTCACGATAAATGTCAATATATTTGAATATGAGCGTTTGAACTCCGCTGCGCGCTCGCGCCATAAACAAACGTTGATTTATAGGATTTATAAGTGCGCGAGATAACACGGCTTTTGTACGGTTATATATTATATACACGTAACGAAGAAAAAAAAAAATCGTTGGTGGCTGTGTACGAGCCGACGCCGAACGGGACCGGAGTTGCTGCGGCGACATGATGATGTTGCAGAATCCGCTGTTCCAGGAGTACAACACTGCCCTGTCGCAACTGCTCGAACTGCACCAACAGCAACACCGGTATCAGCAGCAACAGCATCACCACCAGCACCCCAGGCAACTGCACCATCACCGAGGCGGCACCGCCGGCGCTTTTCAGACGTACGCCGCCGAAGTCAGGACGGCCAGCGAGGACAGCGCCGAGTCCGACGGGCTGAGCTCTTCGTCGCCCAGGCCCGCCTGCAAGCCGTTCACCATAGACGCGATACTCGGTCTGCAAGCCGCCGCGGCGGCCGGCCACCCCGCCACTTCCGCGGCCGCCGCAGGGGTACCGCTCGATCCCGCGGCGGTCCCCGTCAGCCCGCTCGATTTCTCCGCCGGCTCCGCGACCCACGGCAAAAAACACCGAGAAGGTAAGAATAGAGCGCTCATTCGAACAGTTTGTATCATCGTAACAACACAAACTGTTCGAACGTGTTTCACATCGATTGAAACCCAAATTTTCTTGTCACAACTTCGAATTTTATTCGTTGTTTCTTGATAGCGCTCTGATAAATAGTTTTTGCGCATTGTCGATTCATTATCAGGTATATCTGTTTTCCTGTATACTTTTCCAAAAACTCACGAAAAATAGTGTTGTTGACCTTGTTTAATGATACGTTAGCTGAAGTCAATGCTCTACATAAATCTAAGTTGAATGACGACATTTTTGTGTTAGATATTAATTGTTGTTTATCATCTTTTTGCCTTTTCTTTACTTAATCGAATATGTTTTGCAGTGTTCATATGCTGTTCAACAGTAAACCGACCTTAACTTCGCATAACTTAACCTAACCATCGGTAGTTAAAACGTGCTCTCCAAATTCTTATAGAAAACCTCTTTGAGTGATTTAATAAATCAAATACGTATACGACAAAACACGAAACGCGCAATACTTTACATCGGTCGTAGACTAGACTAGCTATAAATAATTATTAAACGTTCTGTTAAAATATCTGATAAAATTGTAATGGCTCGCAGTTTTAAGATAACTTTTGACTGAGACAATTGACGAGGCTTATCGAAAATTCTATTCAAGTAGGTATTCTATTACTCCGTATAGGTATAACCATATTGAATTCTCGACAATAAATAAGTGATAATTTGTGAAATACAGATAATTAAACTTATATAAGATTCAGTACAATATAAAATTACGGTATTTTTCAGCATTTTGTGTCGAAAACCGTCAAATATGAGCTCAAAAACAGAAAAACCACAAATTATTCATTTATAAATAAAAATGGTAAAATATAGATATCATGAAACATATTTCTGTTTAAGAATGGATGCTAATGGACAACCTAAAAAAAAATATGCAAAATCATAAACATCCTAAGTCCTAATTATAATAATATGTGTCCGCGCGGTTAATTATTTATTTATCCGAGAGATAACGGCAATAAGGCGAATAGTACAGCAAAAAGAACGAACAAAAATACTCACACGTACCTGATTATTTTACTATAAATTATAATGTACTATAAACGAACGAACACAAGAATTATTACGATTATTTATACAGTATCAAAGTGAAAATTTTTCACCTCAACTTGGTTTCGTGGTATCGTAGAAAAAAATCGACATTTTTTAAATGTTCATCATACTGTCTTACGGCCTCGGAACAATCCATTTCCATCAACGCGTCGCAAAAAACTTTCTTCATATTTCTAAATTTTCTGCAATTTCGAGTATATAGTCTGATAGTATAGAACTTTGAAATGTTATCATTTTTGTTAATTCAATTTTAGAGATAATTAAGTTTTCAAAGTTTAATGTAAGTTTGCCAACATATATTTGGAATTTGCTATACTAAAAAAAATTTAAAAATTGTCTGTCAATTTTTTTTTTTTTTTTTCGTTTATATATTAGGAAAATTGTGGAAAATTGTGGTCACACGTGTGATTTATTTTCGGAAAAAATTCGTTACTAACACAATTTGGCTATTTAAGGTTACACATGTTAAGTGAGGGTAAATTTTCTGTCTGCAATCAAAAATTTCTAAAAAATTCGCCTTGTAGTTTCTGAAAGCGTGTATAAAACGTATTGATAAAACTGCATTAATTTGATTGTAATATACAACAATGAAATTATACGCACTGTTTTGCAGTTTATCGTATATAACTCCTCGAAAAATTGTCTCGAAAAATTATTCGAAATTTTCAGACGTTTATAAAAATATTTTTACACGTGGGCATAAATTCGCCAAATTTTTCTGAACATTCTTAAGTATACATTCTAAAAAAACAGAACACTCATTTACTCCGTGGTATTTGATATTTTTCGATGGTTTTTTAGTACTATTTTTAAAATAATTATCTCACAACGATAAAATAAAGATTTCAAACGATTTTGACAGTTTTAAACTGTTTTCGCCTCTTTTAATCATATAGTGCTTTTAATAAAAGATTCTAAAATACATTCTATTTGTTACAACTCAATTTTTATAGATTAACTTAGCTCATATTTAGGGTCGTTGTTTTCGTAAGCTAATCGATTCCGGTATTTTTGCAAGAACTTCCAAAAAAATTTTTTAAGATAAGCTAAAATTTTCACACAACAATAAAGCAGGTACAATACACGTCTGATAGAGTTTTCAAGAGATTTAAAAGATGTTTATGCTAAGTATAGAACTTTGAACACGTAGGTAATTAATTAGAGCTTAAGATTATTTAATGTTAAAATTTAAATGCACCAAATCCGCTATGTTTGTAATACGATAATTTATACCGAAACAATAACCTACCCACAAATGCTTCTACACTATACAATCATTAGATATATTCTAAATTATATATAACATAAATAGATAAATGGATGTTTCCTGAATTCTGTTTCTAGAATATGTATAAAGAGAGCAATTTTTAATTAGTCGTATTAGCATAGTACTTATACACATAATAATTTGATATATTATGATAATTATTAATTATATTACATACAGTACAATTAGCAGTGTATCTAACGATTGGTTTTTAGTATTTTTTTTTTTTTTTTGTACCTTGTTCTACAGAATAAAATGTACAGAAACTGTTTATACATTTTCATCTAATAATATTATTTTTTTCCTTTTTTATTCGAATAAAATGGTGTTTAATTTATACACGTCGATCATGATCATATTATGATTGGTATTATTTTCCAAGAGCGCTATTTTATTCATTATCTTGTAACTTAATCTAAATACACTTTTAGTTATTAAGTATTCCTCAACAACAAAAGCCATTATCATAAGATCGCAAAACAAATTGTAACTCTGCCTAATTCGAAAAAAATAGAATTTGTGTCATTTAAATTACAAAAATATAAAACGCATATGGGTTATCTATTTTCGCCATCGGGCATCGTCTATATTATTGTTTGAAATTATGCTTGCGTCTTGTACTTATAATATACGTATAGACTATAGTTGAAAACTAATTGACATATAGAATGCAAATAAAAATTAATCAAGATAGTTGTTTGTGTACAATGTTCTTAAAAAGTTCAATATTTTGGTCGAAAAACTTGGAACGGGAAATTGCTCTATGAATATATTTTGTTGTTACCTATGTAACGAAAAAAAAAAAAAAAAAATTAAACATTAAAAAGACAATCCAATATCAAAATTAATGAAAATCAAAAAAAAAGCGCCGGGATCAGTCTAGTTTGCGTGGGTAGTTTGACGGGGTAGCGATTACGCTTTGGGCGAGTTTAGAAGTTATGGCTTGAACGCATAATTTAACTTCTGAAAGCAACGATAAATCATTGCCTTCAAAAATACGATTCTGAGCGAGCTCAGTTGTCCAGTATACGTCGTGATAAAAACATTACTTTAACAATAAAAACTTTAATCAAATATGTATCTTTCTTACTTTAGTAGGTATTGTGTAAAAGTTTTAGCTTTGTCCGATCTTTATTTTGGATGTTATGATCAAAAAAATCTAACACGTTTCACGTTATTATTTGTTACCCCATAAGAAATACACGGCCGTCCGGAATGACGAGTTTTACGACAAAATAACAACTTATAATCGGCTATAAACCAAAATTGTGTAAACTAATTTTCTAAATTTTTCAACCACATATGTAAAACTATCTTGTTTAGATTGTATTAAAGTTTCGAGACTTAAACGTAAAACTAGAGGTTTTATGGAACAATAACTGCGTAAAATTCAATAATTCAAAAATTTCAAAATTCCATATCTCCCTCAAAAATGATCGAAATCGTTTGAAAACTAAGCAGTAAACTCGTCAAACCCTTTTTAATGACGCATATAAATTTCAAGTCAAACGGAGCACTTTTGGGAATTTGACCATTTTCGTTTTTTCCTGAGAACTTAAAAAATTAATCAAAATTTAAATAAACGCTTCAAATAAAGTACCATCTCGGATCAATTATCTATCTTTTGAGGTATCGTACGTTAAAATCGGAGTATTCTTTCTACTAGAAAAAATGATCACAAAAATCAAAAAAAAAAAATCTAAATCGACGTGTAAAAAACACGTGTCCCGCAATTATTTGGGCCTCCCAAAAGAAATACACGGCCGCCCAAAATAACGACAATTTCAAAGTTTCATATCTTCCTCAAAAATGATCGACTGAAATTTCAGCGGAACACTCATTGGACCCTCCTAAATGACATATATGATTTTAAAGACGATCGGAGCAACTCGAAAAATTGGGCCGTTTTTTGTTTTCCTCAGAACTTCGAAAATAATCAGAATTTCAAAAAAAGCTTCAAATAAAGTACCATCTCGGATCCATTATCTTTCTTTTAAGGTATCGTGCGTTAAAATTGGTGCAGGTTTAAGAACTTTTGATCACAGAAAAAAAAAAAAAAAAACATCATTGTAAAACCAATACATTCTTCGCTGACGCTCAGAATCTAAAAAGCCAGGCAAAAATAGTCAATATAAATTAATCGGGTGCCGTGTAAAATATAGGTTTTGCGATCTTTATCGCATCGCTATATATTGCCCATACTTAAAACTCACCCACCGGCCATCATTCATCCCCTTTTTATCTCCCCCTGCAAAACGCAATATTAAAAAGGGGGAAGTTAAGTATCAATGTAGATTCTGTTAAACACAAAACAATATGTGTACAACGTATGCGAGTATGCGCACGATATACGCGGATAACGTGTTCACAAAACGATTTTTTTTTGTGCATACAGGAATCAAGCTGCAGTTTTTTTAAAAAACTGGTGCGGTAATATGTACGATCAAATACACAGTTTAAAAAATTAATAAAAAGAAGAAACATTTTAAGTCGATGAAAAGTTGTTTGGCTTAGTGATTACGCTTTGAAGTGGGTAACTTCTTTGGGTCGGCCAATGTTTTGAAAGTTCAAACGTATTATTTAATATCCGAAAGCAATAATAATTAATTATTGCATTAAAAAAAAAAAACGATTCTGAGCGAGCTCAGTTATCTAGGATATTGGAGCGTTTCTTCTGCCCTAAAAAGAATTCACAGAAAAATAATAAAAAAAAAAATTATTTTATAGACAGTAGGTACATTCTTTGCTGCGCTCAGAATCTAAAAAAATTTAAATTTAATCTGACGGTGTCCGATCCGGGTAAATCTAGGACGATGACTTGAGATATACACGTATATTAATGCACTAAAAGTTCGCAAATTCCACTGGGCCGAATTTCTACGAAATTTAATAAAAATATTAAAGAACCGTTTTTTCACCTTTCTCTAATGTCCAATTATGAATTGCGGCTAATATTATCATTGGTTCTGTGTTGTTAATATTTTATTAGTTGTTTTTCAATACTGTACAAACTGACAGTGTAATTTTTGTATTATGTTAGATACTTATCTAATTTATTTTGCCAAATTTTTTGTTTAACTAATATCTAAATATTGTATTGTATTTGACTAACGTCAAATGTTACCATAAGTACTGTATTATTAAAATATTAGTTGTTTTTCAATTTTACGAATCTAGTTAACCTAAACATTTAGTTCTTACAGCACTTACAGCATAAAATATTTTGTAAATTTTATTTGATAAAACAGTTTACCCAATCTATGTTACCTAATTATTGCTTATTAAATATTTTAATTAAACCAATCATTTAATTTTTAGGAATTTTTTTCGGTGGCAATTTTTTCCCATGGTTCATCCATACCTTTACGGTTAATTTTTACTTGCATACGTGCAAAAAGAGTTCGAATTAAGAAAAATAATTTGAGGGGGGGGGGGGGTTGGAGTATATGAAAAAAGTTTTGAACAATAAGAAAAAAATTGTCGTAAACTAAAGTAAGTTACGAACCACTAAGTTCGGCCAATCTGGATGAACTACATTAAAATTAAATTGAGAGTGTAACGATCTATTTCATTTCGAAAAATTATAGAAATGTAAAAATCATAAAATCTATACCTATCTTTAAAAATCAAAATCTTTATTAGATTGTTATTTTTGGAATTATAAGAAGAAGAAAAAAACAGTAAAATAGGTACAGTTCGCTAAATGTTCAAAATGATTTCTACAGTACCTATTTATACTCTTCTTAAAATTTTTATTTTGTTGACATTTATAAAACTATTTATTTATTTTTTTTTTTTTTAATAAATAACTAATAAATATAATTATTTATATTTTCATTTTTAAATTGTTTTTATTAATTTTTATTATAATCATTTTACAACATTATTTATATTTTATCTACATATTCTTGTAATATACTTATTATGGCCTTGGTATGATTTGCGCGGATTATGACTCTCCAAATTAGTTGGTGCGTATACCGACCAACGGCTCGGATTCTTAACAAAATATTATTGGTTTTTGTGGTTTTAGAATCAATAAATCGTAAACAATTATTAAAGTTGATATAGTCACGAACAACAAAAGCCAGGGACGAGCAGAGCGAATCGAGTACCGTGGGGGTAAAAGGGATTACACGCCTTTGTCTGCGGAACACTGTCGCCGTATATCTATTGACAAAAGCACCTGTTCGTCGGAGGGTGGTTTGTTTAAAATCGACCCTCGGCTATATGGGTGCAGTTAACAATATTTTATGAAAGTCTTTGACAAACCGATTTTACGGTGCGTAATCGAACTCGGTATAGTTATACTTTGCTCATAAATATCGTGGACACGACGACCACCGTAAAATAATCGCACTTTGATACTGTTTACAACACACTTCTTTGTATAACGTATTTACCTATTTGAATTCGAACCGATTGAACCAAAACGGATTTCAAGGGTTTTATTTTCAGACCACAGTATAGAAGTAAAAACAGTGAAATTTTCAAGTGCCACTCCAGAGTACCTATTTTAGTGTTCATGCGTTTAGGTGCACTATAAACCGTCCACTCATCCGCGGAAAATATAACACCTACATTATAGGTGGACAT
>CM029359.1:12156216-12420892 GCA_017140985.1 Hormaphis cornu
AATACGTAAAACCAACAGATTTACAACAACGAGTAAATGTCACGACATTTTGAAATATTAAGTCCGATACCACTATAGCCCAACACACCATATATAGCTTCGAGATCTTCTTGCGGCAGAATATACAGTCGCGAATGGAGTCGATTTGGAGAAACGATTTAATATCGTCGGCAACTAACGAAAAACGACAATGCTTCAACACTTTATTTATACCGTTAACATACAAGACAAATGGTAAAGGCGACAAGTGTCCCCCCTTGTGGTTTGCCAGAAATTATAATATGTCAACTGAATCAGAGCACGTTCCGTTGATTTTAACAAATCGTTTCCTGTTTGAAACATACGTCAGGACAGTAAAGTTTCACCAAAACCAGAAGAGATCAAAACTTTCAACAGAGAGCTATGTGATTAACACGATCACGGAAAGCTTTTGAAAAGTCGGTGTAAATAACATCGACTTGAGAGTGATCCATGACGTCATATTCGGTGAATGTATAGTAGTATTTCTGGTCGGAATCCACGTTGTTCATCGATCAAAACACTATCAGCTGACCTCAGAAATACAAAAAAAAAAACCATCAAGGTTATGACGTGTCCCACTGACTTGCCCTTTTCTCGTGTTGACTTTTTCGCCCCTTATTTTTTACCCAGTTTGTCGAAGGTGTCTATACTACAATAAGTATACTCGAACGGGGCAAGTCGATCGTTCGGCGGCGGCGGTTCGGTGCAAAGTTGTTAATTACGCTGTTGACGTGTTACGCGCGCGCGCGCGTGGGGTGGGTACCGCGTGTAGGGTGCATAAATACGCCACGCACGGACGACAATATAATGGAGCTTCCTCGCGCGTACACCCCCCGAAACGGGGTAATCGCCTCCTGCGCGCTTCGTAATGATGTCGTATAATTATTGTTATCATTATTATTACCGTGTCCGCCCGAGTCACAATCCACTGAACCCTTTCTAAATGATTGTCGTGTAAAACTCGAGCAAAAAACAACAGAAATCGTGTACGCACATTGTGTTTTTTATTTGATACGTCCGCGACGTTGTGCGCTACGGACTTACAGACGGAATACATTTAAAAGACCTTACGCTGACGCGCAACAGTATACAATTAACAAGTCTGTGCGGTTGTGAAAACAAAACGCTAGGTATTCGCGCGCAATACGGTTTTATTAAATAACTTACGAGAAAGTAATTCGAGATGGTATCAAAAATTTTTTTTTTTTTTTTATAATTTTGCACGTCAAGATAAGAACGACCCGAATGATACCCGCCCAAATATATATATATATAATATACAACACAGAAAATTGTACCACAATCCCCGCCCGTGTTCCGATATCAACCGCTTTAAATTGAAATGCTGATTTATGAATTTATTTTCTCCATCCGCCCTCACCGAAAACGTCCTTCCACACCACTTACTTATTCATAAAAAAAACTGTTACCACGCTGCTGGTTGTATTATGCGATCGCCATCGACCTGCAACATTATTTCCGGTCGAGTGGTTGATACAGTAAAAAAAAAAAAAAAACAATAAATTAATAATAAAACTTACAATACGGATTTTATAATAACAATTATTATTTGACGCTCGTCAAGCTTATTAATTACATCGGATGCGGCCGCGTTTTATTTGTCCCCCTACTGCGAACGCGCGGCGACGATACTCCTCCGAAAACTCACCCCTTTTTGGCGGCCGACGCAAGGGTTGACTTTTATGTTTCTCGCCATAAATCACCGCGAAGGACCGGTTATTATTTTATTATTATTATTGCTATACCTCAAAGGTCGCAATAGGTTTTACGAACAATTTTTTTTTTCAGCTACAGTGTGAATTGTTCGACGTAAACATTATACATACGTTCGGCGACGACGTTTGTTCGCGGCGGCGGCGGAATTATTATTATTCGTACTGTTATAATATTGTTCTAAATAATCGTCATTGTATTGTAATATCGTATCGCCGCCACTGTGTTATTCGCGCGGTGTGTTGCTGTGTAACGCTTCGGTGATCCGATTGACAACGATATTGTAATACACGCATCATATATACCACTCTACCTCTCCGCTGCAGCGAGAATTGAATTTTATTGATTGTTGCGGCGTATACACGCGTCATCATGCTAATTCGATTGTTTGATTGCGACAATATAACATAACGACGGTGTCGTTTACATCTCACTTCGGGGGTGTGCCGATTGTACATTATGACATATAGACCGCAGTCGTCGTGGTAATTATTAATGTCATCAGTCAGACGCAGTATAATTGTGTATGAATAATAATAACATGTTCGTACCGCGTACAAAAATTATTTACGTGTCCAAAACGAATTACGCGGTTGACATTATTATAATATCGTTCTGCTATTATTCCATAGCGTTTCGTAACGGATTTCGTGCGTTAAAATATAATTTTTAATAAAAAAAAATACGGTTGTACTTCACGCGGACCATTTGTTTGAAAGGAAAAAAAAAATCAACGATTTTCATAACCGCGAAACCGGTTTTCATCACTCGCAACTTCAGTCCTCGCGATCGGTTACGCGTATACAGAAAGGGGTTTTCGGGGATTACTCTTGATATAAACGCGTTTGATTTGTTTTCACGTCGTAACGTATAACATAATTATTGTTAAGTTGATTTCCTAATTTTTTTTTTTTATACGTCGTTTTTTCATCCAGTTCGTACGAACGCAGCGAAATAGTATACTGTAACCGTAATTTTCAGCGTCAATATTGATCGATGATGGTGACTAATACACGGCACCAATAGTTATGCAGAGGGCAAAATTATTGTATTGCTTCTGTTATAAGCTTTTAAAAATACTATTACGAAGACAAATATATTTAGTCTCTCCCGATAATTCTAAAATCTAAATACATCACTTTGTTCGGTATCGGATTTGATGGTAAGGTTGAAAACGCTTTTTATTATTTTACCATCGAAACGACGTATTATAACGAGTGTTATTATAACAGTTATTATAACGTATTATAATTATAATGAGTGAATTTTGTAATCGATGAATTGTAGGGGCTCATAACCTAATTAATTATTGATATTTAATCAAGATTTTTTTTTACCATCTCAAAATAAAACTTACGTCAAAAGACGTGTATAGCATTTTACTAAATATCCACGTGTGCTTAACACGTATAGGTATTATACGTGTTTATTTTTCACATTCAACGGTTGTTCGTATCATTTTCGGGGCTTAAAAAATATTTTTTAAACTGCGCTGTGTATCATTGTCGTGAATGCGAAGTTGTTGAACTCCACGGATCACGCCTAACGCAATTTACTAATTTTTTTTCAGAAAAATCCGAAGGAGCGGGCAAAAAACATGGTTGCTCGGGCAAATCGAAAAGAGTACGGACGATATTCACGCCAGAACAGTTGGAGAGGTTAGAAATGGAATTTGAACGCCAGCAATACATGGTCGGTCCAGAAAGACTGTATTTGGCGCACACGTTACAACTAACAGAAGCGCAAGTGAGTAGACTTTTCGCTCGTCCAGTGCAATACAATTATAAAAAAAAATATTGAGTTGAAAATTAAAAACTATACAAATGCTGTAGGTTTTTGTCACTGAAGTCATACCCAAATACCCCTATGGTAAAAATATCCCCCGTAGAGGTGATTCCGAGGAGCTTCAAATTGGAACTAGACGAGAGCTCACAATATGTTCCTTGATTCTAGCTCCTGTAAGATATTAAGTTATTATATTTCCATAAAGGAGATTCGTTTGTAAACCTATCGAAATTAATCATGTTGTTTTGAAAACTAGTTCTTACTGAAATACTCAATTTTGCCTCTGATAGTTTTTATATGAAAACAAAAAATTAGGTTGGCTATCTAGGAACTAATGGACGCTACAGTACCTACTCCAGAGTGCTCACTTGAAATGAAAATCTGTTTTTTTTATGAAACTGCTACCCGCCTATATCATTTTCTTTTTTTTCGTTCGTTCTGGGATAAAAAGTGATCTTTGATAAAATACATAAATTATTTAAGGTTTTCAAGAGGTACGTTGAAACATTAAATTCGCAATTGGGATCATTCCTAATACAATAAAGAAGCTTTCAAAAGTACTCCCATGTATAGGATCCTAGTTGGGAAAAGAATTTATCCATCAAAACAAACTAGAGACGAATTTTAATAGATTTTCAAATGCTCAATGGAAGTTGTCAAGGAACTAGATGTAGGGATCTAATTGGGAACTCCCCCGTGGACTTCATTTGAAATTACTCGTGACCTTTTTTTGTGTGTTGTTGTCACTATATCTAGGCGGATAAAAATGTATGATAACAAACGACAAATTAAAAATTAAGATAATAAAATTTTATAAGAGAAAATCTTCATTATTCATTATTTAAATTATATAATAATTATACGTTATATTGTTAGTAAATCAAATTGCGTTTTATACCGGTTAACATCCTTAAAATAGATTGCCTTTGTATTTATTGCTATTGTTTTTTTTTTTCCATTCAAGTACACGACACTTACTCTTGTATAACAATCATTATTAAAGTAGACGTTTTTCTGTTGATTTAGGTCAAAGTGTGGTTTCAAAACCGCAGGATAAAATGGCGGAAACAACACCTGGAAATCCAACAACAAAGGTTGGCCAACATACACCAAAGGAACGCGCAGGGGATTGTCCAAGAGAGCGAAGCGGACGAAGATTCTGAAACCGAAACCAATAACTGTTCATATTTCTCTTAAACTATGTTACGAAACGCTGAGATGAGTGTAATTTCACTGTGTCGTAGCGTGTTTTAAGTCAAGTAATTTTAAAAATCAAAATACGGTTGATACACACACGAAATGTTAGTTATTTATGTAGGTAACAGCAACATTAGCAGTATATTATTATTCTCGTAAACGGAGACGTATATTACCGTAGTCCGTTATATTTCTACTGGTTAGTTCTCACGTATTCGTGCAAACATCATAGTTTCGGGGACACAAATATTCCGGACGTTTGAAATATGGGGTACAAATCTCCACACAAATTAAAGCTCTTCAATTACCATACGGTTATAAACGTATAATATTATTATTACAGGAGAATGAAAGTTTTTAAAAAAAAAAAAAAAACATCAATAAAATACAGAGTTTTCTCATTTTGCATAATGTATTTTTACATAAAGATTATCTTAAGATAACTATTATATTATATAAGTACGTTTAAACTGATATGTATTATGAGCAAGAAAACGGCTAACGAAACATTTTAGGACTGCACGTACGTATTATTAATTATATTTAGCTGTTTCATATTTTATATTGTATTAAAAAATACCAATATTATTACAATGTACATACATATTATTATGCGTTATATCATAACACGTGTTGTAAATAAATTAAAATACTTTATGTTAAATCAAAGAAAAAAAAGTGATGTACACTTTATTGAAAAATTATCGGTGTTATTGTATTTGATTAATAAAATTATAAATAAAACAAAAAAACGACTGATAAGATTTTAATATCATTGTCATTTGTCAACATCCTAATTAAGGTAAAATTGTATTCGTATCAAACAGTGTAAATTCAATATTGATTCGTTGAATCCAAAAAGACGAGTTATTTCATTTATAAAATAAAATGTTTAAAAAACGCAAAATTCCTATAGCAAATCGAAATTCTTTTTTACAGTACTCGTATATTATGGTGTTGTGATTCAATTTTGTTACATTTTATAACGGTAAAAAACAAGTTGCCAATGATAAAAAATAAAAAAACACGTTTTTCATTTAACCGTACATTTAGTAGGGGGCACACAATCGCGCGAATCGGCGATAACGTTTAACTTTATTTTCTCAAAAACTACTAGGTACATCGAAAAAATTAGACGGTATAAAACTTTAAATAAACATATTTATTTTCAGAAATCGAATCGGTTCAACTGTTTTTGCTCGGTCGAATCAACAAAATTACACACCAACTCGCCACCACACAATTCCAATCGGTGATAACTTTAAACTTGATTTTCTCAAAAACGACTTAACCGTTTTTTTTTATAAAAAATTATACGATGCACAACTTCAAATATGTAGCTTTGCATTGCCGAAAACAGAAATCAAATCGGTCTGAAAAATGTTTGGGGCTACAAAAAATGTCAATACATACATATAAAAACATATACATATAAACTTTTCAACGGACGGTGGTTTCGGAGTCATGAACGGCGATTGGAAAAAATACGAAAAATTATCCGCAAGTCTCGTTATTGAATCGAAAATACAACTAGTAGATTTTTTCTATAGAAATCTATCTAAAATAACATTTCTAAACTCGATCCCTCTACACTAAGATTTACACCGCCTTACCACATAAAAGTTGAGATTTTGGCTTTAAATTTTTTTTACTCGAAGCATTTTTTGACTATTTTCTGAGTTATATGGCGAAAACGACGGAAATGGCAAAAACGTCAAATCCGGTGACAGAACGGCTATACCTATTTAACTAACGTTATAAAACGTTATTCCTCGTCGCTTTCAAACTTTTATGTTCTAAATTAATTTAATACGTTATAAAAATAAAAAAACAATTAAAACGTTTCCGTATAATACACTATTTTTTTTTTTTTTTTTTTAACGTACCTATGTCTAATATAGGAGTAATACGAGATCTTTTTTGTTTTCCCCCAGGACTTATTGATTAGATAGCTCGCTCAGAATCGTTTTTTTTTTCGAATGCAATGATTCACTTTCGGATTATTTAACAATGCGGATCGATCGCAACTTTGAAACCGATGACCGACCCAAAACGTAGCCGCACTTTTACCTTGGTACCGTTCTGTGTTTTATTTCTACAGATGTTAAATTTTCTCCAACTAATTTATTTGCCCAGGACTCGCCGGACAGAAGAAGATTTTTCTGGTTCCGTCCCTTTTTACTGCGGGGTAGATATATGTATAACTGTACTATATTCAGACGATTGCAGCGAATTGCCGACCGTAGCAACAAATAACAACAATATTATTATTATTATAATACGAACGTCGGTATCAAAGAGACAATAAGTAGTACATCTCTGCCTATACGCGCTTAATATTATGGAAGAAAAACGCGTTTACAGTCGTCCAAACCGCTATACTTATTCGAAACGCAATAAAAAGAGACAATTTCCGCGTCACTCTCTCGTACTGCACGCCGCACCGGCCGGACGGTAGGGCGATTCCGAGCGGTGACACGGGGTAAGAGGGCGGCGAAACGGCGCAATTTTCTCGGAAACGTCCGCATAAAGAAGACGTTTCGTGCAGGTACTCAAGTGGCTGGCAGTCTGCGGAAAACGACCTCCTCGGTTTTCCTCCGTCTCCCGTCCGTTCGCCCCGAGCCGGGGACTTTTTTTTTCCTGCTCGTTTTATTTTATTATCATCGTCATTTATTTTTTATTTTTTAGTCTTCTCGATATTAAACACGCGATATACGCGGTTGTATATTATATCGCGTGCGCGCAATAAAATATTTTAATACTAATTTAATACAATACGCGTGTTGGGCGTGTACAGTGTGCCCCTGAGAACGGCTCGGGTCGTCTGTGTAGCTGCACTGAACAAAGTGTGTATATAACAGGCGACGTGGTTGTACACAAAATTAGTGGGAATTATAGATACTACGGAAAAATATCCGAAGAAAAAATACCCCGCAGGAAAATTTACCCGAGAAAAATTAAATAATAAAAAATAATTATAAAAATTACAAAATGCGTATTGCAGAATCATTGAAGGTAAGAAATAAATAACTAATTTATGTACCTATTGTTTTCATTTAGCGGTCACTGCTTTTAAAAGTACGTATTATAAATTTCATGAAACGATGCTAGTTCCAAAATAAATAAATTTATACTTAATCCTATATGAATTGTATCATGGTAGGTGTTTTTATGCTTCTCGTAGAACAAATCATTTACAATAATATTATTTGCCGAAGGAGTGGCGAAATTCTTCCAAGATTCGTGCGTAAATCAGTTATTTTTTGGATTCTGAGCGTCGGGCGGGGAGGAATGTATTGTTTTTACAATAAAGTTTTTTTTTTTCTCATCCACTATTCATACAGGAGGAATGCTCCGATTTTTAAAGTCAGTAACTCTAATGAAAGGTCTATAAACTCCGGTGGTACTATTAGTCCAAGTTCTTTTTTTTAAATTTTGCTTGCTTTTTGAGTTTTACCCCAAATACCAAAAAATAATCGAGAATTTTACGGCGAAAAATTTGAAATTTTCATGTTTGTAATGACATTGTCGGGAGTGCTCCAATCGTTACGTTGTTGAATACCACATAAAAGTCGGTACTTTGGCTTTTTAAGTTTTACTGTATTTGAAGCATTTTTTCCGAGTTATGTGCCGAAAACCATATCTAGCGTCAGAACGGCTATTAAACTATAGTTATCAACAACTGTTCCGCATCGTTTTCAATCTTTTTTTATGTACTAAATTATTTTAACACGTTATAGAAGGTTGAAAAAAGGTTTCGCTATAGGTATTTTTTAATTTTCTTAATAATTTTCCAAGTACAATTTTTGTTAAATATGGTTTTTACCAGGACGTATACCTAACCTACTGGACAACTGAGCTCGCTCAGCATCGTTTTTTCGAAGGCAATGTGATTTATCATCGCTTTCAGATACTAATTTAAGATGTTCGAACTACAACTTCTACAAACCCACCCAAAAGCGTATAGTCGCTACTCCGTCAAACTACCCGCGAGAACAAGATTCGTTCCGGTTTTTTTTTTTTTATTTCATTATAAATACGCCGATACGCGATCAATTAGCGAGACTTATAAATGTATAACTGTATAATAAATGTAAATATATAACTCATAAATGTTTAGGTGTGGTTGACGCGGATTGCAGAGTAAACGCTGTACTTACATTGCAGTTTTTGGATTTTGTTTTTTTTTTTTCGATCTTTTACTAATATAATATGAAACGAGATCGGGTGCAATTCGAGTTGCACAAATTATGAAATTATGTACGATAATTACGACCGAGTTTTTCAAATATGTGGCCCAAAAATTAGTCTGGTAAAAAAAACGACCAAATGGCGCGCCACCACCTCCGGTTATTATAGTAATCAAGGCGTACACACGCGCGGTCAATCTGCGGAAATTCTATATCTCAGCTCCAAAAACAGGGGCTCCAGATTTTGTCACGTTTAGTTAATTTTCACACGGTCCATTATATTGTGCTGTGTGCAATAATATTCTGTTAATATTATCCGTTCTCCGGGACATGCTGTATACATACATACATACAACACACATATATAATGTCATCGTACAAAACGCCATCGTGGTAATAATAATAATAATAATATACGATAAAATGTATATGTTATCAAAGTGTGCGCGTTATATACCTATGTTATATACACGCCCGCGCGTTCACATAAAATATGTGTATTATAATATAATATACGGTCGTTTGGCGCGTACGGGGGTGCAGCTGCGGTGACAAACTACCCCTAAAAACCACTACACCCGACCGCGCGATGTACAGCAGCCGCCATTATTATATCGTTTTGTATTATATTAAATCACTGCCGCCGCCTCCGAACACCCAACCGCAGCTTTTATCCGCCATATTTCACGGCGACTGCGCCCCGCCGCGGGATCGTCGACGAGAGGTCCCGGGGTGGCGTTTTGCCGGTCAGGAGGGGGCGTAGGGGATGTTTTCGGGGGTAAAAGTCGGCGGCGTAATGCGGTAATGTCGGAGCTGCGCACAAAAGGAAAAACGCGTACACACAATAATATAATATTACCGTTTTGTGCGCGTGCAGTAAACGCGCGTTTCGATCACAAAACGCGGAAAGTTTATAATAACCGCGGTGTTGTGTGATAATTAATATTATACCTAAATTGCGTGTACTTGGAGGGAAAAAATCGTTAGCGAAATACTCGGAAGGAAACCTAGGTATATATATTATAGAAAACAAATTAAAAAAAAAAAAAAAAACCCCGGTGTTGTTATTTAAAAAGAATACAACAAGATACAAAGGAATGGTGTATAACCACATAGGGCCTGAGGTTGATTTTTAAATAATCGTGCGTTGTCTCGCGGATATATACGGATTGTAATGAAAAAAAAAGCAAGCCTCTATATAGCTCCGTCGTGAAGCGAGAAAATTTTGATCAAATGAGTGTTGTTAACCGACTTAAATTAAAAAAGAGGTTCTCAATACTTCTATGTTTTTTCATGTCACATTATAATACCAAAAGAACACCTATAGGAATTAAAAAAAAAAAATACAGAGATTTAATGGAACCCCAGAACGCTAAACTCTCATAAACTATATTTTCGTATAATAACTAATAATACAGTTATCATAATGCATATAAACCGTATCAAATTTCCATTTGTTATCGTATTGTAATCAAAATTTTAACGGGAGCCAATGTTAAAATCTATTTTATGTCGATTATACTAATAGTTAGACATTATTGCCTTCAGAACAACTCATAACTTAAAAAAAAGTGTCCAAGAATATCAATTTTTACTATGATTATTAAATTATGTTTCACGTTTAATTTTAGCGCCCAAACAGTCATTAGTTACTGCAAAAAATACATACACGCGTTGAAAGAAAAACGTTTCGCAGACAATATTGTATTGCAGTTTATAGACGATAAAATTTTAATCAGTTGTTGCGTTTGTATTTATTTCTTTCTTAATTTAACTGTGAAAACTGCAAACCGTGAAAGTGGAAAAGATCAGAAAATCATACTTACTACAAAATACATAATCGACACAAACGCGGCGTTAAAACGTTTCGAACGGGTGCAATAGTAGCGTCGCACAAAAATCGCACAAATCGTACATTTTTGGTCCCTTCGTGCTTGAAATTTTTGCGTCACTATAAACGGGTTGTAAGTGTTTTAATTACACGGGGACGGTGATTTAAACCCGCGAAAACGACTAAACGAGCTTCGTTGCAGCATTATATATATACAGGCGCGGACGGTGGGCTAATTAAATCTGTCAAATCAACGAATTCACGGTGCAGAGGGTCGGTGGCATTTCTTTAGGGCGGAACATAAACCTGCGAAATCGTCATTCCTGTTCGTTAGTACTATAAATCTTTTTACCGATTCGAGTGCAAAATTATTATTTTTATATTTTACGTATAGGTCTTCACTAATTATCTCGTCAAATTTTTATAATTTTATATGATTCCTATATCAGTGATAAACACAATGTGATTTTCTGGAAATTTTTTTGTGAACCGATATTCAATTATACGTATATAACGCTGTAATGAATTATTAATTTTTAAGTTTAACTTAAAAATAGAATGACAGCTGATAAAAAATTTCGGAAAAGATAATTGATGCAGTTTTATTAAAATCGACGATCGCAATGATCTATAATTTTTATTGATAAAATTACCTACTTAACTCTACATTAACCTACATTACAGCTTGAAAATCCAAAATTTTACCCTAAAATTTGCATTCGGAACATATCTGTACAGTGTTCTCTAAATACAACCGCTATGTGTGTATGCAAAACATTAACTATACATGGAAGTAGTGACGAGCGAAATTCTTGGGGTCAAAAATATTTTGCCGTCACCAAAAACGTCCAGGATCATGCAGATGCATCAAAAATCAGCAGGAAATGCATTTAAAAGTTTCAATCAATAATGTTGTAAAAAAAAAATACCTTTAATACATAAAAACGATCCAACAAAATGACCCGAAAAATAATAATAAATAATAAAAATTCTGCCAGAAAAAAATTTTTAGTTTCAAAAAATAAATTACTTTTCAACGCGTCATTTTTTTATGTTTATAACAACTAATTTTTAGAACACTTAAATCTATGCGTGTAACAGTAAATTAAAAACCGTTTTATTAAACTTTGCACTTTTATTTAATATTTTATTAAAAATATCCATTTTGAAAATTAACAAAACGAAAAACATTTATAAAACAACTATAGTGATTCAAAATTTAGAAAAAATTTTCAGTTGGGCGACCGTTTTGTGGCAAACAGAAATCTTCGAATCGTTATAAAATTTGTTAAAAAAAAAAAAATTACGATAGATACTTAAAACACGCTTTAAAATTGTCGAATACGCGTATAAACGATCGCCTAAAAATGAGCATTAAAGCTGATTAGATAAATACCGAAAATGCGCGATAGCAAATGCAAAACATCCACTAAACATTTTTTATACGCATACTCTGTGATGCGAATGAATAGAATTTTATTTTTGACTGTCCTGGAACATAATTTTTATAAGTAATTTTTATAAGCCTTTTTAATATAAGTACACTAGGAAGAACGATGCAAACGCTACGAAGGCTTACACAGATTGCGTAAGCATATACCAACAGCATTAGCTACGCGTCCAAACAGTTCTTCGGGCGCAGGGACGACACGAGAAAGGGTGCGCGAGTATATTTTGTTGAAGCTGCAGCCGCGTGTTCGCGTGCGCTGTCTGAAAATATCTGCGCCGCCAAATAAACGGGTTAAGTGTGTTTTTGATTGTGCGCGCTGGAGATTTTTATCGCTCGCATAAAAACGACTAAAAACGAGCTGCTATTCGCGCGGACGTCGGGCTAATTAAATTTGTCAAGTTAACAAGCGCGCGCGGCGAAGGGACGGGCGACCAAAGACAGGGATCGCGACGGCCGGAGGAGGCGGCAGGAACATACAGTCGGCCCATTATACTATACGGGGAAGGGACGATGCGGCAACGGGATTCCTGTATGCGTATACCTATACATATATACATATATATATATATAGTTTACGTATAGCCGAGCAGCAAACCAAAATCGTCATCCCTTTCCGCCGTCCGTAAGGGCCCGTTTTAAAAGGCATTCCTGCAGTTTTTATTACATCATATTATTATTATTATTATTATTATTACATCCCCCGCGTGCGGCGAAGATCACCGCCGAGGTTCGCTGCAGGATCCCCTCCGCAACTGCGGAGGGGTTTATTGAATTTCCCCGTCGTCGCCCGCCGCCGCGTCCCTGCGCCGCGACCCCCGCGGATGTGTATTATTGAAGCTAATAATATAACATCCCCGATACCTCTTCTCCCGCGCCGTTTACCTCTTTTTTTTTCCACCCGCGGTGGCAACCTCGTGCCGGCGATATTTACCGATAGACCACAGTGGTCCGTCCAGACATTTTAGATTCTGATCAGCGTCAGCGAGGAAGCTATGTTATATACAGTGGTTTTACAAAGACGTTTATTTATTTTTAATTCGTACACTGTTAACAAAATTTCAACCAGAAAGAGTGCACACAGTACGTTTTCTTATAGCAAATCGGATCGAAATGGTGCATTAGAAAGGTCATTATTTTTCGATTTTCTCGATTTTCGAACGCGACGGGAAAAACCACGGAAAAATTGCGAAAAACCGCTAACAACGGCATTTAGTCAGTAACGCGAGCAACAACGGAACAGAGCGAGTTTTGGAAAACGAATAAACATGGTGGAAAAAATCCGTGCAGGATCAGATGCGTTCGCGTCATGTGGAATGAACGGATTAGAAAAGAATACACAAAAGCGTAATGCTTGCAAGAATGGAATAAGAACCAGAAAAGATAGGACGTCTAAGCCATCCAAGCCCCGAGGAGTAGATGGAGTAAAAAAAGATCTACAACAGAACTGGAAAAACGTTGCTGAAGATTGGGATGCGAGTGGAAAAGAATAGTTTTGGAATCCAAGGTGAAGGATCTGTAAAGTTTATGAGTACCTGGTTATATTCCTTCTGCTCACTTCTTTTTTCCCGGCACGTCCCTTCGCGGTGCAGGCAACCTCGTTTAAATGTCCCGTGCCGACGAAATTTACCGAGACCTCTGATCGAATGGATTACAGGAAAAAAAAACCCTCGAAAATATTTGGTTGACAATATATATGTCCGAAACCCCTCGGTATACGTGTGTCGCAG
This sequence comes from Hormaphis cornu, assembly GCA_017140985.1. Lineage (NCBI taxonomy): Eukaryota > Metazoa > Arthropoda > Insecta > Hemiptera > Hormaphididae > Hormaphis > Hormaphis cornu. The sequence continues at coordinate 12,170,152 of CM029359.1, forward strand.
GGATTCTGGAACGCTATTTTCATTATTTTATTAATTTTGTTTTCCCGCGATCGAGACGCTATTGGAAAACGGCCAAATCCATTTGGATTTATGGCGGTTTTGCGTGTATTTTTTAAAGCACTGTATTCGAACGCAATACGGAGAATGTTAATAAAAATGCTTTCCCGTGGCGATAAATATTATTTGTAACTGCAGCGCTATTACAGTACAAACACCATTTGATTGTGATGTAGCAAATAAAGAATTTTGGACCATTTCCGAGTTTTAAATGGGTCGACGATTGTACCGAGTATTACGGCGCGGTCTGACGTCGGCCAAATTAGGACTAGGTACTTTTAAAGGCGAACATAAAATTTAAAAATAATAATACATAATTTAAAATGATATTATGGAATTTCGTAAAACTCTTTGTCAGTGCAAAATTTTTTATAAATATCTATTGTGCCGCGGGGAACTATTTTGCAAAATATAGAGGATTATATTTGTAATATACATATATAGACCGAATAATTTTTTATTCTAAATTCATACCAACTAGTCAATAAAACATATTTAAATCTTATTAGTATATAAATAATCTATATTAAAATTAATTTTCTATATGTATTTCCGATTTGTTTTTAGTACCAAGTGTTTTGGCTGCAAAAAAAATGTTGGTAATTTAAAAATTGATTTTTTTGATACACGTATCATTTTACACGTACCTTTTGAATAATATTTCATAACAGCTGTGGTATTGAAATTGCGAGATAAATTTTTAACAACTTAGTTTTTACTCAATGTGATTGTCAAATGGTAATAAATTACATACTCAAATTTTAGTTGTTACTTTTTGAATTTTTCGCAACGTTATTCTCTATTACCTATATGATAAGTCGATACTAAAATTTTAAAATAAGTAATAAAATGACTGAGTTGACGGGAAATAAATTTACCTTCAACAATGTTTGAGCTCATTACACCTTTAGGAATGCTACGTGAATTACATGTTTTAAAAACATTTAAAGTAATTCCAATCAATTTTAGAAATGTCAACTTTTAGGTTCTAGCAAAGAATTAATTGGTTTTAACATGATCTGTGGGTTTTTTTGTTTACCACAGTGAAACCACAAGAACTTCTTCAAAAACTACAGCAAATGTGTTTTTGACATAAACGATTTATCGGCCATAACTTACAAAATTATTATTAAAATGAGCTGAAATGTTCACATACATTAGATAAAAGTTTTGTACAAATTTCAAGAGATTTGAAAAAATTTCGAGCTAAATTTAAAGCTTTGAAATATTCGAAAATGTCCCATTTTTTTTTTAATTTTAATTTTTGTTCGATGAAAAATTTAATTTTCTAGAAGATGTTTTAAAAATTTACAACTAACACCTATAATATGTTATTTAAATATTTATAGTAAAACATAAATTCATTCATACAGTATGTTTTTATTCCCTTTCAATAGACTCTTTGACTGAAATTCATCATCGGCGTCTAAAACCTTAATTTAATGCTCGCGCAAACTCTTTTCTATACGCAAAAATTTTAAGTATATTTTCTGCGTGCAGATATATATATATATAAAAATTATATTATGCATATTGTTTATGCTTAAACGATCTATATTATGTGTTGTGTACGTACATTTTAAAATAGCACAATCAATACAATACACGTTGTTACTTTTCAATTAAGTTAGAACTTCGGAAAATTACGCGGTAGGTATGTTGCATTGTCCTGTATAGTTAAGTTTGTTTACGCATATTATAATATAGTATACACCCGAATGGTCAGGACAAACTTTATTAGACGATTACAGTTTACCCGGAGCTCAAAACTATTGAAGTTATATATGCCACTGCAAACATTGTTGAGCAACGTGAGCGATAATAAAAAAAAGCAACGACTTAAATACTCTTGAACCCCAACTTCCGAAACACCGGGCTACCCAATGAAGTTACACAAAGCGTACTCCAACCGACTTCTCGTCCGACCTAGTGTTTAATTATTGTTCGCCTACTCATCTCGATAATAATAATTATTATCGAATCTCGTGACTTTAAAAAACATGTACACCTGTGTGTCTGGTGTCGTCAAATTTCGTTTCCTTGAACACTCATTAGTGTATAATGAGTAAAAAAATAAAAAAATTTTAAAAAAACACACGCCCTTGTAAAATCAATAGCTTCCCCGCCGCTGACGCACGGAATCTAAATCCGACTGCTGCTAATATTGTGATGACGCGTATATTACACGGGGGGGGGGGGGAAGTTCGATTGCTTTGAAGTCTGGAACTTCCGCGAAGATGCGCAGCGAATCGGTCGGGTGCCGCAGTAAAATATGTTATTATGCGACCGTGCACACCCGCACGCGACGACAGAGGTCTATCAGGATCGGAATTTCGATGACGCCGCCGCCGCGGAGGTTCAAAAGAGGGAAAAACGTCGTTGTATTGTATTATTGCGCAACGGTGTCCTCCTCTCGCCCGGTAATTTGCAGTGACGACGTTTAATGTTATAACGACGATCCGCGCACGTCAAAACCGCCCCATACGACGACGTCGCGGCTCGAGTGGGCCACTTTTGCGCGACCGGCCTCCCCTTTCGTCCTCAAAACCGGCAGATACCGCGGTCGCCGAACATAATAATACAATATAATATTATATATTATTATTGTTTGCCGGGGGGGAAAAAAAAAAATAAAAATAATAATCGCGATTGTTAGTATTATTATTATTACAGTCGTTATATTAAATAACAACAACAACAATGACAATACACAAACAGTACGGGCTCGGGAAACCGTCAGTGACGAGATGAGGGCGCAGGCGGAGGAGTTCGAATCGCACGCGTACGGGGTGCGACCCTCGAGCGTCCGCTGATATCTGCGTCCATCGAGACAGCGGGAAACGGAAGAACACGTTGTTTTAATACGGTTTGTTTTTATTATTTCCTACCGATTCCTGCTAAAACGATGGTGGATTTCCTACAAAAACGACAAAAAAAAGATCATTGAAGAATTCGATTAATTAGTAGGTAGTCTTTAGCATAAGCCGCGGTTATGCGTGTAAAAATTCTCGTGTTAACTATTATTGTCGTTTGATAACATATTTGTGTGACTTCTTTTCTGTATACCTTTATATTTGTTTAACAATATGTTCACCGACAAGTGTAGATCTCGATGTGTTTTTTAAGGTAGCGTTCTTTTCTCTTGAACTGCAATCGATAAAGTCCAAATTAATACTTTGCAGTTTTTTCGTGTTACTATATTGGTACATAACCTTATATAGTAACTATGCGTGCATTTGAAATATTCGCGTGTATCATTATAATTTTACTAAAAGAATTCATCCCAGCGTGAAAAAAATATACATATTTTTTAATAACACGTCTTTTGCAGAGTTCAACAAAACGCTTTTACAAGTGAATGGTTTTTTTTTTTAACTACATAACAGTGACACTCGTGCGTGTAACAATACGTGAATATTATTGCAGTAAGAAATACTACAAAAAAGGTAAATCCTGAAGTTAAATGTACTTGGAACGTGTCTCATAAAAACGTATAGAACACATCTCTTCACGATTTCGTTTTTAGCTAGGTGATCGATTTTTCGTTAACTTTTTACTTAACGTAAACAATATGTGTTATATTAATTATAAAACACGTTTAATTTTTTTCTACGTACAATTATTACTTGCGCAGCTCTACTCTGCTTACAAGGTTACCAAAGTGTTCCAAAAATCATATTTTATATAGATTCGTGCAAAATAAATCAATCGAGTACCTGTGTTATACCTGTTGTGAACGTAGAAATATTACGATGACGTGAATCTTCTTCGCCTTTCTCCCGACTATTTGGGGTCAGGCACCTATTACTCCACTTATCACGGTAAACACCCCTACACGCGCATTAACAAACCTCGTATCGTTTTCAATATTGTCAATCTCTTCACCGTTCTTCCTCTACCTCTTTTTCCTTCAATTCTCATAACTGCTCTTACTGCTTCAGTTTTTTCTTCAGTTCTGTCTTTCTTCTTTCGGTTCTATCCACTCGGATCCGACGGTCCAAAAAACAAACGTTTTTCAGTATTTTTCCGAAATTCGCTCGACACAGCACTGTGACGCGCACCCTGTAACGTCGCGGCGCGCATAAAAATTCCTACGGCTCGTTACGCGCGCGATAAAGCGGCGCGGATATGGGGACGGTGACGTGCGCTCAAAGTCTTTTAATCTGTTGAACACGCGAATCTAATCGTCGTCGTTGTCGTCGCCAAGCCCCTCCCGCAGCATCAACATATCGGCGTGCTGCTCCGCTCTCGTCATTAAAAAAAAAAAAATAACAATAATGCGATGACAAAAAAATGAACACTCTGTTCAAAAGCCGCCCCGGGCGATTACCAAGCGCGTAAAGGAGGGATTTTCGCGTTATTAAAAATAATAACGATATGCTAAACAGTGCGCGCGGGAATTTTTCAATTACCTTTTGACCGGTCACCCCTGCAGTGGCGAACACAGGGGGGAGGACTTAGGGGTTCGGCCCTCCCTCCCGAAGGTTATAAAGTACTTTACTATTTGTACTCAAATAGATTTAAACGTTTGATACCTGATAATATTTTTAGATTTTTTCAAACAACCCTCTCCCCCCCCCCCCCCATTTTTTTTTCTGCGTTCACCCCTGGGTCGCCAGTTTCGTGGTAGGTATTTCTGGCTTACACGCGTTGGATCCGTGTATGCGCGGTGCAAAACGTGCCGAATTCAACCCCGTCGACAGTGCGAACATACGAGTTTGACGAAAAATCGCGTACAAATCACCCTATATCAGTATTTGGATTTCACAAAACGAAACTGCACCCCGGGCCACAGTTGCGTGCCCTACAGAAATTCACTATAAGGGAGGCGATGTAAACACGCGGGAAAAATAATTCATTTCAATGTAGTCCTAACATGTTGTACACCGAATTTAGACTCGATAAATACACACAAGTACCTAGGGACAACTTAACCTGCTAAAATCACGAAAAACCCCGAAACCGTGTTTTTAATGTTCTGCACGCATAAAGGTGTTTTTTGTCATACAATAATTTGGCCCGTTCCAAATGTTTGACTCGAGTATCGTAAGAATAACGTTTCCACCGCTCTCTCGACCGTTAAGTTAACTTTTGAATCATTTTTTCCTACTAGAATTAAGGGGTAACGGAAGTAGACCTATTACGTATACAAGCCTGCAATACCGGTCGTCTTCACGCGAACGAATAATGAATTATCGGAACGATACATCAAAGTCTCTCCCTTAAAGGCCACCCCTCGACCCGGGTGCTGGTCTCGCCGATCGCGGGTTGAAAATTAAAAGTTAATTGACCTTCATAAATCACCGCGACCCGAGCGCAATCGACGGATAAAGTCGATCGGACACGATTTTTCGGAGCAGCAAATCACCAAAACGTTAATTTATCGTCGACGAACTCTTATTTTTTCGTTTTTTCTGTACGCGGAGATTTCACGATCCAACCCGGCGGGAGTGAACACAATAACAGTGCGATATAAATTACAATATAAGTGAACTTCTTCTTGTCTTTTGGAAATTATTTAGACCGGCATTTCGAAAATTTGTTGTATTGGGTTATCCGAGTGCATAACGCGAAGGGTGTGTCGATTTTTTTTTTTAGATCCTGAACGCAGCGAAGAATGCATTGTTTTTACAACGATGTTTTTTTCTGCAGTAAACAACTTTAAGGGTAGTAAAAATGCTCAGATTTTTAAAACTAGTACCTTTTCCGATAGGTCTACGTATATACATATATGGACACTGGTGGTACTTTGAGGGGTCTCAAATTTGAGAGTTCAAAATTACAGTACGTATAATCTCATTTTCAATCGTGGAGAAAATAATCATGGAAAAGTGAGTAAATAATATGGAAAAACGGACCAGATTGTAGTCTCGACTCTCAAAATCTGGGTTTTTTTCTTTTTCAAATAAACAATGGAACAAATTGGAGAGTAACGAACGTATAACAATTTTGATATCTGATGGCGCGAAAAATAAGCAACGTACAGTGTTTCACATGTATAAATTCCCACCGAGTTGTAGAACAATATCAATTATTGGTGTAAACTTTATTTTTCCCCGCCGTAAAATCTGGAATCGCACTTACCCCTTACCTATTTTAGAAACAGGATGTTGTGGTTAGTTGTCTTAAAATTTTTATCCTGGATTATAGCGTGTAAGGACTTCCTTCGTGAATCATTCTTCAGCCCAGCTCTTTTCGAGTGACGACACCGGGGAGGATATTTATTAATTTTTTTCAACAATAATTGTATCTCCGCAGCACGAGTACCGGCCGTTTCGCGCGCCGTTACTATATACTATTATACTGTTCTCAATTTAAACAATTGTTTAACAATATTATAGTGGTCGCCAATAATAATAGTTATGATCATCGTTCTATTTCTCCGACAGCGAGGAATTCTCGAAACACACGGCCGGTGGTTCGCTTATTATTTTACAGCGTTGATGATATTTTAATGCACGCGCGGGACCTTTGAGAAGCGGCGCGCTTATTATGGTGTTTGACCGACCGGAAGTTATTTTAATATTCGGCCTCGGGAATGCCTTTGTGACGGACGGCAGCACCGCGGTCCTTGTTAGTCAAATAATAATAATAATACAATTAATAATATTCGTATTATTTTGTATACGCAATCGTACAAACAGTACAACGAATCGTTTGTCGTTTGCGTTTGTCGTGCACATAATACTACGATTATAATACGATTCCCGGAGAGTTTGTGGCTTTATACGTCGGGTGGTCATCATCGCGAACACACACACACGGCCGCGTGATTAATGTCTTTTTGGACGACGACGACGTCCTTTTAATAACACGCGTCACACACGATACGCGCGTGTATAACAATATAAGGGACGTTGCATTATATTGTATTCGTGTAAGTTGACATTTGTAAAAGGGTGTATTCGGGTCGTCGGCGTGTGTGTGTCGGAGAGAGAGAGAGAGAGAGAGAGAGAGAGAGAGGAAAAAAAAACACTAGAAAAGGTCCCCTTTTCAACTTTTTATAACAGTACCTATATATATATATTATACACACACGCGCAATATAATATTATGAACGCGTATAATTTATCAAGGTAGAAATTAATATTATAATAATAATAATAAACAAAACAAACAAAAAATAAGGTGTAAAATAAAATTTGATTGATAACGATTTCATGCTATACAGGTATGCGGAAAAAAAACAAAAATTAACAGTACGATTAAAAAAATCATACGGCGATTGTTATCCTCGTTTGGGCGTGCGGGTCGTTCGCCATGGACGGGTACACTTGTATGGGCAGATCCCAGACCATTGTCTCGATGTCTATGCTTTCGGGGCCCGTCCAGCAAGTGCCCTCCTTGGTCTCGTCCAGCCGTTCGCCAATCGTCTTTGTGCTGGTGACGAACTCAAAGTGAAGCCGCCATTTTACGCAAACTGCGGCACACGATAATACTTTACGGTTAATTTATACATATTTATGTTGTAGGTATTTAAAAAATAAATAAATGTAAATTGTTTTAAAATTATAACTAATAAGACGTAATATATTATACGACTCGATATTTAATAAAAGAAACAATGATTTACTTATTGGGCACTTTGCTTACATACTTTTTGAGATTTATTTTTTAATTGTTAATATTTATTATCTTGCGAATGAACTCATAATCGTAATCTTTTTTTTGTTTGTTATAAAATAATTAGTTTTTATAGAATAACACGTAATAATATAAGTGATAAGTACACAGCGCGTGTTTAATAATTAAAAATACAACACAATCAAGTACGTAACTTTTTTTAAATTTGTTCTGTAGAATTGTTTAAGACGTTTTTATTAAAAACTGTTGTAAAAGTGAATGTTTAAAATAAAATGTTTTAAAAACATCAACCAATAGGATATGATTAACAAAAAAAATTCCACAAAACACCACACTGTTATAAAATAGAAATTCATTTCTCTAAATTTAATCACACATTAATGCAGATAAAAATCCAATTTTAACGAGAAAACAGTCACAGCTTCTATATAGAAGTTTGTGACTTGTGAGTGTCAATGTTTCGCTTAGGTCCCTAGGTATATTCCCTGTTAAATATATGAGGACATCGTAATAATAGCAGTTACCTAACAGCGTGCTAAAAGCGGGAGTCACGTTTAACGGTATGCCTAGCTGCAAAAACGATTTCAGTGTGTTGGCACAAAATTGATGTTGAGTGTTGTAAGATACAATTGAAACGTTGTCTCTTCTGGGCCTCGGGCTGGCCACGACAAACTCCTTGTTGACAGCTTCTTCGCACTGTAAGCTAACCGTAAACTGGAAACACGCAATTATTATATACAAGCTGATAATACTCGAAATATACACAGTAATATATTTGAATTTGAACACATTAATTTTAATAGGTATACAAAAATTTTCTGGTATAGTATGAGTTTTAGGATTCCTATAAAGACGGCAGCGTTTAAGGAGTTTAATGCAAGTTGCTGGTTAAGTAGTAATGAGCCATAGATGAATACAACAAATTTAGAAGGATAACCCTCAAAATTAAAATGATTGTCTATTCTTAAAAAAAATAAATTCAAAAAATTTAAAACTATAAACTTCACTTCTAAAAAATATAAACTTTTCAAAACTTAGTGCCTGGCAAGGTCGAATTCTGTGTACAATACGCATCTATATACACTAACTTTCAATAAAAATAAAATGGAAGAACAAGTCATGGGTGGAGTAGATCACCACCTACAAGTTTGAAACGTCTACTTTGACTTTATAAAATAAACTGATAAATTTTCTCACGAAAATCACAATTCTAAGTGAGCTCAGTGCATCTAAATTCTCAACAAAATCTCTTCAAAATTCAACATTTCACTCAAAAATAATTAAATTTTTTTTAAATTTTTATTATATTTGAACTTCATCCATTTCAATAAGGAGGGTACAATTTTTATTGATTGTTTGTTTATTGAACATTATTTTGAGGATTTATAGCAGAAAAATGATAGTAACTTCTGACCGGGAATAGCGAGTTCCAATTACGACTTGGCAGTTCTGGGCAGGTCGCTGGGAGATTTGTTTTAATACTCAATCGTATGTAAAATGTCCTCAAAAAAGTTAATAGATAAAATTATTACATTCTGTAACAAAATAATACAACTTTTTCAAAACATATTTTGTATGTTTTAGGATACCAGGTGGGTTTTTTTTTTAATTTTTGCAAGTACATTTTGTTTAACATAAAATATTGAATTTTCAAATCATAAATGATAAAATTGTGTTAGTTATAAATTTTCATCAAAAAATAAATAACAAACACAATGAATTTTTGCCAATATTATAACTTAAAATGACTAAAAAAAAGTTGTGACAGACAATTATTAAATTTTTTAGTCATAAATAATAATTGTAAATATAATAAATACATCTTTAATAAGAGAGTAAAAACAGAATATTTTCTCTACTTTTATGTTTTATGCAAGTCCGGTCATTTGGAAATTAAAATCTGAGTAACAAAAAACAATGAATATTATTTTTTACGCTACACTCAAAATAACTCTTAATTACTCTTTCCAAATAATAATAATTACTTATCAGTTATAAATTATGATACTTCATCATTTTGATAATTAATTTGCGCACTATTTTTTTTTCCAAATTATTTGATGAAGTAATTAAACTATCATATTTTTTTATGCTGTTTAATTAATAAATAAACCTACTATAGTAATAAAAATATTATAGGTTTATTTTTGCTAATTAAAAGAAATTACAAAATTGAGCTTTATAAAATACTTTGACCCATCTTTTTTTAACCAAAAACTCCCTTAATATGATAATAAATTCTGAACGCTTTAGTTCTAATTAGGTATTAAAAGAGATGCCAAATTTTTGAACAAAGTAAATGCCAACATAAACACTGAACCAAAACAAAACTGTTTTATTTAATATTTCAATTATTTGTTGATGAATAGTAGTGTTATTTGTACGTTTTAGATATACCTTATGTTAAATTAAAAAAAAAAATAGTTTTCTTTCCAAAAATTACTTTTTCTGAAGTGCAAGAAAAGTTTCGATTGAGTTGCCAAGAATGTAACGTTTCTAATTTGTATCTACACAAAACAGTTTTTTTTTTTTAAAAATACTTTAGAGTTATGAAATAATAAATGGCGGTTGCAATTCACAAACTACTATTTTAAATTATCAGTTTTAAAATTTATAAAAAAAAATTGCCTAGTGAATGGCAAAAAAATTGCACAGTTAACAACCTTAGTAACCAACAAGTATGATGTCATTTAAACTACAAAAAAAATACATAATAAAATGAAATTTTTACAAAATAACAACTGAAAAATATATAATTTATTAATTGAAAAAGAAAAAATTCTAAAATTATGACACAAAACAGCGCAATCTCAATTTAAAACTTATTTGATACTAATTGGATTAGTTGAACATTTGTCAACAACGCAATTGATTAAACATAATGGTTTGTAATTAAACACACATAATAATGTAAGAAAATTACAGTAATTATACTAGTTTAATAAAAGCCATTAATTTTAGTTACGCCTGCTTTAAATTTTAATTATAATTATCTACATAATGTTTTACAATGTTCAACAACATCCATAAATTTACTAAAACCAAAAAATTATATTTCATCATTTTAATTTGGTACATGACAATTATGTGGGATTTAATTTATTAAACACATTCGAATCATTAATTCTTTTTGAATAAAAATCTATTAACACTTTTTAAATCATTTTCAAAAAATTACAACCAGTCATAATAAAAATCTAACAACAATATAATTGATAATATCATTAAAATAAAATACCTATTTAATATTTTCACATGCTTTACTGGAAAAACTCTTATGCCTTGTAAAATGGTTTGTTTATTGTTATAACTTTTTTGTAGGAAATATAAAGTCTTCTTACAGGACTATGACTTTTCAAACATTATTATTTTTTGTAATTATATTAATAATTTGAATTAAAAAATTTTTAACTCATTTGTATGTGAATCCTTAGCAATAAAATCAAAAATCTATATCCAATGTGCTCTGTAGGAAGTTTTTTTCATTTAAGTTGACTCTACAAGACAGGAGAGCATTACTTGCAAAATCAATTGTATCCTTTTAAATGCATTAAGTGGTAGAAATTTCATACATTTTCCCCTTAAAAATAGTTACAAGCACTAAGCTCCCTAAGCCCCCCTTTATTTCTGTAAATACTAATAACTATTATTTTCTATTAAACATTTACCTCAATACATGGCACATCAGTTTGTTCAAAATCAAAAGTACCAACTATATCTTCACCTAATCGATAAGCTTGTTTGAATAAACAAAACCGGGCTACTTTTCCTCGAGAATTAGTTATATTATAGAAATTTGGACTCCGTTTTGCAGTTATATTCTAAAATTATAAACAATTAAAATGTTTTACATAACCAACAATGAACTTATTTAAAATGTAATTGTACATATTAATATATGTATTTTTCAAACAAAACAATTCTTTTATTTTCAAAATAAATTTTAATTATATAATATATACCTGAAGCATTTGCAAAGCCGTGTCACATTCTTCGTGTTTGTATTGAGATTCTAAAAACGGATTACTAGGTGATAAATCAATGCTATTCTCGCATGTAACTCCTTCAGTTATTCCTAAAACATAAAATAAAAATTAGTATTGACAATATACACCACAATGGTAGATTGGTTAGATTTTAAATAGTCTGAACATTTTTAGACAAAGTTTTAAAATGTTCTATTTTTCTAAATAATATGTATGAAAAAGCATTGCCTCATGTTTGAAACGGTTTTATAAGAGTAAGGCAGATTACACTAGTTTTTCACACTAAAACTATAAGTTTAGTGACTTAAATTTAGAATTTCTATTTTAAACATTCTCCAAAATGATTATTTTTACAGTATACAGTATACAAACAAAAAATATACTTGTAAAAATTACCATGAATAACTACAACACGTATTGGCACTCTTAATAACTTGATTGGACTATTTAAGCGCTGCATGCCCACTGTGATTTTATAAGCATACTTTACTAGATGGCCTTTATATGATGGTGGTGCATCGTGAGGTAATGTTTCACTGTATAAATCTAAAAAGTTATAACAAAACCAAAATATGAATTAATTGTTGAATTAAATATGTTTGTTGTTTAATCAATAATCCATAAATTTAAGTTTTGTTCTTTAGTCGTTAATTTAACCAGAAACAACTAAATTTAGGTAGTCTTATAAGTAGTATATTTTTTAAATACTAAAAATTATAGTATTATTATTAATTTTAAAATGCTTCATTATTATAAAAAAAGTAGAATAAAACCGATAAATTCTGAATATTATGAACTCCCAAACAAAGAGTAAATCAATTACAATTTTATAATACAATGATATTATGGATACAAATATAATTCAATTTTTATGTATGCAACAGATTTATACATTAATACAAATATTTTATTTTCAAAATAAATAAAATAATAATACCTACTAGCTTTTTATTAATTGAACTAATGGATATTGCGGTTTTCCAAAAATCTATAATATGTTGACGTTTAACTTCATTTCATTAATTTGCTTTGTTATAATTTTGTACAATAGTGCAATGTTTTATAATAAACTTATTTAATAAGATTATAATAGATCAAGGTGTCTAAATTTATAGCTATCTTAAATTTTCAACAGAATTATATTATATAACACAGAAAAATGATATGTTTTATATTTTAATTTATACCAACATAAATTATTCAATTTTCAATGTGGACCATACAAAATTTATGCACACACCATTATTGGGTACATTTATAATAACATGGTACTTACATGATTTATTTTCACCAGGAGACAGTCCAACATCACAAAATAAAATTTTTGGTTTTGTTGATAGAACAACATGTCCGTTATCAGACAAGCATGGTGCAAATGATGTTTCAGAATTCCCAATAAATTTTTCGTCTTTGGTGACAGACATGTCTGAAGGAAAGTTAATGTTGTTGTTGGTCAAACACAAACAGTTTATCTGAACACTAGCCCAAGCCAAATTTTCCAAAATGTCACTAAAAACAATTTAAGAAACTAGTTAGTACCTAATTAAAAACTAGAAAAATATCATATGAAATAGAGAAAATAATAAACCACTGACCTTTTTAATATCTATTATATATATAATTAAAATTTGTCATTTTATTCATTATTGCATAGCCTTCAAACTACTTAATAACAAATTTAAGTCTCATACAAGTAATAGTTACACAATTTGACAATTTTAAGTTAATGTTTTTTATATTTAGGCACACAACTCGCAAGCTTCACAAGAATACCTACATAATAAAGGATTTTATTTCAGGACTATAGCATCAAATACAGATTTCAATTGATCACTAGCAATTCTTTTTTACAAAGCAGTCCTCCTCAACTTGGGGAAATGAAGTACCCTTTCATTACTAAACAATATTTTATTGCATCATTTCTAATTTGGTACCTTCGATTGGTCTAGTACAGGCACATCAATAAAATGTACCGTTAATTATAGTATTGTTTCGTTTTTTATTTTGTTTCTATCAACAGCATTATCCCTTACACAATGTTTTTGTATAAGTCAAGCACTGATCATACGGGGACAAGACAGTAAAATTAATGAACCGAAATGAGCAAAAACAACTCCGATATTTACCTGTTGCTTTGACTGCGAGAATCTGATGGGAGAGGCGGATGAGTGAATGTTATACAGCAACCGACTTTGCTACCCGGCATGAAAATGGGGCCACCGATAAGTTTTGCCGACACTTCAATCATAGCGCCAATTGTTACGGGCACATCACTCGGGAATCAGACGAAAAGTAACGGTGTGATCATCGAGTGAACTTTTAATTACTGTTAAAAATCATTATTAATAACGTTGCAAACCAATCTGATCAATAGAAAACCGAAAAGGTCAAAAAAAGTTTTAATTAAAAAAGAAATGTTTAGAAAAGTTTATTTATTGGATTCAATAATAATAATTGTCTGTTGTCACTTGGGTCTTGGACTTGATAGCACGGTTGCTTATTTAGCAACTGAGATAAGGAGTTCGTGGCATGCATAGATAATGTTCAAGATAAATCATGTTCTAAACCAACTTTTGATAAATAACACACATGTGGTTTTTAACTTGTGTTAAATGCTGTTAATATTTGTGTGCTTACGTTTGATTATTTAGGTTCATCAATAACGACATATTTTATTTTATAAAAAATGATTTTATTTGTAATTTGTTTTATTTAGTTATTAGTAATAACTAAATAATAACTTATTAGCCATGTGTTGTTTATAATATTATGTTCTAACTTAATTAATTGTGTTCTTAAGCTCTACAAACGTTTCTTGTCTGACCCCATTGCACCTGTCAAACGCTAGTTTTAAGAAGTTGGAGTTGAAAAAGAAACCATATTAAAGCTTTAATAAAGCAAATAAAAAGTTTAGATGCATTCTTTACTCGAAATAACTCAGTAGAATCTTTTTCAAATCTTTGTCGAGAATATTTAACTCCAAACATAGTTTTAATTTTTAGGTCTCATTTGATGCATACTGAAAAAAGGGGTCTATGTTTAGGCTGATGGTGTCTAAAGTACTAAAGTATGTACAAAAATTCAATTATTCAGTTGCTTTTAAATCTTAGTAGTACATACTTGAAAGGGCTAGAACTTCAATGGCATTTGTTCATTTTGAAACTAAATAATTACATCAGTATATTATTGTGGATTATAATACTATAATCAATTTTTATTATGCATATTATAGGACTAAAAGAACTGAGAAACAAATTATTGTATCTTGTATTAAAGGTATATAAATATATAGTACTTTAATTCCTTCTCCAGAGACATATAATTCCCAAATCAAATCATAATTTATTCAACAGGTGGCACATTTGAGAAAAAAACAAGCAAATTATAAAAAAAATTATTAATATAAAACAAAAATAAAATGTTCATAACCTAAATGCTATCAGTTTGAAAACAAAAAAAAAAGACAAAAGTAGTAACTTTTAACTCTTAAAATTTATAGAAGTAATGATTACTATTCTATTATTACTCTTACCACAGATTAGAATACACTTCTCTGGCTAAACATAACTTAAAGAGCAAAAAAATTACTTATTTGAGTTCTATAATTGATAGTAATTGTTATAATGATACTTTATTTATATTTTTCTATTTTTTAAACACATTTCTTAGAGGTGTTAAAAACAGTTTTGGTAGCACTTAGTATCTCCAAACTCCACCATAAGTCCGCCCCTCTGACAGCCCTGTTGAAATTCAACTACGGCAAAGACAATTTTAATAATACACAATTACTATAGGCATCTTTTGATTTTTAGCAATTAAGGCCCTTCCCAACAGGCCTAGTTGCACCAAAATAAATTACCTAACAAAGACATTGAACAAAAACAATAAATACATGTACATAGTTCATACTTTTATTAACAAATATTATACAGAATATGTAGTTAACTATACGATAGATACACTATCACATTAATAAAACAATAATTTGGGTAACATAGTATGTATACAATATACATGTACTATACTCCATTCCACAAAAGAATAATCAGTTTTTGCGCATCACAACTGACAGCTTTTTTCTTCCCTAAAAATTCCCTCTGAAGTGATAGACGTCATACGAGGGCCAAAGCCAAACTTTTCTGACGCGTGACAAACCAATTCCCTCGGGAGTCAGGAGTAAGGCCAACAATGAAAGTCTAGAATCGACAAGCGTTGATGTCGTAGGCTTGAGAGAGTGGCATTTACAATCAACGGCGTAAATTGGTTGGCAGACTGATTATTCTCTTATGGAACGGAGTATAGTATAATAATTAAAATAAATTAACAAAAAAACATAACTAATTAACAAATATAATGGAATGGTATAATGAAATAATCTATCAATAGATCAAAATACAATTCAAATTTAATAAATGATTGTAAAACCAAAAATTACTTGACAGAATACCAATTTTGCAATGGTCCATTTAATTTTATATCACAAGTAGGTATTGTTGGTATAACACCGTAACCAAATCCAACCACACAAGAGAATTAACAATAAATAAAATAATTGATTTTATAGAATAGACAAGAAGGTATTGCATATTGGCATAGTATAGTATGCTTGCTCATATTATAATATATACTAATGCGTATTGATATTTTTCTCAAACTTGATAAATTTTTAATTTTTTACAAGAAAAATTTGGAATGTTTTAACAACACCTGCTGTTTAAGTCTTATAAGCCTGTGTTAGAAATGGAAAACAATTTTTGAACATTTAATTCAATGATTATCATGAAAAATATGTCTTTACAAATGTGGAATTTCAATTCATCAGGCGCTCTCTGAGAAAAATTCTGATTGTAACAAAGATTAATTTAGATGCTAATAGATACATTTACATTTTAGACAAAGTTATTTGAACTACACATCACAAGTGTTGATCTAGGGATATTTGAAAACTTTGAATACTTAGAAATTATTATATAACAAGAAAACATTCAATTCACAAGCAAAATAACACTTATCAGTAATTAATAATCATTTAAAATAAGCTAATATCACATACTGTATGAAGTAACAAAATTATTAAGTTTACACAAATGTTATTGGTTTTGGTCACAATGCAGTTTACACTCCATGTCACGAGAGAATGCAAATTGCTCTGAGAATCTAAATGACAATGCTCTGCCGTCCCAAGATCTAATTACTCCCTTCAAGCGTCAACAACAAGACCACCTGCCGGCCACTGGGCATTCCGCCACGGGTAGCGCAATATTGATGAGACGGCAATGGCGGGCAAATGATGGTGGAAGCACGTTTAGTGGGGATGCCCAGGTATGGACACTATTTAGTTTCTGCCAACTTGCGTTCTCTCAGCCGTATGTGCAGAACACTTTTTAAACTCTCACTGGACTAAATGAGTATATTATTATGTATAAAACAAAAGGAATATTTTGTGACACGTTAAGCTAAAAAAAATTTTAAAACTTAGTGATGCTGGGTTATACAAAACTTGTGGTAAATTTATTGGTTTAGTACGGTAAAACCAGACAAACTAGTAAATAAATATGCAACTTTATGTTTGGTATTTAAATAACCATCAAGTTTTAAAAGGCTTATGTTACCCAGCTCAAAAACTAATTCTTATTGAATACTATTTGAGTTGTTTAGTTGCACAAGTGACTATCCCCAAAATAAATGTGTTTGAGAAAAACTGATTTAAATAAATAATTTAGTCTACTCTTGGACATTATAATTTTAAAGCCTATTAAGTTAGGAAAAACAAATTTTAAAACGTTTTCGAGCTGCAAACTAGTAAAGTAGATAAAATAGAATTTGAATAAAAAAAAAAAACATATTTCAGAAAAAAATGGAGATGGCCACTTTTGCAGCTAGACAACTCAATTGTGGTACATGTACTCTTAGCAATTAAAGTAACTAAAATAAGTGGACAATGCAATTACTGAACTTGTTTAAAAAACATTTGAGTACTTTATACAAACTGAATAACAAATAACTGATTTTATAGTTTAATCAAGTGTTATCTTATTTCAATAAATAGGACTCAAAAGGTATTTGAAACACAACTTTTTAGAATAAAAATTCTTCATTCTTTAAGTAACCTACTTATATGTTATATAAACACAACTTTATGCCTATGGAATAACATTACTTGGCAACAAAAGTTTAAAAATCTAATAACAATCAACAACAATGTAACATAATATTATGTTAAAACAACAACTTCCGTAAACATATAAAAACAAAATTACCTATTAGATGTGTCATTAGCTATAGGAACAGATTTATGTTTATTGTATTTAATAAAAGCTAAAAATGTGGTCCATGCCAGTCCAGCAAAACTGACAAATATTAAGCGATTTTTCCCAGGAATGACACAGTAATTTATTGTTTGTAAAAATGGCCAGACCAATATTGCTATCTGCAAAAAATAAATAAATAAATAAAATCAAAATACTTCGTGTATTTAAAAATAAATTTTAATACCTTCCATGTGGGAATAAACTTATCTCGAACTTCCTTTTTTGCATCCTCTACAGAGCCACCATCGAGAAGAGTCATAAAGAAGAAAAAACTAGCAGTCGCAAATGGGCCATAAGAAAATTGTTCGACCACAGCCTGCAAAATAAAACATTTTAATTAGGTGTGTAAAAAGTAACTAAAATTGTATGAATATCATTCTGACCATAGACAATAAAACAATATATTTAAACTATCTAAATCTAAGAAATAATTCACTCTTTAAATACAAAATTACAAATAAAATAAAATAAGTAAGCAGAATTAATCATCTTTTTAATATTAACCATTAATATTGTTTGCTGTTAATAAATGGAACTCATCTTTTAATATGGATAATTGTAATTCGAACAAGAAGGTATTTGACTGAACAAATTTACAAATCTTATTGATAAACAGTAAGTAGTTAAACTGTTTTAATTGATTTCTATGCAAATTAAAATTCTCTAGGAACTGTAAGCACAATATAGATAAATAAAGAGATATTCCCTCAAGGTTCAGCTCTACACACACACATTCTGTGTACACTGTACAACTAATTTTTATCATAACCTATTATAATTCATTTTATATTGCAAGTTCAAAATTTACATAAAACAAACAGGGGCGTATTTGGACCTTTTTTTAGGGGGACAAATGTATTTATTTGTAGAGAATATTAAATATTTAAGTCTAGCCCCATCCTATAGATTCTATTTCCAATGTACTTTTTACTGTCCCCCTAGACAATCACCACCCTAAAATACGCCCTTGAAAATAAAATATAACGAAAATGATAATTTAATTCTTTATTTTAAGTTGTTAGTCTTAGTATGATATAGAAACAAGTAATATTATCCTTGAACTTATTCTGGTATAATACTAGTCATAAAAAGGCTTCTTTAAAAATATATTATGTTATATTTTTTTTTTTTCAGAAAAAAGGTATTGATTACTGTAGGCTGTATGTTACATCATTTACAAAGAACAGTAATTATTTACAAGATATATCACATTTAAATTGGTAATAGTGTAGGTTAAATACAGTATATTTAATCTATGGTAATCGATACATATTACGTAAGATATAGTAATAATTTGTACTGTGATCAGATTAAAATTTTGAGTGGTTAACTTTTAAGGAAAATTAAAACACAAGTTCAATTTTATAGATCAATAGATTTTCATTCAAAACAACTTGGATTATATAACAAAGTATTACAATGTTATAATTTATAGTGTGATTTGCAAAGAGAAATCAGTGTTTAAATTTTAGGAAATTCTAATAAATCACAGTAAATTCGGGGAGGAAATCCCGGAAAATCAGTAATCTGGTGTATCAATCGTGAATTATCAATAGTTTTAGTTGATTTGTACTCCAATCATCTTAATTTATTGTTCTCACCTTAATTATATGGCTAGTGATGGTCTTAGACGGCCAAATGTGACTGGCAAATTGCATCCACGCATACAAAGTGGGCGCTACATACAGTCCACCGTACATGCTAAATTTTGCTGCACGTTTCAAGTCGATGTCTTTACTTGCTGACGGATCTATCGATTGTTGGATGACACTGCTCAATGGCCAGGTGATTGAGTATATGGCTACGCCGCGAACGAGTCCGTGGTGACAAGCTTTAAATATTTTCGACCACATGGTTGACTGTATTTTTGAATTGGCTCTAAAAATCTGCCAAATACACAATTATCAGGAATCGCACGTTTTTTTTTTTTTTGTTTAATAACATAACAATTTACATAGGTGATTATTTGAACTATAAAAATGGGTACCTACGCCGTACGAGCAAATCAAACATAACATTCTGGTTATAATATGGCTTATTCAACGCTTAATTAAAAAATTGTAGGAACAACATGAAAAAATAAATTATCACAGGAGTGTCGGCAACACCGGATTAATAGAACTATAAAGATTATGCATAGAGAATTGCACGAAACAAGAGTATCTATACTATAGTGGAAAATATGTAAAACATCGGTTTATATTTACCATCTACTACTAGGAGCTGTGACAGCGTCAAAAGCGGCCTGGACAACTCAAGTTCCCTAACCCTGGAGGTCTTTGGGCTTTAAAATGGCCTAAAATGTGTTCAAAATTAAAAAGTGTGAACGGTGGGTACAGCTGTTCGTTGTAGCGAGATCGCATCTCAATTTTTCCAGTTACGAACTAGGCCATTATTTTACCCCAACGTTGAATGGCCTGGAAAAAATTTTTGACGACGCCGCTGCTCGTTTTGAGGGGTGACATTTATTTGTATCTTGTACAAATTTTTGCGTGTAAAATCTTTTAGGCGGGCGCGATTCGCACGTCGAACGGCGCAAAACCGTTTAGATAAAAAAAAATGGAAACCGAAAAAAAAGTCAAATAACTTACGTGCTCGCGCAGCCGTCGAGTGGAAGATTTTGGCGGGCCAATTCAGATTACACAGAAAATCGATAAACGCCGGAGCCGGAGGTGGCCGACCACCAATGGGCAGCGCCGAACGGCCAAGCAGCGGCGAGTGATCTGCTCGGCGTCGACCGACACGAACGACGCGGCCGCCCTCGTCAGGAACGGACGCGACCGAAAACTCGCCGCGATCCGGTCGATCCGGACGATATTTCGGACCGTTATCGCGAACGCCACGCTACCGGCCCACGACCGTGACAGCTGCCGCTGCGACGAGGTCGTTAACACCCGCCGGCCGACAATTATTGTATATAATATAGTAGTTGTTCGTAACATAAAAAAATTACAGTACAATTCGCACGCCCTCGAGGCGTGATTGCGCTATTATGCGACTTGTCTTTTTTTTTTTATTGCCATCGATGTACAGAGCGATCGAGGATAGAATTTTATTTTGTTTTCGAACCGTTTGGTGCTCGCAGTTATATGGGTGCGGGTGGCGGCTACAGCTATAACTTCCGAAAATTAACCAACTACAGAAAAGCCGTTAACTTCGCAAACGTAAACGAGTACCAGGAAAAAAAAAACACAAAGTTCTATGTACTCGACGTATTTAGTTCAAAGGTTGTCATCGTCGTTTTATGGCGTTCAAACTTTGTCCATTCAGATGTGTAGAAATGTCGGTACCTACGTAAAAATTATGTCACATTTTGAACAACTTTCGGAGGAGGAGGCAAAATCGCGTGATGACAAATTTGCAAAAGTAGCGATGTACAAACTAGAAAACGGTGTAAACCGTTTGCAGTAGCCAGAAATTATTTTGTATGGTCGGTGCCGAAAAAAAATCAACATTCAATTTTACTTTTAATACAATATAGTAGTTCTGTGAACAGTAAACCTCGTTTTTTTTTTTCGTCAGAAATATCTTTACAGGATAAAAATTACGACGGTACGCTGTAAACTGTGAAACGCACAGAAAAATGAGGCGATAGCCACAAAACTGCGAACGTTAAAAAAAAAAAATATGATTTGTCCAAAAATGAATTTGCTGACAAACGACGTAGTTACCATGACTAAAGTAGTGAGTGTACAGGTAGGTAAGTAAGGTCATAAACAAATTTAAAATGAATACAAATAGCCTGTTTGTGCATTGCGTCGCCGCACTAAAGACGTGTATAAAACAGTTACGACAAACGTAATTTTTAAAAAACCGATTATATTATTTGATCGTAACTTTCAAAATAATAATAATAATAACGATTCATTTATTGTAATCTTCTCGCGATGTTTTCATAATATTGTGTAGATAAAGATGTAGGCCTGATACAAATTTAAAAATATTTCGACATTTTCGGAGGAGTTTGATAGAACTTTGAAATTTTTTCAAAAAAAAATTTACATTTATTTTGTCGTTTGCTTCGTAAAAATTTCAAAAACCGTTATTTATATTAGTTTTTTTTTTTTTTTTTTAGTTGAAAAATTGAAAACAACGTGATTCGTGTTAACTGATGGGAAAATGTTCTATCCAAAGTGAATCTATCTGCATCAAGAAAATTTTAAAACAATCCACCTATATGTATAATTTTCGAATGCTACAGTGTATTCACTTTCACATTACACTTTCTTATTATTAAAATTTAAAACTGTGGTACAAAAGTATTATAATATCCGAAATTACACAATTTTAAATCTTAATAACTTGTCAAATAAATGTCTGAATGATATGAAATTTTCAGGCGCTGTTTAAATTAATCTTCTTTAAATGTGTGTACATTGCACCAATTTTGAAATTTTCTATCATTTTACTTACGTTCTAAGAATGCTCAATTATTACTCGTTACTTTTTGACATTTTTGTTGGGTTATTTTGGTATTTAATACAGGTTTAAAATAATGTTCTCGTGTTCCGTTCAGAATAATTGTTTATTCGGTAAGCTTTTATTATTACGCTTACAAAAATAATAAACTTTACATTTATAACTAAACTTTCCAAAACAATAAACGGTGATCCGCTGCTAGTCGCTTTTCTATCAAGCTACATCCGGCCCGAATATTTCCAGTATTTTAAACACCTACGCTTAGTACACCGATACATACTTATATGTAATATTGAACAAGTTCAATTGTATTAACATTTAACTGAGTATTAATTATTGTTTTAGTAATTAATACAATTTGTTTACATTAAATAATTGTCATAATTTGAATATTGTTGAACATTTAACTGACTATATTGCGCGTTGCTAAAAATATTTTGACGGAAAAAATCTTCAACATTTCATATTGAAATATTGGTTTGTAAAAAAAACTAGACCCCCCATGCGTTTAAAATTTGTAGTAACTATAAATTGTAATATAGAAAATAACCCCCCTTAGTTGCACCTAACCTAACCTATACTATGAATTATACTGCGCGCATGTTCACAAAATTATCTACATAAAGCCCCTTAAAATTAAGCCTCAAGTCAATATCATAGAAAAGAGATTAATATAGCATATTTAATCAATGCTTGATGTCTACTTGTTATAGTACACATTTTGTCCGTAATCGCTGCAGGTCTAACTTAGTTGAGGTTAGGTTATTAACAATTAACTTTTGTACGTTTATAATTAGTTATTCTGAAGTACCTTATGGCTTGTAGTTAAGTCAAATAATACGCCAAACGTCCGAGTCTTTTTAAATTACGATTTTTAAAAGTATCACCCTCTTAAATAACTTATTTGTCATCGATTAGAGCTACAGTAATGGAGTTCGGAGATAAGTTCCTTGGTGGTTACTGCTCTAAACTGATCAACATCAGACGCTTTAAAGAAGAGAATCGTCACACGTTTGAACCGATGAAATTGTCAAAGGTCACCAATCGAGTAGTATTAGAGAAGCTGAAATCAATGAACCCAGACATTGATATAACAAATCTTTCCAACGAAATAAAACAGTTTGATGCTGAATTGCAAAAATACAACTTTAATGATGTATATGATATGCCGGAGGCGTTGAATTCACGAGGTATACTTCCTATTTACCAATCCATTGACAGTGACCTTAAAACGCTAAAAGTTTCAAAAAGTGATTTGTACCAGACCAAGAGAAAAAAGTTGTATACCCCAAAGCCTTCTTTTACTCCAAGAGGACGCATTGTTCCTGGTCAAACAGTGTTGATCACTGTATCATTTTATTATCCGTTTCATTGGCAAAAAGATCAAATTCCAGATGATGCCGTCCTTCCTTATTGTAAAGAAACCATTCAATTTTATGATACTCAAACACTTAGAGATATGAGACAAGCATTCAAGTGTGAAAATGTAAATAGTGAAATCAGCGGTGACATAAGTGACAACCCTTATAAACCATTAGGTAATTTGAAATTTGTAGTTGTGTATTTACGATAGTTAAAAACAATTATGACAAATTTATAACTTTTATCTTATAATTTAATCACGGATTTATGTTCTGATTAAACTGTTGAAGTCAGACATGTGTAATAATAAACATTTACCCAATCCGTTATTAAATAATAATTAATTAGCTTATATTATTCATATTAAACCTTAAAAAGTTTTCTATCTTCTTAATTTTAGAAATAAATTCCCTTTTAGTTTGGTTGTTAAAAATCTGAACTTAACATTGTTAAATAACTATTCTTAAATAAGCTAGTGTCTTCTTCTCCTTCGCCTCTCTCCCTACTATTTGGGGGTCAGCCTATAATTTTGTATAATTACTAATTAATCATTAGGTAAATACCCGGGTAAATATATATATTTACATATTTAAAATTTTTATTATTTATTAAAACTCATATACATATTTAAAACCATATATACTGTTTTTTCTCTCTATCCCACAAACTGTTTTAATAACAACACTATTGCTTTTCAACTCAATGTGCATGTGCAATATTCAACTTATTAAGTATATGACCCATATTTGTATTACAAAATATTTTGTGTAAATTACCTAAAGAAAATATTAATAATTTTATATTGCAAAATATTGATTGATTTTTGTCTTGGAATGCACTCATTTCTTCAGTTTTTATTTTGGTGTCTGGTGGTAAATGGTGATGGAGTAATTTTAAGTAACTAACAGCTCAAAAACCCTTTTTTTTGTACCTAGTCTCCTATTTTTTTAATATGATGTAAGTAATAATTCATATTAATTGTTTAACCCTTCACCAAGTAAAAGAAGAGTCAGTTTTTCTTATTATTTTCTTAGTACTTACTACTTACATATTTTTAAGATAAAACAATATTTTATTGTTGTAACTAAACACTGAACAGGAAATACATTTATATCTCTAGGTACTTTTTATAATTTTCAAACATATATATGTATAATTTAATAGCCAATAGAATTATTATTACTATTATTATTCAATTAGAAGATAAATTGACTAAAATTGTATTTGATTTTTTTTTTAGAATTCATAGCCCCCAATGATTTGAAGCACGCTTTGTTTTATATTAACAAAAAAATATACGTTGACACTGAAGAAGATGGGAAAACCGCGGCGCATGCAAAAACTGTACAAACTTGGGCACAAAATAATGGTCATGCCGTTGAAGACATATTGACACTTGATACTCAATTTTTGGATTTGGAAGTACGCATTGGCGAACCTTACGTATATCAACACTTGGGGCGTTGCGAGCATTTATTTATTTTTAATGAAATCAGTTTTGCTCACCCTAATGATTATCTAGGTCAGACCAATTATCCAAGGACAATAAGTGTGGCAAAAGAGAAACTAAAGAACTGTATTTTTTGTAGTAAAAGTATAGCTTCTATTGTGATGATAAGTGATAATGATAGGACACCCGTAACAGTAAATCATATGTGTGAACCATGTTATATGTCGTACAATTATGATCATTTAGGAGATAAAGTGGCCAATTTTAAAGCTTATAGAGCTTTAAAGTATAAGAAGTAAACTACTTGTTCTAATAACAGAACTGTATTATATCTAGAAATATGTAAAGTGAAAAATTGTTTTTTATTGTACTATGTATTACGTTTTTTCAGTTATTGACAATCATCATGTATTAATATTTTTTAAATAAATAATTAAACAATCAACCCTGATGACTAAGTTTTAATGATTCTTTGACTCTTGTAATATAATATTTAATAATAATCTTAGTAATAATAAACGTATTTATATTATAATACCATTTTTTTCAATCATTTAAATTTTACAGTCTACTTAAAATTTGTAGCATCTCAATAATAAAACATACCTATATATAAAAAAAAAAGGTTTATTAAATATATGGTTAACCCATAATCACTTAGGTGGTCCTCGATACAACTTTTACTCTCTCGGGGTAAAAATATACCCCAAAATTATCTTAGCATTGATTATATGATAATTGGCTAAAATTATCAATTTTTTTTCTAATGAAATTTATACTTTTAGTACCTTACAAGAGGATATTGATAGTTATAGTTGCATCACTAACATCATTTTATATTTTAAATATATCTGCGGTATATTTTAATTTTACCCCGCACAAGTGTTTAAACTTGATGTAGTATACAGTTCAACTGTATGAATATTACTTTTCCTCTTTTTTTTGTAATTGTTCACTATTTTAGTCATCACATATCTATTATTTTGCTGTGAAAATTTTAATTTTATTGTCTTACTTAATTTATTTAACAGGCCTGCTGAAATCTATTTTTAAGTGATAATATATAATGTAATAAAGTGTAATGTATAAAGGTGATAATAATGTCAAATTTAATTTCCCAAAAAAATTCTTCCGTTTTGCAGAATCAATGAGATAGAATAATTTTTTTTGTTTTAATGAAAAAAAAATAATTTCTTACAGTTAGCATTGAGCTTTAATTTTTTATTTTATTGCAATAAACTTCCCAAAAAATTTGTTAAAAAACACATAAAAATAGACCTGATTCTAACTATTTTAACAAATAAAAAAATTTTAATTTGAAAAATCAAATCCCAATGTAAATTGTAAGGAGTATTCTTTTAAATAAAAAAAAAATTATTGAATCGGACCGTTCTACAAAGCGTTAGTTTTTTTGTGATTCAAAAGTTGTAAACATGTGCGTGTAGACCATAATATATATGTTATCTATGGTGTAGACTAATTATGTGATATCTCAATTGTGTGATAACAGTTAACAGTATCAGATATTCATACTTTTGTCTTCTGCTGTATTAACTACAGAATAGATAAAATAATAAAAATAAAAATGCTGTATAAACTATTAAACAATAAATTGTTTTAAGTACTATTAAATCAAGATAAATCTATAAGTTAATTAACATTTAAGTTTTTACTTAAGAAATATAATTCTGTTCCAAGGTTGAATGTCTCAATTAAAAGGATGGAAGTATGTTGCGTTCATATCAGCTTTTGTGGGTGGCATTGGACTGGCTACTTACCCGATCATCATCTACCCAATGACCCACATTGAAGATTACAGTAAGTTTAAAGACTACAAATTAAAATTATAACTAAGCTTAAAAAACAATATTTCTGTATGATTTAACTCCCGAGTTTATTCCTAAAAACAACGTTGCTCATTAGTAATTTTTTTTAGAAGTGGTCGTTTTTTACCAAATCAATTTTTTTTCGAGTTGGTCATTGGTACTTGATAGCCTAAACAAATAAATCATTTGAAACATAATTGTTTTCAAAATATAATTACTAATAATTTAATTAATATAATTTTATTCAAATATTCAAATAATATATCAAGTGATTATATAAACCGTAAAAATCATGAAGTATTAAATAGGTAGTAGTCATCTTTTGTAATTTTAATTTTTAAACCCAATCTTATGATTTTTATTAGTTAGGTATTAGTAGTACCTATTATTTAAAATATTATTGATTTTGATGAATTTATTATATTTAAGGCAATAGATATACCATATACGGTATATACCTATCTAGATATCTTAAAAAGCTTTTTGTTAACATGTATATATGAGTTCTATTTTTAAGGTACCAATTTGTATGATATTGAGTTGGTTGTTGTCGTTTCTTTGTGATGTTCTTGCATTAAACGCAATTGCAAATGGAATATATAACACTAGGTAGTATCCAGCGCCACGGTCGTGGCGCGAGCTAAGTAAAAAAAAAAAAAATAAACGGCACGACAGTTAGCTATAGTATATCGAAGCAGGATCTTCTCATTTAAACTGTGCAAAATACGTGTATTTCTTTACCCGGACATAACTAATTTTCTAATGCATCAATTAACTCCTAGTAAACTCCAAAACATCAGAAAAGTTGTGTAGATTGTGCTTTTGTAAAAATCATCAAAATCTAACGTCTAGAAATGAAGTTATAAATGAAAAAGTGCGAAATTTTTAATGTAATTTTATATTTTTTTGGGAATTATGCCCGCCGCCGCCACCATCGTCGTCGTCGCCAGTGTCGCGTCGGCGGTTTCCCCACTCGATTTCGTGTATACAGCTCGAGGCCTAGGTGGTAGCAAAAATGACAACTGTCGAATTCAGTGCCGAGTGACGGCGTCTCCCATACTGTTGTGCATTTCACTATCTGCCGTCGCGCCATTTGTAATAAATACAAATGACGCGACGGCATACATACGAAAATTATTATCCACCCCGGATAAAAAAAGTATAATATACTTTATACTATTTATATCTGTATAATGTAAAACATATTATATAGATACATGATTATTATTATTATTATTATTTGCATTGATTATAAAAATGAAGTTAAAAACGAAAAACTGAGTGTGGCACTTGTGAAGTAAATACATCTTTTAGCGAGCTATGACTGAATGCTTTTAAGAAATTACTTTAGGAAATTATTAATATGTTATAATTAAATAATATGACATTTTTTATTCATAATAATACTTAATAAACTAAACTACGCGTTGCTTTGGCGTATCTAAAGGAGGGGGCTAAGGGGGCTATAATATAGGGGTTAATACGTATAATTAATTAGATTAAGTTATGAATAAAAATATATAATTTACATAGATATGTAGATAAATTATCATTATTAAAATTATTGATTATAAAAACTAGTGATATCACAACAAAAACCCTTCGTAAACTACGTGTAAAAATGGCTAAGCAAAAAAAAAATATTAAATCTTTGAGCACTATAAAGATGTGATATCATGAATAAATGCTAAGTATATTGAATTTAAGTAAACTTGTTTTGTTTTAATAATTTATTTACTTGGCAAGGAATTATTTCTTAAAGAAACAAGGTATAATCAACAAAATTAAATGGTGAAGGACTACTAAAAATAACTTATTATTATATTTAAAATATTATAGTTGATATTTAGAAACGATTCTAAATAATTCCTCGCCAAGTAAATAAATTATTAAAACAAAACAAGTTTACTTAAATTCAATATACTTAGCATTTATTCATGATATCACATCTTTATAGTGCTCAAAGATTTAATATTTTTTTTTTGCTTAGCCATTTTTACACGTAGTTTACGAAGGGTTTTTGTTGTGATATTATTAAACTTAATAAAACTGATGTTATGCAGAAACACGTCTATTTTTAATTCTAGTCATTACCATTTTAATATTTAAATGATGGGAAATTATAGAACTTCAGAAAACAAATTGTGCCCATAAAAATGTTGAAAACTAATTCGAGTTTTTCAGGAAGTTTTATTAAAACTAGGTGTAAATTTTAATTTTTGGAAAAAAGGTGTTCTTAAATACCAAGACTTTTTATTACTTATATTTCTTGACAAACAAATATTTGTTTTCAGAATCATTAAATTGATCTGTATTTTGGAAATAGTAAATGTCTACATTTCTATAGTTTGTTTGTAATAAACAGAGAAAAAAAAATCCACTTTGTATAGAAATCCCTTATAATGAACTAAATATATTCTTATAATTATAAGTAACTTTAAATCATTGTGTACCTACTACCTTTGTTTAATATATTAAATTATTATAATCAATACATTTTTAGGGAAGTCCCAAGAGATAAATCGTTCACAATTAGATCAATCTCGTATTCAGCCAGGAACTTCCGGAAGTATATAACTTTTTACTGATTGTAATAACCTTTTTAAAATTTTGCTTATAAACTTATATCTGATGTTTTGTTTTAGACTTGAGTAAATGGACAGATCCATTTGGTAGAAAAAGTGATGAGTAACATAACCTGAACAGCTGAATACAGAATAACTATAATTCAGTTGAAATTTGTTATTTGTCAATTGAAATGTGTGTAATATATTTAATATGAATTTGTAGTGTAACATTACAATTCATGTTGTTAGTTTAGGTAATAAATGTATGTGTGTCAATATAATAAACATAATTTATAATATAATAAGTAATTCTTAAAGTGCCCATACATTGTAATTCATACAAATCCTAACTAGTTTACTGTTTAAGATAAACAATCCAGAAATTTGATAAAGCAAACCGGTGCTAGATTTAGCAGAAATAAGATAATTGGGATCTTTTAACCACATCAAAAACATGGTTAAAAGATCTGGCGGTTTTTTACAGCACCAATTTAATTTATCAAATATCTTGAATAGTACAAACTGATATAAATACATGAAATAGGTATTGCTTAATGTTTCGTCTACTTTTTGACTATGGATCAAATTACGATCTATAAAATTTGACATTGATGTAACAGTGTAACTCGTGTTATCTGTGGCCGTCTTTTGGTCAACCTTTTTTGCATTTCTGCTTGCTATTGTTCATGTCAAACACCAACGGATCCGTGTACGGAGTCCTGAGGTGTTTACTGTTCTACCCAAAGGAAAAGCCACCCTGGCCATTGTTGTTTTACTGTGTCTGGAAGTTATCGTGAAAGTGTTTTATTTCTTCAAATTCTTATTGTTCTGGGATAGTAATATTCCACAGATAAGTGTTAATGTGTAATGTTGTCTGTAGAATTTTAATAATCCAGTACAAACTACAAGTACATGGACTTTGTTGTCAACTTCATTGAATATTGTCCAAGCGATAGTTGAAAAGTTTTCAAGTTATCTGTGGTATTATATGGTTATAATCCATATCTGTGTGCTTATTATAGATTATATAGATTGTTTTTTTGTTTTATAATTCAAAAAATATATGACAATGGCGGTAAAAATCAGCCAATTAAAAGCGGCGGAAGTCTTCCACTCTTTTCTGTGCAGACTGCGTGATCTCAGATTTTATGTGATCATACCTATTTGTTGTCATGATTCTAACTATCTAATTATAGTTAGGTTTGGTTAGATCACGATTATACAATACACATGTATAATTGTGGGTTAGATAATGTCATTAATTATTACCACTTTATATATCTGTGAATATTTCATACATTTATCTATTCTGTGATAATGATCACGATAATTTTTTACTTTTGTTAACGGTTATCACTTATCAGTGGAAAATTTGACGTCTCTGACGTCATTTGCAGGTTCCCGAGTTTTGACTTTTATATATAATAGTTAGGATTTGACTCGCTAGTCGTTATTCGCAAGGTTATACGAACCAGCACACTTCACCTTCAGCAAATCATTAACAAATATCCAATATTACCCAAATACCAAATATTGTTCGTAAAACAATGGCCAAGTATAAGATAGTAATGGTCAGGCACGGCGAGAGCGAATGGAACCAAAAGAATTTGTTCTGCGGATGGTTTGATGCTTCGCTGAGTTCCAAAGGTAGGTTGTTTCTACCTGAGATGTTAGTTTAATTTATTGTTATTACTTAGATTAAAACCATACGAAATAAAAAACAAACAAGAATTAATTTTTCAAATGTTCAGTTACGGTTTTAACGAGCAAAGAACAATTATTAATGTAGACAGTTTTTGTGATATTATGACTAATGAGTACTTCTGTTTTTAGGCCAAGAAGAAGCAGAAAGCGCTGGAAAAGCATTGAAACTAGGCAATTATAAATTTGATGTAGCCCATACATCCGTATTAACCAGGGCACAAAATACTTTGGGCGCAATACTGAAAGAACTAGGCCAAGAAAACATTCCGATTGCAAAAACTTGGCGTTTGAATGAAAGACATTATGGTGGTCTTACTGGACTCAACAAAGCCGAGACTGCTGCCAAGTATGGTGAAGAACAGGTAACAACTTGTGTTGTGATTATGTTTGTCTTTTCTTTTCTGTTTTCAATAATACTGTAAGAATTACATACATCTATAGGTTCAAATCTGGAGGCGTAGCTTTGATACCCCACCACCACCGATGGATACAAACCATGCTTACTACGATCAAATTGTAAACGATCCCCGTTACAAAGACGAGCCTTCCAAGGACACGTTTCCTATGTTTGAATCATTGAAATTGACAATTCAAAGAACTTTGCCTTATTGGAACGATGTAATTATTCCTCAATTAAAAGAAGGAAAGAAGATTTTGATTGCTGCGCATGGAAACAGTCTCCGGGGGATAGTCAAGCACTTGGATAGTAAGTATTTTTGTTAAAAATATTATAGTATCTTACAATTTTTTTTTTTTTTTTTTTTATTTCATTAGTAAATATAACTCTCCCCAAAAATGTATACAAGACACTAGACAGCTCTGTTGATAACTTTTCACTATTCAGTTTGTCAGTATTGATTAAATTATTAAAATTTAGCTTGAACTATAAAAATCAGTAACTAAGATACCTAGTACATTTTAATCATCTTATATATCTAATATTATTTTTTTTTTTATAAGTAGTTTTTATTAATTTAATAACGTAGATAAATGACAAAAATAAATAAAAATAAATGACATAAATTTGACAAAAAATAATCATACACATAAGTATTTGTGTATTTTTATGTACCTCTGTAATTTATTTTGTGAAATTTTCCTAGAAGATTATTGATGGTTAGTTTATAAACTAAAATTTTGTTCTTGGATTCCATCTTGAAATTTTTCTATAAAAAACATTGGTTGTGTAAGTAAAAAAAGTTATTTTAAGAATTCTATTTTTCAGACTTGACTGATGACCAAATCATGAGTCTCAACTTGCCAACGGGTATACCGTTTGAATATGAGTTGGATGAGAATTTTAAGCCAGTGGTTTCAATGAAGTTTTTAGGTGATGAAGAAACTGTAAAAAAAGCAATGGAAGCAGTTGCCGCCCAAGGTAAAGCGAAGTGATTGACAAAAGAGAACAAAATAAAACTCATTTAATTATTATTTTAATACCCTCTGAACTATAGAGTAGAACTAAAATGTATTTTTCCCCGTGTTGAAAAGCGTGATGTTAAATTACTATCCGTAGTCAGTTGGTTGATAATGTTTGTGTGAGAATTTATTTTAGAATATTGTTAATTTAAATTTTTTCAAGGACTTTGATTTAAAATTTAAATATATCTAGCACTTTTCGTATCTCATTTAGTCTTTTATTTTTATTCCTATCCTGCAACTGAAAATAAGTTAAAAAATTCAGAATTTTAACTATGAATCTCCACATTATTAGTATAATATGTATTTGCCTTCACGTAACAGACCTTGTTACTTTACGGCTAATATAAGTTTTTATATTTAAGTACCTTAAACCTAAACATTTCCGTAATTACTGAGAATTTGTTATGTGTATGCCAAACAGTTAAGAAAGTCTGATGTAATATTACTTGTATATATAGGTAAACAATACAATTGTTGTGGTCACGTTTTAAATTTTTTATCTCTGATTATAGTACAACAAATAAAACTAGTATTTTTAAAAAAAAAAATCATCACAAGCCGAACAATGTGTTTGGTGCTTTAAATAACAACTGTGTTGAATACTTGAATTATTAATGTTTATTCATCATAAAAACTAAAAAATTTAAGACTAGTAAAATATTTAAAATAAATTTCATCAGGTATACTTTTATGATAAAAATATATGCGTATACTTAAAAAAATATTTAAAATTAAAAAACTACCTGAATGTAAGCATATGTGACTGCGTGCAAATTCATAGTATTACTAAATTCGATAAACACAACATATACTCGCACAGAATACAAAAATTTAGATAGTTACAAACAGTACGAAAATATGTTTACATTTTACAAGTACAAAAACACAATACCAAATACTAAATAAATATACAAATTCAATAAATATTGGTGAACATACAATACTCATGAATATTTACGTGTGGAGGGCGGCAAGATACATAAGATCACTTTTACAAATAACAAAATAATGTTAAGGCGTAAAATAAAATCATTAAACAAAATTTAAAAATGGTAATTAGTAATTAGCAAAATAGCAGTAGTATAAACAAAAACAAATTTGTTTTTATAAATACAATATGTTTGCTATAGACATATCACAATGTTAAACATTTAAATATAAAAAAAAATAACAATATCTTATAGTATTGAACAAATGTGCAAAAATTTACATAATTATATTATTATGAACAATAAATTGCTTATATTACGATAATTTACTAGGCATCACAGAAATATAAATCACGTCATCATAAAATTGTTAGGTCTAAACAATTTGTTCAAAAGATAGTAAAATAATACATATTTCAAAAAAAATTTGTTAAATTTAAGGATTACTTGATCAAAAAAGTTGTATTAATATAATTTTGGCAAATGTGGCAAGCATACCAACAGGCTTGAAATAGCATTACATAAAACAATAAACGTTTGGTTAATAAGTCAGTGAAAAAATAAGAGGATATTGTTTGTAAAATAAATAACTTCTTTGTTTTATTCAGAATAAAAAAAAAATTTGAAAAATCAAACTGAACTTAATAATTTTGGTATATTTATTCAACACAAAAAAGAAAAACATTTTAACTATCTGTGTTTTAATAGCATCAATTAGCATTTTATACACAAAAAACCATATTTGTGTTACCATTATAAAATAACTAGCTTTGTTACACTCATTCACCCAAAAACGTTAAACTAACAGCACATAAAACTTTTGGGAATTTTTCTGTAGATAGGGACAAAAAAAATAAATAGATTTCACGCACAAACAATGATTAATACATTAACAAAATTATTGGGTATTTGAATTGTTATACAAGTTAACTTTAATCAATTTATGACACTAATATGTTGTCTTATAATTTTTGAAATACTTATAAATTTACATAAATAATTTATAATTTCACTTTTAAGTTTTATCATACATTCTTTACTTTACAACGTAGTACGCTTTATTACGCTAACATAAATTATTGATCCCATGAGCTTATTTTTTATAATATTAATCGCTTGAAATTACACTTGTTTTTGTCTACAATTCCTTACTTTTTTGTACAAGTAAGCAAAACACATCTATACTAGTTGTTTACATTAATTGATGTAAAAGTTAATTTAATTAAATATAATATAAACTAAGCAAATCACCCCACCACAAAAAATTTAACTTTTGTTCAAGTAAATATGTATTTTGATAATTGACCTAACCATCGTGAGTATTAAACACAAATTGAGAAAAGAGAGGGTTATTTGATTACTTTACTATATAACATAGATGCTTTAATAATTTTTTAGTGTTTGAAATATACTATTTAAAACAGACAAATGTCAAAAATTGTAATTATTTTAGATACATTACATCATTTTTTGTATACCTACATCAATGAATGACCAGAAGAAACTATTGATATATTTTATATTTTTAAACGATTATCCGTCCAAAACCAAACTAAAATTGGCATTACATAAAGTTTTAAATTAAAAAATCATGTTCTGTTATACCGAAAAAAACTCCAGAACGTATGATATGGTGAGTATATTATAATCAATTAACAATTCAATAGGAAAAAATATTTTTAGTAAAAAATAAAATAAATAAATAATTATAGCTCAATAACATAGTGGTACATAAAATAAATATACTAACAAATACTTATGCTTGTTTTATAAAGATGATGTTGAAGTTGAGGCATCAGTCTGTTGAGACTGATTCAAAAAAGCCACATTAGACGCCTTTAGTCTGGCTGTAGTCCCTTTAGAGATTAATGTCCCAGGGTATGGAGATAAGCTGGGCGTCGAACAGTGACTGTTGCTCAAATCACATTGGTCCAATAATCGGAGCAATTCTTGAGCAGTTGGCCCACCATTTGGAACAGGTTCTGTGAAATGCAGCGAAAATCATACTTAAAACATATTTTTTATTTATTCGCCTAGGAGGGCAATAATCACATTTGAAAAAGAAAAACATGATATGAAATTTGTTTACATACAAATAACATAATTAGTGAGAGTTGATAGTATTAAAAAATTAAGTTTAAATATTAATTTTTACAATAACATACTGTAGAAGGATCAAAATCTAAGTATAAATTGTTATAACAACATTTTTAAGGGTTGTTTAAGAGTTATAATTAAAAAGACAAAGTATCTTATGAACAGCATTATGTTTGCTAGAGGGCGGCAAGAGGAAATATTAAATAAAGCAAGAAATATGGTCGAGTTTTGGGTACTGTGATTAGTAAATACCATAATTTTTGTAAGCTGTATGGATATTGGAGATCATTTATAAATTAACTATTTATAAATAGGCAACATTACACATTTAATTGACAAAAAAATTGTGACTGATTTTGGACTCTCTATGGAAGGGGTCATTTTCTAAAAATTATTAAGGTATTTATTTCTTGAAAAGCGTTAATATAATATAAAATTAATAATTATACTTCTTTCAAAAAGCTACCACGGCTAAAAATGCTCAAAACTCATTAGTCATCAATCATTAAATTACTCCATAAGCTTGAAAGTAAAAAATACAAAATTTGTAGTCAATTAATTAATTTAGTTATTTATTTATTTAGTCAAATAATTTCTTTTGAGATCATATAG
Source organism: Hormaphis cornu (assembly GCA_017140985.1). Classification (NCBI taxonomy): domain Eukaryota; kingdom Metazoa; phylum Arthropoda; class Insecta; order Hemiptera; family Hormaphididae; genus Hormaphis; species Hormaphis cornu. Next base: position 12,206,478 of record CM029359.1, read on the forward strand.
ATTGCAAAGAAAATTAGTATAGTGTTGGTGTATAGTTACATTGTTGTATTTAATACTTAATTATAAATAATGAATAAATAATAAGTATAAAAAAATAAAATAAAGTAATATTTCTTGTTACATTATTACATGGATACATAACAAATGGATACTCCGCGAATCAGTAATTTAGTAATAAATCTGGTTATACTCAACTGATTTTGATGCGGTTATTCAGTAAAGTACTGTTTATATCCCGGGGAAAGTTTTAGCGTTATAATAATCAACCTCCCACCAAAATCTGAAGTGAATCAGCTACGCTTTGTTTTGTTTTTTTAGTGAGTGTTGTGTACGCAGTTGTGGTGGCATTTCTTGCATTTAGAATATTTAATATTGACAGTTAGCCGACAGATCGATAAAGCCCAAATTCTCTATCCTTATTAACCAAAATCCTAGTAATCATATTTTAGAATGTTTTGGATGATTGGTAGGAAAAGCGGAGCCTAGGTGATTGCTCGGCTGTCTACAAATCTAAAATCTAAACATTTTCTCATTGGACTGAGTATACATATTTTTTAAATTGTCTGTACCTGACAATATTACCTACGCCATACACACTTGAAAATTAAAATGAATGTATTGTTTTTCATTGTATCTACAACTTTCGAGCACTGCTTATCACATTTTTTTTTTAAAAATAACTAAACTATACTATTATCAATCAGTAAATGTTTAGTACTTGTATTGGTAATGCAAATTGCAAACTAGTAAAATAAATATAATATGTATGTTGTAAGATCTATTGTAAGTTATACACTCACGCAAGCATTTGTTGGCCACATCTAACGCAGTAGTTAAATCCCACATTTGAATGGTACCATTACAGTGTCCAGTTAATATGAACCGCCTAGGTCTTGAACCCATGCGGCTAGAGCCTTCACACTCATGTACACAAAAACATGTGATTATTGTACGGTCTAAAGCTCTGATTATGCATACTCTAAAAAATCATAATCAAACAAATGTATAATATGAAAATGATAAATTTACTATTTTTAATACAAATGAGCTGACAAAATTTAGACATGTTGTTTACTAAAACACAACAAATAAAATAATCACAGTAAGAGAAATTTACTCTTATTATAATTACAAAATTTCTTGAAGATTTCACATTTTTTAAAAATAATGAGTGACAAAAAACTCAAATTTAAACTATAGTTAAAAAATAGATTTATAAAATTTAATTATCATAGTGAACAATTTATTAGGGATATTTAAAAATATATTGTAAATAAGATGTATCGAAAAATTGAAGTATAATACCTTTGAGTAAAAAATTTCAAAAAAATATTTTACCTTTTTCCATTAGATGCGAGACGAACAAATAATTCTGAAGTTTCTGGCATGACTTTTTGCACAAATAGTTGTTCATCATCCTGCTCTCCATATGGTCCTAAAACGGGTAGGTACACACCACACACTTACACAATAACTTGAACAAAAACCAAGTAAAAAAAAAAACCATATTTACCACAGTCATTTCCAGCACAGTAACTAATACACGGCTCGACTTCTTCAAGAGAAAGTATCTTAAATGAAGCCACCGGAGTAGAGCCGGGTTGTGTAGAAATCATACCTCTAAATCTAGTAACGCTCCATGTCCTCACATGGTTGTACTCATTGCACACCGAAACAAGGAATTTTTCAGATAGTGTTACCTGTACAAAACAGAATTCAAAATAAATAATGTTTAAATAAAAAATGAACACAAAATACAACTTTGTAAGAAAATACTATGCTGAAACAAACCTTTGTAACCGAACTTTGGTGTACGGTAAATGTCTGGAACAGCTGAGGACCATGCCCTACAGTCTCAGGATGTTGTACAATTACGCGCACTGTACCTGAACTGGTGCCGTAAGCTATTTCAATCCAATTTCCACTGACACCTAAAAACAAAAAGTTCCGACATATTTAATTTAAGAATTACATAGTATTGTAGTTTGTTTTTTCAAACAAGTACATTAGAAATTAAAATTACATTGAATTTTTTTTAGAGTTTAGTGTTTTGTTGATTAATTTGTTAGAAGGTCATTTGTCCACGTCTTAACAATACTTTTGCCCCTACATATAAATAATGTGGTAGATAACTTAATTTTAGAACCTAGTAACTAGTTTTTACGGTAAAATTTAAGTTTTACATAAAATTATATATTGATAAGAAGTAATGTAATGAACAATATAATATTTATTTGAGGAGGCATCATAGGAGGGTGGGACTTATGGGAGGAGTTGGCTCTTAAAACATTGTGAAAGATTTATGTTTCAACCAAAAATTGTCTTTTATTCTTGAGATTAGAGGGCATAGGAGGATTTGCAAGAAATTATATTACTGAAAGACTCTCTTATTTCTAAAAAAAAACTTAGATTTTTACAAATATAAAATAAATAAATAATTTTTATTACTAATATTCAACAAATTATTAAAAATTGTCTAGTTTTGGTTTACTTTATCTGTAGTAAATAAAGAAATGATTTCTACACACTGTAAAAGTAAAAAAAAAAAAAAAATATTTTGATTAGGTACCTATAAAATTTTCAGAACTTAATTATTGATTGGGTTAGAGATTTTTAAACTCAAAAACTATAATCAAGTACAATATGAAATCTAGACACCCACAGTACTTATGTGTTATAAGTTGTCACTTAAAAAGTCAAAATTATAATGACTAGATATTTTTGCAGTATTTTCTAACTCTGTTTAAGTAATCTCGATATTTAAATTTTCAAAAAATGTTTAGTTACCTAATCAAATATAGATTTTTTGGCGGTAACTTGGAAAAAATTAAAATTTTTTTTTGTTTAAATTGAGTAGGTCTAAAATTTTAATAGAGTATTTTTTAAATTAGATTTAAAATCAGATTCAAATCAAAATTACTCACACAGAAGCATTTTTATTAGGTACAAACATGTATTATTGTTTTCAAAATAAGAATACAAAATTTGGCCCACAAAAATTAGTAAAATTAAAGTAAAATAATCAGACCACTTTTAATGTATGCCTGTCCCATTTGGGCAACAGCCTCACCCACTAAAATTTAAAAAATACAAATTCTCCAAAACAAATTCCTTAGAATTTGCTTAAAAGCCCCTTGGTATATGAGGAATAACCAAATACACAATGACACTGGAATATCCCTAATAAATATCTGGATTAAAACCCAACTTAAAAACTTTCACGCCAAGCTGAAAGACTTGGATGGAGCCTGTCATTACCAATTAGGAAGGAAAACCCAAAATAGGCAACTGTGACCCAGACTGCCCCAAGACATACTCCTAACGCACACTGAAGAGCCTTCATTGAAAGATGAAAACAATTAACACTAATAATATCAAACTTAAAACTACGAATTATTATATAACTGTTATCACTAATATAAATGTAAAAATTTAATTGTAATTGTAATTTATTGTACTTGTAATAACAACTAATGTGCTGAAACATCTTATTAATAATAATAATAAAAAAAAAATCATCTCATGCAGTAAAAAGTCTAAGATATTAATTAAAAAATATGCACCATATTTGTTGACAGTTGTGGCACAAACATATTGAAAGTGTAAATGTTACTCGACTGATCTCATAAAAACTACCAAATAATAAAATATTCAGTTGTTATTGTATATTCTAATAAAAATAACAATTTTTAAACAACAAAGAGTCAGTTTCCACATTATGATATTACAATAATTTGTATTTACTGTTTGTTGTACAAATTACTTACTAAAAAATAAGGTAGGAATAATTTAACGATGGCATTTAAAATGATGTGTACACAAGTTCTGTTCGTGATTTTGAATAGTTTAAAATCTAAAAGAAAATTATATATCATGAAGTTCCACACGTTTTCAGATTCATTATGAATTAAACAGTGGTAAATTTAGTGACAATAAACAACAGTGGATGATTTAGTAACAAAAAACTAGCAAAAATAAACATGAAATCGACATTAACTTTTGTGTTATTGATTGGTACAACAATCCAAGTAAGTTATCAAATTAAAAATAATTAATGGTATTAAGCTATTGTTAGTTTACACAAGTAATAAACTTAAATTTTTGATTTATTAGAATTAAAAAAAAAAATACTGTAAATGTTGTAGATATAGGTATATTGTAGATCAGTAAACTAAGTAATTAATGTACTAATTAATTTGGTAATTATTTATAATTATTGTATTTTTCTTTAGATGGTAAAATCAGATTCAACACTAACTGAATATGCATCAAGTGTTAAGCAATCCTTTACAAGTTCATATAACAGTGCGGTAGAAAGAATGGAAAAGTCTTTCAGCTGGCTAACAGGCATGTATACCTGAATAAAAATCAACTTTATTTATACATAATAAGTATAATAATCAATAAATTTACTTATTAGAAGATGGTGAATTTAAACTTAAAAATATGTGAGTTTGGTACTATACATATACATGGTAATAATAATAATTTTAAATGATGAATCTAATACTTTTATTATCTATAGTGATTTAATTTATTTTAATAATAATAATAAAATAGAAAATAATATAATTAATTTGGAGGTTTAAAAAAGGTTGGTATGGGCATAGGATAGTATCACATTAAATTTTAAAGTAATAAAAAATAATTTAATCATTTAAGTCTTTGATCAATACTTTAGGCATGCTCAATTTGTAAAATGTATATCATGTGAAAACGATATGATATCATGTTTGATAGTTTTAAAAATAAATTTTTTTCTTCATATCTTGCTTTGCTCTCAATTATTTGGGGTCGGCCATCTTTGTCCTAAACACACACACACACCAGCAGCTCTCATGTCATTCACAATCAGTTCCAACTATCTTATTTTCTTTCAACATTCATTTTCAGTACAGCTCTTAATTGTTTCTGTTTCATCCCTCCTCACCACATGCCTAAGCCATCTTAATCTATTTTTTCTCATTTTGTCCAATATTAATGTAACTACTCTTAAATATTTATTTCTTTTCTTATGAGCATTTCTGTTGAGACCATATTGATATTAATTGTTTAAAATATACAGATTATTTAGGACATGGAACTAACAAAATAGAGGAACACGGAAAAGAACTGGGCGATGAAATAGATGACATCTCCCATGATGTTAGTGAATCAGTGAGTAATACTGCACATGCTACATATGATACAACAAGCGATGCTCTAGAAGATGCTAGCGATTCAATGAGTAATACTGCACATGCTACATATGATATAACAAGCGATGCTCTAGAAGATGCTAGCGATTCAATGAGCAATGCTGCTAAGTCCGCAAAAGATGGAGTGGAATATACAATAGACAAAATTGAAGATTGAGATATGTCTATAGAAAAAATATAAATATAGACAGATACAGCACATTGAATACACACATAAAGTATTAATAATAATAATAATAATAATAAAAAAGACACTCGAACAAAATTTGTTTTCATTTGAATCATTTACTATTACAATTACAATAATAAAACTATAATTGTAATCGCAATTTATATTATACTTACTGCAAATGTTTGAAGTGCATATTTATTTTAACAGTACTAAATAGTAAACACTAAAATATTTTATTTTTATTTCTGTCAGAGTATATTATACTAAATTGTAATACTTTGAATTTATTATATTAATTGTTAAATAATATACAAGTTATGAGATTACAGCACACTGAGTTGATAATTTTACAATTGAAAAAATGTAATTTATAAAAATCACAATGATAGTTAATAGAATTTTAATAAACTATAAATACTCAACAAATTGTTTATTTATTTTTATTCATATTGTAACCATTTCTACCACAACTACAATGTAATGTGTATGAAGAATACACTACCAATACAATACTGTTGTCATTGAATAAATATACATAGTTAATCAATGCTGTTGTCTTATTTTTTATGTTACATTATAACAATCAGTATGCCCAAATCAATTTTAACAATATGATGAATTTTTACAATTATTTTTGTTATTTGTCACAATATTTTTTGAGCAAATAAACATTTTTTTTAAAGATGTTCAAATATTTGAAAAAAAACCATTGAATGGAAAAGTAAAATTTGATGTACATACTGGTTTCAAAATGTTCCCAGTCTTGTACAGTTTCCAAGAAATTTCTTAAACTTTAGCATAAGTTTTAAGTTTTATAACATAGTAATAAAGTATACTTTTTTATTTTTGTAACTATTGTAAATGTACAAATATTACCAGTCCAGTGGTTTGGAGTAGGCAGTGAAGAAATAATAATAAAAAGCGAATGCTTATTGAAACAGTTACAAAAGTTTATATTTACCTATACATCAATACCAGACCACAGGGGAAAGTATATATAAGAGGTAGGTACACTAAAATATTTGTGATTAAATAAATAATATAGTATATAGTACCCATTTAAATAGAAAATGTAATTCATAAATTATGGTCAAGTTAAATTGACTCAGATGAATATACGTGTCAAAAGTGTTAATTGAACTTTCCTAATGGAATTGGTATAATTTATTCTTCTTTATGTTTTGTTTAAATACACATTACATTTTCCAATACATTAGCTATCCCAATTAAATTTTTCAAACAACAAAACTGATCAGAAGTTTGAATAAATTCATTCTGAGAAAATGAAAAATAGAAGGTTATAAGTAAAATTATAATGAAAACATAAAAAAATAATGGAAATTTGTGTAAATTTAGTTTGAGTCTTGGTTTGAAACAAGGTAAATGATTATACATCACGGTTTGAGTATATGATGTAAATCTCTGAACTTGTTTGAGGTGTAAGTCCTAAGGTGGTAAATCAATGATATCTAAATATAATTACTCAAACTATTCATAAATTTGTATGCTGAGACACTCGCATGGTAATTTGCACACAATCGCAAATGATGACTTACTCGTGATATTACATAGGAACATTTAAATCATGTCATTTTTTGTACAAATATTATAATTTTTGTGTTTTGAAAAAATATACTGTCATTCATATAAAGTTTCACACTTATTTTTTTTTATTCATTTGAAACTAAATGTTGAACAACTACAAAGTGTCAACCGATCGGCTACTTAGTGACAACCAACAATAAAAATAACCATGAAGTTAGCAGTAGCATTCTTGCTAATAACTTGTTTTACTATTCAAGTAAGTAAATAATTAAAAATTGAAAGTGTATAAATATTATATATTTTGTACTATAGACCATATTTTTACAAAAATAATTCTGTATCTCAGTAATCAATAAACAGCATAAAATTGTTAAGACTTGGTACACATATTAACTACTATTTCAGTTTTGAGACATTAAACAGCAACAGGTTTGTGAGTAGCATACAACTTAAAATTTAAATTCATATAATATTGTATAAGCTCAATACAATTTAATTTAAAAAAAACCAAAATCATTTCAGGTTGGGTGAGTAGTTTGATGCAATGGATCACTGTTTTGGGAGGTTTAGATAGAAGTTGTACAGTATATTTGTAAGCAATTGTAGATTGCTCATGAAAATAACAATTCTGAGTGAGCTCAATTTACATATAAAAATTGAGCAGTAACAATAGAATTTCTTAATAGTCTTATATTATGAGCTAAGAATTTAAAAAGGGAAAAAACAGTTAAAAATTGTCAAAATTGTTTAGAATCTTAATTTTATAATCGTGAAAGAATTATTTTAAAACTAAACATAAAAAAATTACAAACACCACGGTGTAATTGTATGTTCTATTTTTAGAATTTTTCTAATAATGGTCAAACAATTTCAAAAGTTGTGCGTACGTATAAAGAATATTAATTTTAAAATCTGAAAATTTGAAACCATTTGTACAGTTAATTAAGGAGTTATAACAATTTAAGTATCAACTGCGTAACAGTGCATAATTTTATTATATAATCAATATAACATCATTTTATCAATACTTTTTTTACACGCTTTCAGGAACTACTGGGCGGATTTTTTCAAAATTTGTTTATGCAAATTTTATTTCATTTAAAATTTCAGCATATTTGAATCATTATTTTGAAAGTTATGCCTAATAATAGCTGTAATTTTTAACAATGGCTTTATAAAAAAAGTTTAAAATGGCTAATTTGTTATTATAGATGGTAAGATCAGCTAGTTTATCAGACTATGTACCATCGACTGTAACTTCTACATTTAATAGTGCATTATCATGGGGACAATCACTTGGAGTGAGTACAATGAGATCAGCAAATGATGGATTTCATTGGATCACAAGTTAGTAAATTTGTACACAACTTACTTATGAATTATATGTAAAACACAATACAATATACATAATTACTTAATTGAATATAACTTACTTTCATAATTGAAATATCAAATATTACATATGTTTAAAAAAATTAAAAACAACTAATAATATGTAAATTACAACACACCTAATATTTTAGTTTTTAAGATAGAACACAAATCACAACATACAGACATTCAATTAAACAACCAATTTACTTTTATAATATATACAATTTAATTTTAGGGTCAACAACAAAAAACTGTTAAAATTTAAAAACAATAAAAATCTATTGCTTTCATGAATTAACAAAAACATATATTTTCCCTATGTGTATATTTTATAAACTGCATGAATAAATGTAAATTAAGAATAAAACATTTTTTATTTATCATCATAAGAAAATAAGATGATTTTTAAAACTTAAGTTTTTATTTTTGTTGAAGTAGGTATAGAGTTTACAACAAAAGTTTTAATGATATTTGATGAATGATAAATGATTTATTTTGATTAAAATGTATTTATAATACCAAACATTTTTTAGTTTTTATGCAAGTTATCATTTAGAAACTAAATATGAAACAATTAATGACATTATCAGTTAGATAAAATTATAAATAAAAATAAAAATGTAAGACAATCTTCATAAATGATCTACGTAAAATTTGTAAGCCTACAGAGTATTGGTAAAATTAATTTTTTTTTTTTATATTATAAATTTTTATTTGCTGCCAGACAACACACAACCTACAGAACAATTTATTAAAATATTAAAAGAAATTAAATTTAGTTTATTTGAAATGTTTATTAAAGACTAAATCACATTATTTTTGTTTCTCTGAATATAGACAAAGTAACAGGTACAACTTCTCATTGACACAAAAATGCAAGAAATCAGCAATTCAAATTAGGATAGCAATGAAACAAGCAAATTTAGCTGAAATTTTAAGTACCACAAAGAATTTATTTGAACTTATGTGATATATGTTTAACAATAATAGATTAAAAATACTAACAAAAAACTGTGTACTTGCAATAAGAAAAATAACAAGAAAAACATTAGTTTTATACTGATATTTCAATTACCTACTAACTTACAATAGTTGTTATTAACCTACAAGCTGTCTCATACATATGAGGTAATGAAAAGTATTAATTTCAGGTATATATTGTACACTATATTAAATAGATATAAATATACATTTTTATTAGCATACCAATGGTTTTAGTTATTTATACATCTTTTTACATAACTACAATTATTTATAAACCAAATATTCAAAATTCAGTATTTACTATGCCAAATTCCACAGTAAGTTTCAATCATATATAAATCCTCTTATCTTAGAGACAGTCACACTTCCTGACTACCATTGCTGTAGATTAAGAAGACAGTGATATAGAGATATTTAACGTAGCATTAATGTAGTTCTTAATTTATAAAAAAAAAAAATAAAAAAATATTTGATGAATTTCCCTTTTCGTCGTTCAATGTTGATTGTTTAATTTAACTGTATCATATCAACTTATTGTACATTTTTTGGAATAGATTGTGGCTTGCTTAAAAAAAATCTTTATACAGAAAAATCAAATTTTTTCTATTCTTAATACCTACGTCATTACTTATTTTTTGTGCCAAAGAAAGCCATAACATTATTTATACAATATAACATAAATTTACGAATTGTTACAAAGTATTAATGCTAAATTTCAGAAAATTGTGACCAAAAAATAATTCTACTTATGATTCATTTGTATTCCTAAACAGAATAAACATGAAAATTTAGTGTAATTAATGTTTACAAAATTTTTTGATAATAATAATAAAAATTATAAACATCATATATCCTTATATAAGTAAAATATGTTTTATAGATTCTGAGAGTAACAAAGAGTACATTGTTTTTACAGTGATTTTTTTTTTTATAATCATTTTTTTAGGTAGAAGAAGTGGTTTATTGTAAAATGTGATAGCACTAAAAAATTTAGAAAGTAGATTTAGACGACTTTATTTGAAGTGTTTTTTGATTTTTTTTTTTTTAGTTAGGAGGGCAAAACCTAAATTGTTTTAAAATTTAAAGCAACAAACTTAAATTTTCAGATTTGTGATCAAGTTTTTGTGTAAAAGGAGCTCTGATGTTTTTTCCCTGTAGATTACTGAGCTTGCTCAGAATTGTTTTTTTGAAGATAACTATTTATCATTGATTTCATATACTAAATAATACGTTCAAACCACAACTTTCCAACCACTGACCCACTTCAAAGTGTAGTTACTACTTCAAACAACTTTTCACCCAACCTATAATTTATTCCCTTCCTTCCCCTTAACTTTGCAAGTTAAGGGGAAACTTTAACTTTTTTAGCTTGTTTTAGAAAAAACAAGAACTATGCACACGTCAAAGTTCTATCTTAAGTTTGTTTAAAAGTGGTCAAAATGGTGTGATATTTGTATCACATTTATACTCAATATGTTCTAATAATATGGATAAAAAGTAAACAATTGATCAAGTGAAATTTGTCCAAAAATTGAACTCTTCAACATCAATTACACTTAAAATACTTATATGTAATTACTAATTAATTAATAGTTATTTTAATTTACATATAAGGATAAACCCTTTAGAGAATTAAAAAATATATTTGCCATGATAAAAAATGAGATGGTTTGGACTTATGATGAGGAGATAGATAAAGGAAGTAGTAAGAGCGGTTATTGTAAAGAACGTCGAAGGCTGAAGAGAAAGAGGAAGACCAAAAAATAGTTGGTTGAATAAAATTGTGAATATGAGGACTGCTGGTGTATGTGTAGGGGATGTAGAAGAGCTTAAGGACAAGAGTGGTCGACCTAAATAGTTAGGAGAAAGGGGAAAGATTTCCCAAGGTAAAAAAGTAATCAATTAAGTCCCTGGCTGTTGGTAATCAAGTTACTTTAAAGTAACCTGAATTTATACAGGTTACTAAATAATAGATGAGAAAATCTAGAATAAAATTTTGACATTAGCGTTTTCAGAACTTAAGTTTTATACTTTTATAGTTTTGTCAAACTTAAATAGAATGTTATTATTCAACTGTTTTTGGACTTACTTGTTTTGGGAGTCAAATAAACTGAAATAGCAGTGATTGGATCATTGGAAGGATCTCTGTAGAGTTCTGTAACCAGTAGATCATTGTCTTTCATTCGCAATGGAAATTTTTGCATATCTAGAGAAAACATAATTTATATTACAATTTTGATATTTCAAAGAACATGTATTGTATACTCAAATAATTGTTACCAATATAATATATTGATCCATTATTACAACCAAGGAGTAGAAATGAACCAGCAGTATCAAATGAGGCGATTGGCACAACATCTTGAGTTTGCCAATGTTGAGTCATTGCATGCCAAACCCCTATTTTACCAGTAGGTGATAAGGCAACAAGCTGACTACCAATAAAAAATAAGTGTTCCACACGGACATTTAAATTGAAAGTACCTAGAAACATTCATTATTAATATATTATTCATATCCACATAATAAATAATTAAGTTTGTATGATACATAGGTGGTTAAACTGTATTTTATTCAAGTAAGGTTTACCTATGTTGGTTCGAGATCCCTGTTCAGATACACCCCATAGGCGCACTTGATTTCCATATGATATTGCAACCATAACAGAGGAACCATCAGAATTTCCATTTTGACTACTCATTTTAGCATTAATTGCTATTCGTTCAATACAGTTGTCTATATGCGGTGATGTAAACACTTGTTGCCATCCACTCGAATCTTTTAGTCTGGAAATGAAATTAGATGGACACATTAAATTTAATACAAATAAATAGTATACAAATTTGAACAAATCAAGATGATAAAATAAAATAACATAGTATTTCTATTAGTTAATAATTACCTATAGCAAACAATAAAATGGGCATATGCAACAGCTATCCAGTTATGGTGAGCTTTGATTATTTGGACACGCAGTGGGTCAGCCCAATTAGAACCTTGACTAAAACCAAAAACCAAGTTCAGTGCATCATTTCTAATATACTTGTTGAGATCAGCTGACGAATTCCTAGAATGGTGGTTAGGTACATGGCTGCCAAGTGATGCTGCTCGAGAGTGTCCATTATTGCCGTTACCACGTCCATTTATAACTGAACCTCGACCATTTACAGTTACTCTTGAAATATCCAAAGATGAATTACGAGAATGACATCGACTAAAAAATTAAAAATTTTAATATTTGAATTTGTAACTTTTATGAATTACACAAACCTTTGATAACCATGAGTATGAGGTATTGATGAAGGAGAATTTGGGGGTGGTGCTGGTTCAGGAACACGGACAATTGAGCCCGGTCTTGTTTGATCATCTGCTTTAGCAGAGTTACAAATGGAATCTAACTCCTGTGTAGGAGGATCTACAAACACAATTACAAACTTATTAAATTATAAGAACTTATGAAAATATGACAAATGTACAAAAATATTTAACCTTTTTAGTCAAAATACAAATAGAATAGAGCTTTGCAGACCTCTAATGACCCCCACCACCACGGTTAACCTACCTGTTGCATCCAAACCTAGACGCAGTGCGTGACTTAATCTAACCATTAAACTCAAACATAGGTATAGTACATGATTAAATTTAATTAGTCTACTATAAAGTGACATAGCAATGAATTTTGGCTATTATTATTAGCAAGCGCTAAACTATGAAAGTTCATAACTTTTTAAATAATATTTTCTCATAACAATTTTGATATATTAGTACCTTTACTATAAGTAGGAAAAAAAACTAAATTTACTAAAAATAATTGTTTTTATTTGTGCGTGAGAAAGGGGTAAACTGAATTTATTTCCGTGATGCGATTTGAAGCAAGCAGTAATCTTTGAAAGCTTGTAACTACGAGTATTTAATAAGATGTTCTCATTAAAACATTGTAAAATGTTTGTAATCAGGAGAAAAAACTGAAATGATTAATAAATCATTTTTGAAATTATTGAAAATGCCTATAACTGCAATTCAGCAGATGTAATGTTCTTAACAGTAATATTCTAAGTTTCTAATGCATAAATATAATATACTTGCACAATTTTGATAAAAAAAAAGTGTTATAGGTTTTAGCTTATAATTTATAGACTTACATATTATGTATTTATGTTTATACAAAAATTTTTTAAACATATATAAGCATGAATTATTTTACTAACTAAGAAAAAAAAAGACATGAAAATTAAATTGTAATGATTTACTCATAGTATTCAAATACTTGTTACCTACAGCATGTACAAATCTCATACAAATGTATCTTTAATTAAGAACATAGGCAGAAACTGGAGAGTTTTTAGCCACTTAAAACAGCTTAAACTTTAACCTTTTAGATAATAGATTCTTAGCAAAATGAGAAGACTATTTTTATACTTTAGTACCTACCTATTACTCTTAGTTTTTATCTATGTAACTAATTTAATTAGCGATTAGGCACCTCCACTCAAAACACAAAAAAAACTATAATTAACTGTACCTAATAACCCGTTTGTGCCTAATATTTATTAATGGTAGATATAGAATTGAAAATACAAAATTAAACTTAATACAAAAACGTAAGTTTATAATTTTTTTTTTTTTTTACAATGGCCCACAATCTGTGCTACATAACATAATTCTCTAAATACAAATATGGTTGAAAAATCAAATAAATAAAAACTTATTCTTCTCCATAAGAAAAAACAATTATAATATAGTACTAGTACATACTTGGAGCTGGTAACATGCTGTAGAACAGGATGTCTCCACATGATGATTGCTCAAGATCTTCACAAAGGATAAGTCGCTTTGCTAATGGCATAATACCATAAAATTCAGCTTCTTGACGAAGTGTTCTAATATCAGTACCAGACAAATCAATGTCGTGTGTTCGTAAATAATTCAATATTATGGCGAAAACTTTTGGATCACGATCTATAAATATAGCACCTGTATCATCTCTTGGACTAGAAATACGACCACTTAACAGAGCAGTAAAGAATGAATCTTGCACCCAAGTCAATGTTTGTCGAGACGTTGAAAACCTAAAACAATGATACTTGATTAATTAACAAATAGTAAGTGGGTGGGTACGGTCATTTAGTTTTTGGTCAAATAATATAAAGTTTTTGTTTTTAAAGCATTTTGGACTAGTCAAATAAATTAGATAACAAACAGGGTGATTTAACATTTTACATTTTAATCAATTTAATAGAAAGAATGGGAGTAAAGGATAGCCTGGACAAGTACCTAGTACAGTAATTATTAGTAATTGAACATTTGTTTGAAAAATGAAGCAAGTGAAATTCATACAAGTTAAATGTTTTGTTAGTATTGGCCAAAAGTATGTTCTTAGGTATGACAAAAATAACAGATAGATTCAAACATAAAGACTACCCGCCCAAGATTATCAATCTGTGAAGATAAGCCATGTAACATAACATTTAATCTGGATTTTGATCGAGTCAATATAAACATATTGACCAAAACATAGGTAGGTACTAAATAGTAAACAACAACAAATTGATAGTTAAAACTTTAGAATGCGTCCAAAGTTTTCAGAAGAACCTGGAAAAGAACTCAACCAACACCGTTATGGTTGGTCAAAATTCTATGGCATATAATCTTGAATCTAATAGTACAAGCATCAAGTACTGCCTAACGTCCTAGCCGATCAATATTAAAATATTTTTACCTTGTACCGCCGACGTTGAGATGCATTATTTCGCCATTGTGCGGAGGCAACATGATTAAAAGGCCGTTCAAATCTTCTTGTCTCGAGAATCGTACCAACGAGTTAGGCACTTATTTGACGAGACAATCAAACGATCGCGGAATCGTCGGCGAGGAAACGGAAATTTAAAAATAGTAAGGATAAAAAATAATAATTGTTACTGTCGTAATGAGAATTAGTATCGTCGATTGATCACGATCAAACAAACACTAGAGCGACGGACGCCTATAAATAATTTTAATGGTATCTGCCATCTGGTTCAGCCGCAGAGTAAAAATGTTTTATCGTTAGAACAGTTAAAAATAATAGAAATAAATTAGAACGAACGATCGAGCCCACCGCCCAAACGTGTCCGCTGATGACTGATTGGTAAGTGGGCAACTATAGAACTATTTAGATCATAGACAAGAATTTAGATTTATGGGCCATTGAAATAGATAACAATGTTTATGTTTTCTAAAAAACACGATTGAGCAGATAACATAAAATGTATATTCCGTGATAAAATCATCAAAATGTGGTTATTGATTTGTGATTTTTACGTTTTAGATAAGTCTTGAGTTCGGATAAAAAAAACTAAAAAGTCTCTTACACGCTTGTGCTCTTGCAATAAACTTGTGTTTATGTGTATAATGAATCGTGCCCGATAGGACGGTTTCAAATTAACCTACTGTATTTCCGATTTAGCAAATTAAGTATTGAAACGCATTAGTACATCTCATACCTATTTTATCATAAAACTACAAAATACAAATTGTGTTTGTTAATTAATTTAATTTAAATGAATGAGTCACAGAAATGTAGAAGTTTACATTTGTCTTAGTTAGGAACAGGTCTCTTAGAATCTCAGAAAAAATAACGAATTCTTATGTATATTTTTTAATTTCTACACCCAGTCGGCGGTACCGATTTTACGGGCAGCGACCGCGCTCCGTCAGACAACATGCAAAAGTACGAAAAACTGGACAAAATTGGAGAGGGTGAGTGAAATCCGAACTTAATCGGCGTACACTTATAAACAATTATGGATTATTGTACACAAAGTGCTCGGGTTCCGTGTGATGATCATAACGCGATTGTTCGCAGGCACTTACGGTACCGTGTTTAAAGCCAAAAATCGCGAAACCCTCGAGATTGTCGCGCTGAAACGCGTGAGGCTGGACGACGACGACGAGGTACGTCTCGGTCCTTGGGCGCACCGGTCAGTGTTCTTCATGGGATATTAATTTGTTTCTAGGGCGTCCCTTCGTCGGCTCTGCGCGAAATTTGTCTGCTTAAGGAGCTGAAACACAAGAACATTGTGCGCCTGTACGACGTGCTTCACAGCGACAAAAAATTGGTGCTGGTCTTCGAGCACTGCGATCAAGACTTAAAAAAATATTTCGACAGCCTGAACGGAGAAATAGACCCCAACGTTGTGAAGTCATTCATGTACTAATAATTATAATACATGTTTATAGTTGTACTAGCTTACAACCGACTGAGGGGATATAGCCGCGAGTGGCAATTGAGCCAATATCAACCGGGCGTAATATAACGATTATAAATAAATATGATTTAGTGGAAAATTAGTTCATCAACAAGTTGGCGCATAGCCCTATAAAATAATGATTAAGTATGGATTGCACGTGTCTTAAACATTATGATGCTTGTATGCTTTAGAGCACAATTGGCCTAAGCATCATGCGTCAAAATTCCACTAAATCATACCCAGTAATTTTGTTATATCATGCCCTTAAATTTAGATCTATTAAATTACTTGTGGACCGATTTTTTTTTTACCTTATTTTTTATGGTTTTGGCTTTAAGTCAACCTAATAAATAGTTTACTATTTTTTTTCTAAATTGTACGATTGTTTTAGGTATCAATTGTTGCGAGGATTGGCGTTTTGTCATAGTCATAATATCCTTCACCGAGATCTTAAACCTCAAAATCTTCTCATAAATAAGGTTACTAAATTAGAAATACTCTTATATTTTTCAATCAGTTTTTTTTCTACTAAGTTAACACCATATTTTTTTGTTTTGAACAATACGCAAGAGGGGACTGCATTACTTCTTCATGCACCACTCTGTTTAACTATCAAATGTATAAACTTATTGTTGGATGTATGGTGCGGAACAAGCAGTGCTTGACTTGAAAAACAAATTGTAGGAGAACCCAGTGAAAAACACAATTATACACATTTTATATCAATGTGTTTATATGAGAAAATTAAGGGTATAAAATTAGAAAGGATACACTACAATATATTTTAAAAATAAGAGGACCCTGTCCTCTCACTTATCCCCCAAGTTTAGTACTAAGGACAAGCCCCTCCAGCTGTATCTTTGCAAACAAATTCCAAAATAAAAATAAAGGGCTCTGACCTTTCGTCTACCCTTTCAAAATTAACAAAATCTCCATGCATCCTAAAGTATTGTTGTTTATCTTTAGAATGGTGAACTGAAACTGGCCGATTTTGGTCTGGCCAGAGCGTTTGGAATTCCAGTTAAATGTTATTCAGCTGAAGTAGTCACTTTGTGGTACAGACCTCCTGATGTTTTATTTGGCGCCAAACTTTATACGACATCTATTGACATGTGGTCTGCTGGATGTATATTTGCTGGTTAGTCATTTTCTTATTCACACAAATTGTTGTTTAATCAAATCAAATATGTGTTAAAATGTTGCATAGAATTAGCCAACGCCGGGCGACCACTGTTTCCCGGATCAGATGTGGACGACCAATTGAAAAGAATATTTAAACTTCTTGGAACACCAACTGATGAGACGTGGCCTAACATGACAGCTCTGCCTGACTACAAGCCAATGCCAATGTATCAACCTAATATGACGCTCGCACAGGTTCGTTTACATTTTTCAACTATGCGATCTAATCTAATTTATGTTTTTAATATCATTAACAGGTGGTGCCCAAATCAACACCAAAAATGAGAGATTTGTTGCAAAGACTTTTGGTGTGCAATCCTTCCCTTAGATTATCAGCAGAACAAGCTATGAGCCATATATACTTTACTGATATTAATGTGTTACCTAAATAATTTTGGTTCAAAAACTACCTAATACTTTTTATAGATTTTTAATTAAATAAACCTAATGTGCTACAAAATATAATTTTTCAGAAAATACAATTGAAAAGATTATGCCCAATAATTTCTTGTAAGTTGTAAAATAAAATTTCTATTACTGAGTTTTGTTATAAATCACATAATGAGTATCTGTTATCTCAAGATAACAACAGGACACTGTTTTATATTTAATTCTTTGTTTTGTACCAATTTATATAAAATATTGCATATAAACAGGGTGGCAAAGGAGGAACTACCACATTTAAATTTTCTAGGTAAAAGATTGAAAAAAAAAAAAAATCAGTTGTGGCAAATTTAGGTAAGTTTTATTGCATATGAAAGGAATTATGTGTGAAACTGAATGTCCACCAGAATGTCTCCATGGAGATGCATTCTTGCCTCTTGGAGACTTTTCTAAGATATTGATCACTTTCTCCAACATTTCCACTGAAATTAATACAATTTCATGTCTAATTGAATCTTTTATATCTAGGGTTTGTTGCTTGTCACATAAACCATTGACTTCAAAGTATCCCTGAAAAGAAAGTCTCACTGGAAAAAATTGAGGCGCTGTGTTTTGATAATTGCTTCGTTGTTGCGGAAAAAATTTTTCCACAGAGCACATCTACAATGTTAAACACTCCAGTGTGACCTTCCAGTCACATACTACAAAATAAAAGGTTCAGCGACATTGTCCGACCTCTCTTTCCAAAAACAAACCCATTTCAAATGTGATCTTTCAATCTCCACCGCCCTGTGTTTAATGTTAATAAATAACAGTGATTATGTACTATTATTGACTGATCTTAAAACTAGATCTGTTTGAAAAATGCAAAACACTGCTTTTGAATATTGAGGAAAATTTTAAAAACTAAAGATGTATTTTTTTTTTAAACTTTTAAAAGACAGAGTTCAATAATAGTTTTGCAAGTGTTTGGGGAACAACTTTATTACTTAATTTGTGTATTTGTAAATTTCAATTTTAATATTTGCATAGTAATTAGTTTTAAGAACTGTAGTAACTCATGTATTCCATTACTTGTGTGTACTATTTCTTCTAGATCTCAATTGTATAACAAATTATAATTTAATTAAAAAAATAAACTAATACTAGACAATAAACATATACATATATAAAATAAACTGCAGAATCATAATTTTGTAATTATTTTAAATAATTGTAACAATTATTTATAATACTTAAATTATATCTGATCTGATAGAATATCAATTAAGTACTATAGCTAAGAGCTAAAACAACAAATAAAGAGAAAAAAATAGTTGTATACGTGTGATTCTTAACATTAAATAGAATACAAAAAACTTTAAGTCAATAAGAAAATATTAAAATTTAAATAAATGTAATAGATTTTTAATAACTCATTTTTAAATTTTTTGAGTTAAACAATTAACATTGTAGTTTGAAAGTAAAGTGTCTCACTGTCTAAAACCGTAGTTTAAAACAAAAACATTTGAACAGCACAAGAACAATCAAATTAAAATAATATACTATTGTACTTGTAAAACACACTTGAATATTATTTTAACATGACTCAAAGCTTAAAATTAAGTAAAAATTACTAAAAATACTAATATAATTACTGTAATACAGAAAAAATAAATTTTAAATATATAATAATAATATTTGTACTTGAGTTCTGTTTATGCATTATGTTTTTTTATAAACATTGATGTATATTCTAAGACTTATAACTAAAAAATAAAAAATACGTAGACGTTAACTTTGAATATTAAATGTGATTGGTTTTATTCACAAATACATCGAAAACAGAAAAGCTAAAATAGGTACTTGAATTAACAATTTTTTAAGATATTAAGTTATTAAGTCTGATATATAAGTAACACATTTTAATGGTTATAAATTTATTTTAAAAATAAAGTATAAAAGCACAGTGTGTACAAAAACTAATAATAATCATTTCAAGCAATAGGAATCTGTAACTACCATCCAGTATATACTAAATAGTCGTTTTTGTCAGTGTACTTTTTAATGAATTTTTTGCCAGCGCGTGTGGGCACTGTGAATGCTATTTCATCAACTGACAATATATGACCGTATGCAAAGTTTTTACTAAAACAATAGAAACATTAATTAAACTACTGTATATTAATAATCCTATTGCTATACGTCTTACCGAAAACAATCCAATAGTTTTGTAGCAATTCCATTTTTACGATAATCCCATTTTGTCCAAATACGATTAACTCCAACTTTAGTTGGATATGATTCTTCAGAAACAATAACCATGTCTTCAGTTTCAGTATCTAAATTACGATAAGCCTGAGATATTAACTCTACAACAAGGCACCCAACAACTTGTTTATTTTGTATGTACAAATAAACCTGAAACAAATATTGTTGTTTAGATACACTACAACTTTCCAATATTTTTATTCAAACTACCTTGTAAAATAAAAGTACATACAGCTAAAAAATTTTTAATGTTTTAAATTGTTAAACAGCATATTATGGATTACTAGTTGTTATAAATTATACACCCAACATATGTAAAACAAAAATCACAAACACATACTTTTTTAGTAGTGGGTAAAACTGTGTTTTGTAAATCAAAGCCAAGTTCTCGATCAACAAATGACATTACTTCTAATGCTTTAGAACACGCGACTTTAGAATCTGAACCAGATATCACAACAATACGTTCATTGGAATCTTGATAAATAATTTTTTCGTTTTTGAAGCTCTAAAAACACATTATATGCATAAATAAACATTTTTTTTTTTTTAAGACTATATTATATAAATTTGTAATAAGTTATAATTGATAATGCTTTAAAATTATTAATATATTCAATAGCTTGGTAATTTTAACGTAAAAAATGGAAGTAAATTCTAGGTTGGCTGAGAAGTTGTTGTTTAGTTGTTGCTGAGAAGTAGTGACTACTCTTTGAAGTGGATCACTTCTTTGGGTAGGTCAATGTTTTGGTTCGAACTTATTATTAAATATATTAAAGCAATAATAAATCATTGTTTTTGAAGTACGATTTTGGGCGAGCTCATGTTATCTAATACTACGTACTGAAAAAACAAATTTAACAAAAGTATCATCAATGTTAAAAACACTTGTACTACCTAAAATAGGCATTTTTTAGATTAAAACTTATAACAAGAAAATAAAATGTATTTGTAAAACAAACTACGCTAACAATATCAATCATATGATACTTCAACACTTTCAAACATAAATTTGTGTTAAAACTTTAATTAATGCAAATACTGATAAATGAGCTATTAGTTATTTAGCTATAGTTATTACTTGTAGCTAAAAACAAAGAAGTGACCCACTCCAAACAATTTCTCTTTCAACCTAGAATTTACTGACTTTCTGTTCTTAGAATTTACATTTTTTATTAATTCCTTTTTTTAAATGTCATGTCTTGTCTTGTGAGCAAGGTTAGTAAAATAAATAGTTTTACACTTAATCCACATTTTTTTAAACTTTTATGAAGTTAGAAATTTATCCATTCTAATAATGTGTGTAAATTTCAAATAGTATGAATATATTGGAAAACTTATAATTTCCAAAAAGAATGTGCTGAAAAAATGTTAAAAAAAATATGGAAAATTATGTTTTTATGCTTGTGTAAAAGTTTTGAGTTTTAAGAATAAAAACTACATACATTTCTAAATTTTGATAAAAAATTATCAGAACTGTTAGAAATTTGTAAGGAGTTTGAAAATCATCTGTTTCTATATTGAGTGAAAATTTCAACACATTTATACAATTTCTGGAAGAGTTAGGGTCATAAACATATTATGACAAAATAACAAAGTAAAAACACAAATAAACGATAAACCAAAATTGTACGAACCAATTTTTTAAATATTTTAACCACATATAGGTGATTAGATTGTATTTAAGTTTCAATACTCAAAATTGAAAATCAAAGGTTTTATGAAACAATGGCTGAGACTAAATCGAAAACTTCAAACTTCTGTAAATTGGCTTAGATTTCATACACAAATTAGTTTAAATAATAATATTAATACTTTTTAAAACCACATGTACTGTACACAGCATTTTATAAGGGGCAGCACGTGTTTCTTTGATTTACATTGTTTACGCGCAATGTTCATACTCGCCAGATCAATAGACCATATGCGCCGGACAGTGTAAATGGAAAAATGCACGTATGTAATGCTGTGTAAGATATGCATGACAGTGAAAGAGGATTATTATGTGAACAATTTAAGTCATTTGGAGCAATTTTGAAAATGGTGACTTTTTTTAATTTTGAGTTGTAACAATAAAAAAAACAATCAAAATTTCTAAAAAAATTTTAAACAATGTACCAACTAGAGCTAAAAACCTAACACTCGATATTATACTATATGAAAAGATTGGAGAATTTTTACTACCAATGATTTACAATTTTCTTTTACTTAAAAAAAAAAAATAAAACATTGTAATTTTCCAATCCAATTTCAGGGGCTCAAAGCATAAAATATTTCTTAGTTCTCTACCAAAGTAAATTAAATAATATAAATTGATTTTCAGTCAATTTACATAAGTTAACACTTCACTTACATTATACTTAAAAACTTCTTTGGCTTCATGGTATTTATCATGTTCAGCTTCATCTTCAGGTTCACCTCTAGAATAATAAAGACCACATTGTTTGCACAAGAAACCACCAAACTTTTTTTGTCCTGCATCAATCTGATATTGTGCAGCATCAAAAAATCTTTTCACTTTGCGTGTGGATGACTTTCCATCAGAACTAACACCAAAAATATTATATAAATAATTAATAATACATGATAAATAATTGACAAAATAAATATTACTATTACCGAACAGTATGACTGGATGAAGGTGTTTGATTAGTAAAAATGGGGAACAACTTAGTTTGAGGAGATTCATTTATCACATTGGACGAAGAATCATCAGAAGTATTTATTGGTTCATTTATCTCCATATTAGTTGACTCGATTGTATTGGATATACTAAAAAATTAAAAAAAAACACACACATTATATAGTTAACAGTCATTAGACTGAGTAAAATGTAGGTAATACATTGTATACATTATAAATAATTCTGACTATTTTTTTAAGCTAAACACGAAAAACTGTAAATTTTGAGTTAATTTAATTTAAAGACTGTAAACTTTACACAATCTAAATAAAATATTTTTCTATACATGGTTACCTATACAATTTTAAAATTCTTTCATACAATTTCTATTTATACATAAATAGGCAAATTAAAGCTAAAATTTTGGTATTTCCTTTAGGTTATTTGCAATAACTGTTCTATAAAAACAGTTAAAATAATTTAAATTGAATTCATACGTTTACAATGCATCAATCACTGTGGATTTACAATCTGAATCGATAGTTGTAACCAATGCTCTATACAAGTGGTTTTTTTGACTAGCAATCCACGTCATTTTTGTTAGCAAAATAAAAAAGTTCTAACTGTACAATGTCTTAGTATGTCATTGTAAAAGTGCTTTTATAACTGAATAAATACAAATTTACATTTTTTATATATTTTTTAATGGGAAATAATTTTTTTTTGTCATGACATACTACAATACATATTTTAATATTATATAATATACATACATAAATGTTGATTTTTACATTTTAAGCAGAAGACTTATCCCAACCTAATCTTAAAGCTTATGCAACCTAAAATTGGGTTGTGACACATTATTTAAAAAATACTGCTATTTTACTTACTCTTTAAGGAGAGAAACTGTTGATTCATTAACTTCAGTGGAATTTTCATCAAAAAAATAGGCATCCTTAATCAAATCTGGCATTTGACTGTTAAAAAAATTATTGTGATTTGAAATATTAGTCTTCATACGTTTTGAATGTGTCATGTCCATACACAAATCATCATCTAAATTTAAAAAAATTACTGAGGTAAATGTATGTAGCCTTCTACATTATTAATATTTTTTCACAATTTTTAACAATAACTTATTGACAGTATGACAATAAAATATATTTCATGATTTATTTAAAAATAAAAACATTGTTGACACAAATTATACTATGTTATATGGTAATATTATGTACTTGCTACCTACTGTAACATAACTGAGTAAGTATGAAATAATTTAGTGAAATTTCTAATTACCATTGCTTTCACGATCTCTTTTTGTAGATTTTAAAGTCAACCCTGGGTAACGTACAGCTGATAAATTGCTGGTTTCCTTATTTTCATCATCATCATCATCATTTCCTAATAAATCTATTAATTCATTTACTTCTTTTCCAATTTTTTCTATTGCATTATCATCTAGTATTTCTGTTGAATTAAATTCAGATTCATCAACTTTTACTTCAGTACACATCTTATTTTCATCACCCCAATTGACAACATTGAAATTAAAACTATTAACTTTTCTGCAAAAAAAAAAAAAAAATATAAAGTAATCATTACTTGAAAATCCAATATTTTGTATGAATTATAATAAATAAATTATAATAATAATTAAAACTTCACCTCACAGGAGTATCACCATGCATCACCGTAGACTTAAAAAATTTCCTGTTGTCTGGTTCTTCAATTTTTATTCGTACTGGCTTTTCCTGTTTTATATATTGTGTCCAGTTATTTTTTTTTAAAGAAGATGATGGTATGGTTGACTCAAAACTGTTTTTTTTAACAATTATATTTTCACCCATTAAATTATATTTTTTGTCACATAATTCTGTTTTAATGAATAATTTATTAGCTGTAGATTTCTTTTTAAATGGTAATATAACACCAGGGAAAAAGTTTGTTTTAGTTTTTTGTTCACGACTGGATGATGTACATCTTTTCTTTGTCGTTGATTTGCTATCTTTGAATAGTTTTGCTTTTACTTTTGGATTAGAGTACAAGCGGGTAAACCTTTTGACACGAAGATCCTCCAAAGACATCTTGAAATACAAATATTTTGTTAAAATAAGAAAACAAATGAAAAACCATATTAAATAATAAATATTATGATTACAAGAGCAAGAGTTTACATGATATCTGAGTAATTAGATAATATCACTAGTTAATTTTTCCTTTTTTATTTTTGAAATTTTAGTTTTATTTAAAAAATTTCTAAGTGAAACACAAATTCATTCAAACATAAAACATTACCTAAGTATATTTTAAAATATAAATGAAAAGTAAAAATGTGAACTAGGTATTAATAACTAGGCTATAGGTATGTAGGGTTTAATACAAGGATATATAAATTATATAGATAACAATGAAATTAACATAAAAATTTACAATAAAATTTAAAATTAATAAAAAACATTAGTAAGGTATTTGTTGATTTTCTTACTTGGTTGCCACCATAAAAAGATGAAGTTTTAACTTTCAACTCGATCTTGTTATTAAAAGGAACATTTCTTTTAAATGGAGTTTTAGCTTCTTTATTTGTTTCTGATTTAAATGGCGTTGTATCAAGTTTTATTCGTCTAGATTTTGGAGTTTCTTCAATAACAATTGTTGCTGGACATACATTTCCATTCTTTGTTTCGGACATCAGCTTTTCAAACTGATCACTCATGGTAGGACTTAACTCGGTAATTGGAGTATAGTTCTTTCTAAAAGGCGTTTCAGGAGTAGGAAGTCCAGGGTCATAACTTTCAGGAGATGAATGAAGAGGAACTATATCATGACTGTCTTCATCCCAATCATCTACTGGAAATAATTCACGCTTCCGAGCTGATAAAAATGGTGAAGGTTCAGCTTTACGTAAGCGAAGTGATTTACGAGGAGTTGTAAACGCTGACATTTTAAACCTAAAACAATATTTATTAATTATTTTAAAAAGAGTTTTTTAAAGACTATTTAATAATTATTTAAAAAATATGGTTGAATAAGACGAAATGTGAATTGTACAAAACTAAAAGCACATAAATTCAGTGATACTATAACAACAATAATTCAAAGTAGGCAAAGATCAAAATGAAATAATTTAATACTAATGTTGTTAAGTTTCACTGATTTATTATTTTTTTCCCTTTAGTTAGGTACCTAATACCTATATCAGTGTTTATAGGTTATCAGCTAACATATATAATACCTATTTACAAAGATTGGTTATTATTATAGTTAAGATATAAGCTAAAACAAAGTAATTAAAGCATTTAAGTGTCAAAGGTTACTAGATATTTTTATGAAAAAAATAATAGTCTATTAAAAATAAAATTTGACCATAGAAAACATAAACTAACATAACATTTAAAGTAATTTTTTACTTTAGAATAGACTTCAGACAAAATTCAAATACCTGATATACCTAAAACCTTTAATTAAACCATTTAAACTTTTAAACCTTTATTTAATATTAACTACGTTTTTCACAATGTAGGTATAAGGTACCTATGATTTTACTACACTAATGAATTTTCCTATAAAGTTATAAATACTTCCTACATCAATTTATATCTAAAATTGTTTTGGTTGTCAATGATAATAATGTAATAATGTATATACAAATGTAATAATGTCAGTTGCAGGGAGAGTAGCAGAGATTAAGATTAATAGAGAATATAAAGAATAAAAATGTTTAAGTAAATTATTGTAATTTATTATAAAAGAAAATTATTAATCCTTTCAATTTTGATTTGAGCAGTTAAATATTTCTAATTATAATTGTTTGTCTTCTATTTCTTCATATAGGTATATGAATACTTTTATTTTAAGTTTAAAAATATAACTTAATTTATTTAGTATCAGTAAAATAGTGACACATATTAAATAAATGACGGTAATCCATACAAATATTACAAACTTCAACAAAGATTTTTCATAAATTTTTTTAAACTTATCTTAATAAGTCTGTTCCCTGTTAAGAACATCAGAGCTTCTATAGGGTACCTAGGTGTTTATTGAATCTAGAATATATATTAAAGTGTATCACAAAACAAAAATGTACAGAGTTGTTTTCTGAGGAACATAAAATGTTCTTTAGTTAGGAACAAGGAATGGCCAGAGTTCCTTTATATAAGGTTGGAACAAGCCTGGTTTTAGCTCTTTTTAAAGAAGATGAACAAGAACGAGAACAAATACATGAATGCCCCAGAATAAGATGGATTGACGGAATAACAACTGAGGATCTAAAAGCAATGGCCAATAGATGGTTGACATAAAATTGTACATGGCAGAGAATAGTGGAAGAACATTGTATCTTGTGATGACGGCTAAAGCTTTTAGAGAATAATATGACCCGGAAAAGAAACATAGATACCTAGGTACTGGAGATTAAAAAAAAAATCAAGTTAAATTGTTGGTAGGTACTGCAAGTGAAATGTTCCAAAACAGGTAGTACCTATAAAAATTTCTAATTTTGCAGGAAACTATTGTTTTGTGTAAATTAAGCGCGTGCATACCGTAGAATTATTATTGTTTGTAGGTACACTTTACGTGTTAACTCTTACCTACCAATTGAGGAGACACCATTGCTGAACAGTGACATAAGTAGGTAGGAGGTACCTACTTTTAAATATTACATGAGAACCGTTGAGGGAAAACATTCTTGGAGGCGAGTTAGAACTTGTTTAAGACATCTAGACGAATAATAATTGTCCGATGTATTTCAACCCAAAAATTCAACGCTTTGCCGAAACAAGGCCGCCGACGTATAAATTTGACATTTTAAACAACTACATATAACCAGGTACACTATGGTAACGCGTTTTATAATTATTAATTTTCGCAAAATACAAATTATAGTTATTGTTACCTGTAAACGAACGGAACTGATCGTCCGTTCGACCGATTACAATAGAATAAAATTCAAAATTTAACACTCACGACGATAACGTTACACGAGTTACTACACGTCACACCGTTCAATCGAACAACGCCATCGACTCGGCGGTCAAATATCGCGACGGCGGGCGCGCGAATGTGCCGAGAACGACGTGAAACCGCTAGTCGACAGCGGGATAATTAAAATGATAAAAAACAAACACTTTATAACGTCGTTTTCAACGCGAACACCAAATTTTTGCGCCACAATAACAACGTTGCTATACGGCCCGGGACAATAAAATATAATAACGCGTCATTTTACTTTGTAAATAAAGGTATAAATTGAATGATAATATTATAGTTTGTGTTTTGGAGGGAACCGGCCGTTCGGCGTTTTGTTGTTGGGCCGTTACGTTATCGCGACAACTCAAACGATCCCCGCCACGGACTGCGCGTAAACGCGTTCCCCGTCGGCGCTGCTATACCACAGAATAGATATATGTATTTAAATATAATTTTGATCGTATCAGTAGTTATAGTAAACAGTATTGACCAAACCTGACCAGAACGTAACCGCACGTCCAAAAGTTGGATAATTCAACTATTCGGTAACCGTGGTACCGTGTCGGTTGATACGATCAGAATTTCTATACCGCATTCGAATGAGCCAATCAAAAGATAGTATTTTACACGACACCGTAGACATATATAAATGTATTTACGTCTACGCACGACACGGCGTGGTGAGTTGTGAACCCACCTAAATCGTGTGCTGTTCTATGGGAACAAGGTCTGTCGTATAGGTAGGAAACTATGTATAGATATCATAGGAATCGGTATGAAAGAGCCGATAATAATTTTATTACTCCGATCATGGAAGGAAATGTAATGATTTATTTTTCCATTAATTTACCATTAATAATCACAGAACTCTATGCCATAGAATCCATGGTTAAAAATGTAGAATGCCGTAATGGAATCACAGATATTATATTATAATACATTTTTTTAAATAATAGATAGTGGATAGAACAATTATTATTATTATAAATAATCTACAAACCTCGGATTCAAGGGGCTGAAGTATGACGTCACCAAGGAGTTTTTACATATACAGCTTATCGTGCATCTATTTTGGTTTTTTGTGTTTAGAAGCAATAAACAGAGATAGATCAAATAATATGTAGAATATTTACAATTTCTAAGAAACAATTAGTCGCACACACGCGCACGAACAAGTCGATTACGTCTCAAAAATAGAAATATATTTGTAAAGTTATATATATATGTACGGCCAAGAGAGTATGACTTTTGTTTGTACTCGTTACTTATTAGTAAACTATAATGAAATTATTCCGCCCACCAGCCTTGCGTTAACTATTTTATAGGTATTTTTAAATTATAGGAAATAGGTTGTCCGACGCGACGTTCCGATCTAGGGCAGCCAGACGATTCCGTTGTGTGATAGGTATTTATAAACCTTAAAACAATAATCATTTCAGCAGAGATTTGCTAAATTTAATTTTTCCGGTAGAAAAAGT
Organism: Hormaphis cornu; assembly: GCA_017140985.1. NCBI lineage: Eukaryota > Metazoa > Arthropoda > Insecta > Hemiptera > Hormaphididae > Hormaphis > Hormaphis cornu. Next base: position 12,235,865 of record CM029359.1, read on the forward strand.
GTTTTAAACTGTAGTTTAGAGAAAATCTACTAGAAGAAAACTTAAATTTATCAGTACTCTGCTGTGATATCTCTTGAGTTCAAAATAAAACAGCAATTACAGAACGGAATTATCTAGCTACTCCAGATGAATTGGAACATTACAATATATACCTAATATAATATTTAGCCAACAATTTGCGACAGTATAAAATAGCTAATCAAAAATATGTTGACTTGTTTAACTTTAATTCCATTGAATCTTTTAGAAAATTATAAAAATAAAATTGTTTGTCCTAAACCTATATTTGTAATATAATAGTGTATTATTGTTGCGTAATTAATTTTATTGTTTAACTATTTAGATATAATTGTATTGTAATTGGATCTTTTATGATCCGTCGAAATTAAAATAAACCTGTGTACTTTAGATAAACGATCGATCACGGCTATTATTGTCACTTTTTGATGCTTTTGCAAGGCGTATCGTTTTGGAGCAAAAACATCATATTTTCACGTGATGAACACTGAATACTGTACAAATATCCTACCGCATTACTGATTAAAAAATATGAGCGTCAGAAAAATGTATAACTTTATATTTTCTAGATCAGTTTTTGTTTTTTTTAATAATCCAAAGAACTTAAAATTTCGTAAATTATTATAATATTTTTAATTTTCCAGTTTAAATGTGTAGCGCCATTGGTGCAGATTGTTGTGGAATTAAGAAACTGAGAATATGCTGCATGGCTTACTTTTCGTTAAATTAATTGTATAAAACTTAGAAAAAAATACGATTTTCACATTTTTTTTTGTCTTGGAAGTCTACAATTAATAGAAAGTATACAATGATAACAGTAGTGTTTCGGTAAAAGTTATGTCACCATAATATTTTGTGAATATTGTGTGTCTGCAAAAACTAAAACCGTTTTTTATGTTCCCCGGAAAAATACAAATGTAAAACACCGTACGTACATGAAATACTGCAACGACGCGTCCTACGTAAAGTAGAAATAAAAACGAATGTCGGAATTTTGTTTTTAAAAGTCAAAACCAAACATAATGTTAAACTGTAATATGCAAAATGTTTTTAGTTTAGTTTGAACCGAATTATTTATAACTACGTTAACATATTTTATGCATCCTCGACCTATTTTTTATCAAATTAATTGAACACATGAGAGATACTTGAGTATACATCTTTCATTCTATGCAAGTTAGACACATAAATCCGTTATTCTTTCATCGTTAAACTAATGTTTTTGCTTTGCTAATTATTATTACTTACATTATTTAAGATCTGAAATACGATCCTCATACCGATATGATGGTAATTGAAAATAACTTAGATTGCTTTTTTAGTAGTTTTGATTTTATTTTTGAATTATTTTTACTGCTGTAATGTAAATATAAGTCACGAGTAGCGCGACTCTAAATATTAATATATTCTGTTCTAATTTTCACTTATAAACTATAATACACAGTGAATATAGTGTACCTCACGTGTACTAAAATTTAAACTTTATAAGTATAGGTGAATAATTCTGCGTCAGTATATTTTAATAATTTCAATTATTTTTACAATTAATAACATGTATTTTTAAAACGAAGCTCGCAAAATCTATCAATCGTTTGATACTTGAACACTTTCAAACGTACAGGGGCGGATAGACAGTTTTCTTTTTGTCATGGGGACATAATTAAAGACACCCAAACTTAAAAAAAAAAAAAAACTTGCTTTATATTAACATACCTTAATAAGAAATAAGCAACTCATAAATCCGTTTTCAAATTTAATTTCAGTTGTTATTTGTCGCTTGCACATTTTAATAAAAGTTCACGGTTTTAGATTCTGGGTGCAGCGAAGAATGTATTGTTTTTACCATGATGTTTTTTTTTTCTGTGAACACTTTTACGACCAGAGTTCAATCGCAAATATCGTTAAAGCTCAAAAAAGTTTGGGAAGTAGACTTAGATGGTACCTCACTTGTAGCTTTTTTTTTTAAATTTCGTTGGTTTTTGAGTTATGGCCCAAAAACCAAAAATTATTTGATCATTTTCCGAAAACGGCTTGAAATTTCGACATTTGTAATGACTTTTTCTGATAGCAGGTGACTCCAATTTTTACGTTGAATATCACCGAAAGGTTTAGATTTTGGTAAATAATATCGATATTTTGATTGTTTGTGAGTTATTTGCCGAAAACAATGAATACTGAAACATCGTGGTACGTGGAAAGCGGTGTGTATGACTCAATAGCTGCTATGGCATGGCGGGCCGCGCGTCTACCATTTCTGTGATAAAGTTCTCTGATAAATGTTTCAGTATTTAAATTATACAAAATAACTGGAAATTATTGCTGGGCCCTGAATCCGCAGTTTGGGGGCACCATGATAAATACAGACGAGGGCTCCGGGGGGAGAACCCCTTTTTCCCTTTGGACCTATCCACCGCTGCAAACATAAATTAGGAGTTCATAGTTTTTGTTAAAATTTTAACTACCGTAAAATTAATATACATCACATCGTATAGGGATACATTTGCGCCAAAACTTTTTTCATTTTTAACATAATATTTTATCAATCGTTATTTGGGTATATTTTGCCTTTTTTTATTTTTGAATCATACATGAATTAGGCGTAGGTAACCTTAATATCTTAAACGGTATATTTCATGCATGGAGAAATTCTATACAACCTATGAAAAAGCGTTTACAGAAAAAACTTTATAGTGGTATCTAAAATCAATACGGTCTTTGCTTCGCTCAAAATCTATTTTGGTAACCACCGTCCAGTTTTTCCGTTAAGTTTGTACTACATTTTTTACAATTATCACTATTAATGGACAAAAATTACCAGTTCAACTTATGTTATGAACTATTATAAAGTATAGTTTATTTTTATCTAGACTTGCAGCAGGTATTGTGCATTTGCATTATATCACCAATAGTAAATAGCTGTACGTCTCAAATTCATATAATTTATAAGCAAAACTACGATTTGAAAAACACACAGCTCTCTGCACTAATAATATACAGGACTACTTTTTTAACAGCGTAATATGGAAGAATGTGTTTTGAACCTTGTGAAAATGTAAATTAATTTACGTTTATTAATATTATGAAAACTATAACGTTCTACAATCTGTCTCAAAAATTACCCGAGTATACTGTCTGTTATAACTGAAATTTTGACGACGTTATTATAATGACTTTGTTGGTTCCGATATCGTTAAAAAATTTCAATAAATTTCAACAATACGATGTATTGGAGGAGTTCAAATACACATCGATCGAAGTGCCTATTTTTTTAAGGGGAAAAGTGTAGGCAACTTCTACTACTTTAATGCATTTAAAATTTAAACGGACAAAGTTTAATTTTGGTACACTTCTTTAACCAAACAACCATCATTTGATGAAAAACACCATTGTATTTAATAAAAAAATTCTCTGTTGGGGTAGTTAATATGCCCACATTTGCCCTCACCCCTTTAATTACGCCATAAAAAGCCCCCTAAAAACTTGTGGAATATTCGCGTTCAAGTCTATATTATACTCTCATCACAGAATAAAATCTACTATGGCGCCAACAAAATGTTGACTCAAACTGTTATCATTGTGTACCAGCTGAGAGTCGCGGTTGTCGATGAAAATACGTCGATACTGTTGGACGATAATTTTTACAGATTGACGTGTACGAACGGACGAGCGATATAATCGGCGAAGGAGCACCGAAAACCCTTTATATTATTATAATGATGTCTAGGTAGCGTCTTCTCCTCCCCGGTCTGTTTTTGTACACACAAATAAATATTATAAAAATACACAACGCGATGGCGCCTGGAAACAAACGGCTTATTATTTCAATTATTATACTGTCGTCGAATACTGGCGGCACACGAATAATATTATGCTGCCGGGCAGACGGCGTACATAATAATAATAATAATAGTAAACATAAAATGTATATTGTAGTTACGGACGTGACAATAGTCGTCGTCGGTGATGCGGACGGACGTCGTCGTCGTCGTGGTCGGGAAACGTTTACGGCGTATGTTGTATACGATCGTTCGACCCTCTTAACAGATTTTTCGGAGACCCCGTCCGATCCAATCCCATTTTCACGCTGTACGACGCGACGTTTAATAGAGGACGTTATACTATTTATAATAGTGTTAGATTGTTAATAACCGTTGACGTTTGAAGAAGTATTATTATGCAGTTTCTGTGTGTTATTTATTGTTAATATAATTTATAACGGCCGATCGTACGGCCTGGGGACGACGACGGGGAGCAATGTTTCTCCGGGGTGAAAACATTTTCGCGTGCGTCCGTAATAATACGCGTACTTAAGCCCGAGGATTCCGCGTAGGTGGTAATTTTTGGCCAAACTATCCGTTTAAATTCACTTCCCCTCGTACAGTCTGGTAAAAAGAGAAACGATCGTATAACTATTGTTGGTATATTTTTTTATTATTTTTTTCGTATCCCCAGTGCGGCGCCACGGCCAGTAACCGGTGTACAGTGGCCAACTGGCTGTTATCGCAGAAGACCGCCACGGTTTGTCCGAAGTGTTAAAATGTTCAGATCACTGTACTTCAAATCGTTTCAAATTATTCGTACACGTCGTAGTGTTTTTTTAACACAGAGTGATATTTTTCACAGTACGATAATATTATATAGGTATCATCGCGGTACACATATTTATGTACTGATAAAAGCGGTTTAAATTTCGAAATGTAGACCATCAGACCTGCCAGGTGTCAATGCTGGTGTGGGTAATGACCGTCTTTACAAGCCCTGATTGTTCACTTCACTCCCGGTCGGATAATCCATGTAAAATATAGTCGACCAAGAGGATACCTACGTAAAAGTTTCCCTTTATTTTCTCATCTTCTTAATTGTAACGTTTAGTACTTATGAATAAAATAATCATCGACGTTGTTTTTACGAGACAGAAGAAGACCCCCGCAAAGTCATATATTTTGTATTGTCCATACGATCAATAATATTGTTATAAAAGAATGCGTTGAAATAGTGATGGAAAGTGCCTTTGAAAAATAAGCACAAACGGAGGGGCCCTCTGTCCCGGCATTTATTAGCTGACAACTCGCAAAGTAATTTTATCAAAAAACTGTATCCCTCGCGCGGTTAAAAAAGTTATTATACATACCGACAATATTGTTGTGACCGTGTGTATAAGATTCATTGTTTTAGCGGATAAAAACGAATTGAAAACCTAACGGCGTTGTCGGCGTCACCCCAACTTTTTACGCAGTTGAAATAAATCGTCTTTAAATTGTTTTTTTTGTTCAGATAGCAAATTTTGTTTTACATATTTAACTTTCAAATCGCAAACTCGCGCGAGTTACTACAAACTTTTTTTCAAAATTAAATCGAAGGTACGACCGATTTTCAAAAAGATTTTTCCCATTTAAAACGCTCCGTTAAAGCCGAATATTACAGAGTGAATAGAAATTAATAATATTGTACTTACTTTCCTCCAAAATTGACAGCCCCGAGCACACCGTCCCAATTCCATTCTCTTCATCCGACTATACGTTTCACCGATCGTCCGTCGTATATCCCTTTACACCCGTCGTTTCGATGATTATCCGTGTTTCGGCAACACTTCATTCGTAACTATCAAAAATGCGCCTCGTCGCGTATCTCTTTGTTTTCTCGGCGTGTAACGGTCGTTAAAACGAAATGAAAAACGCACGTTTTAGCATAACGATATTAATTTTGATTTTGCGCCGCGCGTAAACTGAAAATAATAATACGTACCATTGTGCAGAGGCCGTTTAAGTAAATGCATTACGTGTAGTTAAATTCGGCCACCAGCCACGGGGATCCTGTCCGCCGTGTGCACACACCGTCATGACGTATACGATGTATATATTAATATTTAAATATTATTTATAATAGTAATAATGCGTACACGGACGTGCACGGAAACACGGTTGTAAAGACCAACGACCCTCCCGGCACCGCAAATAGAATCTCGCGCGGTATAATACTACAGTCTCGACGGCGCAGCGGCAGACTTATTAATTTTAACCGACAGATTTCTTTTGAATTATATTAAACACAGCTCTGCCGCCGCCGCCGCCGTTCCAGACTCCCGCGCTCAGTCCGCTCTTCCCATCGAACGCGTCGCCGCCCCTCGATCCCTCTGTCGTCGTCGTCGTCGTCTCCGCACTCCGCCGCACGTCAGCCGCGCGCTCTCGTTCTTTCAATTCGGTTTTCGTACGCGCGACAACATGTTTGTCGTGTTTTCGTTATTATTGTTTTCAACTCGTGTCACCGTAATAAATACATCGTACACGAGTTGTTTTTTTGGCCGATTTATCAACCGCGCGACGACGACGACGACGACGACGACTGCGTCGGTCTCGCGTGCGACGTAGGTGCATTTTGATAGCTGGCGCGAAAATCGAGCGGGACTAACGATATACCGCATTATAAAACTGCAGTTGACGAAAAAAGTACCGAAATATTAGTATTGCGGCAAAATAAAGAAGCGAATATCAGACAGGGTTAGGACGGCCCCTCCTATTCTGTTCAATCTGTTGTTAATTGAAGTAGCAATAAACGAAGTAAAAGAAAATACTCTAGGCGTAATTATAAACGGTCGTCAGCAAATCCACTCCATCTTCATTTTGCAGATGACATAGCACTGCTCGCAAACTGCGAAGAAGACCAGACGCTTAACTACCCGGACTCAACCCTGAACAAATTCAAACTAAAGATTAACGTAGTAAGTAAAAAGTATGATCTAAGCATGACAGCCAACATCAAACTAAAAAAAACGATAGAACAAGTACAAGAATTCTGCTATCTGGGAAGCTTGATCACTCAAGAAAATAAATCTAAAAAGGAAATAAGAAGAAGGATTAGCCAAACAAGCTTTCGAGAAGAAAAAGGCCAATCCTAACGCATAAAAACTTGAGTATTAGAACAAGAAAGAAATTTATTAGAACGTACGTCTGGAGTTTACTGTTGTATGGAAACATGGACGATTGGGAAGTATGGAAGAGATAGACTCGAAGCAATGGAAATGTGGTTATGGCGAAGAATGACAAGAACAAGACGGATAGAGCGGAAAAGAAACGAGACGATACTAGAAGAAATAGGTGAAACAAGAAGCACGTGGACATCGATAATGAAGAGAAAAGTTAAACTAGTGGGACATCTGCTGAGACACGATGACTTCATCACAGACATTTTTGAAGGAAAAATACCAGGCAGACGATCGCGAGGACCTCCGAGAAAATGTTACTTTGAAGACCTGAATCATCTCATGGGCTGCTCCTCCTACCAACAACTGAAGAGAATGGCGTGGGACAGACAAGAATGGTTGTTACACCGACAATGCGCTGCCTTTAGAAGCTGATGATGATCTGCGGCAATCGAAATAATAATAATATTTATAGGTAGCGCGTAGAGTGGTCTAAGTATTGACCTTTTTTGAATTTTGACCGTCTTGCCCCAACAAAAAAAAAAAAACTTCCAAAAAAATTAAAAAAAAAAAAAAAAATACGCTGAAAATTTCGAACGTTTACGACGTCTCAATACATTGGTAACACGTGCCGCAGAGCTTCTGAATTTTGCCGTTTGATCAACATGGCGTTTTCAACGAAAATTATCGTTTTCTTGCGCCGCGAACGCCGCATGTACGAAGAATCTCTCGAGGGCAGTGATAACATTTTATCAAATTATTTAAAAATACTCGAAACGGCGGATCCGAAGTATACGAGCTGCTGACCTTTGACGGAATTCAAACATTTTTGAATTTCGAGTATTTTTGAAAGGTATACTTACGGAGAACGATAATGTAGAGCTAAACGGGTAGTTGTTTTTATTGATAAAACCAAACAAGCATCCGAGTGATTTGGGTGACTTTGCCCGGATCTTGAAATTTTATCCGCACTTTTAAGTTTCACCCTAAACATGATATGTATAAGTACTATTCAGTGCAGCTCTAAAGTTTTCCGAGCCCCCAAGTCTTGATCCGTTTTTTCACGTACACAAGTTTAACATACGGCGTAATATATTGCGGCATCACGAGAAACGTAATGGCGTATCGATAAACTATGTAGACCGTTTGATGCGTAAAAACTAAAGTCTTAACGTACCTATAATAATAATAAAAAACGTATAACGTTGGTCGTTCTGACGGATAAAGTGAAATGTATATTGCGATCGTTATTTTTTAGGACATCGCGCGCGCTCAACAATACGAAAACAAATCTTGAATATTTTTTCCACGATGATTTTATCTATAGAAAAGAAACAGTATACATACTATAATAGTGGCTGCTGAAGTGGTCTGTATATTATCTGTACGTTATTATCTATAGTGCACGCGCGTATATATTTTTGAATAACAATCGCATTATAATTTTTTTCTAGTGATTTCAACGTACGACGACGACAACAACACACTGGACAATTTGGCGCCGACAGGGTATATACGTATTGTGGGTAGGCTTAATGCGTGTGTATTACCATAAATTACGTGCCTACGCGTATTGTTATTATGATGATTATTGTTGTTACTGTACGAGCATGCTGTCAGCAACAGGTTGTTGCGCATTATAAACTCGTGCGGGGTCGATCGCGGGCTCGTCAAATGCGCTCCATCATTTTCGTAATGTTACGATACGCGTATATCTATATACAATTTATATACATACACTTATTACGACGCATAGTCCACAATATACACAATACGGGCAAGTATTTTTTTAAAATAAAATTTTTTTTTTGTTTTGTTCTAAAGAACCCAAGAAGATAGTAGTAGTGCCTATAGTATGTTACATAGGTACCAAACAATAAATGCGCGCGTAAGTAACAATGTGTATATAGCAAAACGAATAACGTATATAACGTACGTCGCAGCTGGTATCTATAATGCGGTAAGCACCGGGTTAGGTTATAGTTTATTATATGCAACGGACTTCTGTATGACGTGTCTGGCGCCGGCGCCACACGATACCGCCGCTTGTATGTATATGTGTAATACTATTACGTACACAATACCCTTACGCTATACGTACGCGGGGCACAGGTACTACGTGGCAGTGGTTTAATGGTTATTAATTAAACGTATAAAAAGAATAGTAAGTATAAAGAAAAGAAAAAAAATATAATAATGAGGTATTCTTTTAAACTATGTATGAACAAGACGATAAAAAACACACACACACGTGGAGATATTTTGATTAATACACCTATATGTATATAGGTATATTATGATCTAATACTGTATTTCTAGCTTGTTTTTACCCGGCTTTGGCCAGGTCAAGTCGTATACCGAGGTATACAGATTTGGAGCGACCATACACAGAAGCGTGCTTGCGTGTGTCATCATAAAGGACTCGAAAGGGTCGAGTTGAGGAAAATACTATAGCAGTACCTACGTAAATGTTTCATTACGTCTTGTGTTGCAAAGTGTCTAAAACGGTTTCACGAATCGCGGAAAGATAATTAAAATTAAATTACGCTAAATTCTAATTATTAAATGATTCATTTAAAGATCCGAAAATGCATTTAGTATGCCAATATCAATTAAAAACGCGATAGTGGACCGAACGTTTCCATTAATTTTAAGTTTAATGCAATTTCCCTTATTAAACACATACGTTGTACTTATTGAAAAACGCGCCGTTTCAATACGTGCTTTTTCCGCGGCGTAATTACCGCGTGTTTATTTACCACGTTTTGTTCCATATACCGTTTTCCATCAATTTGTTTTTACCGTGACTGCGTTTCACATGTCCGTACACGATTCAATATTAAGGCTGTTTGTAATTCTCAGGAAAATATGTTCTATTTCGCCAACAGAGCCAAACGTTACGTTTCTTCACCGCCAACCGACGTTATAATATTGTGTTACGATTTCGTCACCCTGAGAACGTTCAGTTCAACATTTTTGTCCACGTTATTTTACTCCGATCGTCACCGAACGTCACCCCTTTAAAATCTTGGACATCCCATCATCCGCGAGCCTGTATATGCACCCAGGAAACGCGAGCGACGATGGACGCCACCGCGACGCGCCCCTCGGCCAGACGAACCAACGTCTTCACGCGCCAGCTATGTTACAACGGACGTGCGCGCTCGTGTGACCGCACAAACTATAATAATACTATTATAAACGTACGCACAAACGCATTATAATATCACGTTAAGTGTACGTGTAGTGTTCGTTTGTTTTTGCCCAAGTGTGTGTGGTGTGTGTACTTAAACGTTGCTGTACGGGGTGTTCAAAACTGTATACAATATGTAGACGCGATAGTATAATTATCTCAGAAAATAGAAAATATATGGTAAAAGAAAAAAAAATAATCTTATAAAAGTTGTTTCGTTCACAAATCAAATAGCGTTTATGTAAATATTATAGTAGGTATCACGATTAGCCGACCTTATGTAGACTGTAACACTTTGTTTGACTTGTGGTACCGGGTTAACGAATTTGACGTTTAGGGGCAGATTTTAAAATGCCGCCCTTTACAACCCTTGTACCAACGAAGAAAAATAATTATAGGTACAGGACTAAAAACAACAGCCTGTAATAACCTAGCATTTAATATGTTTATACGTCTTACTGTTAGTAGATGAGTGACATTTCAGATAATAAAACTAAATATAAATACGATCGTGTAAAAAAAAAGTTCAATTAAATTTTATTTTCATAAAATGTTTCAAATACTGCATGATGGAACAAAAGTTAGTCGCGTTTGTAAATAGTACATAGGTACACCGATCCACTATGTTCATAGACAATGACGATGAAAAAATGCGATTAACAACGACATTTGCAATGCAAAAGAAAAATGTGTCTTAATTATTGATATCCGTGGAAAATGTTTTCGGTTTTTTTTTAAATTTTTTTCCTTGGTTGTTTTTCAAAACTTGGTTCAAAACTTCATTATAAAACTTCGAACGTTTTTGCCTTCAAAAATCGACGCCCCTAAATATTTGACCTCATTAACACGGCACTGCTTGTAGAGTTTTACCGCTCAGAAAATCGTTTTTTAACCGCCGAAATTCATATTTAACTTATATTTGACTTCACAATGTGTGTGTATAGGATGTTAGTTGAATTTTAAAAGTCGATATAAAAATCTTAAACTCTATAACGTAAAATGAAATTCACAAGTATTGAAATTTGTTTTTTTTAGTTTTTTGTCGATTTTTTCTTTTTTTCAACCGTTTTTAACCGACTTCAAAAAGGAGGAAGTTCTATGTTCGACTGTGGGTATATATTTTTTTTTTTTATGTATGTTCATCGATTTATCCGTCAACCATGGACCGATTTTGATGATTCTTTTTTTGTTTGATATAGGTCATATATCTTCAGAGATGATCCCTTAAAAGTTATAAATTACATTATTTATCGAAATTGTCTTTTGCGCTTTTTGAAAAAATTAACAAAACAGCTATTTTCGTTGGGCGGAACAGAAAAAAAAGATAAACATTTGTTTTTTTTTTTTCATTTAATTATTTTACACTTTTCAGTGTTTTTTTTTGTTTTGTTTTTCGAAGTCTGTTTTAATTTTTTGTTAAAAAGTATAGGTCTAGAAGTAGACTCGGAGAAAACCGAATATGCGTATGGCGATTCAAAGACGTCGTTCAGAAGATTACCGTAATGACTAGTGAGTACTCAGAAGTCGAAAACAGCAGTTTCAGAAGAGTTCTGCAGGAGTTCAAATATCTATAAGTACTCCGATAACACAGCAGATAGAAATAGGTGTAGTAGAAATAAGATCTAGAATCCAAGTAGTTATATCAATAGTGTTGTTTTGGTTTATCAAAGTTATTAACCGCGATCTGTAGTAATTTCTAAGACCCCAGACACTTATCAAGCCAGTTGTGACGTAGGCCTTAAGAAAAAAGAACGAAAATGCTTTATCGGTGTTTGAAAGTGAGGTAACTCTACGCAAAAGCGAATCTATACCGACGAAAACGAGGAACTCCGGGAGCTGTTGTATCAGAGTCTAAGTATCACAGGAGGTAAATCACCGAAAGAAGACCCGAGTGGAGAAGGATCGTTGTTGTGGGGTTAGTACAGGAGAATGCACCACAAGACACCGCTGTAGGAAGACCGAGACGGGAAGACGGTGTAGAACGTACAACGGAGAGAACGTCACGGACATAAAGTGAAACCAGGTACGGAAAGATTGGATACAGTGGAGACGAATCTGTCGGATGTGACACGTCACATGTGGTCTCGAGGGCCGGAGTCGCACGAGAGAAAGCAAATTTTTCATCCGATAAATACTATTGCGGTACTGACGACATCTTTGATTTTCGGTACCCTGTACCACCGGTGTAACACACGTGCAGTGTTTTTAACGCGTGTACGTACAGATATGCGTGCTCGACAGTCAGTCAGTGGCGACGGCGACAGCAGCGTGGCGTCGACGACGACGGGCGGCCCGTCCGTCGGACGCTGCATCGGCGCGTCTTAATCCCGTGCCGCGGGGCCCGGTCACGTTCCGTCGCGACTCTCCGCGCGCGCGTACCCCGGGACGCCTATACGTACAGACGACGAACGGGCTTATTATTTTTACCTGTACACCACCTCTGTACACACGCCGACAGCGCGCGCATAACGTCGTATGTACGCAAACATAATAAACATTACGAGCGGAAAAAAAGAAACAAAAAAAATGTACGACGTTTAATACATTATCTCCGGCGCGTACGCCACGGCGCATACCGATGACGCCCCCGCTGGAGGATTCTGCCCGGTGGTGCGCCGTATCCGCTGCCTAATCCGTTTGTACGCGCCATTTTTTCGAAACGTCGCGCGGTTTTTCACCGGCGAAATATCCGCTGATATATATACCATATATAATACAATTTTTATTACGACGGTTCACAGGAAGAGGTTGTGCAACATCCGTTAACACGTGTTTTCAACAACAACACTGTCCGAGCACAATATAGGTACGCGCACCTGCGCCGCGCGATAGGGGGTGATTTTTCGGTGGAATTTTTCGGAATCCAGAATCGTTCGTCCTCGGATAGGATTACATCTTCGTACGTTTATTGTTATTTTTTTTCCATTTTCGTGTAGCGGCCTTAAAGAGCTGGGCGACACCAGCCGGCGAATTCTCATCGTAATTGCATCTCGAATGATGGTGAACGCGGCGCAAAAAGGGTTTCGCGGCGTGTCCGGCCGTCGCAAACGTTTGTTTCGTTTATCGTCCTCGAGGGAGTTGCGCGTGTGTGTGTGACCAGACAGATCTATTCAATTTAAAGAATTTGAGTGAGCGTTTCCAAGACGGCCGACCGCTTTTTTGGCGTCGTAAGTCGTATAACTACGAAAAGGGTTTGTTTGTCCGCGAAAATTAACGGTGTGTGAACATTATCAAATCGCAATCAATTTTTTCAAGTGCGCTGCAGGCTAGTGAAATATGTTGGATGTTTTCAAAATACCCCGCGATCGCAAATAAATAGCTAATAGAATGTTTTCGATATAGCGGATATTGTAGTATGCTCTATATAGTATGGTATACTAATGTAAAACAATTTTGTTAAATTATAATCATTACAAAACAAATTCGTTCAATGTAAAAAATTTCGAAAAGTTGTACACTGTACTGTATCCGACACCAAAAATGTGTCATCATCGTCATTGAGCAGAAACAATTATTTGTTTTCTAAATTTTAACTTTTGAAATAAATAAAACTTTAGAACAACAAGAATACTTCAAACAACAAAAATACCGTACCCGCAACACATTTACACAATAAAATGGTGTATACCTATTACGCCGATTGAAATACGCGTTCAAAAATTTAACTGTGGCGATATTTATTTCCTATTTTAAAAGTTTATACACGACTATTCTTATGAGTGGTCAGTTAATGTGTGACTTCATTTCGTCGGTTTTTACGGGCTTCAATGAACGAATTGTTTGAACGCCAAAAATTACTTTTACATAAATTCGTCGTTTGTCATAAATCTTCATGTTACATAATTTTGCTTTATGTAGTATAATTGGTACGATTGTAATTCTGTTTTACATAACGTGATTGATTGATATAGGTGCAATTTTGTAGCTCATACAAATTCTAAATGTTTAGAGTTACTTGTTGCGAAAAACGTGCGTCACCTGTTGTTTTAAAACTATACACGAATTACTGCACGTTTTCGTAATACATTTGTACAAGACTGCAACAGGTATGTTACAAATGGTGTTTGGAAGTGCCTATAATAATCCACTATTATACAGTTCGTTTTGTACGAAACGATACGGTTATTATTTTTTCGGATATTTTTCCTCTTCGAAGTTTACGAATATTTCAGTTTTTTTTTTTTTAAAATATTTTTGCACATAATATTTTGTTCTCGAAACAAAATTTTACCTCGAGATGTTTTTTCACTAGGACCGTTAATCTCTCAGCGATATTTTACCCCGGATATTTTTTCACACAGATCCACAGATTCTAAATGGTTTTTATCGTATCCGCGGTATACACGTGCGTATTGTGGCATAACTCTCTTGCTGCGTCAGCGTGTCCGGCACCAACACCCATTCACAACGCACGCATACACCTATATATAAACGCTATCGAACCCACCTCAGGTAAGCTGTGTCGTTAACCGTGCTCGAGGCACGTAAACGTTGTTAAATTCCTCGTTCGTTATTTTTTGCTATTATTATTACTATTACTCTTTTTTTTTTTTTCGCTTTTACACCTCTATTATTCTCCGACTCTCCACAGAGTTTTACTTTTTTTTTTCACCTCTCACGCACGTTCGCAATAATATTTTTTTATAAACTATCACGAGCGAAAATCACCTACCTATGCGACGTATGCACGTATGGATAGCTGCACACCGTTGTTCGTGTCGTCGAGAGTGGTTCTGCAGAAGTCGTAAAGAAGCCAAAAGTCATAGAAGTCGTATTGTTAGATCGAACCTGCGACTGCACTGCGTTTATAACAATATGCGATTGTAATGTATTAAAATAATACAATCGTGTCAATAGGTATTTTGTTTAAGTCGGATCACCAGTGGCAAACGCGGGGTTTTCTTTGGTAAAACTTAACCTAACCTCTCCACCTCAAATTAAAAGTATTTACACTATCAAATTCGTCAATCCAACGAATGTGTAATACGTGTTTTGCAATGGCTTTTAGATTGTAAATGTTCTAAGTATCTTTAGCAATAATTAGTGAAATAAGAAAAATTTACCAAACGTAGTGGTCGTAAATTTTGAATTTTGACGGGCTGCGGAGTCATATAATATACGCACTGTTTTTATTTTTGCTATTGCGCTCTTTCGCAATAATTATGCTGTTATCTTCAGAAAAACAAACGCTAAAAATATACAGCTTGTAAAAACTAAAATTGTTTACTAGTAAAAGTATACATAACGAAAAGTTTACGGTTGTAAAAGTGGTTATGGTTTTTTAAATTTAACAAAATACTAAAAACATTCACAAGTGTATGTTCAGTTTTAATTATTGTTTCCGAGCTAATTTCTAATAACTATAAACATAAAAATTATGCTCTAAAAAACATCAGAGATTCCCGAAAATCTTTTTGCAAGAAACCAAAATACGTGAGTACACTGAAATTATACAGTCAGGTTAGCAATATTAACAAAGACATTTTTTTTATAAAATTCGTATAATACAAAAAACTCAATACTACGGTCGAATTATTACTGTGCGGCAAAGAAGTTAATTAAGGCAGTTGGAAACGTCGATCTTCTTTCTCTGTCTGCCACACCTAAATCATAGGACTTAAGACGGGTTTTACCTCCGACATACCTATCAATTTATAAATGCGATAAGGAACAGGTGAACTGATTTCAATTCTTCAAGACGTCTGATTTGCATTCATCGAGCTACATTTTTATTTTCTAGTCAAGGTTTTTTTAAAAATAACAAATTTAAAAAACTCATATTGGTTATGTGAAATTTAATTTGTAAACATTTAGAAGAAAAAAATCGAAAATGTAGTAGGTATGTTGGAACTAAAACCCGTCTAAAGTCCTATGATTTACGTGTGACGGACAGAGAAAGAAAATCGACGTTTTCCACCACCTCAAGCGGAAAAGTAGAGGAGTATATAAGTCACTCATCTGTTCAGCGTTTTGGGAGATGGAGTTTGAAGTTTTAAAATAAATTTGAAGCAACGGTAAATAATTGCTTGCAAAAATAATAATTCAGAGTTAACTTATACTGATTCAAAAACTCAAAATATTTTCATATTTTCAGTCACAAAAATTCTGAAAATTGCAGGAATGTGTGTTTTTGAATAATAACTCATGTCCATTCTCTATAGTTCCGCTTCTACAGCGTTCTTTTTTCTTCTTCGTTTAGTTAAAGAACATTTATATAAAATATCGTTCTTGTATTTTACATCTACGACTATTTCATAGCAAAAAAAAATTGTAATAATTATAATAAACATAAAAAAATTGAAAGTTAACAATGCTCGCTTCAAGTAAATTTGATATTATATTAATGTTAAAACATTGAAACCATTTAAAATATATTTCAATAGGTATTATACGTGTACTCTTTGATCACATTAAGATGAAGAAAAATAATTGCACACTGCGCAATAAAAAAAGATTGTCAGAGCACTGCAGTTTGCAATATTTAAATATAATATCTATGTAAAAAAAAATAAAACGATCAATATATAATAATTTACCGTTTTTAACTTTTGTTGTCATAATAACTATATTATAATCATTAAGTATATAATTTTTATAAATGCTTTTAAAACAGTCTTGATCGTACAATATTATTGAATCGTAGTTTATAGGTTCATACGCACGATTGTAGATATATTATTTAGATATTTTAAATGTATAAACTACTTGATTGTAATACTACTTGATTCTCGTTATTTTTGTTGAAAGTAGGTATTTGCGTTTCAGGCTAAATATCTTAATTTAAATTTGTCTATATATATATATATGTATATATATTATATTTTATACATTTAGTTTTATTTACTACTACTACAACTTAAAATGTAGTTGTAACTTGTAATTACAAATATATTTTTAAAAATTTGGCTCTCGTTTCATTTTATTTTTAAAAATTGTGAGGTCTGCTCTGCGCTAAAATGTATACGTACATCGGAATACACGCACTTTTGGCTTGCGTTCGGTGTTTGAGGAAAAACGAAGTATATTCGTTTTAAAATCCGAGCACATTTTTTTTTTTTTTTTTACCATCTTAACGCGTATTTATCATTATAATTTATAAAGTGAGTAGAAAATTATTGTATGTTTCTTATAAGATAGTTACATTACATATTATTATTATTATTATTATTGTATCCGTTGTATCTTACGATAAAAGTAATACACAGAATTTTTTTTAACTCCGTGAAACATTATAATAATTATTACATTATGAGCAAGATAATATTAATATTATGGAAATTCAACATGATATGTGCAAAACGGCGTATATTTGACATCTGCAGTATAACACCTGTAGGCTATAATAGCCTTTAGGCAGTAAAGTGTTATAAAATTAAAATATTATACGTATAAATGCATTATAACATCTATCTGCAATCTACACGAATTAATTTTTATTAGCAGTTGTAGTTTATAGTTTTGACTTTGAATGCACGAACGCCGAAACGTGTTATACTAACATGTTTTTATAATAGTTTAATACATACCATTATTATTTAACAATGTATATAACATGTACGGGAACTACTATACAATCATACATACATATTATGAAGGATACAGATTTCTTACATACCTTACGCGCGTACAAGGATACAAATTTATAATGGTACGTGTATAGAAAGCTCGAAAATGTACTCGAGGGGTTTTGTATTATGTATTAAAAAGTAACAGAATCAACAAGATCCGCTGATATAGGTAGTAGTAGTGCAAGCTACATTTAAAAAAAAAAAAATTTTTCAAAATTTATCCCCTATAATAAATGGGCATGGGGGCGCAAGCGAAAAAATACATAGGTCCAGATTTTCTTGAAATTCAACATATAACATTATATTATACTGAAATACAAATGATAATGAATCAGTTACTACGTATTACACAATTTTTTAAAGTTCATTTAGCTCTAAAAGGGTAATGATGATTCAGTTAAAAGTATTTGAAAACATATTTTGTTGGTATAGTTTTTTAGAAACCTAGCATTGCAGGATTCATAATTCTGTTTGTACAAATGATAATACTATATAAAAATCGTTGTTTTATAATGTAACGGATGTATAGATATAATAATAACGATATTTATTTATTTTTGCAATAGAATATAATACATCATATAACATACAAGTATAATATTATTTTCTTGATTGACGTACACGCCTATGTATTATAATCACTATACACGCAAATATTGTGAAACTTTATACGTAGTAAGTGTGAAGGTATATTTTCGTATTCGATTTTTCGAGTTTGTGACGTTTTCTGTACTAAGTTATGAGTAATCCGTTTAAAGTAACGAAAAAAAAAACAAGACGTTTAAAAAAATTGGTTTTATTTTATTTCCTACTGTTGCAGACGTATTACAAGTCCTATATGATTTCGAAGGGGCTTGCGGACAAATTTTTGAGGAGCTTAATCCCATTAGCCTTTCGCTAAATTCTTCCGTTATTTACGTCAGTGCTGCAAGGTTTACACGAATGGCACTTATCCAAAACGCGTAACGTGTGTCTGCGGTATAGAGGTATAGGTGAGTTTAAAAAAACACGTTAATCGTTTCAATTTCGACATGATAATATTTTCGCGTACCAGTATAGCCGCGGTAACCTATAACGTGGTTTCAAAATACTCAGCGGCCACTCCTTTTTTTGTTATTTTAAAATTTAAAATTCAAAATTTTAAAATCATTTGTCAATGTCAAGGAAATAATATACCTACACAATGAGTTTGATCCCGGAAAACGAATAATCCATGCAAACAAATTACGATGTCTATGCACGTTTATGATTATATTATGTTCTTAAATTTGAAAAATACGTGAAAATACGGTTGGAGTGATTATGTAGAGAAAAACCGAAGGGTTTTAAGTCTAAAAAATTTTAAAAATTAAAATAGTGAAAAAATGTTTACGAGGGAGGAGTCCCTCTGCAGATCGTTACTGTAAAATTTAGTCCAGTGTTCACCCACCGATAAAGCTCTAGTCGTACTTATTAAAAAATATCTGTTTGTCAAAATGTAAATTTTTTCTGTTCTGTTAAAAATCATGATTTTGAAATAATTTATCAGCGTCCATATGCTATTTAAGGAAATAATATCGTTTGATCCCGGAAAACTATAATTGTAAGCATACGCTTTGTATAAAAATATTACGACATCTATACCGATGAAGATTATAATAGAGTACATTTCACATTTTGATTTGATTATTGCGTGTATACCTTTTATATTATGAGCGTAACTATTTTTAAAACTAAAATATTATCATAAATTTAATAAATTAAAATGATGGGAGAGGTCTTACGGAACGAGACCAAATGATCCATCCTTTCAAGTACTTACCACCAAATATTAACACATGTTATATACATGGGCATTGCACCTGCAGATCTCGTTAAGATGTTATTTTCAAACGAAAAATGGTAACAATGATTTATTTAGTGTCGGCGTTGATTATAACTATACTATGACCAAATAAAAATAAATCCTCAGCTATTCAAATACTATTTATCAATGGTATTGGGAAGAAAATACCGACGGAAAACCGAACGAGAGAAAAAAAACACAAACAGTTTAACAAAATTTTATACAAATCGGCTAAAAACTGGGAAGGCGTTGTGAAAAAATGTCGAAATTAAAACACTTAACGCGTTTTTTTAAACTCATCCACCTCAAACACGTGTTACGCATATTGGATAAGTGCCATTCGTTTACACCTCGGACGGAAGAATTATTGAGAGAAAAGCTATGCGGGAGATTAATAGCAGCTCAAATCTTTGTCAGGCGTCTGCGACTATAAAAGAAAAAACATAAAAAAAATTTTTTAAGCGTCTAGTTTTCCCATCATTCGAAACGGATGATTGCCCTGCAGTAAAAAAAAAAAAACGTCACACACGAGGATAATATTTACATCAATAGACGGTGTGAAAAATAACGATTTTCTTACGATTATTGGTACAAACCGATTATTATTATTATTGAAGTCTTAATGCATCCTATTTTTTTTTCCGTTTAGAGTAAGAACTTAAAAAAAAACCGTGTGTTTAAAAGTAGTTTAGAACATTAAACGGATTAATAACGTCGAATTTATGAAAAACGGTCGAAAAGTCTCGAAAAGTTAACTCAAAATAATCGTTACGTGGCATTATCGATCATTTTAATATATATATGTGCTTACCATTGTGTTACCGATCAAGAAAAATTGTGGTATAAATATTCTATTAGGGCTTTAATCTTCCTCCATTTTATGTCGGTCCGAACAGCGCTTTAAATAATTATGGTGAGAACGGGTGTGCAGAGGGCGTGTTTAATCGCCTCCGAGCGTTTTTGAGTTTGATGGGTAAGTGCAATTGGTGTTGTGCGCCGCCAGTGGATAACACGAGGGAAAATAGACCGGACGGTTTGGACGAGGAGAGATGAATCCGAAGCAGTAAGGGCGGTTATGAGAATGAACAAGGGTGGACCAAAGAAGAGATACCGATGGAAAAATGTATGCGAAGGTTGTTAAACGTGTGCGTGTGTCGGCGGTGATCGCGAGATAAGTGGAACGATTGAACAAGGGTTGCCGACCCCCGAATCGTCGGGAGAAAGGCGAAGAAGAACTTTTTCGTAGTATAATGTATAAAAAACGTTGTGTATTCATTAGGAACGTGACGAACCGAAAAACGCTCGGAGGCAATCGAATCCAAACGCCCGCCCGCACATCCATTCTTATCATATTTTTGGAAAAAAAAATGTTTATCAACCGACGACGTGATAGGAAAATGTTACATTTGTCGGCGTTATTTTCTTTTGCTGTAGGTCACCCATACCTGGCCAATCCCAAACGACGCGATCGCTTCCCGCGTACAGGTTTAGCCCATGGCCACGCCGCCGCGGTTAACTTGTTGCGCGTATCGAACGCGCCAACTCGGACGCAAAAATCATTGATTCGGCGTACGATTTTTTTGGATCCGCGCTAGGCTGACTAGATTTAGTTGGAGAGAAGGAAGAAGGCGCGCGGTCCCGTTGGCCGGAGGTCCGTCGTATTCGAGCGTCCGCCCCCGTCGTTCCCGGCGGCCGTCGCCGGTCACGGACGCCGGTTAGGCACGTGCGACAATAACAATAATAATAGGCCAGCCCGGGATCGGATAAAAAGGTGTGCGGCGCATTGTTTTCCGGCTGCTGCGGTACACGCGATAGTAATTAATCGTCGTCGTCGTCGCCCGGCAGACAACAACATCGTCGTCGCGGCGCGTCGAGTCCCGCGGGCCCGCACGTTTTTCCCCTCGGTGGCGGCCGCGGCGGCGGGTAGAATTCTCGGTCTCGCGCGCGACGGACGCTGTCTGCGCGGCGGCGGCGGCGGTAACCGGCGCCGGCGGTGCGGCGAACGCGCCCGTCGCGTACGCTACAATATTTATAGTAATAACGACGACGATGATAATAATAATAATAATAAACGCGACGTCGTAGCGTACGCACCACCACCGCACGATACGGCGTGTTACGGTGGCGCCGTACGAGACGAGCGACGCGGTCCGCCCCGGCCGCGCTCGCCAGTGTGCTGTACGTACGCGTTCGCTGCGCACGTGTCTCCCCTCGGTGTCCGCCGCCGCCGCCGCCAATCTCCCGGGCACGCGCGTCCGTCCGACCGACTTTGAAAAATCCGCGAGATATTAATTTTTACGGAAAACACACAGCTATCATAGTTTCCGCGCGCGCGATGCTGCTGCCGTGCCCGTCGCCGTGACAGTCCCGATCGAGATTTTGTTCGATAACAACCGACGATCTAGCGCGCGCGAGAGACAGCAGCGTCGTCGTGATTCGCCGCGCGATGGTCCACGAGCGCGCCGCAGCGTTCGCGCTCTGCGTGTTGGCCGCGTCGTCCGCGTTGGCCACCGTCGCGCTCCCGCCCAGGAAACACTCGCCGCTGCTCGAAGACAACGCGCTGGCCAAGAAGCCGCACCGAGTCACAGGTAAAATTTCGTTTTTTTTCCAACGATAACGCGCGCAGCGTTCAAGGGAAGTTCACGACAGTTGATGATGTATGTATCGTTTCACCAGATTTCTCAACGATACACGGGGTATCCTTAAGATTTTTGAAACACCGATTCGCGAGTGACCCTCCCCCGGTTTAATATCGTCCTGGTTTAATTGAACACGATAGTTCTCTTCCGTCGTCGAGACCAAACGCACATCACGGTCGAACGACCACGGGGGGCGAGGATTCTCAAAACTGATTCGTCGTAGTAATAACAACACAATCGCTGGTCTACGCGAAAACGACATTTTCGATTTTACCGAATTTTGTGCGAGTTTTCCAAAAGAGGTTTTAAACTCGCGGGTTTGTGCCAATGAATCGTGAATGGTGTGCACGGGATGCTCAAGTATGTACTTCACGTCGAATTCAAATCCGTTTGTCTCAGAGACCTCGCGCATCTCGTTATGCATTACGTTCTTCTACGATACGTTCGTCTACGATAGACACACGTTCTACACGATGCGTGGTTTTTTTTCCGAATTCCCCCGCGACACGATCGCGGGAACGAAAAGAATTTTTTTCTCGTTATTTTTCCTATGTGTTGTATCCTATGCTCCCCGTGCTAAAAAGAACTTTTAACGTTCCACATCCACCCCACAAAACAATTTTTGAAAACGTGTCGAGAAAAATAATGAAAAAAATTTGAAAAAAGTCGGTGCAAAGTAGACGCCGTTCCGAGTACAAATCCACATTTATTCTCGTCGCATCAATATCGTCGAAAACCTGTCTGTTCGCGTGCGTACAGCAAAGAATAAACAAAATGCTGTAAGCGAATTTTAGTGAAAACCTCTTAAAATTTAACACGATTCTTACAACACACTATGTATAAATGGTACATAATTTACCCGCGTAAAATATGCAATGTAACTTAAAAGAAAAAACTACTGCGTACAACTGAATTGATCATGCTGTTAAAAACCTTAAAAGATTAGATATTTTTAAATAGGACATTAATTTTCAAAAGTAGAAAGAAAAAGAAAACATGAAACTTTTTATCAAATCGTGTGCGCAGTACTAATCATTCGTATTACACAATTTTTACAATTTCTTAGTTCAATGTATGGAATACGTAGGTATCAGTTGTTTTAAATTCGAGGTCCCTGAAAATATCCAGATACTCGAGGCTCAGGGACCATGGTTTCGCTGCTATTTGAATTTCTTATGGAGATATAGGAACGCAGCTGTGTCATTTTTATTATATATTTACTCAAAAAAACTGTCACTTTCTTCACTTTTTCCACATACAATTCTGCAGGATTTTCAAATACATTTGTAATGTGTGCAGTGTGTGTAATTTGTATTATTTGTGTGATCCGTAAAATAGTATTATGTTTGACGATTTTATCAGAGTTTCGGCAAACCATCGTAGTGTTGCACGTACGCATAAAATTTTGAAAATGTCTTAAATTATTTCTATAGAATTTAAAAGTATAGTAGAATTCATTGTGTTTTTTTTTTTTTAGTTTATTACTAGAATTTCGTACATCCGAGGTCTATTAAATTTCACAAATCGCACGAGGCAAACTGCTGCAGAATCATTGAGTTCGATGACTTTTGTCAAACAATAATGTGCAGTAGGTATTTTGTTAAAATATAACGATAAATAAATAGATACCACCAATATATTGGAGGAATTATACCAGTATTGTGAAAGCATCTTGTAAAATACAAACACTGTGTGAATTTCATTTTTTTTTTTGTAATACCTATGTACAAAAAACAATGGACTGTCAGATTATCAAAATGATCAGGTTTTTGCACGGTGTATTTTGCAGTCGTACAGTTTTGTATTTTTCGCGGTAGTTACCGCAGCTGCATCTAAAACCCGAGCAAAACCTTTCGATGTAACGGCACTTTTCAGTGTACGACTGGAATAATTCGTAAGCGATTTTTCGCTCGTTCTTGTGTGATGTGTGTTTTTTTATTTTTTTACCACCATGTAATCACGATAACTTTTGCAATAACGCTCCGGTTTTTGACGTCAGTACCTATAATGATAAGTGTATGGACACAGATGGCACTCTGAGGGGTCATAAACTTGAGCGTTTTTAAAATTATAAAGTTACGATAAAAAAAAATTAAGAAAAAAACCGTTAAAAATCACGGCAAACGTGTTTTTGACATAATCGATTTAGATTTTCGGCCATAACTTTCACAATAACAATCGGAGTACGCTCAATCTTTCACATACTATTAAAATTGGGAAGATACAAGTTTCAAGTTTTTTTACAATTTCAATTTTGAAAACTTTTGAACAGAGTATAGAAGAAATTTTTTTTGAAATTTTTGTACGATAAAAAATTTAATTTTTTACAAAGAGTTTTGAAAACTTTTGTATAATGTTCCCAACATGTAATCACGTAATATTCTGTTAAAAAATCTCGAAAATCCGTTGTCACAATTTTCACACTCGGCCGTTAGTAAGTCGGAAAGTTTTCGAGAAACGGTCATATACCTACGAATTTTCAGCTGCAGTTCAATATAGGCGCACTATTTACAGCGGATAAAAAAGTTTCGATGAACCGGTCAGTATCCACTCCGAAAATGTTCAGACTCGGCATATTATTGTACGCTTATAAATTATATTATTACAATTGTGTACTCATATACATGCAGATTTGCTGCAGAAATTAACCGAATTTATATAAAAAAAAAAATACAATTTTATCGTGTTCTTATAGGTTTATATTGTACGCACACCGCGCCCGACGAAACAGAAAGCCGGGCCGTTGTTTTCGCGGCGTTTTGGCATTTTTACAAGTATGCCTCCCCCGCCGACCTGCGCACCGACATTCATCCGTTCGGATTATTTTTAGCGTTTATTATCCCCGCGGTTTACAAGTGCGCCGCACGCACGCACACTCGTAGTACGTGCCGTCATCGTACGCGTACAATAATTTAATTGAAGGCAGTGTTTTATTTTTTGGGGCGGACGGCACGAAGTCTCCGTCCGTTTTAGATTTTGCGCGAAAAGTTTCGAATACACGATGTTAGTAACACGTGTTACTAAAAAAATTACGAAAATCCGTAGGTACTCACAATTTTCACGTTTAGTCGAGTCGGATAGTTTTCGAAAATCGGTCGTACTTAATTGAAATCAGACTATCGAACTAAATTGAAATCAAAGTACGTTGCGTGAAACAAAATTTGACGTATCACAAAAAAAAATTACAAAAAAGTCCGTTCGGTACATTCTGAATGCGCGTAAGAAAAGTGTTGAAGTAATTTGGTTGTAACAATGAAATCACGCTCTGTTGTGCGACGGATACCAAAATTGTGTATAGACTCCTCAAAATAACGGTTTGAAATTTTCACAATCAAATTAATATTTTTTGTACGCGGACTTTCGGATATTTCAAACCATTTTTATTGTTGAATTTTTGTTTTTACTTGATAACTCAGAACCGTTTTTTTCGAATGCAACGATTTATCGCTGCTCTCAGATATTGAACAATACGGATGAAACTTTGAAACCAACGACCCATCCAAAGCGTACTGCACCTTCATCGGTCTTTTTTTTTAAATACGTCTTAGCGCAGGTACCCCCTTCTAATTCGGTACGCTTACATTACGATCTAGATCAAGCTTTTCGAGGCTTTTGGACGATTCAAATTTCGGGGCCCCTTCGCACCGTTTTTCTAATATAATTTGTATTTTATATCAAATGTGGATTTCATTAACCGATAACAAGAAAACCAAACGTGGAATGAACATTAGTATATGCTTTCAAACGACCAGAAAACTCAGCTCATATCTATTATGTACATAATATATTATATATGTACATAGCACATTCATAATATTTGTTATCTGACAGTGCTTCGACAATTATTTGTCATGGCCCGTGTGTAGTAATAATTTTAGATTCTGAGCGCAACGAGTAATGTATCGTTTTTTCAATATTTTTTATTCCGTTAATATACAATACGTCCAAAGGGCGCGTCCAATCGAAAAATGTCATGGCACTAAAAAGTTTGGAAAGTGGACTTAGATCGTGCATATTACTCGAAGTTTTTTTTTTAAAATTCTGTTTTGTTTTTGAGTTACGGCCCAAAAACCAGAAATTTTTTTGACCGTTTTTGGAAAACTGCTTGAAATTTTGACGTACAATTTATTACATAACATATAGTAAACGCAGCATTATACAAAAAAAAAAAAAAGGAAGGAAGGAAAGAAAGAGAATACATTTGAAGTCGGTTCAGAAGTTGTTAACGATTACCTAAAAAAGTCGTACTTTTGGTAGTATAGGTAGTTTAATATGTGGCCGATATTTGTTGTTAAATTTGATTATTACCAGGACGAACTGCGCTTGCTCAGAATTGTTTTTTTTCGAATGTAAGAATTTACCATTGATTTTGGATATTAAATAATAAGTTTGAATAATAACTTCCGTAATCGTTAATTCGGCACGATCTAGCTGTATTATTTGCACACATATACACACATTTTTGTTGTTATTTCACTGCGCTCCCAAATCTCCAAGTTAAACAACAGTTATATAGGTTTCATATAATATCGGATATGGTTTCGAAATTTTTCAGAAGCAGTGGCGTGTGACGTGTCTTACGGTTTCAATATGTATGCTTCTATAGGGGTGAAACAGCGATTTCGGAGAGGTCAAGCTGCCAAAAAATGCGTTTATAGTGGTCACCGCGGCCGCCCAGTAGAATATTTAGTTCGTTGGCGATCGTCCAGTATACATGGCGATTTTGAATTCTGAGCGTAGCAAATTTTATTCCAGATATTGATTTTACAATGATACGATTGAATGTTTTTCTCTTCAATCTTCACGCTGCATATGATAATTGTTCCAAATTTTACATAGGTAATGATTGGAACGAGGCGCGATACTGTTGATTTAGTAATTTTTTTTTCCTGAAATACCAGCTGCAGCTACCTATTCAATTTTTTTTTTTGGTTCTGAAAAAGTCAAAATTTCTAAAATTGTATTAAATTGCTTCAAATTTTCACACACAGAATAAAACAAGCGTATCATATTAATTATTATGTACCATATATTATCTTGAAACATTGGAGAAATCGATTTCGATTGATTTTATAGAATTTTGGAATATCCGATTTTGTGAATTTTCGCTGTTATTGTTTGAATTGTCTAACCTTTAATTTTCGGTTTAGAACCTCAAAACCAAAATAACATACTTATTTTCCTGTTTATTACGGTTAAAAGATTTTGAAAATCATTTTCGGTTTTCGACATTTTTACCCTGTTATTGATTATTATTATTTTTTTACAAATTTAACTCCGAGAATTGTTCAGAAGTATCAATTTAAATGTTCATAAGTTATATTGGAAAGGATGAACTTCAAACGTCATTAAAATTTTGAACGATTTCGACAGATTTGAGAGCAAAATATCAGTTTTTAAACGTTCAATACTTTCCAGGTTTGACAAAATTTTACACAGGCAGTTTTTCCTATAATATGCTGTTATAAAAATGTGATCAGCGGTTAATTTTTGTTTTTACACGTTCGTACAAATAGATGCATCGTTATTTTCATCATTTTATCGCAATAACTCTCCCAAAAATTGTTTGATTTAAATGCTATTTTTATGCGCGTTAACAGAACTGATAAAGTACAAACTTGACAGTTTTGTTTAGGTAAATAAAGAATTTTTTTTTGAAGTTTACAATTTGTCGAACGTTTCGGTTTCATTGAACTTCATTATTTTTGTTTGCAATAATAAAATATCGTTGCATACAAGTTTCACATAAAAAACTATTCCTTCCTAACCAGTGACTCACCCAAAACATTAACCTACGTCCTAATCTACCCACGGCTCGTTACTCCCTTTTATTTCTTGTAGCCGTTGACTTTTTAAGGCACTTTGTTTTTTAACTTTAATCAGTAGTAAGTCTTGCTACATTTTCTTCTCCGGCACTAACTGTATATCTACGTTTTTATCATACTAGGTATACCTAATGTAGCGAACCTATTAGTTTTTTTTATCTAAACTTATACACAGTCACAATTTGCTAAACTTACTTTATATACTCGTATAAGTAAAATATATATAGGTATTTTATTTATTTTAAAAGGAAGTCTATACTTAAAAGGTTTGATGTATAAAAACATGTTTATGATTGTTGATTTAAAGCAGGTATATCTGGTACGTGTTTATTTGTTTATTTATACACATTTTTACTTGATACGTAAGCTTAGGAATAATGTTAAACAAATAAAATTAATAAATAAGCGTCATAAAATTAAAATGTTTTGTTTTAATATGAAGTGCACATTGATAAACGCAAATTTCGCACACAAATCAATTTTCCATTTGTAGTTGGTAACATAGAATAGTCAAATTTTTATATGAGACAAAGCTGTGGGTACAGATGACCTATTAGTTCCCCTATTTGAATACGCGTGTCTAGATGGTTAAAAAAGAATCATAATTAGTTGAGTGAACTTTTCATAACTACTCTGTTATGGTCGCTATTCGCTTGATATCTACAATAATTTTTTTACGCACAAATTAATTTGTACCGTATACCTCTTAGAGAAATAATTTTATAAATCAAATATGACTGATAAGTAAACAATAAAAAATATATATATATATATACATGCAAAGTTTGTAAAGCTTATCAAGCTCAGTTAGAAATCGTTAGTTTTCAAGTAAGACATTTTGGTCCATATAATATGGTCTCGACTAAATAATTATACATAAAAATTCGCGTCTTATATTTTATCTACAAAATTTTTCCTGGTCAGCGGGGACCGGAGAGGATGAAAGGCTACAGGTATAATACTCGATACGGTTGACAGTAAAACTCAGTTGAAATTTGTTGTACGATTTAGACATTTTACGAATTTTCACTATTCGTTTTATTCATGATGCCAATGTTTAGTTCACACACGCCAAAGACACACGTGTGTAAAGCGGTGTAACTGTAACTGTATAGAAATGAATAAGAATGGCCAAGGAACTGATGTTACCTATATACATCCGCTAACGCTCACCGCGGGTTCGAGCTGACGACGGGATTTACATTATCCTATTGTTGACGAGTTTGCCTACGCTTTTGTCGCATTCCGTACGCGGACGAATCGGTATTTTTACATTTTTTTTTAAAAAAATGGTCTTGTTGTCGTTTTTTAGATTCTGAGTGTGGCAAAGAATGTATTGGTTTTGACATGACGTGTGTTTATTTTATAAATATATGAAACCACAATAATTTTTTCAATAATTATTTTAAAGTCAGTACATTTTCTTATTGTGTTTATTGAGACACAGATGGCACATTGAGCGGTCGTAGATTAAAAAAGTTACAGTAAAAATACTTGGAGAAAAACGTTGAAAATTACGGCAACCGTGTTTTTGACGTAATCGATTTAGTTTTTTGACCATAATTTTCACGATCATGATCGGAATAAACTGAAACATAATATTAAAATTTACATGTCTGATACAAATTTTAAGAGATTTCGAAAATTATTGAGCTAGACCAAATACCGGCCAGACGGATATTTGCTTCTTGCAGACTTTTGTGAATTCCTAGATAATATGATATAGAAACGTGTGAAACGTGCACAAACTTTGCCAAACGATTCGCCCTCTACGTTATCGTTTCTATAAAACACTATACCTATTTTTTTCCGCTTTTATTTTATTTCTGCGTTATCTCTGTGGCATAAATAATTACACGTTTTCACGCACACACGCGTCTATAGGTAACGTGCTTTCGCCGGACGAATAGATTTTGAGGTGCATAAATCGTTTAGAGAAATATTTTATCGAAAAAACTGCAAAGTTATGCGCTGCACGTTGTATACACTTTGCTCTTCAAAATTTTAGATTCTTAGTGTAGCGAAGAATGCATTGGTTTTAACATGATGTGTGTTTTTATTTTATAATTTTTACCACTATAAAATAACGATAAATTCTTCAATGATGCTCCAGATCGTTACGCGATCAGTCCCGGTTTCTGGTAGCAACCGACTTCGTCGGGTTGTTAAGCGTAAAAAATTGAAACAGTAACAATAAAAAACTAAGCAAAACTTAAGGAAAAAACGTTAAAAATTAGCGCAAACGTGTTTTTGCCATCATCAACTTAGTTTTTTGCCCATAACTTCCAAAATTATGATCGGAATGAGCTTTGACGTAATATTAAAATAAGTAAAAATACAGGTCTGATACAATAGTTTCAAGTGATGTCGAAATTTTTTGAGCTAAGTATGGAACTTTAAAACATTCGAAATTTTAAAAAAAAATGTGTAATTTTTGTTCGATTAAAATTTTATTTTCCAGAAAAAAAAAGTTTTGAAAATTTAATCTATATGCTATTAGACAATTTTGAAAATCCATTGTTACAATTTTTTTTTTAGTCGTTATAGGTAGGAGAATTTTCGAAAATTGATCATACCTGTAACTTATTTTTGGAAAAACATTCGTAACCCACACAAATTTGTTATTTAAGATTTGATAATTAAATATGTTTTGTAAAACGAAATTCGCTGGTTGTGCAGTAAATTGCATAATAAAATATAATAAAAACGTATCTAACGCAATAATAATAATTATAAGTATCCAACCGTTATAAGAACTATGTTTATGTTAAAAAAAAAAAAATAAATCGACAATAACATACATATAGTCGTTAGTATAGTAATTAGTAAGTATTTATAGGTAAGAAAAAAAATTTTAATTTGAACGATTAGAAGGTTATATTCCAATATTTACTATGTATATGACTTGCATATCAAAAAATGTATTTAATTTATAGCCTATAAAAATGACGTACAATTTAAGATTAGGATAAAATAACCTTGAATTGCTTATATAATTAGACAATTTTATGTTAAGACTTAAGCTATTTTAATTTTGTTTGAAATCAAAATGTGAATTACAATAGGCACGTTTATTTAAAACTTTTTAGTTATCCATGTGATAACGCTATATACCGCGATAATCCCAGTTTATATCGTTTATAATAATAATAATATTGATTTGGACAAAATCTGTTGCGTTGAAATAGTAAAATTTATCTTACTGTAAAAATAGAAAAAACCTGTTTTGAAAATTTATCTTGCCATTCTAATATTTTAATTTATAATTATATAGTGATAGTTTAAGTAATATTTAATACGTATTGGTAAACAGTTAGTTCTTGGGTAGTATAACAACAGTGGCTGGCAAGTTTTCAATACCTACCATACTAGTTACTACACTATACCTACATCAGCTTTTTCAGATAATCAATCAAAATTTGTTTTGACGTATTTTTCCTTCGTCGGAACAGTGTTTATACAATATTATAGTGTTTCTCAATAATTATTTTAATTTGTAATAATTATTTATTGTTTTTTTGCAGCCTTTCGTCTAAAAAAAATTTAAAAAAAAAAAATAAATAAAATATATCGTATAATTTCGTAAAAGTGCCAAGTGTTTGCACAATCCATTATAATAATCCACGCGGTTCATTGCGAGCGTCTAGACGACTCGGACACGCACTTTGCACCTACAACATTCGTGTTTAAGGAGTCTGGGCGACGTGTTCTCGGCCATTTGGCCGGGCAAACATTCTAAGTTTTATAGTTTTTACACCCGATAACGATCACTTTTTTTCGCTTTGACGTTTTTTATTCGACTCAAAAACGAAGATTTCTCAATTTCGTTTGTATTATTGCGCAGTTTCTATTATGTATATTGTTCATGAAATTAAAATAAAAGTTTTCTTTCGTCCTCTTTTGACGTTGACGTTTTGCATGCATATAGAATTACCGGTCTTACTAAAACCTTGTATAATTGCATTTTTAATTTTTTTGATGATATTTTCGACCTGAAGGTTTTCTGTAGCGCAAAATAACACCTGTTTCCAGCTTTTATTCTCAGTTTTATTTCCTCATGATAGTTATCGCGACTATTTACATTTACTCCCAGATATTTAAAGCTTTCCACTTTTTTAATACAATGATTTTCTATCTCCAAGCTTCTGTTTCGGTCTAATTGATAACCTCTCGACGTGACTACCATACATTTAGATTTCCCTTCATTTATCATTAGCCCCATACTCTACGCTCTGGTTATCGAACTGAAAAAAAAAAAACTCTAAAGGAACTCTTTGTAATGTTTTTTATGTTTTCTTCATTTGACCCAAGTTTTACCACATCATCAGCGTAGGCTAGCAATGAACGCATTTTTCCATTGAAACTAACACCATTCGCTGTTTATTGAACCTTCCTAACCACTTCCTCTAGGGCAACGTTACACAGCCTCGGTGACAGGGCATCTCCTTGTTTTAGACCTACTGTTGCCTCGAATTCTTCCTAACGATTATTTCCAAATTTGATTTTACATTTTGATCCCTATCAGTGCATGCTTTCACCATTATGACTAATTTCGGCGGTGTACGATTCGGGATAATATCCATGGAAGTATCATTTTTCGATAATCGCATTGTACTTACCTAACATACTGAGTTTTCTATTATATATATAAATATACCTATTAGTGGTATGTTACTCGGGTATTTTTTGTAATCTGCTCGCATTCGGTGTATATCGAGCGTTACTCCCGTCATAAACTATAAAATATGACGCAGTAAAAAAATGTAAACAATATCGACGTGTTTCGAGTATGTGCGTTCGTGTCGATTTAAATACGAGTACTTCAAGTCACTCACCAATAAAACACAACTATACCTATATTATACTTATAATGTACATTTCCAAATAACATCGAGATAAAATTGAAACCGTACTACTGTGAACTGTAAGAAAGCTCGTTTTGCCAAACAGGTCAAAGCATCGATATACGACATAATATTAATAATAATAATATTGTTATCGCGTTAATCGAAAAGTTAAAAAAAATACTCTGAGGTGTATATCATACTTGCAGGTATTCCGCGTATACCAATTTTATCCCTACTGCATTATTTCTTCAGCTTGTATAACTAAAAACTTAATATAAATCGTAAAGTTACTACACAAATTGTATAAATTTGATTTCTTACGAGTTCTACATCTCGTCGGTTTTCTTGCAGACGATTTGAATATGTCATACTACGATTATGACGTCACCACGGCTTCTATTTCTTATTGTGTTGTTTGTAAACACAATTCGTCGTACTTATGGGCTAACATATATGTTATGTTTAGATAACAATTGGTTCCACGAGAATTTATGTATTGTTCATTGCCGTTTGTTATGAATTGAGTGTTATGATTTGTGTGTAATCACGTGCGACGTTTGTGTAATAACGGTATAATGATTTATGAATGTATATATGTATTAGCAAATATATTTTTATATACTTAATGTTGTGTCACAGATAACATAATAATATTTACCTTTTTCAAAAAAAAAAAAAAAAACGTTTAACCGTGTATTATATAATATGTTACCGACAACGAATTGAATCCGGTGTTCTATAGAATGGCAAAAATGATCAGGAAAATTATAAAATTCATATATTGACCACGAATTCTAGGTATAGAATGCTTCCTGAAGCGGACTGACAATTTTAGGCCGAAGGTGCAAAAAACTTTAGGAGCCCTTAAAGACATGATGAATTTACCTACCATAAATTATTATAGCCCAAAATCTATAAACCCGGGCCCGAATCATATAAATCGAGACCCAAAACATAAATATGAACGAAGATCCGGCGTGCGGTTCTGTTTTGGCACCTTGCGTCAGTCGACCCTTGAATGCGTCGTACAGTCATACAGTCAAAGGCAATGTATAAAATCCACGAGTTTCTGCATATAATAAAAGCTTATAATTACGGTATTCTAGCACGGGCGGTATTTGCGGTCCTCTCAAAATTATTACAGATAATATACTCATTGCATCCGAACCTATACTCTGTCCAGCGAGAGAACACTCCGCCGATTTTGGGCATAGACGGTTTGCCGAGCGATCGCTGAAGCTCAAATTCTCTGCCGCTTGTTCTCCCGAATCGATTAATATAGGCATATAGGCATTATTCCGTGCATAAAACGTGTGCGTAGGAATTCGATAGATTGCCGGTGTAACCGTCGTAAATGTATACACACATATATATACATACATACAGGCGAACTCGCGTCATTTAAAAAATTGAATTTTATTTTTTTTGGTGATTTTTCAAAAAATAAAAAATAAATTAATAAATAACTCGAAAGTACGGTAATATTATACCGTAGCCCATACCCGGGAACGTTACGGGCGCGGTACACCGCTGTAATTAATCTGATTATTAGTAAAATATTATAAAAAAAAAATAGGTATTTTTTTTTATTTGTACATTATTGTATATTACGTTCCGCGAGTGGGTGGGCGTTCGCGCGCGCGTAGGCCGCAGGACGTAGGTAGGTTCATTATACACCTTCCGGATGAACTCGCCGACGCGGTCGTTTTCGTTTTTGTCAATGGGACGACGTCGGGTTTTTTTTTGTTTACGTCAATGGACCTGTGCGTACACACACGCGCGCGCTCGCCTGCACACCGTATATCATAGTACACATCGCATTCGATGCGCGCGCGTGCGTACAGTGCCAAAATTTCACGCACGAGTACGCGTACAAATGATATATTGTGTTGCAGTGCGTCATGTCAGTGGCGTTTCCAGCGGCGGAGTGGAAACTCAGATACTCAGATCCGAAAAACATAGTTGTTTTAGCGGCACCTTCTCCCGGCCCCTCGTAGAGAGTAAATGTTTAATACTTAAAACATAGATCTGTTGATTGTGTCGTTAAGTCTAAACTACTGACGGGTACCTACAAACACATTTTATCGGAAATATTTTTTATGTCACCCGAGTTCAAAAAATATTCAAAGTTCCAATCGAGTGGTCGCTTAAAACGGTCCTTAAGTTTTACGTAAACTCTTGATTAGCTTTATAGTATCATTATAGGTTTAAGGATTGCTGCAGTTCAATACACGATACCGATACTTACATAAACTCAGAACTCAAAGTTTGTTTTTATCGCGAAATTGATTATTTTGATTTTGTATTAGAAATTAACGTTGTGGTTTTTTTTTTTTTTTTTTTTTTCGGGGGGGAGTGACCTGTAAATAAAGTGACGTAGACGGAATAATTTTGAAAAAAGTTACTTTTCTGCAAACATACGTTTTGCCACTGATGGGCACATGTTATTGTCAACGATTTAGATACGTCGTTGGTGTTTGAAAGCCTCGTCGTCTGCGCAGCTGCAGGTTTCGTTTTATTATAATAGTTTTTTGAAAGTTCCCCAATCGATAGTATACTCCGTGCGGTTTACTTCGGGCAATAGATGGGAGAGGCTTAGCACCCCGTATGAAAATTTTTAAATTTTAGCATTTGAAGTCCCCCTAATGATCTGTTAATGTACATTATCCTGCAGTATTCGTAAGCCCCCTCCCCCCTCGCCAAATGCGCTTGAAAAATTCGATTTACGATTGTAAATAGTTGTATAATATAGTATATTATACACGTTTCTATACACGTTCAATCAATCGGCGGCGTTATTGCCCGTTTTCAACAAATTCGGTCGAATTCAGCTCAAAAAAGGGCAGGCCCAAACTTGTTTAAAAGCTAATGCGGATGGTGAAACCCCCCATGCCGTCTCCCAGTCCCCAAATGACGCCCCTGTAATCAACGATATACTTAAATTCCCCACAGTATAACTCGGGTATATTTTGGATGCGAGACAAGTTTGTAATGACCAGCGTATATATTACCGAATTTATAATAAGGCGTCTGCAGTATCGAAATGTATTATTATGTTTAATGTTTAGATAAATCATCGCGTTCGTGCCGAACTATTTTAATCCGAGTAAAAACGTCTTAGCTGCAGACCGCGCATCGTACGAGAACCCTGCAGCAGTTTCTAATTTTTCGAAAAACCGACGGACGCGTCGATCGACCTATGGGATGATAATACTATTATGTTTGCTCGAATTTGCTGGGGAAAAAAAAAATTACCAAGACCGACTGCGCAACGAACTCACGATAATTACTGCGCGTAATACTACGATTTTGTAGATATAGGTATACAAGATATAGTGTACACGTTTACCGAGCCAATTAATAGTGTTTTTTTTTTTAAAAAAACTACGCTGTGCAGATGCGGTCAGCTTTATCGTTTCGCTCGAGATCTCGAAATTTAAACTATACACACACGCACGTCACGTCGCCGGTTTGCACGTGAGTGGAGAACACGGACACGGCATTGTAGGCGAAAGACAAGGCCTATATTATACGTCATTATACAACGAATTCGGCGAGTACACTGGAGAAGAAGTACAACACTCCCCGAAAATCCACGTCCGAATCATTAAAATAATTTATAATGATAATAATACGATTTCGCCCGTGCGCGGCGGCGACAGACGGCCAACGCGGAGGATCGCGTAGTGCGTGTAAATCGAGTGGAGAGAAAAAAAATCCAGACACGCATAATCAATTATAATAATAATAATGATAATAACGACATTTCTGTTAACGACACGTCGTGGTCGTTTAATTTAAGTACGTATAATAACACTGCGTGATACTATTAAAAATAATTTACGCGTGTTATTATAACAATATATTTTAAGATAGGTAATAAATTATCATAATATCGGACGGTTTCCGCTGCCGCGATCTGGCCCGTCTGCACCCGATCCAGCCGAGCTCGCGTTTAGAGTGAAAGAGAAAAAAAGAAACGATGACGAATTTTATAGCGTTCCGGATCGCGTACAAATGTATAACGTGTCAAATTTTTTTTTAATATTTTCTCCCTGCGGTGTTGTCGGTCTCGAGATGCACTCCTCAAAAAATATACGTCTGAAGACTTTAAAGGCTCAGCTTGGTTCAAACTTTTAGGGTGCGTGAGAGGGATTAAAGGCGAAAAATCGTGCGACGAAAAGCCATTTTCGGGGAAAGACGTGAAAAACAAAATTTCGCGGTTTTAGGTGTCTAACCGGGTATGAGGTGTCATAATAGCCTCGTGAACATGTTTTACTTGAATTCGGTATACTATCTCCATTAAAAAGAATTATTTTTCCCGTGTATTGTTTACATCCGCTCCCTTTGCAAATTACCGGACACGCGCTACTGGCGGCCGACTGGAGGCGCATGACGACCAGGGTCGGACGCGTTGCTTTTTCTTGTAAAAAAATTGGACCCTCCGGCAGTGACTCGTATGAAAAATCGATGTAAACTACGATTAAGCCCCGGATACACGCGCGGCGTTGTTAAATATTTATCGGATAATGTTAAAAGTACATTTATTTTGGCGATAAAAAATTGATGCTCGACCCCGAGGAAACCGTACGGTACTTATATTAAACTGATCGATTCTATAGCGTTCCCATAGTATTATGTACGTTTTTCCAAAAAGAATAACGCACATCGCGGATAAAACGGATGAAAAATGGAAATTCAAAAATCTAGAGGGATGCGATCATCCTTCTGTGCGGATCTATAGGGGGGTAATCGGGCGGTGTTCAAATAACTATACAGTGCCACGGGACGCACGGATTTCTAATTTTAATTTCTTTAAAATTTTTCCCTCGCGATTTCCCGATTCGAATCGCGGTTTTTATTTACGAAACGCAATATTATACCACAAACGAACCAAACGTACGGGTTAACCGCGGCGAAACGACAGAGATGCACGTTGCGCGCACAAAAAACGGGGCGCGGGTAAATGTCGTCGCCGTCGCCGCCGCCGTCGTCTCAGTTTTCCAGTCGGTCGGCGCCAATCTGTTTCACGACATGGCCGACGCGAAACAACAAACAATGAGAACGATAATAATCATTTTTTTTTTTTTATTTAACATAATACCTGTTATGGGTATACCACCTATGTATTATTATTAGTATAATAATATAATTGTTACACTCGTCGGTTGACCAGATTGTATCGTCGTCGTCGTCGTCGTCGTCGGGAACACAATAATATAATAAAAATCGCACACGCGTATGAGACGAACAAAAAAAATGTTGTTTTAATAGAATTACGCGAAGACGCGTTTTTGTTTCGCGCTATTCTTTCGGATTCCGAAAACATAATATCGTGTATTGTATAAACGCCGCCGAATTTTTACGCACACGAACAATGCGCCGTGTACATTGTGTGCGCGCGGCCACCGGTCCAGCCGGTACGAAATTATTTTAAATTTTTGTTTACGCAAAAGGACTACTATACTATTGTGCGTTGTATAAAGTGATCGCGTGCGAGCTCGGTTCGTCCATGTACTATTATAATTACAGTGTCGACCATACTGTTTAATTACGGTATAAAAATTTTTACGGATACGACGTAGTAATAAAATACGATATTAAATACCGTTTGGGCATTAGCAGCCGTATACTTAAAAAGTATTTTTTTTTTTTGGGAAAACTTCCGGCTAGTTATGATAATACCAGTCAGACAACGCTCTACTGGCCATATCGGATTTGCTATTTTATAATATTATAAACTTTGTAGCTATACTACTGATGCTTTTATAATGCTGCGGTTCAACACACATAGTAAGTCGGAAAAACTTTCGTCTGGTTTGGATTGCTTCGATGCACATCCCTCGAAGTGTAACCGCGGCGATTCTTTGAAGCGTAATTCGAACTTTGAAATTCTTCCGGTCTCGCAGTAGTCCGGATTTGAATCCACATTTCGATTTAAAACTACGCGGAAAAAATCGTACGTGAAATTAAACTAAAAATTGATAGTTTTAACCGAACGGAAACTCCATTTAAAATCAAAGAGCAGATGTCAAATCGACTTAAACGATGTGACTTGTAAAATGTTTTCAATCGTAGAGAATAAATGATTCGAATTTTTAGTTTTATGAGGACTTTTCCCGCGATAACCGTATTTTTCAACGTTGTATCGGCATCGCGGGCCCCTTTATTAACTATATAAGTATTTATATGTGTGGTGTATTTCAGACATGGTTTGCATCACTTTCAACGATTCAGTACACTGTATAAAGTACACTTATACTGGCCACTTTTAGCCATTAGACTTTAGTAAAATAGTATAAAGTACCTGTCATAAACCAAAGTATAATATGTAGAGTATATTTATACAAAGTATAGTATAATATGTAACGAAAAATGAACCGACAGATTATGGCACTTTTTTTATTACGAAAATAGGTTTAAGACAATGCTATTCATTGACACTTTTCAAGGACTTTTGTAAGGGCAAATTTGCATGTATATCATTTATTTAAGTGCTTATTTTACATAAGTCAAACTTAGTTCCGCGTTAGACACTATTTATCACTGTACAGAGTATATATTACAATGTAGTTATGAAATCGCGGTGCGACTCTCGTAAAAAACTCGTATACGTTTCCCATTTCGGCAGCATTTTTCGAACCAACACAAACTATACTTTCAAATACGTGTATTGACTAAAAATTATTCTTGTTTGCGTATTGGTTTTTAAAAACGTCATGTGTTTTTATGTAATTAGGAAATTTTTTTTTTTTTTTAAAAATTCAAACAATTATATCGAACGTTTAAAAATTAATAAAAACGAACGTATACATACTGGAAACCAACATGACGTATATGACCTACCCCAACCGTATAAACAGTACGATATAGTAATATTATTTGCTAATTATTTTTAAAATTAGGTTTCATACGACTGTTATAGATGAGAGCAATCGCCATTCTTCTTACATATGGCATATGTTAGACGGTGAAAACCGCTGTGTCTGCATGTCCTCTTAATTTAACAAAGACACTAGTTATTACCTATACCTCCAATACTACTGAACAGTATGTTTCTGAAAGAAATACGAATAAACTCTATATACTGGCGGAATAAATAACAAGTATATACCTACATTTTGTTTGATGATAATACGATTTTGAGTTATTTTATGGTAGTCTTAAGCGACCAACGAAGTAACTTTTACTTATACAACAAAAATTTGGTATACATGCGTAAAGTTTTAAATGAATTGTATAGAGCAGTTTGGATAGCATTGTGTAAAAAATTAATTTTTATCGCTTTAGTTATTTATGTAAATCATTCCTCGTCGCTGCTGCAGTTTACGCATCAAATGTTTAGAAAAAATGTTGTGTCGCAGTTTATCATCCCAAAGTACAATTTCACGCGATCCGTCATAAAACCACTCCTCTATGGTTTTGATATTTAGCCAAACTTGTCACTTTTAATTTATATCTCTTTGTTCGTTACTATTCCTAAGTCCTTGATGCATATATTATATTCGGAGTACTTTATCATAGCCCCAGTTTTTATAGAAGGTTCCGGGAGTTTTTCGCATCTTTCGAATTGCGCCCGACACATCCGTCGTCTGATGTTCGCACGCGTCATATCAAAACGGTAGGTATATAAATACGAAATATTTTTCTTTGTCTTTGTAAAATCTCGACCCCGAGGCGAATGAATATCAAAATCGTTTCGCAGCACGATTGTGTAATAATAATATCACGTAGACGACAGTGATTACAGTATTTTCTAGTCTGGGGCAAACTCACAAATTTGCCGTCCCAGCGAAATCTTTCGGCCATAAAAACGCCGAATAAGCCTGAATGCGGGGAAAATGTCCGACGCCGCTGATATATACATAGACGATATACTTGAGAATTTGATTTTAATCCATCGTAATCGATAAAACTTAGGCATCTATAGAAACTTATACCTGATATAATAATATTATTATATTATTGGTACGATAAAATAGGTGTAGGCGTACACACTGCACACACTGCAGCTGTAGCACATTCCGTACAACAGAAATATTGTTGTTTTAACAGTTTGATTTTGTCAACGTTTTTTTTTTCTTTGTGATTTTCAGAATGTCAGTTCGGCAAACAGCTCAAAGAAATCGGGTCCACGTGGTTCGCGGACCTGGGACCGCCTTTCGGTGTCATGTACTGCATAAAATGCGAATGCGTCCAGGTAAGTGCGACACGACACATATTATAGCACATAATAATAATAATATAACGCTTATAGGTATTATTATATATACGCGGGACCGAGGGAATAAACCGCCGTGTTCAAAAACGATCACGTTTTTGTACGGATTTTTTTCGCCGAGGTTTTTTTACGTACATATTTTTTATTATTATTGTTATTACTGTCGTCCTCATTACATCTCAAAAAAAAAAAAAAAACTATACGAATTCGTATACGCGTCGCGTTTTCATAATAATAATTATTACATATTGTAGACCAGCGTATATATATATAGAATACATACAGGGTGGGAATGGCAGTGAATCGGGCGATTTTAAAACGACAACTGTAAAAACCGACACGAGTATGTTTTTAACGAATTCGTCTATACAACCTGAAAGTATGTAAAACGGCATTAAAGAAGTGTTGATTTTTATAAATGATGTCCGCGTCCATCTCGCGAAGCAAGAGATCGTCGTCGAGGCGTCTTTGAAAACCGGTGATGACTTTTCGCAGAATTTCCCGTGGTGATAATTTGTGTCTCCTCTTCCCGTATTCTTTGTTTACGATCATCGAGGGTCCTCGACGTTGTTCGGTTAGTACTCCGCTCTTGATTCACCCCCACAGACAAAAATCACAGACCGTTGAATCAGGCAAACGCCACGGAATGTTCCCGTTTCGATAGATTATACGGAAACATAACACTGTTGTCCCGTGTTGACTAAAAGCTCTAGCCGCTGCAGTGTTTGCCAGATGAAAGTTATTAAAATCTTCTGTTTCGAACATAAAAAAACCGTAGATTTCCTCGTTGGCTGATATTTTTTCCCCTTCAAAAAGTCCTCGGATTTTCGCCGTGATTTGAATGTTCTTAAATATCCTTGAATTTTTTTTTTTCGCCTTTTTAGACCTCGAAAATCCCCAGAAAATGGAAAAAATCCCTAAATCCGGCTAAGCGGCTAAGGTTAGTTTTGAAATCACCCGATTCCACTGCCCCACCCTGTATTAATATATTATCCACCAGCAAACGTACACAATAATAACACGCTGTACGTGTATATTTTTATAGGTGGTGATTATAATATTATTATTATTATTATTATTATCGGCGTGTGGCATCGTGCGTCTCCCCCGCCGTCAGCGTTGTGAGAAAATCAAAAAAATCAAATTTCATGTGAATACAGTCCGTGGCGTGTGCGGGCGTGTGTTGTGTTCGATATGAGATATCGTTACATTATTATATAAATTACAACGAAATTTGTGTATACCACGCGCGTTTTGTACACGTTCTAAATATTATAACAATATACACGTATGTAGGTGTATGGTTTGTTATGGTTTTCGCGCGAGCAAACGGAATGAAAAAATGGCGCGTGACGAGTTTAAATTACGCGAGGACACGAATAATGTAACATTATAACCCCGTTTTCGAATACGCGTATTGGCTGCATATCATTGACATTTCGTGTATACTATTTTCTTCTTCGTCTTCGCCGAACTGTTCGGGGTCATCCTTGTCCTGTACATCCTGTGCACTTGTCACGGTCATTAACATCCCCCACGCGCACATTAACAACCCTCATATCACTTTCGATTGTTTCCATCCGTCATCATTCGAGGTCTTCCTCTACCTCGATTTTCATTTCCACCCTACAACCGCTTCAGTTTCCTCTCTACTCGTCTGCCCACGGCCCAAACCATCTCGGTCCATTTGCTCTCGTTTTATCCGCCATCGATGCAACACCAACGCTGCATCTCGCGTTCCTTATTCTATCTATTCTATTGTTACAACACCAATCGTCCGTCTCATTTCCGCCACACTCACGTTCTGTTCTATTTTCCTGTCGACCGCCCAACACTCCGAACCATACAACGCGGTCGGTCTCACCGCGCTCCTGTAAAACTCGCCTTTTAACCTTATCGGTTAAAAAAAGCATTCAAAAATGCTGCACTACGCGCGCGAAGAAGCAAAATAGAAAACCAGCTGCGCAGTACACAACGGATAAAATATATAACTAAATCGTAAATAGGCGAAAACCCGGATTTTCCCTGTTCTTTTCCTTTCTTAAGCTTCGGCATATATCCGCGAGCTGATTGGCGTAATTCAAAATAGGAAATATAACTTTTTTCTTATTTGTATAGTAATGAAAAGAATATAAAACATTTTTTATTTATTATCTTGACGAGTTTTTTTTTTTTTTTTTTTTAGTGATTATTTGCTCTGCAGACGGCTTCTTTGTGCTATCAGATAATCGATATTATTTATAATTTATATAAATTATTTATAATCTATATACATGCGTGTTTGATGTTATGATTACTGGTTATGTATATATTTAAAACCAATTGGTTTCAGCTCTACAAAATCAGTTATGGATAATATACACGTTTTCTAATTCATTTTGAATAGACCACGATTTTAACCCTATATATGAATCGACGTAAAGTAGGAAAAATTATACACGTTTTAAAATCGGTCACTGCAATCAACGCGGTGCGGCCGTATTGATTTTTCAAAATATTTGTTCCAGTAAAAATTACATCCGGTCGAAGTTTTCCGAAGGTTTTACTACTGTCGAGTACCTGTATATAAAGTACGTCGTAGGCATTGAAAAACGGGGTTTGACAGTCACGTTCCACGTTTAAATCGCTGCACTTTTAAGTTTTATTTCGCGACGAAAATGTTTTCGTTAACATTTAATTGGAAACGTGTTTGTTTGCTCAGAAAACCATAACTCGCGCCCGCTCCCCCTCAGCTCAATAGACCTGAAACGGTGCTTTTGGGGGGACGTCCGGTCCTCTTATCGGCCGATCGCTCGAGACGTAAACAACAATCATTCCGATTATCGTACGCGAGATCGGGTCCGCGTAAATTCCATGATTTGACGGCACGTCAGCCGCGGAGGAGAACAATCACGGTCGTCATCGTACGTACATAGAAAACCTGTGATATGTTAGCGAATAAAGAAAGAAAAAAAAAAACTCAAATTTTAGAGAAAATTGGAAATACGTGTTAAATCGCAACGTACTACACTGCGTGTCTTACGAATTAAATTCGATCGTTACGTTTCATCAACATTTAGACAGCTTATACACTGCGCAGTGACAATATAATAAGCCTCGATGCGCGTGACGTTATTTCTGCAGAAAGGAGCGCGATATGTCGCCACTCCTCTTCCTTGTTGGACCGAGCTGACTTTTTTTAAGGCATTAAATTATTTATAATACTGTAGGTACGCATTCGCGCACGTTATCGCGAACGTGACTTTGTGGAATTTTACAACTCGCACTCGACTATACTTTCAAGACGTTTAAATTGTTGTCACCGTCATTTGTTATATATACACGTATAATAGCCATCATAATACATTATTTAGCCCATGGCTTTATTATTTCGGGAAGAGAATTCGACAGAGACTTTATTACAATATTGTAGACTCTCATTCTTGTTTCCAGACGGCGATCTGACGGTCAATCGGATTTTAAAACGAGATAATACGTACTAGTTCCAGGCTCTGCAAGTCATGTCTCTCTCTATTCATCCCAAAGGTTAGGTTTACTGGCTTATATTAATGGTATTATATACCGATATAGTATAGGTACGCTTTCTTGTTC
This sequence comes from Hormaphis cornu, assembly GCA_017140985.1. Classification (NCBI taxonomy): domain Eukaryota; kingdom Metazoa; phylum Arthropoda; class Insecta; order Hemiptera; family Hormaphididae; genus Hormaphis; species Hormaphis cornu. Next base: position 12,280,511 of record CM029359.1, read on the forward strand.
CATAAATCGCATTATTATTTTTTCTCTGCTGCGCAAACGCACAGCCCGTACACGTAAAATAATATTATGTGGGTCGAAAACTTATAGGTTTCAAAAACGGTGTTGAAAAAAAAATTTACCGCCAACGTACACCGATGCGCGCTCGTTGCCTATACGCGTTATGTTTAAAGTGGTAATACATTTTGAACGATTTATTTATGGCTGCACGTGTTTACAACGTCAAGTTGTCAAATGAACATATAGTTAGCACGGTTTTCTTCAACCCCGTACTATTTTTACTTAATTGTACGAACGTAATATTAAATACTTGACGATTACACGAAAAATAAACTCAATGACACGTACGCACACGCTGCGTAATCACATAATTCGTTGCCATTTCAATACGAAACGTGGTGTAACGTGCAGAGCGGCGACTCATTTGGGCTTATTATTTCGCCAATTTTTCAGAAGAATCAAGTGTAAGACGTTGTGCAGTGTATTTTTGTTTTTTCCACACTCGGAATACGAATAAATTGTACAAAAAAAACCAATCGTTTCGCTGTCTACTTTTAATCTCGTATAGATTCTCAGCGTGTATATTTTACTCGATTTGTAAGAATTTTCAAAACACCAAACTGCGGTGCATCTGTGATGCGGCGCTTGTCGTACAGTATTTATGAGCATATATGTATATATAGGCACATTTTAATCCGATATTTCATTAAACTGTTCTCCGTTTTGTTATGCATGCATCGAAATGTACAAACAAATGTCATCATTCACTATTATTTTAAACGTTATTTAGGTCCAGAAGAAGAGAAAAATCATCGGCCGGGTGCAATGTCGGAACATAAAAAACGATTGCCCGAAACCCAATTGCGAAGAACCCACGTTGTTGCCCGGCAAGTGTTGCAAATCGTGTCCCGGAGATGATGCTAGTAAGATGTTTCGATTGGCATTGATCGTTCTAACAACTATTAACCGTATAATATACTAACTGTAGTTAAACATCCGCATGTACAATATAAATGCAAACCTATCCGGTGTAATTTATGCAAACAGTTTAGATAATAACATGACAAAAATATTTTTCGTCGTGTACCCAAACCCACATTTATACGATTAACGTGTAAAATAATTTTTTTGGTAATGAACAATATTTATAAAAAAATACCATTCCAGTAAGGCTCTGTAAAATGATAGTTTACGAAACAATCAATGAACATTTGATCACTGTTCGTTCTTAAAAAGTGAAGGAAAAAAATGTACAAATTTTAATTGTTAAATATCGGAATATTGTTTTGTATTACACGGTCTTGTGCCCTGGATATGTTTAGGCAAAATGATTTCTAAACTAATTTGTGAACAACTGTATAGTGAAACCTAAATGGTAGTTGTGCATGTTGTGCGACATTTTTTATGTGTTAATCGCGGCGAATCGACGAGCCTAATAAAATATTAATGCATGTTAAGTAATTATTGTAACAGTCGATCGTAGTAGCTTAAAATAACTTGCGATTGGAATCCTTAAACCGTTTCGTCGATATTGTCAAGAGATTTAATCAAAAACAAACAAAGTTTTCTTCATGTTGTGAAATTTGCCGTGATAATAATTAATGCGTGCTGCAAGGTACGTGAACCGTACGATTGTTATAAAATAATAAACGAGAGCGCGATGATAAAACAATTGTTGTGTATTTATTTATTAAAATATAAAATGATCTGTAGCCGTTTATAAAAAAAACCATTATGTACTTAATTCAAAAATTCACTACTAATTTCGAATCATTCCGGCCAAGTTTATTACGTATACATTATTATGTATGAATGATAATTATGAAGCGATGAATCGATATATTATCCAGTGTATCTTATTTTTACGGTAGTAGTTTATGTAATATGGTTATATTACTATTATAGGTGCTAATTTCATACCCTGTAATGGCTGTAATGTACAATTATAATACATTTTTATTCCTATTAATTTTTTTTTTTTAAATATTTTCTCAAAAAACAAAGTATTCTCTCATACTAATACATTTTTGTATATTTTTATTGCTTTTTCACTAATATACTATACCGAACGTTAACTCGATTGTGAAAATATTTAATCCATTGTATGTACAAGTTTATACGCGCCACTATATTATACAATTTTTTCGTTGGTATAATTATTGTTATAATTTCTATATTGTGGAAATACGATTTTCAATCAATAATGCGTATTACGTATACGTACCTCCTTTGAAATGCACGGATGCTGCAGATCCTGCAGTATATAATATGCAAGATGAGGCCGCATTTTTTTCTATACGTTTTTACTCATTTCAATTAACCCATTTTTAGAGGACGACCTTCGCGAATATTTATAAATAACACGATATTATAAGAACAATATAATAATGGTACAGCTCTGCAATAGTGTGACAATAATTATTATTCTTATAATAATATATATATATATATACATATACATATAACAATGTAAAAGAAAAATCGAAACGATATTCGCAAAACGTGTCCTGCATAAGACAGCTACATACACCAGGTCATGGCTCATAATAATGCCTTATTGGTAATTTTTATAGGTATTTTTCTATTAACCTGGAAGTATAACGTAGTAAAATATCTTTTATAACTTCTTATAAAGCGTATTGTATGGGCTAAAAACTGAGAACTTTATTGCCGACCGCAATAATGTATAACGTACAATGCTGCACGATAAAGACCGTGGATTACATACAACTAGAGCCAAGTGTAAAGACGTTTTTTTCCGGTAAGTTATTACAGCCCCGAGAGTGCAGCGTACAGGTTATTGTAATTAATTTTTTAACAAATTTAATTCCGGAATGGGCGTGCGGCGGTGTTTGTTTAAACCATATAATATGTAATGTTATGTTTAAGTATACTACGTACAACTGACATCATTGAGCATAATATGTTTCGAGCCATCCATATATATAAGATAGGATTGAGCGAGCGATAATTATAATTATAATTAAGTGTGTACATATAAAAAAAAACAGATATTTTATTTCATTGAAATCGGGGTTTTACATATTATTACTTTGCGACGATCAAATAATATAATATTATTACAATATTTTACTTGATTGATAAAGCAAATCTCTAATTTTTTAAGAAAGCGGTCCCTATATTGGTAATCTATTCTGCACTATAATATGGTATATCTTCATTCAAAATGGCAAAACGTATTATACATTCTACGAATAATGGCGGAAATAGTATTTATTTCGATGTTACGAAAATCTCAAAAGACACTGTGCCTCCTATATGGATACTATTTTTAAGGGTCGTCGTCGCACTCGATTTTATGACGCAATCATGGTCTCAGTACAGTAGTTCCATTAATTAATAGGGTTATCCAATTTTCATTCTGTACTCGTTACTCTCAATACCTTTTATGTTTTTACAAAATAACTTTTAAAAATATAAGTTATTTTTAAAGGATAAAATAAAAATTGAAAAATTGAAATTATAACGATTCTGATGATTGATCAATTTTAAACGGCCATAAAATTGTGAAAACTTAATTATTTGCAAAATCGTCTTGTAAGAACAGTGTTTAGGTTCTCGTCTTTAATTCAACTTATTAGTGTTGGCTCTAAACCTACCGAAAAAATTACAATCAAGGAAATACAAAATGATGTTTTTAAAAACAAAATGTACTGTCATGACTCAAAATACCCGTATACACTTATTAAAATTAAGTGTTCCCTAATTTCTAATACGTGACGTTTCTTATTATAATTGCAAGTTTAGAACCATTTTCAGAACGAAAAATGAAAAAATACTCTACTCGATTATATCACGAAACCATAAACGACGAGAACCCTTACGTGTTCTTATTGTGTTCAAGATATCACGTTCTTTCAGGGAAAAGATTCTCATAAAATACGTGGCCAAGGGTCCCCTGTTTTTCTTTGCTAATAACACGAAAAATTTTAGAAGTGTATTTAAAATACTGATTTACAGTAAAATTATACTACGTTCGTATAAAAAATCGTGCAATTGAACTTTTTCTACTAAATTAGATCAATTAAAAAAGAAGTCTACTAACCTTTAGAATTAGTAGAATTTGTACCAATTAGTAGAAACAGCTAGTCTATAGTAAGGTGCTTGCTGGTCATTCGTAATTTTATCTAAAATAATTTATTTCTACAATTTACATTTATTTATCATTTTTTTTTTTTTTACGTACATAAGCAGCTTTATTAACTAAGTTTTATGAGTTGTTGTGGCAGTTTTATTTCCGATGCATTTTTAACGCCTTAAACTCGCTAAAACTTTTGTGTGATGCCTACATGCAGGATGCTGCGAAATTGTAATTGATTTTTTTATTTTCACTACAAATTTAACTATTTTAATTGTTCTTGCTACTGCTTGTTTAGAGAAGAAAATTATAGTTTGAACTACACATATGAATTTCTAGAAAAAAAAATATGCTCCGTGCAATCCAACTTCTAAACAGCTCCCGAGAAACGGTCCATAAGTTGATTTTTTTTAAAAAAAAGTCGTAAATTACACTGTTTTTCTCACACAAAAATAAATTATTTAAGAAACAAGGTTTGTAGATTTGTTTTGTTTAGTTTATTATATAGCATTGCATAGTTACACTATTCCGGTACAGACGCTGTTGTTATAAATGCATTCAATTCTAAACTATTTTGACGTATATAATGTTAAATATCTAATAAAAACTATATTATATATGAAAAATACAAAGATTTGAATTCTAAAGAAATTTCACAAAACTGTTATTTTTCCGAGTAAAAAAAAATTCTCGAATTAATTTCCAGTTGTTAACTCGATGATATTTTTATTATAACATTTATGAAAAATTTGTTTAAGCCAAAAAGCATAAATATTTTTTTTTAGACCCAGAAAACCAAAACAAGGAATATCTAGGTCAATGTTTTAGTAGGCAACAGGTTTGTATGATCCAAGCCACAGAGGCTAGACTTAAGTATAGTACCTACCTAGCAACTTTTTTTTTTTTTTTAACAAAAGCAGTAATAAACCATTTGCATTTAAAGAAGTAGAATCTAAGTACAAATCGGCACGCAAGCATTCATTTATTAACGAAACTTGGAGTCAAATCTTCAAAATATTATTTACTGATTGTGAATTCGCCGTAGCGTTTTATGTTAAACACTCTAACGCATGAAGAGGCCGCCGTTATACTATAGATTTAAAGATTGATAATATATACATTTGCCCATAGATCTATAAATATCCGATGCCAAGGAAAATCATTGTAAAAACATTCCCGATTTCACTTGTAATCTAAAATAATTCAAATATTTTAACGGATAGTTGTATGAACTTTTTTATCCAATGTCTGTATACCCAGGTTAAAAAGTCATTGATGGAAAACAACCGTACCGTTAACCGTATTCATAATTTTTCTACACATATTGTTAAAAGATACTCGTTAATTTTTGTTTGTTGTAATAAGTTATAAAATCTAAAATACTTCATGTATACACTGGGGCGTTTTATTATTTCAAATTATGGTTACGCAGACTACAATGTTTAACACACACACTTCAACTGCCATTCCTTGTAAGTTATAAATAATCGGTGGCCATGGCCAAAACTGTTTTTTTTTCCGTACACACAGTGGTGTTGAATTAAAGACTAGTACATGTTTGAAAAAAAAAAAAAAACTATGTGTTTATGACGGTTTGTCGACATTAATGATATATATATATACCTACGCACTGACTTTCGGTTTAAACCTTCTAAAATCGTCGCTCGCCCGAAAATGAGAAACACGAACAACATTATGTATTAACATAATTATTGTTGTGACGCGAGCACATTTTAGTTCTCCCGATGATAAATTAATAAAAACAATTCTAGTGACGCGAAAAAATTAAGTAGTATTTGTACAGGATGCATAGCGAGACTTGGTAAAGCAAATAAATTGAATCAAAACATAGAGATTTATCGAATTAATTAACTAATCTAAACGTATCAAACCTGTCCCAACCTAACTTCTGACCGGAGCGATGGCATACAAATGTAGAGGGGCCGAAATTCTGACTTTTTACTTTTCGAATTTTTCAAAAAATCTCCTTTCCAAGTTTATTTATGAATTTCCGATTCTCGACGTTTGAAAGAGTGCTCCAATCGTTACGTTGAATAAAGTTGGAATTTTGGCTTTAAATTTTATTTGATTTGTCGATATTTTGATTGTTTTCCGAGTTACGTGACGAAAACGGCAAAATCGCCGCGTCAGAACGGCTGAATTAAACTATATCGTTATAAGAAATTATTCCATGTCGTTTTCAAAATTTTGTGTTCTTAATTAATTTAACACGTTATGAAAGATTGAAAGTTTTTGCAGCTAGACATAACACACTATTTTCCCCCCGTGTAGATGTTTTCTCGTAGTAATCCGCGATCTTTTCGCAACACATCTTATTTAACATAGATTGTTTTATCTTTTGATTTTTTCAACTATTTTTTTTTTCTATGTATAATAGGAGCGATTCGCGATCTTTTTTTATTCTCATCCAGGACTTATCGGATTAGACATAGCTCGCTCAGAATCGTTTTTTTTTTTCCCGAATGCAATGATTTATCGTTGCTTATTCAGTTACTAAACAATACGGATAAACCGCAACTCTGAAATCCGTTGACCCACCCAAAGCGTTGTCGCTACTGCACCTTTACCTTGGTTTTTTTTTTTTTTTTAGGATATTTTTACAATCGTCATGTCATACTATATTGTATACTGTGTAGTAACGAATGCATTCTATTGAAACCAAAAACACCGACGCAGAATTTCACGAGTTAAAGTCCCTGTGTGTGGTCGGGGGGAAACAGAGTGGTTTAGGGTGGCAATTTGTAACCCCTTTTGTATCATATTCTTCACACGTTGCACACAATCGAAACTACTCAATATATTATACAGCGCATACGTATACCATTTATTATACTTACGTCTATATGACGTTCCAAGTGACGACGAAAATAGTTTGGCGTGCGCAAATACTTTGGCAGTATAAGACGGTCGTCGGACCGTGCATCAAGGTTTGGTTTTTAATAATACGTACAAATCGTATTATATTTTGTACATTTACGTGCATAATACACACACACACACACACACACGCATGCATAATCGTATAATCGAACGTATAAAACTCGATTGCACACGATATTTAGTATAGTATGATGATACAGTAGGCGTAGCCAGAGGGTGGCTAAGAAGGCTATAGCCGCCTCCCCCCGACAATTGGCCCGGTTTTTTTTTTTTTTTTTTAGCCGTTAGAGAAATCGAAACATTTTAATAATAAAAACACGCTTTTCCTAATAAAAATAAAACGCAAAAAATGCACTAAAAAAAAAATTACCTTCACAGCTGTACAGAACCATTAGGGGAAACATTTTGAATCAAAAGATTAATAGAGTCTTAGAAAACTGTGGGCGCTCGTACATATTTTTTCGACATTTATTGTGTTACGTAGAAAAAATAAAAAAAAACGACCTCGTCGCATTAGATTAATATTTTACTACCTATATCTATACTTATCGGGATTTTCTCGTCGGAAGAGTTTCGTCAACGATCAAATAAATTATACACGATGGACCTTAATTAGTTTTACAATACGATGAGCGCCCGCACTATTTTTTTTTATAATTTTTGCTTAAAAATCTTTTTCCTGAATTGTTGTACACAACTGTGAGAGTAATTATTTTCTTTTTTTAGTACATTTTTTGCTTTATTTTTTAAAAAATCGTGTTTTTATATTTTTTAGTTGTAACACGTCGAACACCAAAAGCGCCAGAGATCCCTTTTAGGTCTCTTTCGGGTCAAAATTCGAATAGGATGCTGTAAAGCAGTTATAGAAAGTTATAGGTACACTCTTAAGAACAACACACGACTATTTAACGAAATTAATTTGTCTCCGTCGCACGTCAACACAGTTTGGCGCACACATCACTCAATTTTCGTACAGTTAAGTTTAAAGTTTTCGAACGTGCAGTGTACACTTGCATGCGTTGTACGAAAAAACTGTAAAACGAGGGCCCGAGCCAAGATCGTTTGCATTTTAATCCTGCTTGGTTGTTGTTGTTTTGGTGTGCAGTTTAAAAAATAAAAAACACAGTAAAATATACTAAAAAAAAAAAAAAAATTAAATTAAGGTTCTTATCGTTTCAGACGACTTTGTTCAAGATCCACCGGACGACGAAGAAAAAAGCATGAAACGTAAGTATCGTTTTTATTCTAGCTAAAACAAAATGCGTTTTATACATGTTTATAATCAAACAATCTATCGTGTAATCCGGGGACGTACCTACGCAGGAGAGAATGTTTAGTGTTCGACCATCTTCTTTACCGATCATGATATGATGTTGACAATCAATATGATGTTTACTATTAGTTATTCTGTCTATATGCTGCGGGAAAAAGTATAAAAATGGTTGTTAGTTTTAGATTATAAAAGTAGCGTGGAACGCGCGATTATTTCACAAAGATGTTTTGAATTTTTTTTCCTAGAAACAACTTTTTGAGTAGTGAAATTGCTCCTTTTCAATACAGCCAAGTTGTTCCCTGTACTTATACTAATACATATTCTAAAGGACGGATAAATTTTTGAAATTGATGCACGATTTATAAGTGGTTACATAATATAAATAGTGATTAAACAAAGAAAGTTTATAAAAAACAATAATCGTTAGATGGTCAAATTAAAAAAATTTCCTACGTACAGTAGATCCACGCAGCAAAAAGTAATTTTTTTAATGATGGAAATATCTACATTGACCCATCGATGTATCAATAAAATAAAATATTGATGAATATTAAACTCTCGATTAAAAATATTTAGCGTAAAAATGTAAAATCATCATAAAATCGACGATAGCATACTTCTTATGGTCTAAATTAATAATCATTCAACTATATATAAAACGTATTTTACAAAATATCGATTACAGAGACTAAAATATGATTTCAACTAATGTTTAAAGGTCCGATAAATGTGAAAACAACCGAAATAAGGAACAATATTAAACCGTTTATAATTGTTTAGAGGCTGTTTGTTTGGATGCTAAACTTTAGAACATCCAATTTAAATGCTTGGATATCTTTTTCTTTGTGTACATATTTTCTATTTTCTGTTTAATACGTATGCGAAGAAGTTTTTAGAATTAATATCTTTATTTATGTAATCATATGGATTCAAGTGTAGGTAATTATAGAAAATATTAACACGTTATTGGTGTAGTTCTTAATTACCAACAATTACTGATTAATTAGGCATGTTTTTTAAATAATTACGAAGACGTGAAGTCGTTGCGTTTATTTCCTGGTTGTTATTTATTTTTGTAATCAATTATATACGAGTACGGTGCACTGCATTTTTTAAATTAAATTATCCAAATTAGATTACCATTGTCAATAAATGTGCGCGTATAGGTTAGTAGTAGAACAAATTATAAAAAAATATAGACGTGTAATTACATGACGTGTAGCTCTTAACTTTTTACGATTAAGTGCTTCAACGATTTAAGCGGACCGTTATCGATCCCTACAGTGTTTTTATGTTCCTATGCAGAGTGTCTCGCCGTATGTGTCCCAGGGAATAACTTTTTATCAATTAAATATTTTCAAAATTTGTTTTTGGAAAATTGTTATTATTATTTTGATAAGTCATATTAAGTTTTTTTTTCAACCAACAAAAAAATAACATTTTGGTTTTTCAGTAATTTGTAAGTTCAAAATAGCCATTTTATAGGCATGATTTTTCTTAAAATTTTCAAACCCAAAACGTATTCATATACAGACATAATTCAACGTGCTATTGATTTTCAAAAAAAGAGAAATATACGTAACAATACACAAGGATTGTGAAAACGTTTACTACTCACTGTTAATACAGAAATTTTTGATCATTTTCATTATGCTGTAACTTTGTACTCAATTAACTATAATTTTTTTGGATCGACATTTAAAATATTCAGAAAAAGTAGGCTTGCATGTGTTGAATTTTTCTAAGACCCAAAAATTAAAAAAAAAGAAAATTATGTATTAGATTAGATTAAATTTTGGATTTATTTTTAAATTCATTTTTAAAATTTGAAGTGTACACGCATGTAGATTATACAATTATTTATGCATAATAAAATATAACATTAAATACATGTATGATTGTCTAGGCTTGTTGTGGAGACTAGGGTTATAAACCATTTGCAAAAATCAGATTTAAAGAAAAATAAATAGAAAAAAGTTATCCTCGGGGACGTACGGTGCGCGGTGAGATACCCTATATATTATTAACCGTGTATAGAAATATGACGCAGTTCGAAATCGTGTAAGGAATACCTGTACGTTTGATATAATAATTTTTTTTAATAACACAAACTTCTTAAAGTTTTGACGAGTCCCGTGGCTTCCAACAACTTTTTAACCTCGATAACTGTTCTAATATACTACATATTGTAATGTACAGACTTTGCCGCAATACTGACCGGTCAATCGGCGAAATCGAGTGACGCCAAGAAGTCGGAGCCTCCTCCGACATCGTTACAAGAAATCGGACTGGACTTCGTGGCGACGGGACGTTTCACGTTCTACAGAAAGCATTTGTACTTTTCGTTTTACACCAACAGACCGGACCGGCCGAGGATGGCGCAGTTCGTAGACACCGGCGGCAACATTATCGAAGAAATTGTAAGACATTGCGCCTTTCCGAGGCGGTCGGGGGGTACAAAATATTCACGTGTGAATGCAATGTGTTGTTCTAAATTATTTTTCTCCATTTACTGCCACACATAATCAAAAGTCTGCAGACTACTCCTATTCCCGAATTTAAAATCTACATGTACCTGCCTACTCGTGCCTAGAGACCCACCTAGGACCGGGGGTGTTTTACCCCGGGCCCGAGATTTTCACGGGGTTATGGAACTAAAAAAAAAAAAAGTGGTTTTTATCGAACATTGAAACATTATTTTTTTAGTCGGTTAGAAGAGGGCTCCGATTTTCTTTTCAGGGACTTGCTGTGGCGCCCATATAAATAATATTTGTGTTTCGAGAGAGCAATGATTCTAATCGTGTTTTGTCGTATAGGCGCTGTTTCCGGGAACCGTCTATCAGAACCAGACGGGAAAAATCTGCGGCGTGTGGCGACGGGTGTCCAAAAACTACAAGCGGATGCTACGCGAAGAAAAGATATCCGTGTCGCTGGTTTGGGACACGGCGATCATCGGCGGCCATCTTTACAGGTACGAGCAGCGTTAAAATTACGTTGATTTGTTTATAAGTGCAGCATATTGTGCAGAATAATGGCTTTGTAGACGGATAAAAAGGGGAAAGGGGAAAAAGAAACGTATCCGCTTTCAACTCAATCAGACTTTTAGAAATAAGCGTAGACTGATCCAGAGTGCAGCGATATTCACGCACCGACTATAGATTAATTACTATTACTTCATTTACGATCAATAATTTCGATAAATTTCAAAAAATAACAAAAAAACTTACGACAAATGAAGAAAAAACCACTTACATACTGTATCACAAGCAACTGTACTATAGGTACATTCCTCTTAAAAATTAAATTACAATTATTATTTTTAAAGCGTTAAACGCAGTACCAGGTGTATAGCTAGCGATCGGGGACCGCTTGCAATCTATTCAATAGAAAATATGGTTTAACATTCATGAGAATAAGGCTTGAAAATAAAAAAGTGTAGGGTCCCCAACGTTTGGTGTGGGGATCCTGATTTATGTCTTATCTACAAAGTCGACTTACTTTAGATTCAAAGCGTTGGACACTGAAGCGTTCAGTTCTTTACTTACGGGCCAAACGAGGGACTCCGGCGGCACGAGCATCGTATCCATATCCACCATATCGCCGTCCATACACATACAGATCATGTTCAACAGGCCGTTCGCTGGTCAAGACGGCGGATCGTATCTAGTCAAGTTGATGTACGCCACGAACGAACGTACCGTCATAGAAGAAGTACGCAGACTCACCATTTTTCTTGTTACTCTTTAACAGTTAACTAGCCGTCACTGCATACTGTAAACGTGATTTTTGAAGTTGGAATTTTTTCCAGAGGCTGAAATTTTAAATAATATAGTATAATTTATTCTGTTTGGCGATTAAACACGCGATTAACGTAACCGACGTGACCCAGTGGTCCGACCCATATCAAGACCTCGATGGGCTCTGCTCGGTGTTTTGAGTGATGGGTGAGGCCACGAATAGGGCCAACCCAAAAACATCGTCGTGACCTGAGAAATGGCCGATCAGCGCACGGTTCTGATCGTTGAATTAATGTGTTCGCATAAATTATGTCGTCCCGAATCGAATAGATTTCGCCCTGGTGCAGCATCTCGTTCGTCGACAAAACAACGACAACGTTTGTTCGCAGGACGTTATTTTATTTTAAAATTTAACCACGTATAAAACTCGTATTGTTGTTGCGTGTAACTCTTACCGTACGAAAAACTTATATAATCTCCCGACCGCATAAATCCGCCACCTACAGTATGTAACTATAAAAGTACGTCGTGTTTTCGGCCTGTATTAACCCCTCGGTCCAGTCCACCCCGCCGCGACTCCAAATCGCGTACTCGCAGTGTCGTTTTACATTTTACTTAATCGTCTTCGAATCTGGATAGGTCTGACGGCTAACATAATAGTTTGTGGCGCTTATGTTGCAGACGGTACGTATCGATAAACCGACAAACGGTTCGAACGTCATCGAACTACAATCGCCCGTCTCGCTGTCCGACCTGAACGCGCTGTCCAAACGGGATCTGATCGTCGCGGTGGAAGCCAAACAGTCGAGTTTCAGATTGCGAGGGGTCGTCGTGCCCCGGGTGGCTTGCGATATCTACCAAACGCTCGTCGTGTCCAACGGCCATCAAGCGCAGGATTCGCCGAAAAAGGAGAGGTACTTGTACAGTTTAACGTTTTGTCGCAACGAAGGGGAAAAGGGAAAGAGGATAAAACCTAATCCGAGATTTCCGCGGCACGTAGCAAAATTGTTTTCGGTATCATCGTTTTGTTGTTTGTTCGCATGTTTGCGGCCCGCTTCCGTTTTTCCCAAACGGCTCCCGCGACCGTCAGTTTTTTAATTTCGCATTATTGTACAACGTATTTTACACTGTACGTCGAACCCAACAACGGCGATGAGCGCCATTTGGATTACCGAATGTTTTTGTTTTCATCCCCCCGAGAAAAAAAAAAATGATTATCTATAATCGTCGCGAGCGGTGCAGGTAGGTTAGCTACATGTGCGCGTTTATACTTATTAAAATGCACTCGCCCGTCGCCACTACTGGATTCGATTTACTCTCGCGGACCGCAGCCGTTTTAAAAATACTTTTTTGGCATCGCGTCGCCGGGATTAATTTGACGAAACGCGGAAAAGACGCGCATAACGTGCCGTCGTAATAACACGCTTTGGAAATGGAAACCGCGTGCGACGATATAAATTACGGTGTCGTTCGCCGGCTTGTCAGCTCTTTTTATTATCTGCACGTTATTTCGCGAAACGACTATATACCAATAAATTTCGCGAGAAACGAATAAGTTATAACGGTCGACCGTGTGAACGACCTCGGCGCCGTATTTCACGCGGACGGTATTCGAGAAACAGTGCTCTTTTGTCGGTGCTGCAGCGATCTTAATAATAAAACTGTCCCAGTCCGTTCGCCCGCCGCACACAGCCCCGCGACAGACGAAACGCGATTATAATTGATATTTTTTACAACGTTTTAGTCGTTAAAAAATTCATTTTGAACACGCGCGACAAAGCTATAGGCGGTATTTTACTGCAATGTTACGTATGTCACTGTATTACAATGATACAGCAAAGTGCAGCATATCACGCTCGGATAATTCAAACCGTCCGAGCTGAAATCATTATTATGATGCACTTAGGCACGAATTGATAAATTGTTCTGCGGTCGCGTATCGTGGTGCTAATATATTGCAACGATTCTGGCGCGGTTCCGATCGTTTTGAATAATGCTCTTGTTTTTAATGCGTTTTGGCAGGACCTGCGGCGTGGCTTGGGCGTTTATTAATAAGGACGGAGCGTTGGAGTATCGCGTCAAGTTTGACAACGCCGCCGTCACCGAGTTGGCCATCGGTGAGTTTCGTTTTTCGTTTTTTTTTTTCAACCAAAATAGACGATCGAACGTCTATCGTTAAACGTCATCGATTCCTCATCCCCTATTCGCGTTCATCTACGTAATGCCGTATAGTGCTGGACATCATCGAATCATCCCCGGATCAGTACGTATATTTTAAGTTATCGCAGGATTCTAATCTGGCACACGAATCCTATTAAAACGATAAAACGTGTACAAAAATCGATTTCGATCGTAATGCGATACAATAGTTTTCCGGTGAACATTCTCTGTATTCCCTCGGCTGTTCGTGGTCGACCCGCACCTATTTGTCCTGGGCCGCTTCTTTTTTTCCGCGTTTCCGATGAAGCTTCTACCGGAAACGTTAGATCCTACGTTGGGTGTCTCGACTTAAGTCTCTTACGCGGGTGCGTAATGATATTATCTTCGTTCGATTGGTGTAGGTTAGGGTTTCTTTTTAACTCGTCCGTGCATGGTCTCGCGTCGTTTGCCGAAACATGGAATTCAGATTCGTCCTGCAGGAGTCTGCGGGACTGAATTCGTGGACCCGGACATATATGGTTAGCGTCCAGTGGTCCAGCACTATACGTATAATACACACGTAAAATCGTAATGCTGTTATCATGGTCGTTCGCTGCCGCAGTTTCCGGAGAGTCTCGCGTGTCCGCCCTCGACCTGTCCGAGTCCATCGTGCAGAAGTGGAGCAACGGCACCGTGTCCACCATGGGCCCGGCGCACCTGGAACAGCTGTACGCCGAAGAGCTGAGCTTGTACAGCGCGTCGTCCGCGCTCAAGGGCAGATTCGCGTGGAGGCCGGTGGCCGACGCCAGGGACACGGCCGGCGCCATGATGCTGTCCGGTCCGAACGAACGGTCCGCTGTCGGACTCTTGTGGATGACCGTCGACGCCGACTGTACGCTGCAGTACGAGGTGAGCGTTTTTTTACTTACTACGTAATCTACATTATAACTGTACGTGACGGAGATCGTCAATTTTGACCGATAAAAATTGACATTTTACGTAAAATTTACCCTGAAACTTGAATTTTTTTTTTTGTTCATACATATCTACGACATAATACTGCACAACCCTAAAGTGTAGCTTAAGGACGTTTAGCGACGTGCGGACCCGTTAATATTAACAAACATTTTGTTTTCAATTATCCAAATGACCAAAAAACCGAAGGGTTCTCCTGGTACAGCCCTCGAAATCCTGGCACACTTAAGTGTACCGAAATTGCGGTGCTGCAGGTGTTCTGTATAATCACCGAGTTTCATAAATACTGTCCCTCAATGCAAACGTATAAATCAAAATCAAAGTTATTTTGTAGATTCGTCCTCACTAAGATAGGCGACGTCGAGTGAATTTTTGAGAACTGCGCGGAGAGATAGCTTCGAAATCACTTAGTCCCCGCGAGACACCTATTCGAAGCGCGTTTTTACCAGCAGTGGTTCTAACCTCGAAATCCGTCAACAGATAGTCCTGTCGGGTTCCAACGTGAAAAACCGCCTGTTCGAACTGTACATAGAAGACTCGCCGTTCCTGATCCCCGGAGCGCCCGTCTTCAGGAGACTCCTTGAAGAGTTCGAGGGACCATCGCTCGAAGGGTTCACCATTGGCTTGAGCCAAGACGAACTGACGCGGCTCAACATAAACATCGTGCACGTGGACCTGTGGGATCCGAAATTAGGTCAGTCCGTGCTGAAAACCCAATGGAAACACGTGAGTCCTATACGTATGCCTATACCAGCTGTAATAAAAAGTTTAATCTGTAATATTTTTTTTAGTTTTTGAATCTAGTGAAATAATTATCCTCCTAAATAATACTCCTTCAAAAATTGTTCAAATTTTTTGAAGTCTTTACATAATTGGGAAATTAATGAAAACCAAACGTCGTACCCGTTTTTAAGCTAAGGATTATAAGTATAGCGATATAAGGTGTAGTTTTCGCATACATAAGACCCCGAAACTTTTAAACAACTTTGCTCCGACAGAACATAGTTTCTTGCTAAAAAATGTCGACGTTCGGTTTCAATAACGATCAAAGTAACAAAAAAAATCACGACCGGCACTAGCCAAATGGACGATTTCAAAACGATTACACGCATTATGTACTCGATTAGTATATTTTTCTCGCCGAGCAGCGTTTACAATCCCACGAGTTGTCAACCCGAGCTAATTAAATTAATTAATTCAAACTAAGCTGCGCTTCGTCCGAATGACCCACTCAAAGCTATGGCCCATATGAACCCGGCGAGACCAGAGTTTGACATTAGAGTGTGTCCACTGCCCACAAATGACATAAGTCACTGGGCGACTAGACCCCTAAACTAGACCCCTAAAATTAAAAAAAAAAATTAGGTGAATCGAAATTTTAAAAAAAAATTTCGAGAACATACGTAATACATCGATACGTTTGATAATTGTAAAATAAACACAACATTTTTTCTATTATAAATTATTGTAGAAAATAGGAATAATTTTTTTTACCGTGTTCGGACAAGACCTTGCTGACAGTTTGCTTTTAATAAATCACACTATCGATGATTGTCGTTCGCGTTTGTGTGCCACTGCCCGTATATTGTTCATATACTTACAAAAAGCTGCGCGTTTTTCCCGCTGCAGGTTAACGTTCCCGCGGTCTGCAACGTTCGTGACGCGGTCGGTCGTGACACGAACAACGTGCTCGTGAACAACGACGAGTCGGACCACCAACTGCAGCCGACGCAGTCGAGCTGCCTACACGGGCAACAGTACTACCAGCACGGCGCCCAGTGGACGTCCACGACGGACGAGTGTTACATGTGCAACTGCCATTACGGCCGGGTGATATGCGACCCGATAGTTTGTCCGGCGGTCCAGTGCGCGGTGCCGACGGTCAAACCGAAAACTTGTTGTCCGATCTGTGAAGGCAAGTGTTACATGCGCCCGTAACAGGGGCGGCTCCGATTTTTTATGTACCGCGTAAATAAAATATCCGAAACGCACCACCAATTTTTGTCCACACAACTCGTAGAACTTCGACCCCCCTAACTATCTAACACTGTACCGCGCGCGTACAATCTTGATGTACTTTTTTTTATTATAAACTTAGGTGGTAATTTTGTTGTTTTGGTCCTTACAACTAAATGTTTGACAAAAATTTTACCAGGTACACCGATTCAACACATAGTGTACACATTTATTTTGTATTTATGTAGGTACATTTTACACAATGAGAAAAACGATAACAAGTTTAATAGTTTTTTTTCTGTCGCGCAGTCATTCACGTCCATTTGAATGCGCCGAGCGGTAGAAATCGCCCGAGTTTCGCCCCTTAAAAAATAAGCGTACCTTGATGAAATATGGTGAAAGATTCCCCAAAATAGTATTGATAATATTTACTTCTACTAACTCGAGTGTAAACCTGGTCGGTCTTGGCAATTTTATTTACCAACCAAACTTTTGTTCACAGAAAACTTGCCGGTGAATCAAACTGTGAATTCGACAAACTCGTGTGTACTTGCCGGACAGCTATTTCAAGCCGGCAGCAGCTGGCATCCATACTTACCTCCTAACGGTTTTGACATTTGCGTACTGTGTCATTGCAACGTTAGTAAATTCACCGTTTTTTTATTTTTCCATTTTGTTCATGGTACGAGACTTAACCGTTTGGTTTTTGTTCAGATCACGACTTTAAGAATTAAATGCCAACGGACAACGGTTTGTCCGCCTTTGGAGTGTGACCAGAGAGTGGCCATAAGGCCAACAAAACATTCGTGTTGTAAAGTCTGTCCGTCCACGCTGCACACTACTTCCAAAACGACTGGTCCGCTCGTTCAACTCGCCCTTGGCGATCAACAGGTTAACGGGGAGGCCGATTCGGATTCGGAAGTGCTGTCTAACGGCGGTTGCAGTTACCCTGTTGGAGGGCCGTACGAAAACGGTCAAGAGTGGCATCCCAAGATATACTCTCACGGAGAAGTCAAATGCATCACTTGTAAATGCAAAGTATGTGTTTAAAAATATATTATACCTAACCTACCTATTAGTAGTTATTAAAAACAATTGTTGGTATAAGCGTTGTTGATCGACGAATAATAATAATTGCGTGTAACACTGTGTTTTTCACTCAATGGTCCGAGAGGAGATTGTAACGCTTTTTGGCTTAACCAGTTGTTCATAGAAGTCAAGTTCAAAATTACACTGTATTTTAAAACTTTTTCCGCACAATTAGTTGTTGAAATTAAGTTTTTAGCCAAATTTATTTATTTATTTGCACGTATGCTCGGTATTGTTTGGATTTTGAAGGTCAAAATTTGATTTTATTCAATTATTTTCGATTGAAGTCAAATTACTCATAGAAACATAATTCACTCGTACTACGATTCAACACGCTATATTATATGGATGGCAACAATTTACATTAAGTCACTTTACGCGTCGAAACCTTTATTTGATTGAAAGCACTTTCGACAAATTAATTTAAATGACCAAACACATTCACAACACGATTTTCATCTATTTGCAATCTTTGACGTTTTAAATAAAAATTATTCTTTTAAAATTGTAAAATTGATAAAAGCTCTTTTAAGATTAGCGACCCCGTGTAATGGAAGGGCTTTAGAGTAACAAGTTGACTCAATTTTTTTTTTTTTTATTTGAAATTACATTTTACACGATAGAAGATTATACATATTTGACTAATTTTGAAAGAATAACATGTTTTGTTTAAAAAATAACTGAAAGTTGTGTTGTTTTTCAGGATGGAAAAGTGAGATGTGACCGTAAAAAATGTCCAAAATGGTCTTCGTGTTCAGATCCTTGTTGCAAGTCTGCATGCCAAAGACACAGACGCCATTTATTTAAATATTGAATGCAAAATAACATTGTTCCTGAATAATAATAATAATAATAAAAAAAAAAAAAAGTAATGACAAATAAGCACAGAATATATACAATTTTTTATACTATACAATGAATATGTGACTCATCAAATGAGCAGTCTTAGACTATAATGATATTTAACATTATTGTTTAATGAAATACCGGAATCCATAGACTGATACACATTATATATATATATTATTTTTCTTTTAACGGGGTAGCTGATATTATGCAATCGTCAGTATTAATTTAAGAAGTTTGAATGTAAACGTAGACATTTAAAAACTTATTAACTTACTGTAATGTTGTAAATATATGTATTTTATTTTCGATTTGAATTATTTTATTGTTGGCTGTCATGTTATGTAATTTTTGTTCTCTTATTGAATTATTTTATTAAGTCAACAATACATTAATAATTTATAAAAAAAACTTGTTTTGTTTTTAATTGTGTATGTTTGAAAAATATTTTTATACTGTATCCTAAAATTGATATGTATTTATATTTTATTAATTTGATTGTTTTACTTTAGACAGACGTGTAAAAATTTTAGTTGAATACAGTATGTATTCAGTTTTAGTACTAATTACTTATTAACCACCGACTCGTGAAATGAATCGGCGGTGATGACATACGATTAATATAAACATTATGTTACCATGGCAACAATAAAATACACTTAAAAAATTAATGATATTTAGTTTTACATGTTATAGAATAAGGCAATTATTATGTTGGTGAGTCGATTAATCTCATTTTGAACTGTGTCTTGAACAATAAACCCTCACGCCGTCCACGGTTGTGGCTCTTGCATACTTGGCCAACAGGTTATTGACATTTACTTTATCGGTAGACAATTTCCTACAGAAAACGCACATCACAAATAAAAAATGTACTTAGAAATTTTAAAGTCCAATATATTTTATAACATTATTACTCGACAAACGGCCGTATTTCATTGAACGTCCATTTTTCTCTGACTTGAAACAAATATTGAACTCTATCCATAATATCGTCCGGTAAGTCTTGTTCATTGAAATAACATATTGTTTGTGGGTGACTAGATTGATCGACAAGAACTACACCCTCTAATTGCTTCAAATTTGTGATCATGCCTGTCAACAAACCGATCAAAAAAATAATATTTTAAAACTCATTAAAATACTATGTTCAAGTGTTTGACGCATTTAAATCGTACCTTCAGGGACACTTGCCTGCCAGGCTAATTTAAAGTCTGATAAATTGAATTTGTCACAAGGACGTAAAAGTCCGATCGCCATAAATTTGCACACTTTGTCTTCAATTAACGATCTATGAGTTTCGCCTAAAATGATTTAATTCGATCAGTTGATTAATAATTAGTCGACGCCAATGTATCAGATAATACATGATTTTAAATCTTATGAGAACTACAAGATTCAACAAACCATAATATATAAATTACATACAGTCACAATAATTTGATTTGTAAAAAAAAAAAAAAAAACTATACTCACTTAAATTTGTCAAAACGCAACGAGTGCTATATTTATCAATAATGTGTTGCAATATTACAGGTGGTAACAATTCACCAAGAATGTTTAAAGTTTCATTTATAGGTATTGTATTATAAGGCCACGACTGTTCGTCAACTAAATTTAGTAAAAATGACACGGCTCTGCATTCATATTCAAACTCGAGAATTCTCCAGCAACCTACCAATAGATAGCAATTAATTATTTTAATCACATGTGAAATATTGCCACGACATTTTTCATTCGTATTACCATCAAGTTGGAACGCTCCGATTTCGTGCAAACCTTCTTCCAGTTCTCCATCACTAGCTTGTATTTTGGCAGACAGTTGTTCAGAAGTGTACAATTCATTTAACGCCACTACATTATTTTCAAGTTCGGATCCTTTATAGCTACATTTTTCTAACAGGTTTCTCAATTTTTTGAAACGTGGTTTACAAGTTTTGACTTCGTAGTATGTGTGAAATATACCAACGACCTGCAATTTAGGATATTTTCGTAAGTAAAATAATATTATTTTTACCATCACAACGGATTACTTTTCTACTGATGAGTTCCGCATTGTTGCACTCTTCGTCCGGAAACGTCAATTCGGGGAGTAACAAAATCGAATTTGATGTTTCGGCTTCTTTAACATCATAGGTCTTGGTTTTGGTACACAACACGACCGACTCCTTTTGTTCTCCTTTGAACACCACGCTAGAAAACACAGAATGAGATTTGTAACCGTTAGGCGAGCATTTGTAGACATACAAGAATTTTCTTATCGACCAAATCAAAAATTTGATTTTTAGGTAGTTACTTCAATGCAAAAATTGTATCATGACCATTAAACACTGACCCTCAAAAACAATGTTTTCTGTTAACAAATACAACGACGCATAACTTTTAGACGATTGCTAAGTCTGTGTTGTGCTTACTTTTTTGAAATGCACTACCACATAAAACACTAATGGACATTGAATTAGCCAGAGAATAAATGTTTGGAGAGAACCACTGACAAAATGAAAAATAATAAAAAAATAGGTAAACGCATACGTTTGACCACGTTTCAGGTCCGACAGGATGTGTTCGTCCAGTTCTAACAGCTTGTACTCTTCGAACTTCTCCGCGAAGTAAATTGGTTGTACGGTCGGCTTGAGATCGTTTTCGGAAAGTTTTGCGTGTTCAATGACTGTTTTGACGTCTTCGGGCGTTCTCACGTAGCTACACTCGACGACAAACAACAAACGAACAATAATAATATTGGCTACCTATAGTTAAATTTGATTGAGCACTTACTTGCAATCGCTCTGGGACATGTTTTCAAATCAATATTGGCGATTGTTCTAAACGCAAAAATCCGTAAAAGGCCGATTCGCACGGCATGGGAAACACGCAACGCTTTATTGGCAATTAAAAAAAAGTGGTTGGCGGTTCGCTTATTTGTTCGGAGGAGTTTTGGCGAATGCGGATTCTCGATATTGACGAAATCGGTGGTTTATTTTAATAATTTGATACGACGATAAAAAGAAAAAAACGGCGGGAAATCATTGATAATAAAAGTGTTATCTATGAAAACATTTCGACAATTTTAACACGATATTGTTAAGCACGATTAAAATATTAACTAATCAATAATTAAAATTATACAATTATACTACATTATTGACAATAATAATTCATATTTGTTAAAAATCTTCGATCATACTCATATATTATTATGATCCAAGTTAAAAATATGATATGTTTTTAAAGATAATATTTTAACACTGTTAAACGTGGTGATAACACGATTGAAGATTATCTTGGGTGATCAATTTGATAATAGTGTTGTGAACACGAAAATTGTAATAAGTACCAAATAAATCCGTAGTCTGGCTGTGAAATCAGATTATTTTCCGTTTGTTGTTTTTTGGGCTTTGGGTAGCAGTGCTGCTGTGCTCTTCTACCACAGATTAGATAAAACAAAAAAAACAAAGAAAGTTTTATCTAACCTGCGCTTCTATACTACAGTCTACACGTTCGCTCGAATCTGTGAATCCGTCCTCAACAAGTCGTAAGCGGACACCTGTTGGCCGTTACGACGCTCGACACCGATCTCGGTGGACGAACAGAACAGAACCGAACGCCTCTTCACGGAACATCGTCGGGCTTTCACACAACGTGTCGTGTATGTATAAAAAAAAAAGATTTTAAAGTGTTTCGGCATCCAGCGAATAATACTGGGCGGGTTGTTTATCAAGATATAGACGGCTGCAATTTGTATGTGTGTATTTTTCCCGTAGATTCGCTTAATAACGAACGACGTATTTTTTTAAATAGTATAACTCGCGAGCGCCGCGCAGCATGAGTTTCCACAGCAAAATCGTGCTGATAACCGGTGCCAGTTCGGGGATCGGCGCGGCCACCGCAGTGCACTTCGCGCGGCTGGGCGCCAAACTGGCGTTGACCGGGCGCAACGCGGCCAACCTGCGCGACGTGGCGGACCGGTGCGAGAAGAGCAGCGAGCTGAAGCCGCTCGTGGTGACCGGCGACCTGACCGACGAGAAGGACACGGCGAACGTGCTGGACGCCACCGTGGCCCATTACGGTCGGCTGGACGTTTTGGTGAACAACGCGGGCATCCTGGAGACCGGGTCCATCGAGACCACGTCGCTGGACCAGTACGACCGGGTGATGAACGCGAACGTGCGTTCCGTGTACCATCTGACCATGCTGGCCGTGCCGCACTTGGTCGCGTCCAAGGGCAACGTAGTGAACGTGTCCAGCGTGAACGGCGTGCGGTCGTTTCCTAACGTGCTAGCGTACTGCATGTCCAAGGCGGCGGTGGACCAGTTCACCAGGTGCGTGGCGCTGGAACTGGCCACAAAAGGCGTGCGGGTGAACAGCGTCAACCCGGGGGTGGTGGTCACGAACCTGTTGACCAGGCAGGGCATGAGTCAGGAGGACTACGCGCGGTTTCTGGACAAGACCAAGGTGACGCACGCGTTGGGCAGGCCGGGCACCGCGGAAGAGGTGGCCAAGGCGATCGCGTTCTTGGCTAGCGACGACGCTAGTTTTTCGACGGGCGATTCGCTGTTGGTGGACGGCGGAAGGCATGCTATGTGCCCGAGATAGAGAATAATGCTAACGTGTACTATACACCTGTACTTCTCTACTTGTTATTGTTTGTTTCTTCTTCTTCTTCTTAATTTTTTTTTTTGTTTTCAAACTATTTTAAGTACAATCAGTGATACGATAATATTCTACGACAGCGTACGAGGCATATTTTTATCCGTACAATATTATACATTTTGTTTTAAAATGTTTTCAGTGTTATTATTATTTTGTATAAATAGATGAAAACGCATAGATTTATGTAGGAAAATGATTTATTGTATAAAGTTAAGTTGGTGCAAAGAAAAGCAGATAACTTTTTGACTTGAGCAAAAATAAATGTATATATATATATATATATATATATATGTATAAGAAAAATTCAAATAATTATTCAAAGAACTTTGCCTGGAGTAGGTATTATTAACATTATTAATATTTAAATACTGTTCCATAAGAATCCATAAGCGTAGAAAATAAAACAAACCACTTCTAAAAATAGTTATTAATACTGTAATATGAAATATCATAGTAAATTATTCGATAAATCCGTTAAAATTCTCAATGACAGTTTGAGTTGCGTTAAAGTTGTTCTTAAGACTGATAATAATAATTGAATGAAATAAATAATTATAGATTCAAACACATCTTCTTACAATAACGCTAGCTCATATAAACTTAAACGTAATCTCAATGAATTTGATGTTGGTAAAACTAATAGTAACTTTAAAACTAGATACAAAGAGCATTGAAATAAAATTAAAGAAACAACAATATTTACATTGATTCTGTAATGAAAGAGTTGCATATTCATTATGAAGTGAAGAAAAATCTCGAGAAAAATGATTGTAACAATATTACCAATAGATTAAATGTTTAGCAATAATATTATGTACAAACAGATTACAGAAATAATATTCCAAATATATTTTTAAAAATAATTAGTTACCAGGAAACTTCTTAAAATGAACTTGTTTAATCTATGGCTACCTATTTCTCAATTTTTTTCAAACAATCTCTTCTACTACAATAATTTTCATCCTTGTAAAACCGATCATTTCTATTTGTATTCAAATATTGTAGTTCAGTGGGTATGCGATTACATATATTTTGACAGTATTACCTGATGATGACTTTTTAACTTTTAAGACAAAACCGGTCGTAAACAAAATCAATATTAATAATTCTCCAGGTTCTTCATTTTTTTTTTTCATTTATTTATTTGAATTTTTTCTTTTGTCAAAGATGTATAATATATCAAAACTATACTAGTCTATATTTTTATTTAATGTTTTCTTATGACAAAGTTTTTATGCCGTTAGTTTTTCTTTGTACCAACTTAAATTGAATAAATCAATTTCATCTATTTACACAAACAATAATTTGAAAAATAAAAAGAATATACCAACTATTTATTAGGTAGAGCGTCAACACTAAACGATCTTTGCTGTTTGTTTTTGTTTTTATGTATATTATATTATACATTTTATTGCCTAATGACTGATTGAAAATAATCAGTGGTAGATAAAAATGATAAACCATAAAAATATCAAAAATTAAAATTTGAGCACTTGTGACTGTTTATACTAAATTTAATAAACCCGAAATCACAAAAATGATACACTTTTTATTGCGTATACGTATTTCAACAACTATGTTGTCATCTTCTTAAGTATACATAGAGATGGTTATATACTTTTTTTAAAAAATTTTCGCGTAATGCTAGAGCCTAGGATGATAATTTTAATTAGCATTACTACTTACATGTTCTCATGTCGAACGGGTGCTTATGCCAGTTCAAGAGATAATTTTTTTGTTCAATATAATACGTACGTGATTTGCTAGTGTAGTTTTTAACAAAATTTTTTTTACACGCGTTCCCCCATATTTCATGAACCGATTTTGATGACTCTTTTTTTTTTTTTGTTTGATATGTCGATAGGTTCCCATAGGTGGTCCCATACAAATTTTATCGCGATTATTTTACTGCCGTATTTTGAAAAAATTAACAAAAACCAAAAATATTGTATGAAAAAAATCGCTATAACGTCGTTTTTTACCCTCTGTCGGTTACATTCAATACTACCTACTTGTCATCGGCAATCGCCGGATTTTTCAAGTGTTAGTAGACGGCGCGATAATTACATAATTATATTAAGATAATCTTAATTCGTGGAACGACTTAATGCACACCACATAATATTATAACAACGTAATATTTTATTTATGCGTCTAAGGGTGACGATCCGTTAAAAATTATATTTTCCGTCAAAAAAGTGTACAAAATCGTTAAGTGAAAACAAAATAAACGTTAGGTATCGCTTTTTTTTTTCTTTGAGTAGGTGACGTCCAACGTGTTGTACGGTATAGTTAAAAATATACACTCGCAGCAATGCAACGTCCTGGTAATTCGGTGATCAATAATGATGGTACGCACTAAAACTCAAATGTTTAGAAATAAATGTTTTTAGCTCTCGCAGTTTGCAGTCTGTTGTACGCAGAAAAGTATAGCACAAACGCACAACTTTGTAAGCCGCAGTACCTATAATATTTTAATATAATATTTTTTATATACGTTAATGGTTTATTTTCAATAGCTGTGTAGTGTCCGCGCGTCTGACGGCACCTACTCCGATACACAAATTGATAGCATTTCGTTTTCGTTGTTTTACGCACGTTTAAGCGCTTTTTTTTTGTCGTTCGGTAAAAATATATTTTTTTCTAGACCCTCCCTGACAGGGCCGGATTTATACTTTAGGGGGCCCTAAGCATTTTTTGTAAGGGGGCCCTTTATAAAAACGATTTAACCGCAAAACTGAGAATAAGAGATTCTTGAAAATAACATTTTTCATGAACCAAATGAACGTGCAATTGAAAATATTATAGTATTCGTTAATTTTTATTAAACAAGTATAATTTTCCTCATACATATATCAAATGGAACATATAATACTATAAGTAATGATAAAAAAATGAATTTTTCGGAACATTTCAACGGACATTGGGGGCCCCGATCAAACTGGGGCCCCAAGCGACTGCTTACTTTGCTTATGCCTAAATCCGGCCCTGCTCCCTGATCAGGGTAATGACAGATTGTTGGCCACCGGTTTCTATACTGTGTATCAATCGCCGTACACTTTTATTTACTCTTTTTTGTTACACGACGTCCCACACGCTGAGAATATGTAATAATAGATAATAAGTATTACTCATACGAGCCTCCGCGTACGTTTGCGCGCATTCATCGGACGGCGATGACGAGACCACCACACGGCCTTGCGCCGCCTCCGCCATGTTGCCCCTCCGACACGACTGCCGCTCGGCGCGCGTGTGTACGGTTTTTTTTTTTTATCATAACATCATCTGTGTTTTTCACACGCACGCACACACACGTTTACACACTGGCCACCGTCGTGCGTACTACCGTAGTGTAGTGTGTGCTGGTGGTGATCCAATAAGTGTTTATTGCACTTTTGTCAATCGTCGTCGAAATAATAATTTTAGTCGCGAGAACAAAAGTGGTTTTTTTTTTTTTGCCGACGCCGAACAGGTCGCGCGGTGTTCCCGACGTCGCGCGTTTCTCGTTCCCGTCGCCGCGACATGCCCGCCGGACTCGCGACGGTGTCCGCGGACGGCCACGAAACGGCGCGGCCACGTTAGCGGCCAGTTAGCGGACTTCCGCCGACCGGAAAACGCGCACCGTTTCCATACGTCATCGCCGCCGCCGCCGACCGCCGCCGCCCTCGTCCGGCGTGAGTCACCGGGCGCACGCCGGGGCCTAGCCCGTCACTGACGCCGCACCGTCCGCGATGCCGTCGAGTGATGCGCGTTCCGCCGCGGCCGCCGTCGTCCAACAACCGTTGTCGCACGGCCGCCGTCGTCCTCCCAGCGTTCGCTGACGCGGTCCCCTGAACGAGATGCCGTTCCCGCCGCCTCCGCCGCCGCCGCCGCCGCCGACGACGGCCGCTCTGTCCGGCCCGCCGCCTCCGCCGGCACTGCCCGCGTTCGGCGGCAAGTCAAAGAAGACCGGCAACCCGGGGGTCCAGGCCCGGGACCAGCTGCTCCAGTCCATCAGGCAGGGCAAGCCGCTGAAGAAGACCGTCACCGTCGACAAGAGCGGACCGCTCATCGACAGTGAGTACTACTCGCACCGATCGAACCCGGTATTCTCGTCGTGAACGCCGTGTCGTTGTGACAAATCGCAATAACGATAATACCTGTGCAGCGTACGCAACTAATCGGTGTACTGTCGTCGGTTTTTTTCGACGAGGGTCAACTGTGGTAAAAGTGACCGGAGACACCACCCCCCCGGTGCCTGTTGTAGCGGTGGTGTGGCAAACTCAAAATTGTAGAGAATAATTTAGCATACTACCAGCCCGCGTACAAACTCATCGACTGTTGATGAGTTACACGTATACTAGATCCTTTGACTTGAATTTTTTTTTTCAACACCCAAGTAGTAATGATTGTTCTGCCGAATAACGAGTTGTTACCTATCTAGCACATTTCTGTCAAAACTGTTTTTTTGTTTTTTTTGAATGACGACAACACTCCTGTTTAAGATAAGTGATAAACGTTAAAATTTTATATTGACATGGGTAATTATGTACCAACTCGCATTTGTTGAAACCAAACACTAATCATGCCCCTAATACCTATCAAATTTTTTTTTTCCGGTAGTTATCCGACGCTTACAAAAATCTTGAAAACCTCTCAATTGTTTGTATGCCACGCCATTTGCTCGTAGTACAGTTTTTCAGTTGCTTTATGTGAAACGTTCTAGTATGATTTGACATTTCCAATGATATAGATTCAGCGAAAACGCCTGTAAAATGTAATGGTACCGTGAAAAACGGCGAAATGAGTTCTATAGCTGCACGGACACCTAACGGCTTAGCAGGGTTGTTTGCAGGAGGCATGCCTAAACTTAAGCCCACTGGATTATCGATAGCAGGTAAGGATTATAATTATTAGTTATCGACTAAAAGTGGAGAAAATATGCATTCGGTGTAAACATGAAAAAAAATTAAACAAAGTGAAAATTGTACTTGGATGTGTCTAAAATATCAAATGCTAGCGTAGACTGTTGGTACCTACTGTAGAATTTTTCAAGACTTATCAAATACTTAGAATTTCATTTCACCTACCTGGTATGCATACATTCTTATAATATTATGTGTATCGACTGTTCGATGTTTTTATTAGAACGATTTATCAAATTAGCTTAACCATTGGAATAATGTATATTTATTACTCTACTTACTATACACATGTACCTACCGTGTGAATTGCTCTTAAAATTGCGTATTGCGTATTATTTGTGTACATAAAACTGACAACACATTATGGACCTTGCTTATTCCCAAAAAACTGGCCGCCGTCATCACTATTGTACTACGGTAATGTTGTTTCACTAATTCTATTGTGTGCGTCTATTTATTATCATTTATTTGTTGACTGTTTTGACTTAATCAAATATTTCATTCTATACACTACTTATGTTATTCAATACTTTTGTTATGATGATATTTAATTTATCATTTATCGGCGGTACTTAATACTTTGTCTCAACTCTTAGAATGATACGATACTGTTGTTAAAAATACCAATGTAATAATAAAATATCTATGTTTTGAAGTTTCATATTTGTAGAATTTTACAGCAAAAAATGTATTAAAATTTTTATATAGAATTAGGTAGTTGTGTGAGTGTATTGCCTAATATATTGCATAATTTAAAAATATCTCACTTCATTTAGGTATAAAAAAAAGACATACATTCTTGAAAATAGCATAAGCAGCAAATTAAGATAGTTAAACTAAATTCTAATATTTAACGTATTCTAGAATAAAAAACTATTTATCTTGAAATGATTAAAATTCATTCTGTTATTTAGTGAGAAATAGTTTTTTCATAATTTAATGAACTCATTGAATTGTTTACATGAGTTGAAATTTCAATGAATTGTCATGAATCATGCTATGTGTATGATTTGCGTCAAATTATACAATGCTGCAACTTATTGATCTAGTCTAAGTGATTGTACAATAATGCGTCATAATACATTTAATATAACCATTTTAGTACTTGTAGCAATTAGGATGAACTAAGATTTAATATTAAGAATAATTAATAAATATCTACTTTAAACAAATTATAAATATTATGTAATGACCTTATTCATTATTTGTAATATCAGTTAATTATGATTCATAATTATTTTAAATTTCAAATTTTCAACCAATTACTCAATACTTATGCTATACAAAATGGTTCAAAACCTCACCTACCAATACATGTTTATACATTCTCCGGACATTTATCATTCAAAAAAAGTTGAAATTTTAAATTAAACAAAAAAAAAAAATGAATTTAGTGTCAATTGTATAAAATGTTGGCGCTACATGGAAAGACAAATTGTATTCTTGTTTACTATTTTGAAAACAATAATATCATTTGTAAATCAAAGCTGTTGTTTAATATTATTTTTAGTACAAACTAATTTATATGAAGATGTATTCTTGTGACAAGATGTCGCTATAAAAGTAATCAGAGAAGTAACCATAGGCATTTAAACAAGAATTTACTTTTTTTTTCTTATATTTTATTTTGAATTTATTTGTGGGTAGGTACTGTACAATTAGTTACGTTTATCAGGTACCTATTTTATTAAAAATTTGCATTTTTAACTTATGACAACCTTTAATTTTCGGTTCATGAAATCAACATTTTAGTTGTGCATGTTGTGATCACTGTTGGTATGTAACATATGTAATGATATATTTAACAACAGTCGAATTGAGTAGGTAGGTAATAGTTTGATTAATGGCTAAAAAATGTTTATTATGACCTTGATCAGTATGACCCAATTTGCTGCTTGCATCTCAAAAAGGAAATGTTAACATTTTTGTATGTCAGTTAGGTAGCTGTTCTAAATATGTACTAGGTATTTTTTTTATTAATTTCTCCACTCATGTATGCAACTATGATCAACCCAACCATTGAGTGCCAAGTGTACACATTTGGTTATGAATTACCTAATTGAATTTCACTTTACTACAATATAGTGTACGTATTGAACTAAATGAAACAACCTGAGCACAGACAAATTTGAATGTGTTTATGTTATAGTTTTATTGTGATGTTGAATATTGTCTAATAAGTTTTGACTAGAATAGTTTTAAAAAGTGACAATTTTGTGTGGCTTATAATTACCTAACTGTTGTTTTTGTTTACTTAAACAATATAAATTAACCTAAAAACATGATCAATAAAATGTTCATCATTTAACATTATTTTGTATTTGTTCTTAAAACTAAGATTATTATTGATTGTTTAACTACAATGTTTTAAACGATAATTAAAATTAGTAATTACTTAAAACAAAAATTAAATTAAACTTTTTGCTACTGCTATATCAATGTTAGTTCCGTTTTTCAATCAAATAAAACCTTTTACATAATGTGAAAAATAATATACAATATGTTAATATGTTTGTTTAATATTTTAAACAATGATTTTGTTTAGTACGACATATTTTAATATGTTAGTGTCTCATTAAAACAATTTTGTGCACAAGTAAATGATTTGTTATGGAATTATAATTATTGTTTTGTTTTATTATTTTAGCCCAGTCAAGAGTACAGACACCACCAACTAATAATTCAAAGCCAGTATCGTCGTCTAATCAAACATCTATAAATGATTCATCTTCTAATACAAACACAAACACACTTCCATTCCAGAAGGTGAGTGTAATTCAAATATTGTAAGTATACAAAAATAACAGTACAGTTTAATTTTTTTAAAGAAAAACAATGGAGCCAGGAAAATGCAAAATGATTACAATGCAAGGGGACCGCCTCCAACAATCATGCAAAAACCTAACATTCCATCGGTAATTTTATTTAATAACTTTATACCAGATTGAACAGTAAGCTCCAATCATGTACATAAAGCCTCAGTATTTAATGTACTATCTTAATTCTTGATATTTATGGAAAAAAAAGATTACAAAATTAAATAATTATTGTAATAATTCATCTACTGGTTAACTCCTCGTTCTGTCTTTCAATATTTTTTTTTTTTTTGGCATTATGTACTTATATATTTTAATATATTCTCTTATAACAATAATATATAATCTTCAAATAATTATTATGATTCATATGGATTTATATGCATTTTTATAAGAAAATAATGAATTTGTGTTCTTTTCCAGAGTGTTTCTGAACCCATTTTGCCACCTGGTATTGGTCACAGCAGAACTGGTAGTGTCCCAAGTCTTGTGTCTGATAACGGTTCTGGTAGAGCGCCTCCGTCGGGTGGTTATGGTAAACAAAATGTCGCCCCAAAACCACCATCAGTCAAACCGGCTGTGCCCACAAAAAAGTCAACATTGGCCATCAGTTCAACTAATCTAGTGGCATCAAATGATGGAAGAAATCACGTTTCCAGAGCGCACAGTATGAGGATACCACGAACGCCGCCAATTACTCCTAATAACCAACGTATGTGCTAGTCATATGGTCTGCAATTGATTGATTGATTTTTGTGTATTCATAATTGTGTTGTTTTTTTTTATGTAGCACCTCAGTTCAATAATATGACAATCAATAGTAAAAATCAATTGCCTGCTTTCCATCAATCACAAGACAGTATTTTGAGAAGTGCACCAAATACCCCACCAAACGCACAATGGGGGTCTCGAACATTGCGGCCTATTAAACATCCAAATACCAGGCCGCCACCACCGCCTGTTAAGACGCCGTTAAATCCGCCTGCGTGTCCACCACCACCACCCCCACACCGAAGCGTGCCTCCACCGCCTCCACCCAATGTGCCTCCACACAAAGGCTACCAAACTAGTAATAATAATGTAAGTTTTTAGTGTTGATCATTTTAAAAACTTCATTAAAATTTGCGTGTGGATTTAGAAATTGGGTTATATAAAGCAAACATATTTTTGTTAAGGTCATTAACGGAACTCCACCAACGCCTCCAACACGTCATTCTTCAATGCGAAATGTTCCAACTTCTGCGTTGAGCATGTCACTTTTGGGTTAGACATCCAATAATCGATTGTTCGTTTTAAATTGTAATAATTGTTTAATTTTAATTGTGGTTTTAATTTTCTAGAGGAAATGGAAATGAGGTTTTCTGGGCAGTTCAAACCAATTGCCAGGATTCCACCTCCTCCAGTTTTCCAAAGAGTTGATAAAATTTATAATAGCAGGCTAGTTGGTGAGTATACACTTGTGTTGTTGCCTTTTATTGAAAACAATAATGCTTTGACCGGTCGTTTAGTAATTCATTACAATTATTTCAGTTGCCAAACACCAAGCCCCTAAACCGCCAGGCTATTGAAAGGTGTTTGTCGTCTTGCTCAAGCGTGAAAGAAATTTTAAATTTTGGTCTTTCTTCTATGCCAAGAATAAAATTTCATGTTTACATACATTGGTTGTTTGTATGTGTAATATTATTTTCCTCCAGTCAAAACTATATTTTTGCTTGTCAAAGTACAATATTATTTCTTTTAAACCAAAGGCATTATTGTGATAATTTCAATGTATCATTTATGGTAAAGAAGCAGAGATTGATGTATTTATTTTTATGTCAAATTTTTTTGATTCTATATGAGTTATTCCAATTACGATTAATTATATACAGTACTATTTGTTATTGAAATGATATAAAATCGTTTGAGTATTAATGTATAAGTTTAAACTTTAAAGTATAAAATTTTTAAAAATGAGAATATCCCGAAAAGTTTGTGATAATATTTTTTTTTGCACTTGTTATCGTAATAAACTTTGAGTTGTCTATTTTTTCTATTTGAAACCTGTATTTATTTTTAAAATTAACCTAGTTTATTTGTTTTATATGAAATATACTGTGCATTGACTAATGAATGTTACATTAAATACTATGTATAATGTATATTTTTAATAACACATTTTGTTAATGGGACATAGTATTTTGTACCTTAATGGACAAAATGCAGTCAATTTCTTTTGAGTTTTGTTAAAAAAATTTTTAGTGTCTATAATGCTTTGAAAAAATGAAAAAAACGTCGGCAAATTTTTTTATACATATAATATTAAATTATAACTTTAGTTTAAATTTTTATTTTACTTAATATCGCCTAGTCATAAATTTAGACAAATAACCGAGTTGTAAATAATCATTAGGAAAATGGTTTATGAAAATTGTGTTGTTAAAAACGAAATTAATAAGGTTGATATTATAATCAAAAGTATAATGTTTCTTACGAATTTCGGTCGGTCTGTGTTGTTGCATGTCTACCAATGTTGGTTGTCTCTTCTATTTTCTATATACTTGTACTAGGCATGTTCCATAATTTATCATTATTATAAATTATAAGTTAACTATGTATAATACAATATCACATCAACAATCACACAATCATTTGTTTTTAGTACATACTACATAATGTAGTTCAATATTTACTGTATCATTTTGATGTTATTATATTTTTTTTTAAAACAATTTGTATTAAATTTTATTGTGTTTTATAGTTTTACTGCGGTATTCATTATATCTATATTTTTTTATCCACATGATTGTAAGTCCCATATTAGGCCTATAAGTAATCGTGCAGTGCATACACGTTGTGTGTAAATTGTGTACTATGCACAAAATGTCATTTTAACATTGACTGTACACCTGAACAATTTTGTACAAGACTCGTTACTGTTGTTGTCCAGAGTTTTATTTGATGTATAACACGTCATATACTCATTATTCATAATAAAAATTTATTGATAATGATTATTATTATTATACACGTGAAAACATTGTTGTTATTATTTTTTTGTTTTGACTCTTGCATATGAGCAATGAGCCAGCAATGCTTGTTTGTTTTTTCTTTATTGATCTTCTCGTATTCTTGTTTACATTATACTTGATAATATTTTATTTTTCAACCTAAGTAGGTATCAATGCGGTGAAAACTAAAGACAAATAGTCAAAAAATATTTTTGTTATTCTTTAGTAGTTTAAAAAAAAAAAAAAATAGTTTTTTCATTAACAAGACGTTAAAATAAATTTCTATTGCAGTAATGAGATTTCTTTCTTTTTATAATATCTACCATCGGACAAAATTCACTGTAGATAATGTTTATTATTTCAGCAAATGTTTGAATCGTACTTTAGTGTACAGATTGTTATTATTTTAATGAAGTATATATATTATATATAATAACAAATTCTAAATGTTCATATAATAAATTAAGCTCAAGACAAAAGTTACGTAAGAATTGCTAAAATGATTTAAAAATGTATTTATAGTAGTAATTTTGAAAGGTTTTTATGTATAATTATTTATAACAACCAACTATGGTATGAAAAAAGTTAAACGTGTTAGTAAAAACTTCAGCTCCTGATACACTACCAATATTTGAAGATATCAGATAAATTACAGTATCGATTTGGCCACGTTAAGTATTAACGTGTTACACTTATAAAACGTGTCATAATAATTGATGATTGGTGTTCTAAACGAGTTTATCGCAATAAATTACTTCAAATTAATAATAATAAGAAAAAAAGTAATTAACAAATGTGTAACTTTTATTCACAAGTGAAGAAAGCTGTTATAATAAATAAATGATGTAGACATTCAAAAATAAATTACTTATTACTGTTATAAACTATGTACAGGTGATTCAAGTTGAGATAACAGACCTCCAAACCGGATTATGGCTTTTGAGAAACTGCAAAAAAGACAGAACACAATCGATCAAACAAAACTGAACATATACAGTTATTATAATAGTTCATACTGTTACACTATTCACGCGCATAACGTTATACCTTTGTAAGCGTATTCTAGTGTAGTGGTGA
This sequence comes from Hormaphis cornu, assembly GCA_017140985.1. Lineage (NCBI taxonomy): Eukaryota > Metazoa > Arthropoda > Insecta > Hemiptera > Hormaphididae > Hormaphis > Hormaphis cornu. The sequence goes on from CM029359.1 coordinate 12,315,960, forward strand.
TGTTGCGCATGTCATTTTCAATTGTGCGTGTCCAGTTCTCTACGTCCCCCAACTCTTTGAGCGCGCTGTTAAAGCTGTCGATGAGCGCGAGCCACTGGGAAGTCTGTTTGGAAAACACGATAGCGCTCTGGTGTAGCTGTTTCGCCTCGGCGTCCAATTTCTTCTGATTGAGGTATGCTTGAGCGACCCTATCGCGCAACACACGGAGAATGAAAATCATACGGGACTTTTGATTTGACATCAAATTTTTTTCATTACCCGACGTTCAGATGTTCGACCAGGGCGTTGCTCAGTTCGTTGGCCGCGTTCACCGCCTCTTTCCTCTTGACGTCTATCAAACAAACAATCGAATTTAGCGCATTTGTGAGAACTTCATTCGGGACTTTGGGGCGACCATTCTTTTTCCGCAAAAATTTGACGTACAAAAACGACGTGTGTATTTTCAGCTCACAAATATTACATTTTAAAACAATACTTACTTGCTACTGCAGAGAACGATCGCCGTCGACCAAAGACTTGTCGACACTGGAGAAGGTAGGTGCACAAAAAAAAAAAGCCAAATTTTCTTACCTTGGCTCTCTTTTCGGGCCGACTGCTTGGCCTGATGTTCTTTGACCAGCGACGACAGCATTTTTACGAATTATTCGATAAATTTTACTTTCCGCTCCGTAACTGCTCCGTAACTACGAACAATCTATAATAACAAACAAACAAGTAGGTGACAACGGTTAACGTTGACAAAATTAATCATTTTCTGTTTATCACGTCTTGTTTATCGACGCGGTCTTAGATTATCTATCCAAGCTGATATCGCGGCAAAACGACACCATAAATGTGTATATTTAATCAGCGACAACACGTCTTGGCAACAAAATATTATTATCTCGTTTCCGACTTCCGGACGATTTTAAAATTTTAAATCGCAAATTAAAAAATTTAAACGTTTTTCAAATCAATCGTCGTCACAGAAATGTTGAAAACTTAAAAAAAACAAAACGAACAATCGGCGGTACAATGTCTCGTCGTCGGCGATAAAACGGCGGCCGTCGTTTTTCGCCCGAACTTTTAGCGTCCGACGAGAATGGGATCCAAGTACAAGTCGCCGTTGATCAGATCGTCCAGGAACGCATCGGCCGCCGCCGCCGCCGCCATCGACGACGGACCGTCACCGAACGCCGTCGCGTCTACGGCGCCGCAATCGTTGTCCACGGTTGTCCGGAGCGGCTGTCCGCCCGCGGACGACCGTCCGCAACCGTCGCCGGTCGGACAGAGGACCGGCTGGCGGGGCCGCGGCTGCAGCTCTCCCAGGTTCAACGGCAGCCCGAGGCCGCCGCGGGGCTCTCCGTACCAGTGGACGTCGCCGGCCTGCCGGTTCAACAATAGCTGGAGTTTGGACGTAATAATAGTTTTTTTTTGTATGATCGTCGCTACAATTATTATTGTATAAGTTGATTGTTTATTTTTGTTCTTTTCTCCGCAGCGAAGCAACTCGAGCAGTTATGCGTCACAGGAGAAGAACGGTTGTTCGCCGTACAAATCGCACCACAACAAGACACAGAATACCAGCGTAAGTCAAGTGTCCAGTGGCGTGTATCTATGTATTCAACATTAGAGGTTGAAACAAAAACTCATGAAATGTTAACGTTTAGTTAAACTTTTGCTGAAAAAGAACTTTCTAAAATGGAACGCGTGGTACAATAATGTGAGACAGACTTACACATATTTTCCAGTATTTCGTTTTTGAAAATATTTTTGTGAAATCCATATGCAAAGACAACCATACATCTAAAATTATATTTGTTTGGTTTTTGGCCTTGGGGTCCCATTTATAAAACACAATTGCCGATTGTTTTAACATTTTAGACCCGGATTTTAATGTAAAATTAATGTTGATATTGACTGAGTGTAAATACCTACCTATTAATTCAATTTTACAACAATGTTATGTCGGGGAAGATGTTATTTTTCGATACACACTTGTGCCACACACATGTTTTATGGTCGAATATTATATTATAACATTTTAGATGTTTGTACAAGCATATCGTTAATTTCTTGAAGATATTTCACGCTAATGATGATAGTTAAGTTATTGAGTATGTACCCCCAATGTAGTGGTAAATTTACCACTGGTAGTAATGCTATCGCTTTAGGATGGTCCAATTTTTCCAATACGCTATTTATGTGGTATAATCCAAGGGCCTTATATAGCTTGTTTCTAGCTATTTGAGTTGGATATGGTTTCCGTAGTACACTTTTCATTTCTATTTTGTTATTGAATAACTTGCAGTTATTTTTTTTATAATTTTGTATACAATATACTATATACTATGTAGGTAACGTAATAGTTATAATAGTTGTGATTTGGGCAGATATACTTACTGTTATTGGAAATGGTTATTTTTACCTTTATGGTTTGACGCAGAAAAAAAAATAGTTGTGTTTATAATGAATTGCTTGTTTGTTTTAGAACTGGAATAATGAAAGCAGCGATGAAAGTTATTTTCATCCATCAATGTTGGAAGATCCTTGGGCGCCACTACTTAATAGTTCTGCTGCCAACATTGCTGAATAAAATATTTTCAATAAAAGCAATTAATATTTATAAGAGTTTTTTTTTCTTTTCCATCAATGGTTTTTTTTTTTTATTGAGTGGAGCCAAAAAACATAATTTATAATTGTATATTTTAGTAAATTGCCGTTATGTAAAATACTTGTGTTCATTGTTGTCTGTCTAAATCACGTAAATTTGACATTTTGTCATAAAACAAAATACATTTAAAATATTATTAATAGTGAATAGTGTCAATCTTTAATACTGTCACAAATAAATTATGGGTCAATTATATATAGCACAGCTAAAGTAAATCTACTAAAAATATTAGATCCTAACTATAATGAGAGAATTCATAATCAATAGGAACATTTGGAAACAGCCTCAATTGATAGCATTTTATGCTGTGCCCGTGAATTCCTACAAAAACTCTCGAGGCAAAAAGATTGTACAAAATTCACACATCTGATAAAGTGCGTGTCGAATATAAACTTGTGGTATATGTGATTCTAAACAACAAAATTTGTTCATGAGTTGTTTTTAGTTGTAATAGATAAGAGGTTTTTGTGAAATTGTTGTTTTGTTCACGTACGAACTTTTTGATAAATAAAAAGGTTACTAAAATATTGAGTGAATGACTTGTAACTAATCTTAGATCATTTACTGGGGATAGAGCCATTGCCCATTCGCTCCGTGGTACACGTTGACGTCAACATGACCGACGAGTGTTTGTAAGAGACGGAAAAAGAGCGCATGTGCAAAGATTTGTTTAAATTTGTTTGAATGGTTTAGATATATATTCAAGAAATTTATAATATGAAGAATAACAAAGAATAATATTGCCTAGTTAAAAGTATTTTCTTGGTACAATAATTTGTCAAATTTACTATATATTACAAATACTCGTAACAATTAAAATTACTTCCAAAAAAATATAATAGCTGATCTGTTTTATCAACATCAAAAATTTTGATTATATTTTGATTTATTAATTAAATATCATATTATGACAAAAAATTGTAAAACAACTATAATTAAACAATTTATAAATTTAAATAAAAAGTAAAGTAAAGTTCAAGTTTAAGTATTTCAACTGAAAATATAAGTACCTTATTTACTAATTTTGTATTAAAAATGTTTGTTTTAATTAAATGACAGTAGTTGTTATCTAACTGCCAAACATGGTCATTTTTTTTGGTTGTTTCTGAAAAATATACATTTTAACATAATTGATGTGTTGTGGAGATGTAGAGAAACAATTTGAATAAAATCTGTAAATATCTATACGTATCAGCTGCTATAATATTGTGTTAAATATTTTTTATGAATATTTTAAATCATTGAATCAAACCAGTGACGTATGCTTTCAAAGTGAAGTAGATACTTCAAAAAGATACACAAACTCGACGGGTAACTCGACGTTTAATATACTATCCGTTTTTATTGTTTCTTAGAAAAACAGTTGGAAAAATGAAACCTTAATGTAGCCTCCGAAATTATTCTAAACGCCATAATTACATTAAAAAATTTCCAACAAATTTTACGGATTCATGAACCTTGTTTTATGGTGTTGATTAACTAAAATGTGCATTATTTTTAAACAAACATGTCAGAATGCCCCTATTGTGAAAGGTTATCGTGGTTATTTGTTATAGTGTCACTTCTCTCGTGAACATATTGGTATTTTGTAATTAACAGTTTGAATCAATCGTAATGCAAACTCAAGAAAAAAAAAAAAATGAAAACTATGTAATTCCCAAAAAACTGCATGTTAAGTTTTATAAAAAAAAAAAGAAAATAATAATAATAATAATTTTCATCATGATAATAGGCTGTCTGCAGAGACAGTGTTTCCGAAATGATTTACTGCTTCGCACAATAAACATGATGCATTATTCCATCCGAAAGATTAAACGAGGATAATACATTATGTTAAAAATAATGTATTATGTTGCGTTTTTATTTTCGGCATACGTGAAACTTTTTTGCTGATTGATGTAAAACACGTTTTGTTTTTGAAGTTATTTTATACATAATCTTTTTTGTATTATAATAACTATTAAAACAGCAACAGGTACCGAAATTTCTGTTTTAAATGAAAATCACTTATACGTTTGTTATTTTTGAAAACGTTTTTAATAAAGTTAAGTAAAACGAATCAATAAAGGTAATCATTTTGAAAGAAATTTGTTTGATTTGGTTGGATACCGATGAAATGGTTTTTGGAATAAATGTACCTATCGTTTTGTTTTCAATATAATGTTCTCATGATACCGCAATGTATTTTTGTATTACAGTATGCTTGCAAGTTGTGTTATTGCTGACTGTAGGTTTCGGTACTTATCGATTTTGAATCAAGTTTACTGTTATACATACCGATATCTAAATAGTGCTGATTATGTTACATAAATGATACCGTGCATTTATGGCTTTTTACTCAAAAACTGTAAAAATGTGTCTAACTTTGTTTTGATTATTGTTAAATGAAAATTTTAACACAATTGTATAATAAACACAAATGTACACAATACATTAGAATAATAATAATATTGTATACAATAACAAGTACACTTAATCTAAAATAACGACGAATAAGTAAAAGTACGTCATCATATTTTATTTTTGTTGTTCGTTTTTTACAATTGACTTATAAAATATACAAATCGCGTCGTTCAGAAAATTGGAGTGCCACTGTGATCTCAAACATTCTACGTGTAAACGACACAATACAATGTTTATACTTTAAGAACTATGGGAATAATTAGAAATAACTATTTAAAGTACTCGCTAACGTTAAACATTTCAATTGAAATTTAAAAACTCTATTTTACAGGTATAATAAACAAAAACAAAAAAATCGTATACACAATATTAACTGGAAATTCTAGGTACCTAGACGGAGACTTTGTTCAGGTTTTATTCTAACGCATCGGTTTTGTGTGCGCTGCACTGTGAATATCGTAAAAAGTGAACTCTTATTGAATACCTATAATGATTATAAAATAATATTCGTATAATATATGGTCATAATTTAACGAATTAATAAGGTGTTTTGTACATTAATTGCAGACATAACGTGTGGCATAATTATGATTAATTGCTTAATTGTGCAGTTCTCGTTGTCGGTATGAGTATTTAATTTGCATTATTATTGTAATTTAATAACGATACATTTGATTAAAGGAGAGTTAAATTGTTAGAGTGACCAACTATTGTTCCGACCGCAAGTATATTACGTGTAGTTTAAGTATGCACAATTATCTTGATATATACAGAAAATAATTAATAAAATATTACCGTTCTACAATACCTTATTAATAATATAGAGATCAAAACTTGATTTCAAAACTAACATTACAAATTGAAAAAAAAAAAAAAGATAATAATAATTATAATACTTATGGGTGATATATAACAGTAGAATCAAGTCAATAAAAATGATTTAAAATTTTTATGATTAGTTATAATTAACAATATACACTTACAGTATGTAAATATTTACAAATAATTTTTCCTGACGTTTTGCGTTACTTGAACGCAAGGCTGGGCATTAGCTCGTTAAAAGTCAAGTTAATGAACTCCAAAACTTATTTTTTTGTCAACTTTTAACTTAAATAGTAAATTTTTTTAATTTAACGTGTTAACTTTAAGTTGATCTGTAATAATTTAAAAATTATTTTTTAATACTTTGAAAAAAAATGTATTAGCAAGGAAAAAATATTAAAAGAAAATACGAAAAAAAAATTTTTTTTGAAGCGGAAGTTATCGGGTGGATACAAAACGACTTGAATTAAAAATATGAACTGTCATCTTTATTTTAGGTTAAGTTGAGTTAATTTTTTTTTTTTTACCTAGTTAACTTTTGATCTAGTAAATTTAAAAATGATAAAAATTAATTTTTAACTAAACTTGGCTTATTGTTTTTTTTTTTTTCAATTAACTTAACTTCACGAGTTAAAAAAATTTGTCAACTCGCCCCCAGCATTTCGAATTCCGAAAAAATTAAACCATCTATTGGACGACGTATCACAATAAATAGGAAAAAGTTCGAAGTGAAGTTATTGTATTTTGTCAGAGGTAGGGGTGGGGGTGTGTGTGTGCTTATATTGAGTTCGCGAGCTTCAAAACTATCTATAGTTGACGACGAGTGCGTGCACACGACGAATAAGACAAGAACAACGAGCGATGTACCTGCAGTATATAGAAATCAATAATTCCGCTTTACGGTATAGTATTATTTTGTTTGTCCAGAGTTCTGGCTTTATAGGAAGGTTCCACGTCATTTAACCCAAACCGATGTAAACTAATTTAATAATAATAATAATAATAATCATATTATAATTTGATCGAATCCATGACCGTTCGAACGTTCGTCTAGACTCTTGCACGGACGTCTAGGACGTACCTACAAAGGGTCCGCAGCGAAAATAAAAGTTAGGTACGTTTAAAACAATCAAACAAATCCAACTTTCATTGGCGCAATCGTTTGACGAGCAGAAAATAAAATGTTCGAGGAGTTGATATAGTATGTGCATTACTCTGTTTTTTCTGTGCGTTTTTTAGTGGGTCATTAAGCGTAAATTCGCACAGTCAGCTCCTCCGAATCTATGAATATTCTTCCATTAAAAAAAAAAAAGAAATCGTGCTGCTCTCCGACGTTTTTGACTTTAATCCTGCACCTCCCCGAAATCTATAGTCGCGCCACTGGAAATTATGAACGATCGAGACTTTAATTTACAAATGAAATAAAATATAATCATCCACGTGTAATACAAACATAATAAAGGATTATTATTGTTTTATTTGATGTACGCAGGACCTGCAAAAGCGCATAATAGCATTCATTATATAATAATAATAATAATAATTTATTGTAACTGGCAAGGCCAATTTTTTAGTAACACGGAAAAAAATAAAAAAAAAATACCGAACCCAAAAGACACCACGCACTCCCGAAATGACGCCGCCCCTGTAAAAATAACCCCGTCGGCACAACGTCCCCTAATTTTTAAACCCCGTATTTATATGAGCAGTTCGTTGAGCGCCTTGTCCGAGTCGGACGCGATGGATATGGACACGGTGGGCAACTGGAACCGTTTGATGTGCCGCTGCTGAACGCCGCCACTGCCGCCGCTGCCGCCACTGCCGCAGACGCCGCAGACGACGACACCGACACCGGGGCCCTGGCCTCCGCCGACCGCCGCGCAGGCGTCACGGGACAGCGGGAGCGACAGCTGCTGGCAGTTGGCCCAGCTGCTGTAGTCGTACTTGGGCAGGTAGTCCGCGCTCCGGGCCTTCCGGATGGGACGCACCGATTGGCCGTTCCGGATGTGCGCGTCCTGGTATATGGGACTGATGTAGATGGCCGAGTTTACCCGGGACCGGGACCGCAACAGTTTCCGGACGCGCCAGTCTAGCGGACCGTCGGCCAGGCCGCAGCGCATCAGGTGTCTCTGCAAACAAGTTCAACCTTCAACAACGGAACCGGCAAACTATACGTGTACGTTGTGAAGCTCGACGGCGGTGCGAAGAATGATCAAGAGAAGGACATTTTTCGACAAAACGTTTTGTCTTTACGTAAATTTATTGTTTTTAAAAAAAAATAATGTTGTTTGTTATGAATGAACAAAATATAACGTTATTATCTACACGCGTCAAACGATTTGGTCGAACCGCGACCAGTTCGGTTTGTTTCGAACACGAAGACTCGAATCATTCCTTAAATGATAAAAAAAAGCGGCGAAAGTGGTGATTATTAACAGTGCAGAATATTACAGACTATTTTAAATCGTAAGTAAACATCATGTTGTACTGAACATGGACAATAATCGTATTTTTATTATTTTTATATAATCGTATTAATATAATTATCATAAATTTTAATTTTATAGACCCTACGTTTTTCAGATGTCACTAAAATCGAGGAAAATAATAACAGTAATATTAGTGGGTAGGTATGGAAAAGTTACGTTTACTTTTGACTTTTCGTTTAGTAATTTAACACATTCTGTATATTACCATTTTTAAATAATAATTTACAGACCCGCGCAAGTATTTTTTCTCTATCATGACGTGCAAGACTCTACCAAAGCGATTTATAAAATTATATCGGTAAGTGGTGCACGACGGTGAGCGGATCAAAGTATACCTGTTTTTTTAAGAACTTACTCATTCGAAAACTACTAAAATCAGGACGTGAAAATGAATCATCGAAACGTTCAAAACTAGTCAACGTAAGAAAAATAATTTTTAGGACTCGAAAAGTTGAGGAGTTTTGAAATTTGTATACCAGGACTGTACATTTTAAAGCTATGATAATATTTCCTCGTGAGCGGAGAGAGTGCCGAAATATGTTATCGCGGTCATAAATAGAAAACATGTAAAAAAATATTGCCTATATAGATATTTTGAATTTAAGTTTCTCCTTAAAAAAAAAAAAAATAATTTTGACTTTAATAGTTTCCGAAATGATTTTCGTCCGGAAAAAAATTGATAGGGAAAACACTGAAATCATTTTCCTAACAATGATTTTTCTGATTCTGATCCAAACTGTCGTACTCTGTACCGCGCGCATTTCCCGTCAAAAATCAAATTCTTTCCTTTAATATGTCGAGATCATCGTTTTGCATTTCCCACAATCACCGAGGAAGAAGTGAGTTGCAACTCTTATACTAATATAGTCTAAATAAAAGTTCAAGGTCGTCCCGCACCAAAATTGTCAAAAAAAAAAAAAAGTAAACAATATCAATCACGAGAATAAAAAATATAAAAATTAATACGACATTGTACACCCAGATGCTTAAATAAAATTGATTTGTCGATTAATATTTTGGGTTAATTAGCGTATAGAGTTACTCTCATTCAGTGACAACTGACAAGTTAAAGCACACGTTTGAACTTGTAGTTAATTGTGTCTGCCGTATTCATACACTATAATTAGATGTTATAATTTTACAAAGGTATTGAGGTAAAATTATGATCGATATTTTATTGTTTTATTGTTTGAATGTTGTTTATAAGAGTTTTTGTCATTATAGAAATTTGTTTTGTGTAATGCTTTTAAATGTTTCGATTAGTTTTCCATACAAAAAAAGTTTGAACATATTTTTTACCAGCACGACAAAAGTATATGATATTATGTCAGTTTTCCAACGATACTCGATTTTACTGTGTTGTGGATTTGTGGTTATTTGCGGTAGTCATAGTAGTGACCTGCTACTCTTTATAAATATTTATAACACTATTATAATGAAAATATTATATTTACGATTATTCGTCGTGTATTTTTAACTGAAACTTGTCCATCATTTTTTATTTTTTACATTATCTTCAACATAATTATAATACACCACTGACTCGCGTTGTGTATATTTCATATCAAATTCCTCAAAGTAATACTACATACCACGTGAATAATGGTAAAAAATCGGATGATAAAATCTCCTTTATATACGTTTTAACGATCATAATTTGGGTTTTTCTCGGTATTTTTCAAGCGGTTTCTATCTGTATCGATTTTCAGTTTATGTTTACATTAGTGTACTCTTTTACTGCCTTTAGTGAGGTGTAAAAACTGTTGTCGGAAGTGAACTCGCGGCTATCGCCATAGTAAAACGTTATACAATATACCGAAGGGAAAAGCATTGTAATTGAATTTAAAACGATAGGCACTCGTCACTTGCATTTAATTCATATCAAAGATGATTCTGGATGCCCTAGTTGCACTCACAATGAACTCACATGATCGGTTAAACAAAATTTAATAGGATTTTCGATCAAGTATTACCGAATTTATCCAGGTTTTTCGGTTATTTAAAGCACTACGTATAGCAACTTATTCAAACTGACACCAATTGCTCCTATCAACGTTCATGTAATAATCTTTTACATGCCGTTATACTGCGACGCGTATAATGCTGTAAACCGTGAGCAATCAACGTTAAAATAAGTAACAACTAAAGTCATACGTAATCGTGTTATTTTACAAGGGCTAAAAAAAAAAAAAACACACTTCTAAAATTACCGAAAAACAAAACGTGCAACTCTGGTCGTAAAGTGTAGCGTATACGTACCGTGAAATCTGCGTTCGACCGCGACGCCGTTCAAGTATATAAGTGCTATTTTATTTTGTATACTTCGCTTAAAGACTGTTATTATTTTTATGAGAGTTTATTTTTTTTTTTGGAAATTTCCGAACCTGCACGATTTACAGAAGCATTCGGTAATTATTTTCGGCAAAATAAAATTTAAACCACTCAGGTTCAATATTTACGCGGCTTGTCTAACGTAGTCGACCAACTGAAATTAATGTTCATTACCGTTAAACTCTCCGATATAAACTGGCTAAAACATATTTCGTTAATGGTGTCCGAGACTTGGCTTAAGGAGCGAAATGTAGGCGATTTCTAGACCACATACGGGCATTTAAATGGGCAGCATTGAATTCACGGGAAACGTTCTCCTGTCTCGTCGAATCAACGTAATTGAATCGTTTTTTTGTTTTAGACGATAGAGTATAACGTTTTGTAAGTCGGATATAAAGTCGCACAGCGATTCTATTTAAAACTAATCAATAAAATCGTGAGTGAAATTCGCCGATATTTTTAATGAAAGCGTTATTTAAAATCAAAGTATTAAAAGATGAACTTAAATTCGACTTACAAAATGTTTTTAACTTTCGATTAAAAAAAAAAAAATTATTCAAACGTGTTGGTAGGAGAACTTTTCTCGCAAAGCGCGTTTTCTGTGAAAAATGGTATCCAGACACCTTAACTTGAATTACAATAACGGTTGATACCAAAAATATTCTCCAGAAGTCTTGTGGATCATATCACACTAACACTTTGAGATGGGTGGTGTCGAATTCGTCGTGTCGCGTTGTTACAGTTCACGAGACAAATTAATGGTTGGGCGATTGCAGGTAGACGTGCCAACCACAAGCATAGCTATATTGTGTTACTAATTCGGAGCAGAAAGTTTGAATTACGCGAAACTCGTAACGGGCTTTGAAATACGATGTACATCAGTTTTAGAAATTCTAGGAAAGGTTAAAAAACAACCGAATAAAATGCGCGAGAATGAAAATGATATAAGTACCATTCGAGTCGCGTGCGATGATTGCAGTGTATGATTAAGGTAAGTATGTTTTGTCGATTACTCGTGTTATGTAAAAAAAACGTAAATAACAATATATATTTAGTGATTGAAGGGTTCTCTGAAACGAACGAAACAATAAAGTCGAAAATTTTTCAAACTTTTATTCGGTGAAAAACCGGACGAACAACAAAGTTATGATAATACGGACTTCGTTTTTTGTATGTTTTCAAACACAATTGAATTTTTTAAGATCCTGAACGATTTCAAAAAGTCGCCTTGTCTCGTAGTCGCAGTTCAATTTAGCGACGACTCTCGTAAAGATTGCGAATTACTTTATTCTTTTTTCGTGCCGCATGTTTAAATTTATTTTCGTACAGTCGTTTACAAGACGTGTACACATCTGCGCGAGAAACTCGGCGTTTGTGCTTACGATCGGATCGCTTGCCTACGTGGAACGTTCGAGACGTAACACAAGAACGAAATTCATCCAGAAAGATTAGCGAAATTCTTCGCACGAAATCATAATACGTATTTTGCCACTTTATTACTGAGCGACGAACGGTAACGTTACGTTTCCAGACTATAATATTATATATAATATTAATATGATAATATAATATGACTATAATATTTATAGTTGAAAGGAAACTTGTACCCTCTCCTCCCATAAAAACGCCCCCGTGAAGCGTATGGATTTATCAACGGAGAGAGCACGTAGCTACGCAGATTTCACGTAATCACATTATTACGATACAAGTGTAAATTGAATAAAAACAAGCACAGAAATGCATAAAACGATACTCGTTCTCTTCAATATTAGGACGTAAGTAACTTTCTGTGTGTGTAACAAACGTGCAGCATAAATTATAATCATGTTTACCACCGTGTTTCGTACGCTTCAGTATAATATTATACTTAACGGTTGTTATTCAGACGACGGCGCTCTATGCAGCAAAGCGAACCGACACGTGCAGTCCCTGGGGTGTGCGTCGGGCGACGGAGGCGAGTATTTGAAACAGTGGTCCAAGATGCAGCATCCGCTCTGCTGTTTATATGGAAAATAAAAGTAAAAAACACACGGGAAAAATAAGCAAACGTAAAAAAAAAAAAAAAAAACGATATAAGGTCTAAAACAGCTGCCATGCGAGACGGGCTTGGAACCGGGTTGTGAACCGCATGCAAGACCACCCCACGTATTCGCCACGGTCGATCGATCCCAGTCACCGAAGATCAATTCGCCGCTCGTTCGCGCTTCTAAGTCCGACGATTCGGTAAAACATCGTTCTTTGCCGTTCTTCCGACTGTTTCGGGTCGGCCACCCTCGTCTCATCCCTCCACTTATCACGGTCATTCGCGTTTCCTACACTCTAACAACCTCCTTTTTGAATTGTATCCATTCGTCTTTGGTCTGTTTTTCCTTCGACGTTAATTATGATAAAACTGCTCTTTTCTGCTTCGGTTTCGCAGAAGTTTCGTTATTATTACCTCTTTTATTTTTTGAGAACCACGCCTGCAATTGATTACCATCGTTCACCAGACTACAGACGACCATGCGCAGTCGACGACGCGTGGATCGACAGTTATACAGGCAGGTACGGTAGGTATGCACATTTTGGCTGCGTTTTTTTTTCTCGGGGCGAGTAGCAAACGATTGTTTTAAGTTGTGAATGGTATATGCGGTGTGAATTATGTGAACACTGTAGAGAGTAATCCAAATTCCACTAGAAATTATGAAATTAAAAAAAAATTTAACGAAAAATTAAAACCGACTACTGATGAAAAACAAGAAAAGCGCTAAAACGTATAGGAAAAATAATTGTTAAATGATAAAACAAAAAAAAAAAATGTCGTTACTTTTTTTCGAGTCGGTATAATATACTACGTGATGAAAAAACCGCATTTTAAATGGACACATGTTGGACGAAAGAAAAGTGATAACACGTTTTTTTTTTTCTATCATTTAACAATTATTTCAAACTTTTTAGCGCTTTTTTTGTACAGTTTTTTTCAATGCAGTATTATTTTTTCGTTAAAATTTTTTTACTATTATTGAATTTGTGTCGCGCACGGGTAAATAATATAGGCGCGTTTTAACGCCGCCGGATGCGCGCCGAGGTCGTTTTGCTATTTTTTTTTTTTTTTTATGAAATAATAATATTTATACGTCGATTCTGTTACACGGAAGGTATACCGTTATTTTATAGTACCTATACGATGTATTTTTTAACATCATCGTCGTGCGGCTCGTGATCGGACAACGAGCTTAATATTGGTATCGCGACCCTATAATAGAATATGTCCAAAGCTCGTTATGACGTTGACGAGGGACAAAGGATAATAACAGTAATAACATCGTAACAACGGCCGGCGGCGAAAATGCGAAAATAGAAAACGTTTTGTGTACAAAACGCGTTTACGATGGATATTTTTTATTCTCTTGCCGTCTCGACAACGCCGAAACGTTCCGAAACCCAAGTGCGAGCGAGCACCTGTCGAGTACGAGGTAGGTAACGGGAGAAAAACACAATAATCGTAATAATTTATATCGATGGTAAACGTTTTCGCTAAAACGATCGAAACGATCCGAATGCTATAATAAACCCCTATGGCGCGTGGCAAAGTGTTTTTTTCGTTTCGTTTTTTTTTTTAAACCGTACGAGCGGATGCGAACAACGGAAATCCGCAGACGTCACGTCACAAAAAAAATATGGACGGCTGCCGTTCCGTTTGATCGAATGTGTACGACGGGGAAAAGAAAAAAAAAAAGGTTTACGAGCTTTTTATGAATAATGCGATGTAATGTAATATGTTTACACACAAGTATCAAGTTTGTTACGAACGCTTTTAACGCGTATTAAACATTTTTTTACCAAATGTATTTTAACTTTTTTGGCCCCCACTAAATCGGGTTACATTTAGCGTCAATCATCAAAACCGTTGTTGTTATGCTGCTTTGAAAATATATAGAAAATTAATAGAATGTGAGTTTTCGAACTAAACCAACTTCGACTTATCGTACCTCTTTTTTTCTTAGCGAATTGTCGTGATTTTTTGGAATTCATAGTATTCTACATTTTTGAAACCGATCGACACCTACTTTTTTTTTTATTAAAAAATAATTTTAGAGGTACTTTCTCGTAAAAACCAAAAAAACCGATTACCGTTTTAAAGTCGTAGCGATCGGCATCTTATTATTGAAACAGCTAAAAATTGTTGAAAGTCAATATTCTAAACTTTGCACACTCGTCCAAGTTGTACATTTAAATGTAAATTAACGTACCTATGGTTTTAGAAAGCCAAAAAAAATTAGGTTTTTAGACCATCGACTTTGACAAAACTATGAAACATTGACTATTCTATGTGAAAATTCTTTGATACCACTTTTAGGGAACAATCGACGTGTTTCCGGTACCTAATATAAAGTTTTTTTTTATTTAGAGTTGATTGTTTAAGATTTCTTTTAAAACGTTTTTCACATTTCGTTCTAGAACGTTTTGTCGAAAAACGCTACATCCGGACCACAACGGAATCGTTTGATTCTATGGTGTAATCAACCGTTCAACAATAGGTATCACGTTTTTCTCAATACTATTATTGTAATATTGAATGTGCCATAGTTCCGTACAATATTTATGAAAAAAAGCTGTTGGTCGCTATCACGTTTTCCATTTACATAAAAAATATGTTCTCTTCCTTACTATTATTATAATTTTTTTTTACGACTATCCGGCGTTGTGAAATTTCACTCCATTTATACTTTCGCGACGAGCTAAACCCTCTAAGGACCGTCGACCAGGTGTGCTGTGAGTGTACCGCACTTATGATTTACGTCGATGGTTTCAAAACGGGTCGCTTGGTTACCGAAAAAAAAGAAAAAATACATATTTTGTTATCTCCGCCCGGTAGTCTCTCTGGTGACTGATCGTATCCAATTTATGCATTCCACTCCGCTCGTATACATCCCGTACAATAGACGCGCGCGTATGACAACTCGACTTCTGTCCGGTTAGCCCTTCGGTATGATAAATTATTGGAAAACGGGGTGGAAAAAAAAAAATCAAAATCAAAAAATAAGGGTTCAACAAAGTCAAATTTTCTCGTGCATCACACACACACACACACGCACTCTGCAGTTTCGACGAGCGTTTATGGTTTGGGGGCGAAAAAAGAAAAAAGAAAAGAAGAAAAGAAAACGTTTTATAGTATTTCGCCACCGACCTGCGAACAGCAAAAACCTTGTCCTGGTTGGTTTTGGCACGAGTTGGTCGCGATGCACGCCCCCGTCCCGGGCACTTTGAGTTGCGTGTCCTTGTAGTCCGGCTGGTACGGTATGAGCATTCTGATTTTGCCCCAGCGGTTGAAAAACATTATTATGGCGCCGACCCAGACCATAAGCACCAGCACGACGATCGTGATCTCGATGCCCCGTACCTGACGATAAGTAATAACAAAAACGACATTACTTTACTACGACATCGAAAAAGAGAAAATGAAAAATCACTCTAGGTCGCGTGGGTAGTTTGACGGAGTATAGCGACTAAAAAGGTCATTTTAGGTTTTTAAGTTTTTATTTGAACGTAGATGTACACGTAACCGTACAAATGAGGTGCACGACTGTTACCTGGACATACGGGGCGGACGTGGATCCTTCGGGTGGTATCGAATGACCAGTACCACCTGTGACTTCCGGAGGTAAAATGTCTACGTTGTCACTAGAATTCATCTGAGGACTGTGGATGTTTGGCCAAGATAAGCCCTTGTCTGGAAAAAAAAAAAAAAGGAGAGCCGTTAAATGAATACAGGATTTAAAACGCGAAACAGTAAGAACTAAAGCTATTTGATAATATAACGGAAATCAAAACTAAAACGACGTGTTTTCCTGCGAAGAAATATTTTATTTTGAGCATTATTTCATTGTTAATCATTGATGTTGTCGATAATTGTTTTGTAAAATTGAACAATAAGTATTTAAAGAAATGACGAAAATCTTGCGTTTTTTGTTTAATATCCCTGTTATGCTGATTTAGAAGTAGTTAGATATTAGTAAAAATTTTAGTGTTTTACGGTTCTAACACAAATTCAGAAAATATCGAATTCATAAAAAATAATAATTGTTTTTGAAAGTAACCAAAAACTAATTAAACAAAAGAGTTTAAACTTTAAATTTCACAATGGTAAATAGTATTAATTTTTTGCAGAAAATAAATTGAAAATAATTTATGAACTGTGTATGAATAGTTATTATTTTAATTGCATATTTTTAAAATTATTCTCCATACTAACTGATATTAATGGTTAAGGATATTAATTTAATTATGTTTATGCATAAAAACGTTGAACAATAACGATGCAAAAATAAAGTATGCTTCATTTATAATGATTAAAAGAAATCAATAACAAAAAAAAAAAAAAATTGGTACACTGCGTTTTTTTGTTGTTATCTATGAGTTGATTTTCACTATTATTTTTTTCAGTTATTAATGAGTCTTAGAACGTTTTCCATGTGAAATTAACCATAAATACGTGATTGTTATTTAATTCTTTGTTGTTACATTTTATTTTAAAATTTTAGTTGGTGTACGACATTTTTCCTTACCAAATTTGTTTGGTAATTTAAATTTAGATTAATAAAAATATGGTATCACTTTGTGTTTCACTTTGTGTTTCAGAATATCAGAATAGTAACATTGCTATCGAAATAAGTGTAATCCTAAATAAATTGAATTTTTTGTAGCACGGTAGTTTGCATGGTTTTTACGTATAGCACTTTTTAATAATAATTTTATTTCATAGTCAACTTAACTCATTTTATAACAAGTTAATTATAATTTAAAACGTTTTTAATACTATAACGTCTTATACGCATAACAAATGAGTATGTTCAAATAAGACTATTAAAAATAACAATTCAGCAGTATCTTACACCATGCTCTGTAGTGTGGATTTTTCGTCGGATTTTTCAAAGAAAAACGTTTTTATAATGGTTGAAATTAACTATTGAACTGTACCTACACATTTTGGATTTGAAAGAAGGGTACATTCATAAAATATTAATTCATAAAATAAAGTGAAATACAAAAATAGCTGTTATTGCTTTAATAACTGATACATTTTTACTGTTATAAATGAGCGTATGGCACCATCCAAGGTCACAAATATACAATTTTAATATTGTTAAGCTTTCAACGCTTTTATGTTTTCGTTTTATTCCGTTATGTGTGTCATGAAATATAATGCAGTACGAAAAAGGCCAGTATTTTAAAACAATATTGTGTTTGATCGAGTGTCATTATGTAGTTGTTTTATAATTATGTCGAAGTAAAATGCTTGACCTTACTAAAAAATTATTTTACCAAAATTTTGCACACAATATTTATTGGTGCGTTGTAACTTTTAAATAGAACAATTAATAATAAAAGTTGTACACACGTTAAACGTAGATACGATTCTTTTGTGTATCATTTGTTAAGTTTCCTGTTGTTTTACGGGAATGGATTTTTTACTGGTCGATCGACATGCTTTTACAAGCGTTGCAATAACTTTGAAAAAACAATTTAATCTTGAAGAAAAACTTAACTTTTAAATAACAGCAGTTTTTTTGTGTTTGTTAGTGAGTGGTATTTATAAGTTTTAGGATCACATTTATATTGCATTGAATATCGAATAAATTCTACACGCTATACTTGGTGTAAGAATAATAAAATACGAAAATAAAATATTAACATTACTCAAGTTCTGATTTATCATAAGTATTGCTTTAATTTTTTTTTATACCAAATATTTCCATATTTTTTTTCTTAAAAGTCACTAAAAATAATTACAAACGGATTAATTTTATGGGAAATTATGATTTATTTAGCTGATACAGCAAGTTCTTTCACACAATTCGTAAACAATGTTCACGGAAAATGATATATGTTGTGTACTAAAACTACCAGTAGTATCAAAATACAATAATGATATTATGTTAAATAAAAATTCTGTTCTTTGGTTTTCGGTTTTTTTTTATAGTACGTTTTGCGTCAAAACGTTAAAAAGTTTTAAAATGTTAGGTAGTTTTTTTACGTTTATATAGATCGACATTTAAACGTTAGTTAGTGTTTTGGAATCTAAAAAATTTTTGCCGATTAATACACTAATATACTCTTTATTTGGTTTCTATAAATACTAGTTAAAAATATTATAAGAAAATGTTTCACTAGATATAAGTTTAGTCTTAACAAAGTATGTATTTTAATGTGAAACAATTTTTTTTTTGCAAATTTTTTTTGGCTTTGTTTTTACGTTTCTAAAGAATGCTGTTAAGAGATAAATGATGTTAAGTCAAAATTAGGCAAGTTTCCCGGCAAAATTGTTTTCAGTTAAAGGTAAAAAAAAAAAAAAATTGTTAACGCATTAAATTGCAGAATCAATTGATGCTCAGCGAAAAAAGATAATACTCATCCTTTTTTCGAAAATAAACGTGTATGTCACGCTAGTGGTACATCATCATTTATCATGAGCATTTTGTTTTGCTATGATCTATTCAAGTCACGTAATTTCTACTGAAAAATTTGTAAAAAAAACTAGATTTTGCGTCGGAATCGAACAAAAGTATTGTAATATAAAATTATATCTGATAAAAAAAGTCAACTTGACACAACAAAAAAAGTTGCAATAAGACCCCATATGAATTCAAAACTATCGAGTGTAGGTGAGTTAATCGGCTCAAAATAAAACCGAATATACGAACTAGTTTTGAGTAAAGTAGGGTAATTCCGACGACTTTTAAAAAAAATTCACCTCAAGCTGATTTTTCAACCATGTATTTTGCATTATTCTTTTCTTTAGAAAATGATATCGAAATTCTTCTAAATATACCTTGTAAAAAATATTAATTTATCCACAACAATGGCCTAAACCTAGTCGTTTTCAAAGTGTAATTATTTTTTAGAAAAAATAAAAAAGTTCGCTCTCGTCCTTTTACCTGAGGTAAGTGCATGATGGGGACATACAAATTACATTTCATAAGTATAATAATTTTTATACGGTATAATGGCCCCTGAAACTACATTTCATCATTCAAAATCTGCTTTTGAAGCCGAAGATTTAAAAAAAAAAACAGTTTTTGTAGTAGGTAAGTTGTAATTTGATAAATTATCAATCTTTTGAATTTCTTTAATTATAGATACCTATTAGTAACAAATCAATATTATATTTTGTTGGTAGGGTACAAACAAATAAATTATTTTGGCAGTACTTTTAAATCTATAACACATAAATAACTTTAGTATAATATATAATATTTAATAATAATAATTGAAAATATAAAATGTAATTAACTTTTTAACTAGCTCAAGACGTTATAACTGTTTCCGTATTTTTGTCGGTCTATCTCGCTTTGTTTTTTTTTTTTTTTTTTATCACGTTTGTATTAGGTATCTTTTTTGTCTGTCTTTCCGTTCGGGGGAAATCTCGAAAGTCAATTTTTTGCTAGTTTTTATCATCCGAACGGGCTGAAATGCGGCATACACAGTTTTGTCAAGTATGATAATATACAATATAGAAAAGTAAAAAAAAATTAGGTAGCCCTAAGGGATTCTAAGGGGTTAAGCTCCAGTGTTATGTCACATTACGTACCGTATGTTAATTACTTCATATTATATTTTATTGTATTCGGTTGTATCTATGGTGACGATACCGGACAGCAGCTATAGCAACAGGAAAAAAAAAAAAAAAAAACATTGGATTTTCGTATTTTAAGATCGAAATCGTTATTAAATTTCTTGGGTGTTTATTTGTTTGTTAAATTATTAATTGTATTGACAGTGAATAATACATTATTGACAATTTCCTCAATGACTGCCCATCGCAATCGTCGCCTCGAGAAGAACAGAAGAAAAAAATCGATTGTCACACGTTTCACAAACCCAAATATAAGATTAAAAAGCCGGAATCAGTAAAGGTCGCGTGGGTAGTTTGACGGAGTAGCGACTACGCTTTGAGTGGGTCACTGATTTGGATGTTGTGGTTTGAACGTATTATTTATATACATCTTAAAGCAACGATAAATCATTGCCTTTGAACAAAAACGATTCTGAGCGAGCCGTGTAATCTCATACGTCCAGGGGAAAAAAACACCATTTCAAACTTATATCGTTTGATTTTGATTCTAATGCGAGAGGCCAGTTGGAACGGCATAACATGTAACACTGGTTTGTAAGCTGTAGTGTTAGTAGGTTTATAACTTTAGCGCCATAACTATTATAATGCGAATTATGATATGCGTGATATGGGAACCTACACAAAATGTCTCTACCTATGTATATCCGTCATAGGCAATTTTGAAACCATGCAACCGAAAATTCTTTCACCAATAAAAAACTGCATATTATTCCTGAGTGACACGGGGCAACTTTCTATTCAAAAATTCCACCTCTAAGGATTGTCTCAAACGCGAATTTCGTCGAAAATTCAATTATTTTTTTTGTTTATTTATGGTCAAAAATTTAGTCGTTTATTTGTTTGTACGCCGTACTTTTTATTGTTTTTTTTTTTTGATAATTTAGGTGTAACCTTTTTGGAATTCGACAAAACTTTGAGTACGTCGCGCCAAGGACACCGAGTCGTACTTTCCGAAAACGTTTCGACCGTCGGAGCGAAATCCTAGGATCTATGCGCGTCACGGGGGGAAAAAAACACACACACACTTTTTTCTAAAATCAATAATAGCTTCCCCTCGCTACTATCGCTTAGAATCTAAAAGTAGACAATTTTAATGGTATTTTTCGTCCCGAAAATTCGTGATCCTGTCAATTTTTTCTCTCCGATATTTTTGTCGGCCAAAAATGTGTTTTTCTTAAAAAATAAAAACAGCTCACCCAGAGTCTTGAATACGACCGGTCTGCTGCGGTACCTGCGACCCGCTTTGAACGCCGTCACCGTCACCTGGTACTGCGTGTTCGGCATCAAGTTGCCGAGTGTCACGGAATTCGAGTTGACCGCTATCTCCGCCACTACCCTGTAACTGGCCAATGGCGAACAAACACCCACTCGTATGTTATTATTATTATTGTACACTCGTCTGTGTTGTACATCGCCGCGAATCGTTACATATTTAATCATCGGCGGGGGTCGGTCGGTCGGGGGGTTGTGCACATATCGCGCTTGTATACACGACGGTGATACGCGCGCGTGCGCAGAAAGAGCATACTTACACGTTATGCCTCACACGAAGGGGTAAAAAGAAAAAAAAATATTCGATTGAACCCCTGCGCGTTAGGTCGCGTGGACAAAATTCCCTCCTCCCAAAAACTATGAAAAATTTGTTTTTTTTTTAGATTCCGAGCGAAACGATGGACGTATTTCACACGATGTCCTCTTTTTTTTACCACTTATATGCAATCACGATGACTTCTTTAGCGACGCTCCCCGATTTTTAACGTCAGTACCTCTGTGATATGACAGATGGTACTTTGAGGCGTCATGGACTTACGCGTCTGCCGTAAAGTTGAAAAGTTACGACAAAAGAAACTAAGCGAAAAACGTTAAAAATTACGTCGAACGTGATAAAATCGATTTAGATTTCTGGCACAAAACTTCCACAATAATGGATCGGAATAAGCCGACACACCGTTAAAGTTGGTACGATACACGTGTGATTCAGAATACAAGAGATTTTGATCTAAGAATAGTATTTTAAAATTTTCAAAAATTTCCACTTTTTTGTAATTTTTGTTCAAACTTTCCACAAAAAGTTTTGAAAATTTTACACAGGTTTTCAAACATGTAAACACAAATGTAATTAAAAAATTTCGAAAATCCGTAGTCAAACTTTTATATTTAGTTGTTTAAAATTGGAAAATTTTCGAAAATCTGTCATACCTTTTTCGGAAAAAAATTCGTAACATATACAAATTTGCTATGTATAATTCAAAAATTTGATATGTTATAAAAAACAAAATTTGCTATCTGAATAAAAATATTTCAAAAAAATCCACCAAGAAGTATCCAACGGTCTTAAGGGGTTAAAAAATCTGTTTGGAAAAATACGAAAACGCGACGACCCTTTCTAAAGTACGATGTAATCGACTGATTTCAAAATGTGTGTGTATTTGAAAGAGTAAAACAAAATTTGAAAATCGTTTTCACGATTTTCAAATTTTGCGGAAAAACGTTTATACAGCGTGAAGTTCTAAAAAAAAAAAAAATTAAATCTCCAACTATTTTCAGATAAAGTTGTACGCCAGGGCACAATTCGACAAAACGAGCGTTTTTTAAAGTATTTTTATCCATCTGAAAAAAATACAAATACCTCAAATGCGCGTTGAGCGGTTGATTTGGATAATTTACTCCAAATCAATAATCGAAGTAATACGCATTTTCCGCGATTTTGACGAGGTCGCAGAAAAACACCGCTAGATCATGCTAGTTTTGCCGGAAAAATATCTTTTCTACGACGTATGGAAAAACCTAGGGTTCCGGCGAACACGCGATAAACGTTTTTCCAAACATAATATTTAAGAAATAGTATTTTGGTTTTAGAGTTAGAGTTACAACAGCTCTATCTACCAGCGTGTACGTGGGTATCAACGCGACGCCGCCGCGTGTACAAATCGCCAACTTAAAAAAAGGCCACTGAATAACCTGAATATTAGTGGCGTACCAAACCCTGAGTTTTGGGAAGTGTATACTAACTAATTTTCTGCTCGTTATATCACACATAGTTAAAAAAAAGTATAAAAAAAAATAATTTTCCATAAATTTCGTAGGAAATTATAATATACCCTCCGTTGGTGTACAACCCATTCGTACCCTGAAAGTCGTAAATCACGGTATCAAATATTAAGGAACCGTTTTTAAAGTTGGCGAAATCTGCTGGAAAGTTATACGATTTGCACACGACGGATTTTTTTTTAAACATTATTAATTGTGATAATGGACAAAATATTTTGTGCGTGTTGGTAAAAAAAAAAAAAACGATTTCGTTTTATAATATCGCGGTCGACGATAATGGATTGAAATAGAGCTATAAAAACGGGTTTTCGATTTTTATCGAGTATATCACGCGATTCGAGGTGATTTCAAATTGTTACAAAACATATTTTGGTTTCTACCGATATCGACGATATGTGACTTATAAGCAACACATTTTCAAAAAAAAAAAAAAAAAAAATATATATATATAATATGGTAGTTGGTGACACAACGGTACGATAATATTATTATAGTGACTGCTTATCAGTTCCTATATAGGACGTATTAAACGTAATAATAAGTATAACGTTTTAAATAAAAATTAATTAAATTTAAATACAAATGTGCATGTGAGAAATAAACCAAATAGCCAAAACGATGAAACGTGTGAACTATGAAAAAAAATCAAAGACACAAACTTCAAGAGATTTTACCTACTTTTAAAAAACATCCTTTCAATCTCGTTCGACTTGGTTATTTGAATTATGTGATCCAGTCCGATATATCCTAATGGGTTTTGGTGTTTTTTCAACAATATTTTTATGACAAAATGAAATCAAACTCTACTTTTAACGTGG
The DNA here is from genome assembly GCA_017140985.1 of Hormaphis cornu. Classification (NCBI taxonomy): domain Eukaryota; kingdom Metazoa; phylum Arthropoda; class Insecta; order Hemiptera; family Hormaphididae; genus Hormaphis; species Hormaphis cornu. The sequence continues at coordinate 12,340,143 of CM029359.1, forward strand.
AATTTTGCAATTAAAAAAAATTCACACGACTAAGACAAAAAAAAAAAAAAAAAAATAAAAAAATAAGTACAGAAACATATTATAAACATAGAGTAAATCGCTTAAAAAATTATAGACCTGTGAGATAATAAAACAAGAAACGTATGTTTCCGTTCATGAATAAGAATGATGTGAGGGTACGATAGTTCTTAAAAATGATTGATGGATTTTACAAGGGCACAATCTAGTACAATTTCATTCTAGTGACTTTTATTTTATTAGTCTATAGTAGGTCATGTTTTTTTGATTTATTAATTTTTTTTTTTAAAGTTTATTGAAATTATTAGTCAGAATATGACAAATATAATATGTATGACCGTTTGAAAAAAAAAACTGACATTTTTTTGTTTAGCAAATTCGTCGGCTGTAGAGGGTAGTTTGAATACGTCTTGTTACTTTTCAATATCGAATCGTTTTATATGGTGACGTTTCTGTTATTATAATACACCTAATTAATTTAAACGCGCATTTTGTATTCTGCACAGGTGACAGTTGTTTTTAGTTGTTTGGTCGTTGAGACAGGTGTGATGATAGATGTTGGCCATTAGAAATGCTCGTTGTTTTAAACTTGAAGTGATGATGGATCGTTGATTACAGAATATTATTTCGAGTGTAATATATTATAACAAAATGTGAATAAATAACAGTCAACAGCTATATAGTTCTGGTAAAACGAAATATATCAACTAGGTGTGTATTAGGGTTTCAGATTTTTAGACATTTAATAAAATACTTTATACTGTCACTCATCTGAAATAGGTGCCACTGGAAGTATACAAATATAATACATTAACAGTTTTTAGAAAATAATTTTATTGTTTTACACGTTTAAAATGTCCGTGGAATGATAATATGGACAGAACAGGAACTGTGGAATGAGTAAATATGATGAGAGGATTAATTACTTATTATAAAATATTTTCGGTCGTAAGTGTTTTAAGTAAAACTAAAGATTTTTTTTTAAATTTTTGTTATCATTTGTAATTTAATACCTATATAATTTTATGTTCAAAACCATAAATTCCAAGAATTCATCATATTGTAGTTCAATTAGGCAAAATCAGAATTATTAAATATAACAAAAACGAGTTTCTATTTTTAATGTTTTATTAATTTTTGCCTATAAGTTTAATTTTTTTGATCCATACATTTTTGGTGTATTCTTAATAATGACGCATGATAATGAGACGTGTAAATTATTCAATATTCAAATTAGTTTTGGAATGAATGTATTTTTCAAACATTACTGTCTGCAGTAAACAAAAATTAATTTTTTTTTTCTAAAATATAATTAATAGTTTAGTCGCTGAGTTTTGTAATTTATACAAGTTTCCTGATAGTTGGAAATTATTATTTTCACCTATATTAGAGACATGGATGGTTATAATAATTTTACTGAAATTATAATTGACGTGATTACATAAAAGTCGTAAATGTTCTAACTTTATACTTTTTTGCATTCTTTGTCACTCAGAATAATGGTTTGGTTTTTTATTTGTGAAAAACTATTCAGTTGGGAACATTTTTAGGTATACTTGACTAAGCTGAAAAAACGATGTTTTCCGAGCAAAAAGCTTTCCTTTAAAATCCTTATTTACTTTGCAATCAATTTCGATAGAAAATATCACTAATTGATGCAAAAGAAGTACATATTATTTTTTTTCCAATCGTAGAACGAAAATGGAACCGTAGATATTGTTGCATATATATATATATATATATTTATATATATATATATTATATATTATAATTACCTTTTTAATTAATTTCACTACTAACAAGCATGGCCATATGGATTACTATGATTGAAATTTATGATTAATAATATTATGAAACTATAATTATAAACTTATTGCTGTTGGAAAAACTTTAATTTAAACAAAATTAAAAATTGACAGTTCTATAAAACATAACAAATTGAATATGATATTTTAGTAGATAATAAAATATCATATATGATGTTATGTTTTAATGTTGTTTTGGTAAGTAAAATATTTGAACCTTCTGTTAAATGTAAAGTTTACCGTTTGCTATCTAAAGTTTCAAAAAATCCTATCAGAATTTTTCTGAGACTCCGCGAAAAAAAAGTTTGAAGTACCGTGATATTATTAAGATATATGGGAATATAAAAAAATTAAATTTAATGAATGCACATGGATTGTTAAAGATAACCGAGAAATGCCAAACTATAGTATAATTATTTAATTAACTCCTGAAATAATAGTATTAAGTACTTGAAATTTTAACGAAGAAGTTTTAACGTAATTGTACTGTTAAATGAAAAATATTAAACAAATTTGATGTTTTTTGAGACAAAAATAGTTAGAAAATACATTTTTAAAACTTTGAAAATGTGTTCAATGAATTGAACTTCTAAATCAGTAACCCTTTTATCCATAGTATCAATCATATTATATAAATAATTTATTCTAAGCCACTGAACTAGGTTTGTTGTACTTAACTATAAAAGTTGTTATAAAATAGAAATCTTCCAATTAAAAAATATGTTAAAAGGTTTTTGTAATAATTTTGTCACATCCATAATAAACAGTGAGAAATTTAACGAAATTTTATTGTTTCTTGATTATAACTTAGTTGCAGGTTTTTTCGTTCATGTCAAAATCTAAAAGCATTCTTTGATTTTTGTCGCTTGATTTCATTTTGTATAGGCCACAGGGGATTTGTGTAGGTAGTTTATTACCGAAATTCTTCTAAATCGTGTTACGTAATTCTATAAAAATAATGAAAATAAATCTCTTGTTAATAAAGACGGATACTATAATAATACTTTAAAAAAAAAAAATTATCCCAAACAAACACAAAAAAAATACACATGTTTATATTCAATTTCGTTTACTTATGGTATGCTGTACACAAATAAATCTTTGCTGTTTGATAAGAAATGCCTAAAAATTTGATAAATCAATGATAAAATCTAAAAATATTTTGTTTTTGTTATTTATGCAAATTTATTATGAAAACGCTATCGATGTTTTTCAAATGGTTATTAAATTGACACAATAACCGTTTGAATTAATATGTTTTCTGTTATAATAATAAATAATACCAATATGTTCTACACATAGATTTTTAAAACATTTAAAATTCATACCTGGCGTTAGTTGGTTTGTACATAACGTCATACTTTTCAATACCTCTTAGTGATATTTTCCAAGATACGTTGACCGCGATTGGACTTATAAACATGACAGTGATGTCACCAGGGCCTTGGCTGGTCGAAGCACACCCTGCGGATAAAATAAAGAGGTGTTCTGTTTAAAAAAAAAGATTAAACTTTTTGTTTTCAAACAAAATTATGCCATACGTAAGTTGAGCTAGATTCCTTTCTTTTACTGTAGTTTGTTTTCACTAATCGAGGAAAAAAACACTCTTAATTATTTGCTAGAGAAATTTAAATTTTTTTCGAAAATTTCATTGACAATAAGGTTAGGCGACAGTTTGACAAGGCAATCGAGAAAGGATATTTTACTGCGTTTCTCGGAAAATCCGAGCAGCTAAAACAAGAAATATGAGTGAGAGGATCACTGCTTAAACTCACCGATGTAATACACAGAGAAACAATTTTTTCCAGCTATTTTTGTACGGACAAAATAATTTATGAATGTTACAGTTTTTGCGCTCGTCTTATATGCACTTTATGGTTGCTTTGTTCAACCGAGAGTTTAAACACTCAGAATTCATAGCCGTAAAATGTTAATAACAAAATAAAAAAAATAAAAAATTGGAAAAACATTTTCCTTTACCCTCCGAACATACACCCAAGTTGCGCTTTTGTACAAAATATTAAAAATCATAACTCTTATAGAAATTATTCGTAAAAATTATACTCACACGCTGTTTGAAATCCATACAGTATGAACAGAAACTCCCACAGTATCATACTAAACTACGCATACTGATGGTTTTCAATCGTCTCCTCGTGAACAATATTGTGCGCCTGCGGACGACAGTGAATTGAATTGTTTTTGGAAAATTGTAATTTCAATATCATAACTTCCAGTGTCAAAGAGTCTGAAACATGTGAATGTCAAAATTACAGGATCAATTTTATAATAGTATTTGATACGGTCTACTAGTATTCATAACCAGTGGCGTATTTAGGAATGTTTTAAAGGGGTTTTGTCAAAAAAAAAAAAAAACAGATAACTTTTTCCACAAAATTTAAAATATACTATTTTAAATAAGCAACCAACTAGAATTTTAGCGTTTATGGACATATAAATATGTATTTAATAGTATTATGTACTTATGTCGGAATTTCTGTGAAGTGATCGTTTGTATTCTAACGGCTACAGACACGAATTAAAGGGTTTTTAACAAAAAAAAAAAAAAAAACTATTTTTTTTGTCTAGAAACGACTAGAAGGTTACTATTCGGAGAAATTATCGAGATAATGCATTACACTGATTATAAATTAGATATATAATTTTATGATAAAAAAATGTTTTATCACGTTTTATATTTTGTCATAATTTTGTGCTGGTTTTTTGTAAAATAACAATGATGAAACAATGATAACTCGCACGCATAGTGAGATCAAAAGTGAACATTAGAAAGAAATAATTTTTAATTTTTAAAAGAAATATTGTGTATATTTTTATATTGAAATTTAAAATTTTTAATTAAAAAAATAAAATTTCAATACATTTCAGGTCATTGTACGTGCCTGTACATCACATGATGTAGATCGGCGTTGAAAAACATAAAACCATACGTAATGAATAGAATAATGATTATTCCCACGAATGTGTATAAATTTTTGCGTCAGTAACTAATAATAATATTAATGGAGAAAATGGCGGAAGTATTATTTTTCAAAGCTCAGCTATTTCTGTTGCCATAAACATAAGAATGAAAACAATTTTTTTCATTACTTATAAACAAGTTCCTTTAACTATAATAAACAGAGTGAATTTGTGTTATTGATCATTTGTTACAGTATATTGATTCACTCAACAGTGGGACTCTTTGAGCTGAGATGCTGTTTCGTTGTAGGCAGCTACTTTAAAATCGTCTTTTGCATTTATGTTGTTTTGTTAGATTTGTGTCGTAATCAATTCATCCTAGTGAAACTTTATGTGTATTTAATTTTAGTTGATGAATACTCGTATTATTAATTTTGGTTGAAAACATTTTAGACTAGACATTGTGATGAATATTCAAATATTATGTAAATCCATTTGAATATTATCGTAGAATTAAATAAATTCATTATTTACGTTAGTAGTCGATTACCATTCAGTCACTTTTGATTTTATTGGATCATTATATGCATTATGCATGTTTTTTAAAATTATTCATGTGTGTTTTAGCAAGTATTTTTAGAATTAATCAAATCTGTCATCTTTGAAAACTACAGAATATGAACATTTTTTAAATCTGATTTAAAACATATAATTATTGGGGACTAGTTATCATACCAAACTTGTTAAAGCCATCTAATTTATATTCTATGTACGTATTTTTACGTCTTACCGCTATAAAACGATTAAAAAAAAATCACACATTTTTATTTTCATATTATTTTATAATATATATATTTATTTTATTGAAAAACGGCTGAGCACAATATTATAAAACTTTAATATTTTGGATTCATGAGTGTAACTAAGATTGTTTGTTGAAATATTAATATTGATAATAAATTATTATTATTCATTAATATAGGGCGTAGACAATATTTTGGATGAACGATTTTCACCAAAAAATCTTATATTTGTCAATAAATTTATAACATTTCATGGTTCACACTTTATTTAAAACATCAATTTATGTGATAGTTTGGTAACAGTTTATTTCATTAATATTTGACTATTTTAATGAGCTTTTCCAAATTTCAAGAATGGATATTCTACATTGTTTGGAATAAAATAATTAATTAGTATAATATTAATTCACGCTTTAATTATGAATAATACATTGTATAAGTAAAATATTTATATTTGACTATTTTAATGAGCTTTTCCAAATTTCAAGAATGGATTTTCTAAATTGTTTGGAATAAAATAATAAATTAGCATAATATTGATTTACGCTTTAATTATGCATAATACATTGTATAAATAAAATATTGATAAATATTTAAAAAAATACTAGAAATATATTATTACTATACCTACTGAAAAACTGATATGGAAATAATAGTAAATTATTATTATTATTTCGTATGACGTCTATGAGCAACATCAAAATAGTAAATTAAAACGCATTGTAACCATTTAGTTGTTTGGTAAGTTACAATTGAATAATATTATTGTAATTAAAAGTTAAACATGTTTTTTCCAATAATTTAAATGCCAGTTGTTTGTTAAGCTACAAAGGGTAAAACATTTTTATAAATGAGGTTTTGGATTGAATAATACAATCTGTCATAACTTTTTTAAATTTTAGTATAGCAAGTTTATTCACAGTAAATAAATGTAGGTAATTTATGCATGCATTTTTTTGTTTTCTCAACGGATACGATCAAAAGTCATCAAAAAGTATCTCGAGATTATGAAGGACAGAAAAGTTTTTTTTTTTTAAATTAAATTTTTTTAAACTGAATGAAAAGAAATTGTTTGGCTATATTAAAATTTGACTGTTTTAAATTTTGATCGATTTAAGCAGACCTTGTTGTAGAAGTGAATACAATTAAAGAAAAATCTAATTTTTATTTTAAATTTCCGAACGGGACAAACATGTCAAATAAGAGAGTGCGTAGTTCTTGTTTTGTACGATGAAAACACGTTTATTTTCGGTCAAACGTATACGTTTTGACTGACAGTTTAATCTTTTTTGAAAGATATGTAAAATTTTTCAAATTGATTTCTATAATATGATTTTTGAATTCCTCTGAATGCGATCAGCGGACGTTACAGTTATAATATATGCTCTGACTCTGCTTTGTGTCGTTTGTGCAACGTTTAGGACATTTCTTTTATAAAGTATTTCGTCTACATCAGATGTTTTATGTGTAGAAAAATGAATGGATACTCCATCCGTGAAAGCATACATTAAAAAAAAAAATATTTCTACCATTAAATAAGTTTAAAACATTTGAAAAACTAAATGTTTTTGTAACAATATTGGTACGCCAAAATAAAATTTGTAAAATATACACATAATAATGTACATTTTCAAACAATGTCAAATATTAGATAGTAAGTATAATTTTTTTAAGTGGCAGATATATATGAAAAATAGGACATTTTCAATTGATGCTCAGGTAAAAATCATTTTACATTATTTCTATTGAAAAAAAAAATACTTATTTTCCTTTGTTAAGAAATAAATACTTTGTGATACAATAAGAAAAAATGGGCCGTAAATTAAGCTTATAATGTATATTATATTATGTTTGAATTAGACGTGAACTCATATTTCACTATTAATATGACCTAGATAGGAAAAAAAATCTGTTCAATAAGAAGGAAGTAGTGGAATGAAAGTGTAAGATTGAAAAAATTGATAGTCTAAGAAAGGTTTAAAGTAATTTTGGAAATATTGTATTATTATTTTTGTAAGATGTCTGTGTAATATATTGTATTTATTATAGATTTACACAAAGGTTTTGTGAGATCTCATTATTTCTGAACGAAAATCTATTTGAGATTTTGGTAAAACGATTAAACATTTTAAAAACTATATTAATGGTGCGTTTAGCTGCGTTCACTCTCATATGCTTTGTTTATAATTTCAAAATTTGTGATTTATATATTTTTTGGACTAGATTTTTGGGAGTTTTTAAAGGTATAAGTGATTTTAGATTTTGAGCGTAGCGAAGTGTGTGATGTTTTTACAATGAGTTTTTCATTCTATCATTTTTTCGGATAGAAAGATTGGTTCAATCGTAAAAATTATACTACACAAAAAGTGAATACTTGAAGCGGTTTTTTTGTTTTTGAATTTTTGTAATTTGTTGGCTTTTGAATTTTCAATACTTGTTCAAAAAAATTGTTTTGTTTATGAATTATTTTCTAAAAATAAATCACAGACATGATCAGTTTTTTACCAGCTAAGTATAAACAAATGAAAATAATTACTCAAAATAAAACTTTCTCTGGAAAATTAAAGTTTTTATTGAATAAAAACGACAAAAAAATGGAAATCTGTTAAATATTAAAAAAAATATTTGAAATTTCTACCAGACCCGTATCATACACATATAAATATTTTGTGAAAATTTAAGCTTTTTGAACTATTATTTTTGAAGTTAAGAAATAATAACAAAATCACGATTTTACCGTTTATCAGCTGTACCTATTGTATGATTATTTAAGTAGATATTTCAGATATTTATAATCATGTCGGAGATCATCTTATTCAAGTAACCTACAGTATTTCTAGTTAACATATAAAATATAAATGTTTTTTATTTATTTTAATTGTTATTTTTATATTCATTTTCATAATACGTTTACAGAAAAAATATCGTTGCCGAAGTAATAGCTATACGCAATATTCGTTTTAATCGGAATCCAAAAACTACAATACGCATTCGAGTATTGCGATTCGTATTCAATCAGTGAGTACGAATAAAAACTGATATTTTGATAAATAAGACGTAAGAGTTCAAGTAGTAAAATAAAAATAAACTGCATGACACACAGTGCAAAAAAATAATATCGAGCAGAAAACTATAAAAACTATATTTTTCCGAGAATTTTTAAGCGGAAATTGTATTTGAATTCGTAGGATGTTGGCTAAATTGTGTTCGAAATGAAACGTTTCCCGTTAGGAAAAACAATGGTGATGCAAAATATTTTATTTCATAAAATCTAGAAGCACGTGTATCGGCGAATTAAATTTAAAAAACTTAAATTTAATATTATCTATTATGATCAAAATGAGAGTTTTAGAGGACATATTAAATTGTAAACTTCAAAGTTATATGTTCAACTCATAGAGAGATAAATTTATTAGACATTGTTTTCACGATTGAAGTTCATTCATTCAATGATTCGTGTAAATTTCAATTTCATGAAAAATTATCAAGATTTATCTTCATACAAAATAACGAAATAATTTCAACGTAATAAAACGTATATATATAATAATTTTTTTGATTTTTGAAATTTAGTTTAAAATAATACGATGTTCAGTTTGTACTATGGTTTATAGAGATTCTAAGTTGAAAATAACTGATTTTACAAATCCATGGGTACTGCGACAATTTTGATTTTAGATCATTATTTTAAAAATAATAAAAAATACTTCATTTGTATGAAACTTAAATGTTAAAATATTACGTAAAATATATTGATAAATAAGTTATTAAAAAAAAAAAAATCACTAATGCGAACAGTACTACTAACGATTTGGTTCAATGTTTCAATGTTAGTTGAACAAGTAACAAACAGCTAATGTTTTAATTAAATTTTAAATTTAAAACGACTTATTAAAAATTAACAAAATATACGAACACTAATGTCACGTAAAATACCGAAATCTATTTCGTTAGGGGAAACGCATATCGTACTAGGTACATTCAATACTTGCGTAATAGGTGTGCCGTAATAAAAAAAAAAAAAAAAATTAATATTTAACGATTTCGTGAAATATTTCGAAATGAAACGCTTCCAACACTATACAGTCTTGCACTGTTCGTACACCGGAGTTCATCGTCATAGCGTTGCCGTACAATAGTTCCAAAACGTAAAAAGAAGGCCTTCGAAAATCTCGGTTCGCGCGATGTGGTCAAAACTGTCGTTATAATTTTATTTCGGAATGCCGGTGGATTGCGCAAAAGGAGCAATTTACGAATTCGGAATCCACGCGATAGTTTCGACACCGCGGCTATAACAAACACGTCGACAGGCAGTGGCGTATTTTCGATAATTTTTTTTTTTTCGGGGTGGTTTGAACATCGATATTCTGGCGAGATACTTAAAACTTTCTACAGAATTTTTTTTCAGAATGTTTTTTTTTGAACCCACCCACCCCGTAAATGCGCCACTGCCCACAGGTGAGACCGTCAAACGTTGATTTACCCGGATAAACTGCCGTAGGCAAGCACAATTATTCGTCTGTTCTCTGTAGCTTGCAGTAGGCTGCAACACCGTCGTAACTTTTCGAGCGTCTTCTCGCTAGACCGATAATCGAATTCCCGCGAGTTCTCGAGAGCGACTTTAAAATTGTTATCCACTCCGAACGTCTCGCACCGAAAGTCGAACGCCATATAATATAATATAGTTACAAGTCCACACATCGTATAGTATAGTAGTGCTCGTTCCCCGCACGATTCACATAGAATAACTTTATTGTTTCGTCACGTATTTTTAAAACGTCCGGAGTTGGCAGGTGAGTGTTTTTTTTTTTCCAACTTAACTCATCCGGAATTTTTCAATCGAGAGTTAACGAACAGTTTAAAATTTGTCGGTTAATAAAACGTTCACCTACAGAAAATGTCTGTACTTACTTGTTTTAGAGTCAAGACTCGCTTGATTCGGGCAAGCAAGATGGAAAAGTACATTTGAACGAAAAAACGACTTCGTTAAAATTAGAAATCAACCGTGTTTCTTCTGAATTCCACTAATTAAAGTATAGCGCTAAAATTGGATATTGTACAGATTAAATAACATTGTATAGACTTGGCTTTCCGTTCAAAACGGTTGATAACACGAAAACTCGAAGAATTCGTTACAACTTATAATGTAAAAAATAAAAGGTACGGAATGAGCACGTCATCGAAAAGAAATAGCTACTCTTATGGTTTGATTTAATATTATAATTTATGGGTGAATGTTTGTAGTATTTACATTTTGTCTGCAACTGACGTAGTCGACGGACGGTATTTCTGATAAAGTGTGATTAGTCGATAAATCATGTTTACATGATTTTTTAACGAATTTTCTGGTTTTCAGCATATTTGAGTCGAAGAGAGAATCGTTTCGACGTACTTACTACAAATAAATCATAGAAAAAAAATATTATACACCTACCTATGTATAGGCACTTTAGTTTCATATTATGTTACTTTTGGATATAATAAATCAAGTAGACACTGAGTAGGACACGGATATCCTGTATACACTATAGAGATCAAAGCAATGGGAGTAATAGAATGTTATTATGTTTTTAAACTTTATTTGTTTGTTTCATTTGGTTGGTTTTTATTTATTAATCAAATAGGTTCTTTTAAATATAAGTGATACAGGTGAATTTTACAATTGTTTTTTATTGATGTCTGCGTGTTTTGTCTGTGAACTAATTTTATGGATGATGAAACTAAGCCATTTTTGTTTGAACTTTTATTTTAATTATAATTAACATGATTCAACAGTTCGTATGATTTTATTTACAAATGTACCTTAAATAAAGTCGCTGTCAAGCAGTATATTTTACGACAGTATAAACAATACAAATAATAAGTATAAATTAAATCTAATGTCAATACCTTTTTTGATATTTGAGTGACAACTCGAAAAATTATTAAAACATGTAAAAGTTTTAAATTAAGTTCAAACTTTGATCAAAAAACCTATCTTTTTCGTGGTATTATGCATAAGATTTAAGCACTCTTTCTACCCAAAAACGTGATCACGAACCAAAATATCAATTCAATTCGAGTAAATGTTATTGAAATGTTTTGGTTATTGGATTAGAACTCCAAAAATAATAAAAAAAAATAAAAAATTGCTGCAATTATACTACTAATTTGGTCCGTTTTTAATTTTTTTTCCGTGATATCAAATAGGACTGGACTATTATTGTAAAACTAATATATTTGCCTCACTACGCTCGGAACCTAAAACACAGTGAGTCCGAAAAAACCAATTTTTTGTGATTTTGATGATTTGATGATGTTTTTAGCAAAACTTAACGGGCATTTTTTTTTTTTGGCGATTTTATGTTGTATTTCTGTGGAAAATCGCATTAAAATCTTTGTGTTAAGAGCTTTTTTTTTGGTCTATAGTGAGAAACTCGCCACCATTAGCACGTCACTAATACTAAACATGGTAGTTTTGTGCACGACTGTTTAGAGACCGATATTCCTATTAACAGATAATAACCGTTGTATAAGTTGTTTCATGTAAGTTTACGATATTCATCGAAAGGCAAAGTAAATACAAATCAAACGATAAAAAGAAAAAAACGATTTTTGGGTTTTTATATAATAATTTATTACGTTTCATATTCAAGCCGCTACAGTCTACTAAGACGTTTAGCTTAAAAGATTATAATAGCTGTAATTTTACCGATGTACAATTTTCATATTTTCTTTTATCAGTAAACTATGTTTTTTAAAGTACACTTTGCACTGTTCTGGACTAAAAACGTATTTTAAGTTTCATTGTTGCGCAACGTCAACGAGTGATTTCCTCGTGGCATTTACGCAGATATAGACTTTTTCGCAGTTTACACGCACACAATGAATCACGCGATAACTATGTACAAATCGTGTTCTACGTGGTATTATTATTTTTATTATTGAATGTTAAAAACGTAATGGAAACATGTACAAAAAACTATATTATGAAAAAATATAAAAACTATCAGTAAAATATAATAGCAGACCACGGTGCGTAAAAATATATAAATGGAACGTTAAAAAATTAATTTTAATGTAGAAAAAGACACTGAAACAGCTGTTCTAAAATTACATCGAACATGAAAAGTTCGATCAAACGTCGACAAAGTCGGATTTTCACGGACTAAAATTTCGGTCAATAAGTTGATTTAGACGGCGAGGAGTGACCTATCGTTCGCTGTTCAACATTTCTTGCGAATTGGCGACAATTTCTAACGTTCAAAAATTACAATGACAGTATATATTAATTTTTTTAATTCTCAGATTATAGTGAAGACACTAGCTGCGTGATAAATAAAAAAAAAACAGTCTGTTTTTTATTATGAATATTCCTATTTTCTAAAAATTTAGTGCAGAAACGATTGAAAAGAAAGTTTAAATTTGATGTTTTTTCGTCAACTGTCACGAAAAAATCATAAGAATCGTGTCTTACGTTTTTTAACATTTTATCTAGTAGGTATGTAATTTAAGTTATAAAGCTCAAGTTTAAGATCTAAGAAGTGAAGTAGAGAAATAACGTGTTGAATAAAATCTATTACTATCTATGTACGATTCAAGTTATTTATTAAAAAGTAACTGGAAAGTCTCCAAACACTTGAGTCGAAAAAAATAATATTTTTAATGAAAACAGAAATCGATTTTGTGTCAGGTAATATAATTGTGCACTAAGGGATGTACATTACGTATTTTTGCAACGTCAGTACATTTTTTTTGACGTCTGTGATTCCAGGATAAAGTTTTTAAAAAATATAAGTTATAGGGTCAAAGTTATTCTAGAATATTTATTGTAAGTTATGATAAAAAAAAAAAAAAGTGTTTAGATGGTATTTATACTTTGTAATTTTGTTAATCTTTTGTACCTACTCATTACTCAGTGAGGGTAAACTCAAGTTTTATTCGTTCAGAAAATTGAACACACCTTCACAGTTTTATACCATAAATCAACTTTATAACAAACCTAAAACATTAAAAAACTTATGTGGGATCATAAAGTAGAGTTGTCTAAAAACAAAACTCGTGAGGAGGTATACTTATAATTTCCTTTTCTGCTGGTGAAAAACAAAATACAATTGCAAATAAAACACTAGCAAAAAAAGTTATTTCCGAGGATTTCTACAAAATAGAATATTATATATTTCATCCTTCATGAAGAATATTAAATGAAAATTTACTCCAACTCAAATATTTTAGATCATAATCTTTCTAGCAGCTCTCAGAGATCTGCAGTGTTTTAATGAATTAACGAACTTTAAAAGTTTCATTGGGAAATGTGTACAGCGATAATGTCTACTTCATAATGTTGTACTTTGTTATTTAATAATAAATTAAATTAAGTACCATGGTGTTTTTCTTACTTAAAGTTTTTGTTTTCGAGTTTTTAAGTTAGTGATCAAGCACAAATAGCACTTTGTTTAAAATGTTTCAATAATTACACGATTTTTTATGAAAAACTAAAAGGATAGTTTTAAAAACGTTTTTAATTTTGTCGCAAAATATTTATGATTCACAAAGGACATGGTATTAAAGTACAGTTGGTTTACTATTGATTTGAGTGAACACTTTTATCCGATTAAATTACTGCAAGACTTTTAAGACCGTTCTAATTAATTGCAACCAATGCAATTGAATTTTTATATTCTTACACTTGTACAGTGGACTGCAGTCAAGATGGTCGAACAATATTTATTTTTGAAGAGCAATGGATAATTATTTGTATGTCTTATTTTTAAAAAAATTACGTGTATTGACGTGAAACTTAATACGCCTAACACACAACAAACGACGATAGTACCGATTCCATTTAAATATTTTTTGCAAACAGAGTATTTATTACTGATTGTACAATGTGTAAAGCGAAGCAAACGGTCTTTTTATTTATGTATCACTCGTTAATTTTCCGAGTTCGGATTGTAAATTTGTTCTCCGTGAAAACGCCATTGTGCCATCTCGAATCAGCACAAACAGCAAAATATTAAATGAGTTGTGAAAAATGCATGACAAAAGTTCGACAATTTTCGTTGAAATCATCATGATGGTTAATTATTTGGGTGCGATTTTTTTTATTTCACAGCATTTTTTTACCGTATTAGGTATACCATATCGTATTTATTTTTATGAGGTTTTATTGCAATCGAATGTTAGCATCACGTATTATATCGTTGTACTCGCAGTATTTTTACTGAGTAATATGTCTACAAAGTTTAAAGTTATACCAATAATTACAATAACGTTTATTTTCAACGATTGAAAACTACTAAATTTTTCTCGTATTCGTCATTAAAGCTCAGATTAAGCAGAATTAAGGATTAAAGTAAGCCGTGTAGGCTAAAACATCAGTACTATAAGTGCGAGGGCATCAGTTTTACCCATAAGGCATCGTATTAAAAAAATATTTTCGTTTACGTTTCGCTAGACAAAATATCTTATTAAATATTATTTTTGTTTACTCGGACCCGTAAAAAATAATAAAATACTGTATCGTAAGGGTGTACACATTACTTATAAGATCAATATTAAAAGAATAAAAATAACGATAAAGAATCAAATCGGAACCACGTTTACCCAAACACTGTAATCACAAAGCGAGAAACGTTTTTTTGAACTTGCCGTTTTTCCTAGGCATTTTGTCAAGTAAATATTAACTTTTTCATCTTGAATTTATAAATGATCAATATTCAAATTTGAAGTTATCATTGTTTTCAACAAGTCTTGATTTTTAATTATTTTCAAAGTTTGAAAAATTCACAAAATGTGATAAATTCACAGTGTAAAATTCACTTTTTTTTCTTCTATTTACAAAATCGTTCTTTACAAGAATATTTGTCGTTTTTAGTAAATTTATTTATGAACATTTTTTTATTGAACTATTAGTCAGGAATGATTTGGCAATTGTACGGGCCGCGGGTTCGCGGTTTTGATGTTTTTACTATAGTTCAACATCACGAGCTTAAGAAGAGATTGTACACATTTGAATAAAAATAGCGTTCGTTTTTTGGTCAGCTTACAAATTCAACATCAATAATACGACCGGAATGTAAGACCAGAACTTTTTGCTCGTCCGCGCGCACAAGCTATTGTGACACTATTCATATTGTTTCGCGTTAATTTATTAAACAACGTGCGTTATTGTGGTGGCTATTGATTATACTTTGAATCGATAGGACTGAGGTCAATTTTGTGTCACGCGTTTTTATCGATCCACACAGTAATTATATTTGTATAGCTTTCTTTTACGAACCTTTGTCAAGTGTATTTTGTAAATGTTTAATGATCTCTTCGCGTATACCTGTCGCGTTCTTTCAAATTTCTTACGATTTACACGTTATTAAAACGTTTCCTCCGGCGGTCACAAAATTACGTACAATGTACATATAGTAACGCCTCGAAAACTGTTAATTGCGTTCGGGAAAACTATGAGGAACATTTTGGAAAAAAACTTGTTGAAAACTATACAGTTCTATATTACCCTTTATATATGTCTGTGTCACTTGGGAAAGTCACTTAAGAAATTGCGGAAAACGAGTGAAACCGTTTTTTGGATGTTTGTGTGACAAATGAATGCGGCTTTTAATCATAACAACATCTAAAAACTCATAATTCATCGATTCTTTTAATTTTCTTATTTTTAAATTAATATTTAATTAACGATTTCTAATTGCTTACGAATTTATTATAATGTTCAACTTGTAACTTAACATACAGTGATCCACGGCATCAAACTACACGCACGATCTAGAAATTTGCGACTCTCTTAAAATTTACTCCCTTTTTTCCTGTCTTTTCTAAAACTTACTCCTTTTCTTTCTTTCCTACCTCAGAGTTTACTCTATTTTTTGTTTTATCGAATTTCGTTATTTTTCAAACGATTGTCGGCGTATAATTCTACATTTTAATCCATTGCCGTTTGCAATCGACAATAACCGATAAGCATGTACTAAAACTATAGCTGTTGTTATAGGATATTGTTTTCTAGATTTGACCCTGCACAGATTTATACGTCGTGATCGTCCGATAATCGGGCTAATACCCTTAAAACAGTCGATTTGACAGTAAGCTGTCAGAGCCAATATTCATGTCGTTTACGCGCGTCGTACAGAGAACATAATTAGTCGCCTCGTGCCATGTTTCGTGTGAAGGGAAACGTCGTGTATGTAATAATTGGACAACTCTTTGTACCCGAAACATTTTGTTTACGGACAAAATTGTGTGCTCACCACGCTCAGAATCTAAAACAAAAACAGTGAAACGTACACGTTCGTAACAGTGGCGTATACATAAATATACGTAATTAAGGGCGGGAGTGCATCCGATTTTATGGGGCCACTACTAATCACGATGATCGCACGCTATAAAACTTGAAACGAAATTTAAGGATCTTTTGTTTGGCTTTCGATCAAAAAAGAAGATCCAAAAGTAAATGGGTAGCGCAGTAATGAGACGAGGGAGTTATACGATTTCACGTATTTCCCAACTGTTGTTCGATAATATGTTTTAATGTAGTAGGTGGGTACCGCGAATTTCAAATGTATGAAATTTTTTTATAAAGTCCATACGTGTACGACCGTATGAATTCGAAAATATAATTTGTCGGGAAAAAACTAAATAGCTACGAATGTTTGTTGGTTTAGTGGGACCCGTTCGCAAAACACGGCTGATGGCCTCCGCCCGATGCAACGCACCCACACCAAATACGCCACTGATTCGTAACACAGTGTTATTGTCGTTTCGATGGGTGATCATTACATATACAATAATACGTCGCACTGCTAACAATCAATGATCCATCGATACCGATAGCGCGTTACACACGAAATGACACACGGGTCAACGATGTGTACGAATAAAAAGGGCGTGGTGTGTACTACTCGACTAGAATACTTCGGCTCGTTTATCACGTACCAGCCTGTTAAATTTCCCATTTTTTCTTACAGTCCACACCGGTTGTTCGTAAACCGTATTAGTTTTGGCGTGGTCCCGGCGCGCCGACGACATTGCCGCGTATATCGATTCGCGCGGTTATTGATGCGAGTCGTCACTGTTTTGCGGATTTTCTCGAATAAAGAAATTATTTCCATATTAAATATATATACTATTGTCACCAATCAAAATTTATTCATTCCGTTTTTCGTTGTTGAAAAAAAAAAATCCATATATTTGGATTTTGTGCTTTTACAAATTTCTTTTACGAGTTTTCTGGACACAAATCGTCAGGTACAAAATACGTCATACTCTTGTGAAACTGTAATAATTAATAAATATTTGAAAATAATAATTTACGAATTATTATTTTCAAATAATACCTCGTTTCTTTCATAGGCTGTTTGTATAATTTTAGTTGCCGGCAAAGCTCAACAAACAAGCGCCATTTGTGAATTAACAGGAAAATTCTGTAGGATTAATTTGAAAACGAGTTTCTCCTCGGAACGTTTGAGTACGGTCGAGAAACGAAACCGCTGCTGATTAAACGGTTTAATTTCGAAAATTGAGAACATGAAAGTT
This sequence comes from Hormaphis cornu, assembly GCA_017140985.1. Lineage (NCBI taxonomy): Eukaryota > Metazoa > Arthropoda > Insecta > Hemiptera > Hormaphididae > Hormaphis > Hormaphis cornu. Next base: position 12,358,213 of record CM029359.1, read on the forward strand.
TTTTCATCGTTATTTTTTTCATACTATATTTACTTGAAACAAGAGGTAGGTACCTACCTCGAGAGCACTACGCCGTGTTAAATTACATTTTAGCTTAATACAAAGTGAGAGAGTATATTACATCAAATTATTTTTGTTAAATAATTTTTTTTTGAAATTAGAACCGAACTGCACTCATTATACTCTTCTGTTTTTTCAAAATTGTTAACTTTTATTATAATCACATCGGTAATAATTATATATTCAGCTGGTATTTGTCAAAAATGTTTTTTCAATATTATAACGTTGAGTTTTTCGTTCTCAACGCGTATTCTTACAATACATTTTAGAACGTGAGAAACCGTGAGCATTTTATACACGTGGTGACCAGTTATTAGCTTGTGACACGTTTTTTCATCCGTTATGAAATAGTTTTTTAATTTTTCCATTTGAAGTAAAAAATTTTTCGTCTTCTTCTTGATAATCACGTTTTTTAAACATTAAAACAGTGCCGTTAAACGTCATCATTCTTTTGCTTACGACCTTAATAATAATTATCATGTCTGGTCAGATATTAAATTTATTTTAAACTAAAATAAACTTTCAGCATAAAAGTACTGTATATCCAATAAATAATAATTATTCTGTAGGTAGTAAATCTAATATACATATACCCATCAAAAGTTTCTCTAGTGGATTTTTAAATCTTGTGTGGTCATCCGAGTTATACTATACCTACTCACCAACTAAAAACTTTTTTATGTACCATGCGTATCCACGATCTTTGTTATATACTTACCTACATTTTACATTGATGACTACGGTAAAACTCCATTACTTTATCACATTAAATATTGAACCACATTGAATAATGCGGTAACGATAGGACGAACGTTAAGTTTTAATTGGGTAGGTACTTAAACGCTTTTACTTTTTTTACGAATAAAAGTTTAATGAATTCTATGTTCAGTCGAAATCCTATTTAATTTTAAATTATATGTTATTGCTTGCTACATGCCAAGAATTATAAAATTTTTATTTAATTTAAATTAAACTTTTTTTTTGTATAGGTATATATAATAAAAAAAAAACAAAAACGCAGTGATTTCACAGTTGGCATAATGTTGATAAAAAATGAATTTATTTTTGAAAAAAAAAAAAAACGTTATTATTTAGTATAAAAATATGTTAAGTAATAAATGCATGTTGCACAGTTATCGTAAGATCAATGCCATGCATGAACATAAGTTTTTTTTTTGTCGAAATGTATCCCTCTGTTTTTCAAGGATACAACAAATTTGAAATACAAATTATCACAGTCAAGTCTGATTAATCGCGGAGTTCGCAATCCCTGATGAAAACCCCTAGAGATTTAGGATCTTAATTAATATAATATCATAAAATAATTTCATCGATTTACACTTTTGTCCAACGCTGTGTTATCAATCGAGGTACTGTTTTCCCCTACAATTTTGCCTATACACAGCGCCGTCTTTAACGTTTTTTTTTTAACAATTGAACTGTTTAATGTATTTTAATAACGATTTAATATTGTGATTCGTAACCGTATTTTAAATCGTATAATATTATATTGGTGTACATCTAGCAAGAACCAGCAACTATGTTTTAGACATGCTTTTTAAACACTTTTCTCCACCACACCCATCAAACAAAATTCAAGAATTTTGACTTTTGAAAATTTGATAACATCTACCTACAAATGTGCGCCACATCGTCTTGGCCGTATCCCATGTAAACCATTTGATTAGTTAAGTATATAGCTGAAAGTAATCCATATTGAGTCGAGACGTCGAAATTTATGTCGACCTGTAATTTTCAAGCCGACAATAAAACGAAAATAATACGAAGACCGACCGACGTAGTTGGACAAATATGGAATTTGAAGCCGTGTGTACGTTTTTAGATTTAAAAATATATCATTGAGCTTCTACGTCTAATAATAATTACCACGTGTTTATCATAACCAAGTAATACCTATATTCATTATAAAGTGAACAACTTTTGGAATTAAAATTAATTTTAATGCACGGCAATGAGCTAATTTTAAAATTAACTATACATTTTTTTCTCACTTGTATTTCCTATAACGTAAGGGCTCTGGGCGACCCTTTTAAGTTTTTAGTTTGGGTGGTTCCACAAACGAAATACTGTTTTTCTATAGTAATTATAGACGTGTATTTCTGTCATACCGGCAATGTGATAGATTTTATTATAAAAAAAAAAACAATAGTTTTCCATAATTTGTTTGCGTAGATATGTCGGTTTTGTTTCGATGAGTTTCTTGCGAAACACGTTTTACGACTAACGAGCCGTCCATTGGTTATTCACAATTTTGTTGTATAGATTTTCCAAGATGACGACTAGTAATTTGTATATAACCCCTTGTAATTGTTTTTGTGACAATTAAAAATAGAATGATAACAACGTGATTTAGAATTAATTTGTTTGAAAACAATAATAATTATTAATCTGTTGATGAGATACTGCGTGGCTAAAGAATTTGCAGATGTGTTATCAGTTCAAATGACAACGGTACTGTCGTTCAAATGCAAATGTTTTGAACTCTTCTCTTACTGAAGGCCAACAAAAAGCATTCGACTGAAGAGTAATAATTTGCATTATAATTAATTGTGAACGAGTTTTGAAGGATTGGTTCTCCCATGTTTCTATACATGATAATATGATAATTTACCAGTATTTTGAATGAGTATTGAGTGTTCAATAATCGTTATTCATATCACATTCAATTGCTATCTTAACGAGTTACATATAGAGTGTTGCTTGTAAATTTTTGTAACCGAACACTCAGATTTAAAGGCATTACTTTTATGCGAATGACTGTCTACAAAATAGTCGCAAACTTGTTCAATTTTACGAATTTGATTAAAATTTTAAATAAATAACGGTAATCGCTAATTATATACTGTTTGTCATCGTCGAAACACAACACCACACTGCATATTTTGTATGGTAAATAAAATCACCTGCAAAATTTTACTAAAGTTGAACGTTTGAATAGTGAAGATTAAAAATTACCGCAAACTTACAAAAGAAGTAAATAAAAAAAAATAGCTTTATATTTTCTATAAATCAGTAAACAACTGGATTTTCGCATAATTTATATAGATCTGCGCGTAAGACCTTTAACTAGTATTATTCGTAAAATAGCAAACATAGATTTAGTCATTAAACTGTTTATGAAAAAAACGTTCAAGAAGTCATTTTCTGAAACGTCTCGATCGAACGATATTGGTAGTATTGTAAAATACAGACGAAATACACAAAAAAAATCGACTGTCTGATTATTGTAAGTGACCAGAAAATATTGAAATTAATTCGACATTGTGTTAGTTAAGTGCGAAATATGTGTAATGTTTTTAATTTTACCGTTATTTTTTATTTCAATTTTTTTTTTATCTATTTATTCGTTCGAACGGAAAATTCAAAATTCATAATAGCGTTAAGCGGAAGCAGTAAAACTGAGGGAGAAAAAAAAATAAAACACACCTCAACATATATTTTATGATATATTTTTTACGGTTTTAATAATACGTGCATTTTATATGTACACAAGTGTATATCACGTGTATATATAAACCTATAGAAAAAAGTACTTTAAATTAAAACCAAAAAAGCTGGAATAACTCTAGGTCACCTAGGTAGTTCGATGAAGTAACGACTACGCTTCGGGTGGGTCACTGGTTTGAAATTTGTGGTCCAAACGTATTATTTAATATGGGAAAGCAATGATAAATCATTGTCTTCAAAAAAACGATTCTGAGCGAGCTTAGTTATCTAGTATACGTCTCGGTGAAAACCAAATTTAACAAAAAATATCAGTGTTATTAAACCACATGTATTACCTGCAATTACCTGAAATACGAATTTTTCAGGTACTCGCTACGCCAAACAACTTCTCATTGACCTGAAATTTACTCCCTTTTTTTCTTTCCTTTCTTCCTTTCATTATTTCATGCAACATTACGTTAACTGTGTTTTGTTATTTAAGGTAATTTCCAATTTTTCGCGTAACGACATTTTTTAATTGGACTCAGGCCGTCACTGTGTTCAGAGAAAAAAATATAAAAAAAAGTTTCAAACAAAAAATATTTTAAAGCAAAAATCTCAACTTTATTATGGTATTCAACGTAAAAATCAAAAGAATCATTGTTGTTAAAGCAATTCATTATTCGCTGTGCTCAAAATCTAAAAACAACTATGTATTAGTACGGTTTGGATAATAATTTTTGCTTTTTAATTTCAATTTGGTCTCTTACGGTTTTACGTATTGAAATCGTTGTTAGTATCGCAATAATAAACAACGAGTTCGGCGCCATAAAACGTGAAAATTTCACAGAAAAAGTGGAATGACTCATTATACTTTATACGTTTTAGCGATGCGATCAAAGCGGAAATTTTATGAACGAGAAATTTCTAGTAAAAATGAGTACAAGAGACTGTCCAATTATATGTCCATACGTGACATCAGTTTAGAATTCGTTTTTTTTTTTTTTACGTCCAAATTGTTTTCTCGGATTAAGATAATACTGTTTATATTCCGTTTTACTGTCCCGAGACTATACACACGGTTTTTTTTTTGTTGGAAAATTTGAAAACTATTCATTAAACAGTTCCCATCAACGCTGAGTATTAGGAAATATAATATTATTATCTGTATATTGTGTACTCATAGTAGAAATGGACTGATTGAGATAGATTCATGTTTTTGTTTTTTAATAACTTGTTGGTAGGTAATTGTTTTTTGTTCAAATCTGAACTTAAAGAGTAATATATTATAAACCTAATATTTTGTGTTTATTTATAATTCATTAGAGTGGATTTTCAAACTTAGTCAAATGTTTGCAGAACGTACATTTTTCTTTCTTAACCGTTCATTAGTCGGGTAGCTAAATCGTTTTTTCTGTGTCTAAAACTACTACTGTTTACTATCATAATTATCAAGGGCGTAGTTCACAGATAAACTTTTTTGATTAAGAGCGCAAATCTCAAATTTGTGCTCTGTTCCGTAAGCAACATCACCTTAGCAGTATTGTCGCCATAGAAACGATTTTAAGGGTGACTTGATTAATACGATTTGCCGACAAATTAAGTAAGTGAATCATAATAAAATCAAAAATCAAAACGTCCGCCGATCTACTACAATAAGTCGCGTTCGGGTGTTTTCTTAAATAAACAATATATAATTCTCATAAAAATTAGGATTTTATCATATTTTAATTTATCTGATCGACAAATCCCGTATGATCGGATTTATTTTGTTGATTTGAACAACTAAAAATATAAAAACTTGATATTGTTAAATATCAGTTTAGAAGAAATAAAACAAATCAACAAATCTAGAATTAATTTGAATGAACATAACTAAAAGTGTTAAACGATAAAAAAGTTTTTGACACGGACGTTGTCGGACATTCTGTAAAGGGGGCGTATAATTAATTATATTTTGGGAACATTAAACTTAGTTGTTCGTGAGTAACCAGTGTGTAATTTGCTCATAGAAATTAATTGTTTAATATTATAGTTTTAATAATTTAGATTTTGCATAAACTGTCCTACAACTATTTTCGTCTAACAATTTTCGAATAAAACTCACCAATTACCTGTTCAGACGTGTTGAAAATCATATAGTTATGCCCATTGCTCATTGTCCATTTTTTTTCAACTTTTTAGTTCCAGAACCTATTGATAAAGTATGTATAAATAATAAAATCAATTAAGTGACACACATTTTTTGGGCAAAATTATTTTCTGTTCTAAACGTTATTTGTATTTAACAAATTATGATTTGTTTCGGAGGTCACTCGGATCGACAAAGCTGATTAATGGCATCGGTTTCATTTTAATCAAATTAAATATTCATACCATAATTAATGGATTAAAACATTGGCAAACATTACAGTATAGCTAACCATTACCGAATTAATTTTTAATTAAATTTTTACTGATTATTATAATGGAAAAATTGAGAATATTTGTTCGTTTGAACATTTTGAACATATAAATGTTTTCATGCATTTTTTAAAATATAATTTAATTTAAATTTTACAACTTTACGTTAAATAAACTGTCACCCGCTTAATTATCATTGTTCGTTTAACGTTTTAGTGTTTTTAAATTTTATTTTAAATGTGTATATATATATTTTTTCGTTATTTAGCCAAAACCTTTTATACTTACACGAATTATGCATTCATTGGATTACGATAATTCGACGAAAACGGTAGGTATATGCGCATTATTAATTTATTAAAAATAGCTAAATAATAATGCTAAAACAGGAACGTTATGATGAAAAAATTCGAATGTTATTGGTCGTGAAAGTTTGAAATTTTCAAATCGTAGCAGCGCGTTTTTTTCGTATTAGTACTTGATATTTGGAGTAAAAATCGTGAGTTCTCCAAATGCGAAAACCATTTCTCAGAATGATTATTCAGGTGTACTTAACTATCCTCGATTTCCTGGATGATTTGTATTCTTACAAAAATAGAAATACTTCCATTAGACGTTTCCGATATAACAATAAAACACACAAGTGTTCGATTGGAAAACTATTACGTTTTTGGAGGCAAAAAGTATCACAAAAATCGTGGTCACGGTCGGTATGGAATATAAAAATAACAAGACTTCGTGTTTTGAGCGTGGTAAAACAAAATACAATTTACGATATAGTATTGCCGCACATCGCCATAAAAACACGCGTCGTGAAATTTCCAACGAACATTTAAAGAATTAATTTGACTCGAACCAGTATCGTACTTATGAAACGGATAAGAGTTAGTATCTTCTTTTCTTTTTTTCTTTTCACTTGTGGTAGTGCACCCCATAGATGCATTATCAGGAGCACTTAAAACGTCTCCGTTTAATCCAGGCCCTTAAATAAATTCTTGGTGCGCCACTGACTCGGAACGTCGAAAGCAACCAACGGTTTAATGCGAGTGGGCGTAATGCTTTCGGGCTTCATAATTCGTAAAAAAAAAAAAAATGCAACTCTTATGATACACGTCTATTTTGTGTACTCAAACGACTGACAATTTTAGTATTTTACGACACGTATAATGCGTACGAGCGAGAGGTTATAATATTATCGCATTTCATCATCGTTAAAAGTGTCGTGGATCATCTGGATAATTAATCCTGATTGGGATCTATTATAATTTAATTTATACTTTTTACCTCGCCCAAATAAATATTAAATTGGTTATTTGAAGAAAATTATCTAGATAATCGGATACTTCGTAAAAATCGAAATTCGAGTTCATTACTAATTTCGATTAAAATTTTTCAAAAAAGTTTTTATTTTCAATTTGGATAAGATCTTGATTTTTATCGCCTGTAACCTAAGTAAAAATATTTAACCACTATGTATAATTTTACCTAAATAAATTTTCAATTATTTGCCTCTTATCCTACCTGGATATGTTAAACATTGTCATTGAGCAACACTGTTTGTTTGCTATAATTTACCATTTGACGAAGCGCTTGCCAGTCTTGCGTAGATCTTATGACAATAGTTCCAATATTATGATAACAGTAAATAGTGCGTACCTACAGTATACGCCACAAACCTACGAATAATTCGAATGAGCCAGAACCTACGTATTTACTCGCGTGATAAATAATAGTTTGTAACCATCGATTATTATTGTGTGTATTCTCCATCGTAACCCAGACCATTCGTCAAACAATAACCCAGAATCGTCAGATAAAAAGTAACACAAAATGTAATTTTTACAAAATGTACGTCCAATATTCGTCAAAACGTCGTCTCGATTAAGCGACCGTATACAATATGTATCTAAAATATTAGACTGGAAAATTAAATGCGAGAGAGTTTGAACATCGAAATGGTTTTCAACATTTTAAACGAAAATGCAGTTTACAACATTACAGGGTTTTTTTTCCCAACATTATACGAATAGTTTCGCACCATCTGCACGAAAAGAGAGAAAAAAAATCACGACGAATCGCCCGATACCTTAACAGTTTTCAAAAACTCGCTTAAACGCGAACCGCTCTGCTTGGCGACGAGTTCAGTGAATTCGTTCTTACTTTTTTTCCTTTTTTTTTTTACGCTTCGAGTGTTTTACAAAAAAAAAAAAGTAGTTTTCAACCTGATTTTACACGTATTCCCTTTCACGTGAATACCTGTCTCATAACGCGCGTTTGTACGGTCTCAATCGAGTTTCTTCTTTGTGTCGTTTACGAGACCATCGTAAAAAAAAAAAAAAGAAAAACCTATTATTCAGCGGTCGTCAAAATATAATATAATATCGCAGTGTTTACTGTTTTTTTTTTTATTTAACATTTTTACATCGTTTCCGGCACTTTAACGCGAGTGCGAGATCGACGACTGAACCGTTCGACACGGTCGGGGTGGACAGCGAATTATCGTTCTACACGACCGACCGCGAGCTTCTTCGTTCCGCGGACATGTGTTGATCACGTTTCGGTAATTTCGCATGCACTCGATAGCGATTTTACGATCAGACCGGCGGAACTTTATGTTTGCTATTTTTCTTTTTTCCGCCGTTCGATCAGGATGGTCATCGTAAAACCTTTGCGAATACGCCGCGTCGACCGCTCACGATTTCGAAATGGAAAAAAAAACGTTCGCGACCGGGCTCTAACAATTGGGAAAATAGCAGTAAAAATAAGTAAAAAAAAAAAAAAAATAAGGAGCGTATATTCTTATTTCCCTGTTTCTATCGGCGCCGAAGTGTCGAACGACTTAGAAATTCCTATCCATCAACTTGACTGCCACGAGACTCCGTTATTGGGGTTTCGTTGGTTTTGAACGCTGTTTGAATGGGATCTCTATTGGGGATCTCCAATATAGTTTTTAGGTCCCGATTTTAAAATTTTGCTGAGACCCGAAACAGAATACTCAGTGGCAGGCAATGGAACAAAAAAATCCATTGCAGTCAAGTTTCTCGATAACATTCAGTCTTAAGATAGAGTTATGTATTAAAAATAAAGTACACAAAGACAAGTACAGAGAAATTTCCTTACACAAAGATAATACAATTTTTATCTAGATACTAAACTAATAATGCCTTTAAAAACAGAATTCAGAGAATGGAACATTTTGATTTTAATGGTACTGTTTCCGGTTCAGTTCATAAAAAATAAACATTATATTCTTGTCTCGGTTCTACTTTTTATCAGGTCCTGTTCCAAACACTAATGGACTATTTGACAACGTTAAATTGGTTTAATATGTTTTGATAACTAAAATTAATCAACTATACCTAGTTAGACGAAATTTGTATAAACACAGTTTAAGAAGTAATTTTATGATGGTATTATTAATTCTAATTATAGGATATACAAATGTTTAGAGGCGTTCCACTGCGCATAATAGTTGTAAAAATGCCGGAAATCTTTAGGTCACGTACTTTCGTGTGTATCTTTATGTCGATCTGAAAAACAATTTTGTCGTGCAACTTTTCAAAATGTTGTGTTCATGAATAAAGCTATACTTGTATTTTACAAACTTGGTATTGAATTTTCATAACTTTTTCTCAAAAATTAAAGTTTTTATCAAATTAAAAAAAAAGAAATAAATCAAAATTGAAAGCTATAAATCCGTTTCTCACCAATGTAAATAACGTGTGTAATTGCATGACACAATAATTTTTTCAGTCGATTTAAGTTGAAAAATCGGCAAAAATTGGTTGTATCTGTGATTCATTTAAAGAAGAAATTCGTAACTAACAAAATATCATTATTTGAAACTTTATTATGTTATGTATAAAACAAAGTTTCTTATCACTATTCATATGCTTTTAAAATATCCTTCCTGTATTTTTTGAAATCGTACCATCATTTACAACTTTAACAATGATCTAATTTAATGCGAGTAGATAACTACATATTTTTCGTTGTTTTTACTTTGCGCGAACGCACTTGGACATATTTTGAGACGTTTATAGTTTGTTTGCGAGGATAAATTTAGAATTTACTTACTACAATGATTTTAAATTGTGCGTTAATAAATTAATGTAAATGGTTAATTAAGTCACAGAGTCGTTTTGATGTAGCGTTCTTGATTTTTCTTCAGAGCTGAGTTTCCTCGTGGAGAAGGGACTTAAGAGATTACTCAAATGAAAAATGTTCTTTAAGTGTGTTTTTACAGCGTGACGTTAGCAATTTGTCAGTTGTCACCATTTAACATTTGTAAGTACTTAAACTCAAAAAAACTCTTGTTTTGTTTAATACACACATACATATATATATAAACTTACACTTACTAATAATTAGAAATAAGAATAATAATACTAAAATAAGAAGAAACTCGTTTGTATAAATTTTAAATCTGATTTAAAAGTAATGATAAAGAAAGTTTTAATCAGAACTCTAACAATATAGAATTTTACTGTCCATAAATCAGGTTAAATAAAAAAACATTCATTTAGTGGTTTGTTAAAAATTCATCAAATTAATGTTTCCTGTAATATTTTGTTTAACAATTATTATTTCGTGAACTTTACGTTTTTAATGTTAAAATATCAATGTTAATATAATTAATGATGTAATTCCTACGTGTTTTGGTGGTACCCAATCATCAAATATTCTAGATTTTTGCTGAATCGTTTCAATTAAAGTGGACATCGACGATAACATTTTTGAGTGATTTTTTTTTGCTCGCTTATTTTTTATGTGACTATAGAAAAAAAATTACGGAAAAATATTTACTAATTTTGTAAAAAATCAGATGAACAATTGGTCGGAATATCGAAAAAATTATTTAAACTTAAAATAATACGTTTCTTTAATTTATGTGTATCGTGTAGTCCATCGTTCAAAAATTGGCTGTATCAGTACTATTATACTTAATACTTATTAGTATTACTAAATAGTATTACTTATTTATTAAAATTTGTATTTATTTTGTGGGCTATTTGTGAAAATAATTTACAGTTTTTATAACGGTTCAATTTTCACAATTGATATTTTTCTACTGTAATTGCATTAATCGTACAATGTCAAAATTCGTAAAATAATTCTTCACAAAATATAAATAATATCTATAAACTTACTTTAATACGAACTCCAAATAGTATAATATTGAACTATTTCCAAACATATTTCATTTGTTTACCGTTTTTGACTGTTTTTGCAACAAAATATGTATAAACATTCGTTTAACGATTTTTTGAATTTTTTGAAAATGCTGACAAACAACACTTGAAGAGTTTCGTTAGCCTTTTATATTTTAAATAACACTAAATACGCACTCATTCACAAATGGAATAATTTGAAATTCAAATTTGTTAATTTTATATCAAACACGTTAAAAAATTGAATTGCCTCTTTGTATAACAGAGCAACATGTCCTACTTACATGTTATGTATATATTTGCTTTAAAAATATGGGAAAGTCGGAATTAAGTTCGTTACCGTGTGATTTTTACAGTTACGACACAGTGGTGAAAACCAATTTCGCTCAATGATATTCGAATTTTGTATTGTTATAACACTAATTTTTATTGATCCGTATTTTTCTAGTGTGTAAAATAAGTTTTAAACGGACGGACTATGCGATGCAAACGAAATCAGTTTTTGTGATATTTCCAAACGTTGCTCTTTAAAATATTAAAAACGTATTGATTATTTACCGAAAATAGTCGTACAATTAAAAGCTTTATACTTTAGCTAAAAAACATTTTTTATTCAGAAAACGCAAAAAGATATTTACCTGATAATCTCAGGTTGAAGTTGTTATGGAGAGAAACAGATTATAGTTTGTAAATAGTTGGGATTGTTCTCCGAATTTCTTCCTCTCACGCGCTTGATATGTACCTATTATTATTGTTATGTGTGGTTGCAATCTTCAACAGGAATGCCATTTTCATTCAACCACGTGTATGATGGCGTAATCTAGTAGAAATGTTACAAATGTGAAATGACCCGACACAAAAGCCATGTGTCCAAAATGAAATGATCGTTCATTAATTTAGATGTATATAAAAATTGTTTAAAAAAGCAAAATAACATGTTAGTAAATTTAAAATCTTTATTAAAGCTGTTTTGGGACATCATGCGCAAGAAAATTCAGGTTGAAAAAATATTGCAAAAGTGGTTGCTTCTAAACAATATTATAAGTGTAGAATATAAACATAATTATTTAGGTAATACGTAACACAAAAAACAAATCGTTACATTTGTCCAGACAACAACGAGAAAGTGAACTTTTTTCTAGATAAATACAGGATAAGAAATTAATCTGAATTCTATCAATATATTTAAATTTATAAACTATTCCGTCAACAATGTTTAAATGTCATTTCGTTAGCTGTTTTAAAACTTTTTACACCAACTATGGTTTGAGTTTAAGTTCCCGAAATTACGTAGATTTCTATAGAAAAAGTCTACCTATTGTATTCGATTCAATGACGATTTTTTGTATTTTCGCCGATTATTACTTCCAGACCCCGGCACTACTCTTAGTTGAAATGTTTATATAAATAAATGTTTTTGGCTAAACATAACTACATATTTGAAGTTGTGCATCGTATATTTATTAAAATCGGTCACGTAGTTTTTGAGAAAATCAAGTTTGAATTTATCACCAATTGGAATTATTGTGTGGTGGTGAATATATTATATTTTATTAATTCCACCGAGCAAAAACGGTTGAACCAATTTAATTTCTGTTTTCAGAAAAATAAGTCTGTTTATTTGAAGTTTATATCGTCTAATTTTTTTGAAATCGATGAAGTAGTTTTTGAGAAAATAAAGTTTAACGTTATCGCCGATTATTATCATGTGGCGGATGTGTAATTTTGTTAACACGGCACAGCAACGTTGGTTGAACCGATTTGACTTATATTTTCGGATCTATAAAGCTACATATACAAAGTTGTGCATTGATCACTTATTTTTAAACTTGTAGAGTATTTTTTGCGATAGTTAAGTCAACAATTTTTGTGTTGAGTGGCGAGAAACCCACCTTTACTTGTAGAGTAGACCCTGCTGACGGGTTTATTTTATCATAATTTTTGCTTTTAAGGAGCTGTTTACCTACTATCTGTCCTTGAAATATTGCGCATTTTTTTGGACGGTGGTGGCGCATTAACTGAGGGAGAGCATTTTCAATTTTTTTAAAATACACAAATGGAATTTTTCCGATCGACTCATTGGTTTTTGAATACTGGAGATTGTTTTTTTTAAATTTGTTGTACCTACTATTTCAATTATTTGTTATATTAAGTGTTTTATAATTATCTTGTTATTTTGATTCCATTACAATAATAGTATGTGCATAACGTTTTTTTACCGTTTTAAACAAATTGTATTATATTTAATTAAAAACAAAAGCGACGATTAGTATTTCTATAATGATTAGTAGTCACATTATTGATAATTACGTACTTTATTCCTTTTTCGTACAAACTAAAATATCAGTAGAAAATGTATAAAATATAAAAACGCCATTTCATGTGCCATGCGTCACGTTTGGGACGGATCGGACCGCACAGCAAACTACAGTTTGATGGTTTGAGAATAACTTTTGATTTATTTATTTTTTTATAATTTTCGTGTTATAAATGAGGTAAATGAACAATCTTAATTTCCAATTTATAATAGAGAAAAATATACACCGCATTTAGTTTTAAAATATATCAATTTATTTTTAATTTCTAATCTTAGGTTTTTTTACTCAATAAAGCAGTGTACGTAATCAAATTTAAATTTATACTTAATCGATAATTTCAATAACAAAACGAGATTACAGTTAAAAAATTATTAAAATTGTTTTAATTTTAATTTATACGAAAAACAAAATCAATCCATGCTAAGTAAGGAATTAATGAATTCATTCTAACGTTTTTAGTCTCACTGAAGATGATTAAAATGAAAACTATTACATACCAAACGTGATTTTTTTCATTCAAATAATTTTTTTGTCATGCTCTACATTTTCGAGTTTTTTTGTGTTCATTTGCTCATTTAGTTGTGGCAACGTCAGTCGTCCCATTATTAATTAAAATAATCGCTTTTAAAACGTTATTACAATATTGTTTAAATTGAGGAATTTGAATACACAAAAAAAGTATAAATTAATCAGACTTATTTTATAGTACCTCTTTTGTTATAAAAAATTGGTTGAAGTATAAAAGTGTTTAGTTGTATGCGATAATTTTTACGTAAAAATGTATGTTTTAATTAAATAACATATTATTGTATTATAAATCTTGCCTTGGTTCGGAATACGCGTTAAATTATAATGAAATTTTCTTTTGTTTTCCTACACAAACGCTTTAAATACGTTTTTACTCTTAAAACAACTTTTTTTTTCAAGGTACTTTTGCTTTATTAAATTAGTCTGTTGTATCATTAATCAAATGAAAATCATTAACATCTCAAATGCGTACTTTCAGATTCTAAGACGGAGCAAAACAAGATATTGATTTTAAAATTTTTGGAGTTTGTGTGCGCGCAATAATTTTTTTGGGGATTCTGTGTAGTTGTTAAATATTGTATAAAACGTAAAAAAAATTCAAAAAAAACGATTTTTTTTTAATTCAAAATTTTTCATTTTAATGAATAATATTAACATCTTCATAATCAAATGACCAAAAAAATAGAATTGCTTTTATGGGACAACGGCCGGTTACAACGTAGAGAAAAATTGTATTTTATGCGTGTGCAGAGGAAGTGTATTATTTTGGTGTTTAAATATTTGATCAGGTCTTTGTAGCATGTTTAATATTTTTCATGGAAATTGGTTAGTGATAGGGTGAAAAAAAACGAGCGATTAATCAAAAAGTATTAATTTTAATTAAATTTTAATACCTTTATATTGTGTAAATATTGACTCGCCATGCGATCATAATTAAATTTCAAATAGTTTTATCGAAATGCTTGGAGTGTTATTATTAGTTTTTGGTATCGTAAAGTGTGATTTTACAATATATTTATTTAACTGACATTTATTTAAAACTGTACCCTATTTTAATGTATTTTGAATATACGTACCTGTTGGGGTGCTAAATGACTGTTCTAGACGTATACATTCTTAAGTGTGATTTTCCTATAACGATTTTTCCCATGTTGTACTCCTATTTTTCTCCTTATCATTCTATTTTGCTTAAGTATTTGTGTAAAGCAATTTTCAAGAAGGAACGTGTCTAATTTTTATAAATTCAAAAACGAATCAAAAAACACGGGTGTAGTAAACCGTTAAATTAGAACTTCGGTCGATACGGAAAATTGTAATAAAGTTAGTGAAATAACATCAGAATTGTTTTAATTACTTTTATGACAGTTACCTATCATAAAATATTATCTTATATCATAAACAATCTTGAAATATCGTAAATATCAAAGGTCAAACTCAATCATCTCGTAAAACACAGAGATTTCCCTTGAAGCAGTTTTAAAGTTACCCAGTATTATAGACGGGTTTAACAAACATTTTCTTTTGAAAACATATACCCATGTTTTATCAAATAGTAAAATGTCGTTTATCGTTCAGGTGTTATATTGTGTATAATATAATAGAAGTAAGGTCAGGTGGCCAAAATCGCTTCTATTTTATAATACTGCTCTTTTAAAACAGACTTGTTTTTTAAAATTTTCTGCACTACGTTTAAAACTTGTCCTCCACCACCGGGTGAAACAGCCTCTGAGAATTTTTTTAAAAATTTACTATAAGAGAGGAGAAAAAAGGACTGCTTGGTTGTTTCTAAGACAAAATCAGGTCGTTTTCAATGTAACGCGTTCAGTTTTAACAGGATTTACACACAGCTTACAGACGCAACGTTATAAATATTGCTGTTGGCAATGGGATTTTCGCCAAACGGTCATTTTTTGAGTAGAAAAAGAAATAAATGGAACGATTTTTCCTGATCCCTAAGCATTTGCGTTCGCTTAACGACACCTTAACCGGTGAAAACGGTTGTTCACCCTACTAACCGGGCCTTTGGGAATTTCCGATCCTTGTTCTCGCAGTTTTCGGTCATTTGCGGTGGTTAATGGACGCTCACTAGGTACGCAGCTCGATTCGACGAGAAAACGTTTTGAACGATGTGATACCGGTTGGATATTCTTCAATATTTTACATCTGTCGATTGATTTTAAAATGTTGTATACATTTTTACTCAATTTTTTACGCATCTATTGTATGTTATAAATTTGGTTTTTTATCTGAAATTGCTTTAAAATTATTCGAAATCAATTATAAAATATATATATATAATGCCAGGATCGATATTTACATGATATAATCACGATACAATAACGGTCTGTTTTAAAAATAACATATATTATTTTTAGAACATACCAATAATATAAGTATTTAGAACTTAGATTTCAAATTTTTCGAATAGTTAAGTCAATATAGCTCAAGAGAATCGGTAAAAACGAAAACGAGGCACGCAAAAAATGATTCGTTCTCGAGATTTTTTATTTCTCTCACGCGTATTTCAAACGTTTATAAAAACCATTGGTTTCATCATTTTAATATCGACATGCATAAGAAAGGTATATACAAAACAAATTCGCGGGAAATTGTTTTACACTATACATATTCTACGAATGAGAGCTGAGAAAAAATGAACTACAAATAATCAATGCAAAAAATGTGAGCTATGTAGAATTCCAATGTTTT
Source organism: Hormaphis cornu (assembly GCA_017140985.1). Lineage (NCBI taxonomy): Eukaryota > Metazoa > Arthropoda > Insecta > Hemiptera > Hormaphididae > Hormaphis > Hormaphis cornu. Next base: position 12,374,849 of record CM029359.1, read on the forward strand.
ATACGTAAAAAAAAAATTGTTATTTATGATACAGCAGACTGCAATATTATTGATGTCATAATTTTTCAAAATCAATATTGATAGTATAAATATATATACATAGGTATACCAATTTAAATATCTTTTGTTTGATTATCCGTCGTCATTACTATATTTTATCCGAACAATATTTCAAAAGTTTGTCACTATAATCAAGACAACAAATATCATTAGAGCGGATGTAAATGATACAGTCTTCAATATCAATATTAGCACTTGATTTATTTCGCCGGCGTTTCACAAATATTCGAAAAGACAAGTTACCAGCGTAAAAATCTAATTTTCGTAAATATTATTCTGTATAATATATTAAAAATAACTATGTATCATTTAAGATTTAAAATTTTGTGTATTTCTCTCGATCGAACATTAATAACTGTACAATAATTATTACACATTGCCACATTGGTTATACATTTACTTTTTTGATTTTAGATTTTGAACGAAGAAAAATTTCTTTTTATTACGTTATTTTTTTTCCAGTCAAATAACGCTCTGAAAAGTTCTTATATAGACGCCATGATGGTGAACTTTGATCAGCACGACATTCATCTTTTCAATATTTCTAGTCGGCCAAAACGACGATTAGTTCGATTTTTAAAAAAATTATTGTACTTTTATTTATTTGGTTAATGTACAAAAAACGTATTTATATATTATAATGAGTGTATTATATTATAACATGTTTGGTGAACATATTCATATAAAACTACCATTAAGTGCTAAAATAACTTGTTGAAATTTCCATCAATTTTATTTTTGATGGTAATATGAATAGTGGTTTTTTAGTTTATATAGAAATAAAACATTTTATAACTATGAGTTTAATTGCATTGAAATTTTGTAACACCTTTAAAACTTATAAGAAATCATTTTTTATAAATTACGGTGGAGGTTATAACGACCTGAAATAATCTATTAGTTTACAACATACGAACTGCGCTTTGTTTCCGTGGTGCTGATCGAGAGAAAAAGCTAAAGTGTAAGAAATTTATTAAAGAACAAAATGACAATTGTTTGTTACGAGGTGGATTTTTGCAGGTATATTATGCATTGTTTTTCATACGGATGAAAACAAATCTGACATTTTCTGCCTGCAGAATTTCTTTACACGAAACAACGTTCTCGTTCGCACCACGTATGGTGGCCCCATTATAGCGATAATACAATATAAACAGTATAAGCGCAAATCACACGTTTATGGATTTCGTTAAATTTATAAAAGAATTCGAATAATTTTTGAAAATTTTCACCATACCCCTAATGACTGTAGAGTTTCCATTCGGTGTTCACTAGAGTTCGTACCACTAGCAACACTCTAAAATTCATAGTCAAACCGAGTTTTTGGCCGACAGGAAACGGTTTCATTCGATGCGTCAAGCGCGCTTTGCCGTTTGCCACCCGTGCGATGGTTTCCCGAAACGACCAAAATCGTTTGCTCCAAAGATTGACGTATTCAAACCGAATAATTAACGTTGAAATCAAACTAAATTATGTTAGACAATCGTGTTTTTGTGTTCTTATCGTCATTTTCCGATCGCATTTCATCAACGACAGGATGTATCAGGGCTCTATAAAACTTTTATAGCCGCTCAGTGTTTACCAAAACGGGGCGACCAGACTGTTGTCGAGGAGTGCGACACGCGTTCGAGCGGCAAATACAATATCGCTAAAACGCACATTGTTTGCCGATTGAGTGTAAACTGTTTAAAAGAAAAAGTATAACTTGCCGCCACAACCACAAGAGCATCGCTATCGTATACTACACGGAAGATACTGTGTCTCGTGGAGTATTATCACCTACGAATAAATAAATTCAGTCCGTGCAGGCGCCCGAGCCCCGCGATTTTTAATAAACCGAGCGCACGTCACTGGCGTGCGCGCCGGGACGAATTTCATTTGCGCCTTCGGGCGCGACGATATTAAATCAAAGTCGGATACGTGCGCTGGTTTTAGATTTTCGTCGAAAGTCCGACGGAAATCGCGTCGCAAAACGAAAATGCCGACAACGACAAACGCCAGCATGGACGCAGTGGCTCGCCGCGCAGAAATTTACCAAGGAAATACGGGACAAATAATTCATTTTAATGTAGGCTTCCTAACCGAATTCGGCGAACATGTCCACGAGTGTAGGGAGACTTAGTACCGGTTGAAGACGACAACCAAATGCTGCCCCTAACATGTCAAATTGAGTTAAAAAAAAAATACTTCAATTTTGTACGAAAAAACGTTTCGGTTTGTTATTACGAACTCGTTTGTTAGATATTGCATTGCTGCACGTACGTGAGTGCCTATCGTCCACGAAGGTCAATATGTCATGTTACAAATATCAAACGGTCGGTGTCTTCTATGTCGTCGATGAGTTTCAGCCGTCTGTTTCCTCTATAGGGGCGAAAAAACCCTAATTATAATAGTTTTTCACCTCGGGTCCCCTGTTACCCGACCCTGTTAAACTTTGATCTACAAAAGGGCGTGATGCCCTGTAAAAGTTTCACAGCTTAATATCCTCAAACCGCGCGAGTAGCCCCAACATTTTGCTTTTAACGATCACGTCCTTCCCCAAAAAAAGTTTTCTTGTCATACAGTGTATTGGCTTTAATCTCTCTCCCACGCTAACTGTTTTTGTAACTCAAGTTTTTCCAGTAGATTTCAGATGTATTTTTAAGGAGTGATTTAATATCAAGACCAAGAGCGAGAACACCGCAGTGAGGAAATGTTAAAAAAACGGAAAACTCGAGATGTTATACAATATTTGTTATATTATGATATGGTATGTGGAACGCTAAAATTCATTAATCGTCATTATTATTTACGTTTTTTCTTTCTTGATCTACTGTGTCTTACGATCGATATTTTATTAGCTAGTTATAAATCTAAAAGTTTGCTAAAAAAAAAAAAATCACATCGGGAAGATATAACTCCCCCTTGCGCACCTCACTGGCAGGACGTTTTTACCGGTAGGTAAATGGCAAATATTTTTTTATTAACCGGGATATTTTCACCCCTACCCTCAGTAATATAAGTGATATATATTCCAGTAACTAGTTTTTGTGAATGAAGTCAAAATATTATGTGTATTGAGTCATTACCGTCCGATTAAATATATTATTATGTACGGTAAAAACTGACGCAAAAAAGTTAATACATACCACCCTTTCCCCAGAAAAAACACAAAATCGGTCTAGTACAGTTTTACCTCAAAATTATATCGAACACTTTTTGTCGGAGATGAAAATTTCCTAATATCTAAGTTATTACGGCGAAAACCCTGTTAGATTTGCATATTTGATCAAGGTGGTCAAATTATCCTTGTACATATATCCACCCCCTGTAAATATACCCTAGGATATAGTTCGAGAGCGATTTATAAATACCCGTGGGCAGGTAAATAACGTGTCCTGTTACGCCGGATGTGTTTGTACTTCTAGCTCCTGAATAATAATGGTCCCTTCATCAAATCTTTTTAAATTCTTCGTAGTGCCATAAGACAGTACACATTTTTTGTCTCTTTGGGTATTAATAACACTATTTTATGATTTGTATTAGTAGACTATTATGTCAATATTGCCTTCTTTTGTATTTGAAAAGAAATAGAAAATTATACGCACCAACGAAATGCGATTTCCGCGGAATATTATTACAGCGTGATATAATATTATATTTATCGGTCGAGTGTCCAAAGGCTGGGTTGAGTGGTTATAAGAAAAGCTATTTTCTGTATTGTTTGTCATATTATAACGTGTCATGGCTGTTTTGATTGAACGTGTGAGGGCTGATGTTAACACAACAGTATCGAATATCGACACGGACACGACAATGACATTTGACAAAACGCATTACTCCTAGTATTTTTAATTTTATTAATTTTTTAAATTTAATTTTAACACCTAATATATTTTAAATGTTGACGAACATTTTTCTCTACTAAATTGTATAAACATATACATTGAAATATTTATCGATGTCTTTTTCTAATACATAGAATCCAACACTTTATTATTGTATAACTGAATAAATAACATAAATATTTGAAAAAAAAAAAAAAAATACAAAGCACACGCACCGTTTTCCGAGGAAAAAATTATCTGGTATACATTTTTTCATACGTTTCTGGAAAAAATCTATAGAGAATGTTCAACGTGAACGTTTCAGTTAATTCTTTTATTCACAGTTCATAAACAATTTTGCATTTTTAAACGATCATTTTTTAGTCAACTAGTCGTTATTTCTTTATTTAATCATTTTTTATTTTTGTTCTGGTTTTTTTCCCTCATTTTACAAGCGTAGATATATAGTATTATAACAACCGAGATTACATAAAAACGTACGCCAAAAGAATTGGCGGAACTCGAGATGGCTTGATTAAAATATTGAAGTACGCAATCGACGAATTCAACTCATTGCAATAAACACGACATTCGCCATGAATGGGAGTTGCAATAAAGTTTTATTCGACTCGAAAAAGAGCCAACGGCTGTCGCGGGATATCATTTGATTACGGCGAGGCGAATGGAGTCGGCAAAAGCTCACAAAGCAGCCGGCTGGTTTTTTCTTATTTATTTGATTTTTTCTTTTTTTTTGTCTTCAACGAAGGCTGTAGTATTAGCCATAAGGTACTACTGCTCGTACAATAATAATTGCACCGTTTTCGTAGGGGGGTTTTATTTTATTCCCAGGAAAACGTTTCGTGGAAAAAAAATTTAGATTAGCTGAAAGTTAAATGCATTAATTTCCTTTCAAAAATCCGGTGAAGGTTTTTGCGTTTCAGCGATTGGAAACCGATTCCGCGCGCCATTCGACTGTTAGAAATTCTACACCTGCGGCAATTTATTACTGGTTTTTTATTCTTAATGTCAACCATTTTTGGACCGCAGAATATGAAACATACGCTGAGCAGCATGTGGTGAATTCTTTTTAAAATCGCCCAACGCACAAATGTAGACAAAATGCTGTTGCATGGTTTGTTTTTAATAATAATAATTCCCGTTGGGATAAATAACAGTTTAAGAGACGAACATTTCGGTACCAGCTATACACAATGGCCGCTGATATTATCAATTCAAACTAAATCGTATAATTTACCCTAAGACGTCGTGATTTGAAATATTTATCTCGATTTGAACGTTCTGTTTATGCCGCCTTGACCCAAGTGCATTCTATGTTAAACAATTTACACACAATGGTAAAGTATGTTTGAAACCGAATTAATTTAAAATGAAGTCGCATACATTCGAGAATGTATTTAATTGTAAATAATTTTTTAAAAAATTTAGGATTACACATACATACTTGGACAAAATTAAAAAAAAAAAAAAAAATGGAGCAAAAACAAAATAATTTATTTTGATCTGGCGATGAATGTCGAATAATCATTTACAAGTTGTTTTTATATTACATGTGTATCCTTTTTTACGAGATCATTAATTTTCATCTTGTGTTGAAACTTACATGAAAATTACTGGAATATTTGTTATTTTCACTCTGGAGTAGGTCACAGATGGTTCATTGGTTTAAAAAGTGCAATCTGCAGATTTATATATTACATTTTTAAGCATTGGAGTGATTATGGAAATTACTATTTTGATTGAGCTTATTAAGTCTAATACTCAACGTGTTATATACATAGGTAATACTTTATTTGGCAAAAAACCGGTCAAAATTTGTTCTGTGAAATTTAAACTTTATACTTTTCTCATACAATAATGTGCAAAAAATCCAATCACTTTAAATAATTTTTGTATGAGTTGTTGCCAAAAAAAAAAAAAAAAAACGAAAAAAAAAACGAATCGTTATAACGGTGCGATAAAGATAAAGGTAAACCGTATCATTAATTATAAAGCATTAAAAAAAAATATAAAATAAAATACAAATTAGAGGACAGTTATTCAATTAAACGTAATACTTGACTTCTTTTGTATATTCATGAATAATTGTTTGCTTTACAATTCATGTTGAATTAAAATAACCTCAACCGAAAAATAAGTCAAAGAATTAACAAAATTAAGTATTAATTTAGTCTTTTTGAAATTAGTCACACATTGACACTGTAGGTGATATAATTTCACGCGTAATTCTCTTATTTAATTAATAATTTTTTCGTAACCAATAATTATATTTGAAATATTTTCAACCCAACAGGGCAAAATAATAGTAAAAAAAAAAAAAATACAATATTTTAAGACATTTTAAGTGGAAAATTTGTTTTATTTTTCATTTGCTGCTGTTTTAGGCCGACTAGAGTATAATTTTATTTTATAATAATGTCGAACGAACGGGTAATCATACAAAATTTGACAAGTAGGCGACTTAACGTTACAAAAATATATCTATTGAAAAAAAAAAAAAAAAAACAAAACGAATCAAGTATATATTTATGACATACAAATTATTTTTCTATTCTTGTAGGAACACATTAAATTAAATATTTGTTGCCAATATGGTGGAATTGAATAGCTATATTCAGTTTTGTATTTATTAAATTTTTCTCAAAATGGTCACTATTTCATATCAGTTATTCATAGATTTTGACATACTTCTTTTATACGATGGTAAACTCGATTGAAAGTTTTTATTACTTTTACTTTTTCAATACAAGAATGATAAACTATTACTTCTCAAGGATAAAATTTACCCGAGGATCTTACTGTTAAAAATGAAAAAAAAAAACATTCACTGTTATTTGTATTAGAGTTTTAGTTGTGTTGAATAAATAGTGAAACTTTAAGCCGAAAGTTCGAAACAAATTTAGTTTTACGTTAGGTTAAAAATATTAACACTATAAAAGAAATATTTTATACTCGTCGCAATCTTGAAATATAGAAAAATAGGTGGTTTTTTAAACTTTGTGTTTGTATTTGAAACTCGATTGCTCATTTTTGAGGCGTGTCAATGAAAGTTTCTGTACTAAAGTTACTTATCGTGCATAAATATTTTATTAAAAATAAAAATCTAAAATTTTGTTTCTTAGTGTGAACTAATATATATCTTTTTTAGTGACAAAATAGTATTTTGATATCAACGTAAATTTTGTTCATTAACTCACATTAAAATATTTAACACGTATTTTTAAATTATTTTTTATAAGTACATCATTAATCGTTTAACTTACCGATTGTCTTATAATTTTAACTAAACAATATTATAGAGCAGCAGTAGGTAGGTATACATACTTAGTATATTAAATGAGATTTGATTCTAGTTTGGAAAACGGTCATAACTGTTTTTCTCACACCTTGCTCGTAGCACAAAAACGTCTGAATCAAATAACATTTTTACTTTAAAACATTTTTATTTTACATTTCTAAAACGCCCGTTAAATTTATCCATCCTCGTCTTTTTTTTTTTTTCAAATAACGCAACAATAAGACCGTTTTTTCAAATAGGATCAAGCTATATATTATAATATTGCCGGTTTCAAAACGAAAAAAGAAAAAAGAATAATATAAACGCTCGGTCCTATTTTAACGCCTTTAATCGTTTGATATTTTTGTCTCATTTCAGTCTTTTTTTTATTTATTTTATTACATAATACGACTTTGTAATGACAGCGCGTCGAGCGTGTCTGTTTAGAATATTATCCATTAGACGTTATGATTTTATTATACCTATACATTAGAATAGTATTAACGATTATGGCTCTCAGTCGGTAATGATATCATAAAGGGTCGTACACCTACAACATTATTCAATTACTGGCAATCTATTCTGAACCCCCGATCATTAAGCGCACTGTATGTTACACGAACACTCGGTAAATTAGAAACTGTCACACGAGTCGTCTCTTAAAAACATGCATCTACGTATATTTAATGAATTTTTTTTTTAGCATCCCTCTCGCGTGTGCGTGGGCTAAAATTTGAGGATATAAATAATATTATAATCCTCATTTGGAAAGGTTCCAGAAATATTGTCATAGAGTTTCAGGATTTTTTCATTGTTTCGAACAATTTTCCGAGCAATATATTTTACAGACGAGCTATTAGATCTAAATTTTTTTTTTCAAACGGAAAAAAAAGGAGTAAAACAATACGCATTCTCACCAGATTTTCATTTTCACATTTTAACGCTGAAAATGGATTTTTGTTGCATCTTTAATTTTTCGAATTATAAATACTGTAATTATACGTTTAAAATTTTATCAGTTATTTAATTGAATTGTGTAAACAGTTTTATAGAAGGAATCATTTAAAGTTTGACCCGTATGAAAATAGAAAATGGTCAAAAGTAATAAAATATTTGTTCGGTCGAAAATTCACTGAAGTACAAGTAATGAAACATAATGCGTATTACATTTGTTAACATTTAAAGTCCTTTCGGTCATGCGATGTTGTGATTTTTGTTATCAAGCTGGAAACAATACAAAAATATTTGGTCAATAATTTGTATCCGTGACGTAAAGGTAAAGACTAAATTTTTCCAATGTTTGGCGTTAAAAGCAGTAAGAAGGAAAACAAATTTTTTGTAATTAGATATCTTTAAATCAATCAAAAATATATTCTGCAACATAACTCATAAGTTATGAACAAGACGTATATTAATTCAACCGTTTAGGGCTCTATCATGATGTTCAATGACAGGGATTATAGTCGATATTATAATATAGAAAATACAAACATCAGAATAGAATTAAAAATAATTCATAGTCAACAATTATTTCTCAACTCTTTGTATACTCATAGTGATATGTTTATTTTTTTGCCATCTAAAAATTCACATGATCTTACAAACATCAAAAATGATGTTGATGTTCTGGAAAAATTATGCAATAAAATAATATTCTACATGGCTTGTTACTTGACAATAGTATTTCATTTTACTTGTACGGTGGATAAAGTGGTAATTGTTATTTAAGTAAAAATATTAATACTAAGAACGATAGTGATAATTATGGTGAACATGATAAATTATGAATAAAAAGCACGAGAAGCGTCAAAGATCTTTTTGAATTCAATATTTTACTGACACGATTTCGTAAATAAAACGTTAAAGCTGTTCAAAAATGATAAAAGTTTTCTGACTTGCTGTGTTTATGATGACTTTTTTGAGTTCGTCAATCGTTTTTTTTTTTGGTGGGGTAATCCAATAAATCGTATTGCACGGTATCGCATCACTTCACCAAAATGAAAGAACATTTTTTAAGAATCTCCTTTTCAAAAATTCTGGCACTACTCTTTAGTATTACATTGTGTTCGTTTTGGTGTGCAAAAAATGTAAAACGTAAGGTTTTAATAACACTTAATTGTTTCTTCTGAACTATAATTTTTTTATACATTTTATTCAATTTCTACAGATTGAATATTGGACCCCGTTGAGAGCTAGTACTTGTGTAGGGGCCAGGAACCTTAATATAGAATTAACTTTAAGTAACACATAAATTAATGAATCAGTTTATAAACTGAAATATTGGTCGTGTAATTTTTAGTTTATAATTGAATTTGAAGAGCCGATGCAAAGTCAATCTAAAATTAAAATTGTGTAAGTTTTTTGTATAATAATATATCCAGTATATTATTTTTTAATATAAAAATGCAAAGAAAAAAGTATATCTTTATAATAATTGTTTTATTATATTGATATTTTTTTGGAAGTATGAAATTTAGCATATTTTTGAAATTAAATATACTGACGATAAAAGAGCGCGTTACCGAGAATCGATTATTATAATAATAAAATCCAATTTTTCAAACAGTATAATATTATTTGCAACAAAAAATGTAAAGCATTAAAAAACAGTCGTCATTGGTGAAAGAAAAATATATTTTAGTAAACTGTACACGGACGTTAAAATAATAATATGATACAAGTTTGAGCCGTCTTGAATATCGCTTAAACGTTTGTGAAAATTGTACAAACTTTTTTAACACCGAGTTGAATGGATTATGTGACTGAAGGGACGATTTGCATTGTTAAAATGCAAATGACGAACAAAAGCAATATTTGTTACGAATATGCATAAATTAGAATTTATGATTATTCATTTTGCTACGTTTATATAATATATACACTGCAACTGCATATTTATGATAAACATTATGTTAACATATTTTATTTTAAATTTTTTATCGTAATATGAACGGGATACTAAAAGAACGATGTTTTTGATAGAGAGTAAATGAAATTCATAAATAGTTTTCTATTATACACTCGTAAAATGTGAGTTTGTCGTTATTGAATAATAAATTGTTGATAGGAAACTGCATTATCAAACATCGACTGAAACTATGTTGAGAAAATCTTGATTAATTTATCTAGATGAGAAACATTGTGTATTGTCGTTTTTATATATTTTATTTAATTTAGCTAAATTTCATATGAAATGAATTTTTTTTTTTTTGGTAATCAATAGATATTTTGATAAGTGTTAAGTTTATGATAAGTTATATCTGTGGTTGCACAAAGTTAGAAAAACGAGTATAATCATTGAATGATTTTACGTATTTATGTAAAAAAAAAAAAAAAAACAACGCACTATGATAAAATTATACTTTATATAAGAAACGGAAACTAACATGTAAATAAAGATTATCTAAAAAATATATATTTTTCTCTATCGATCTATGTTTAATGTTCATGTTTGTATCCGATCGCCTGAATTTATTTCTATTTTTCAAATGATATATTTATAAAATTCAATTTATGATTGTGAAAAGTATGAAATCTCGGTAATAAGTACTATAAAAAAATTTCCTACTGAAATTAATCAAATTCAAAACATACGTGTTTTCCAAATTTTATGTGGCTACAAGTTTTATTATAATTGATATTAAATTTTTGTTTCATTATTTTTTGCTGAAAATTTTCTATTAGAATTTCTGAATTTTATCCAGATCGTTTTCTGAGTTTTCTGTTTGCAACACTGCCACTGCAGTGTTATTATTTAATACGTGTCTGAAGAACTTTAAAAATAAAACCACTTTTTACGTGTTATAAAATGGTATAAAAACCGTACCAATTACCCTTCAGTGATCGCAAAACCAAATTTCAAAAAATCGGGTTCATAACTCTCGGACAAATTTCATGAACATAATAATTAAGATCGGCTTTTTCAAAACGATATTCTCAAACAGTATAATACACAGTAAAACACACAATGACCGAAGGCAGCATGAGAGGCATTCGAAATAATAACATGATATTTTAAAGTTCGTGGAAATTATAATTATAAACAATATTTTTAAACACTTGTATTTATAAATATAATGCCGTTACACGTGTCCGATATGTTCAACATACGGACCAAAATATTTTCGTGAAATGTTTAGCAGATTTCTATTTTTAATTTTCCGAAGCTGTTTCTCAGCACTAATAAATTACGAGACTCGCGGTACGTTATGGATCGTGTGGGAACAGCATTTCAAAAGTTCTGAAAAAACATTATTGAAAAATCTTGGGTTCGTACGGTACTCGAACGATTCGAACATGTGACCGAACGATTTTTGAAATGGCCGATTTTCGTGGTTTGTACCAGCTACTGATTGAATGTTCGTCCACAACTTCAATTAAAAACGTTTTATATATATAAAAAAAAAAAACAATTAATAGAAATGGATGAAGCGGATAAAGTCATAAATACAATTTCAATCATTTTTGACCTCCTTATACACATCAACAGCGAAATCGACATTTTTAATTTTAATCGTATATTACTCTTAGACAACGCGTAATAAGTTGACCGATGATGAAAAATTCACATAAATCATTTATCGATACGCGTAGAATGGTAGTTAAAACAAAAACAGTTTTGACCGTGGACGTTGTTATTTCACGTCGTTCAAACATTAAATTTTTTATCTCCAATTAATCCTGCAACATTGAATTTGTATTCACATTGTATCGCACCGCTGAGTGTGCGGCAACGTGTAGTTGAACCTTCAGTTAAGCTTTGGAATTTTGTCAGCTAGCAAACATCGTAATCTGTTGTTGGTTGTTTGCGATTCGATCGATTTATGTTTGTAGACGTTACCGTGTCACATCATGCGTACTGCTTCAGGTGTTTCATACCGAAATCGATACCATAAACGTTTCGTTACGAATCTAAACAATATTATTACTGGCACGTCGGTAATGAAAATCAAACAATGTATAACATATTAAATAAAAATACATTCAGCTGTATTTAACCGCCGTTTATAACGCGACGGAATAGTTTTTAAACCTCGAGTCGATCGTGAAAACAAATCGATTTTTTTTATCGAAAATTCTTGCTCGTAGCACTGTGTTAATAAGAAAATGTTTACTTAGAAATAAATAAAAAAAAAAAAAAAATCATGATAGGATGGTAATAAGACGTGTTGTTGCTGAGATGATTACGAAAAGTTTGTATACACGTATTTGTGACGGACTAATTCTCAAACGAAATGTTGGTTAAACATGAGTACTGACATTAGTTGACTTATATTCCGAGTTTTGGAAGCTCATTCCACCCGGCAAAGAGGCGGATCTAGAGATACGTCTGGGGAAGGCGTAGTTCACTTTTAGCACGGCTGGGTAAGTTAACAAACTTTTTTTAACTCGTTGAGTAAAGTTAATTGAAAAACTAAAAAGTCAAGTTAAAAGTTTATCTCTTTAATGTTTTTAACAAATTTTTTTCGTGTTTTTCTTTCGAAATTTTCTAAATAATTTAAACTATTACGGATTAACTTAAAGTTAACAAGTTAAATTTAAAAAAAAATTAACTCATTAAGTTAAAAGTTAATAATAAAAAAAAAAAATAAGTTAACGAGTTAATTGACTTAACTTTTTAATTTAGTTTTAAAATTTAATCTAGCTTTGATTTTTTGTCTACGCCATTAGTTCAATGTTTTAATTTTTTGGTTCTAAAACCAGTTATCACACATTTATACAATATTATGGTGATTTACCCCTATAAAAAAAAAAAAATAGAACAGTTATTTTGTACACCTATCTGTGGTGTTTTTGGTCTAGAGCAGCCCCCGACTTGATATTTTCATAACTCGAAACGAAAAAAATACTTTTTATATTCGAATTTTTTCATAACATACTAGTTATTAATTTTTACTCCGAGTTTCAGTGTTAGGGGAAACAATTTGGTCCACAAAATGGTGACATGTAGGGTAATATGTTAAAGATAATCCTACGTTTTGACGTTATGGTTGATTGATGTAAGTTTAAATTACGGAACACGGGCAGTAGACTCGTGTTGAATTTCCGAGATAAAACTGTAAAAAAAAAAATATCGTTTTATAGACAATTACAAACTTTTGTCGCTCCAAAATTTTATACGGTATTTTTCAATTTTTAAGTGCAATAGGGAAACATTTGTTTACTCATTTGTTCACTACGATCTTTAATGTTTTTCTAATCAGAAATTAATTTCTGGTGCAGGATAATGACAAACGAAACACTTAACATCTTTTTAACATCGTTTTTGAGTCTATTAAATCTGATAACGTCATACGTTAAGAGTTAAAATGTTGATTTAATATTAAATTTTTATCGCTTTAATAATTTAACATTTTTTCGTTTTACATTAGAATCGTTCAACATTATTCTATAGAATAATCTAAAATATTATTCTTTAGATTTGTTTCGAAAATCAGAACCTAATTTTTGTTTTATAACAGTGTCCTTTTTGTGTTTTTTTATCAATCAACAAAGTGGTAAATATATTTGGAAATCTTTGTTGTTTTGATTCCAAGCTGTGATTTACAGCGATGAACGTGTTACTTACTTTAACGAAGACGATTTTTTTAATAGAATATACCACTAAATTTTGAGAATTTAGTCTCTTGTGCAAATATTATCTCACAATTCACTATAAAACATATTATTTATTATTTTTTATGTACATCGACATCTCGGCATTAACGTTGAATGTGAACAATGTTTGTGCTTACATACTTGTACGTAAAAGCAAAATCAAATTCACGATATTTTATTAATATAGTTCTGGGTATTGTTCCTTAAAATATTCGAAGCTGTTTACATTACGCCATGCTTCTTCTCACAGGTAGTGATGTAAAGAATTTCGGTAATATTCCTTATGGAACACATCCTCTAATTTTCTCTGCAACCAATTTTAACCAATCTACTTGAATAAATTAAAGGTCATTAAACTTTTTTATGTATAATTTATGAAGGTAAATATGGTTTAAACATTTTTTTTTAAAAACAATTTAATTGTAAATGCTTATGATAGATGCTCATTTCAGTGAACGTTTAACCAGAGTCGAGAACGGCCCCGAGGACACGACCGTAAATTGAAAATTATAATAATAACCTTAAACGAAAAAAAAAATTTATTACTAAAAACCAAAAAATATAATTTTCTCGAGATTATATACGTTTATAAGAATATTCTCGAGTATATATTTTCTTTTTAAAGAATACTCTTTTCACAATGTTCTCTGCTAAATAACCTTTTTTTAAAATATGCATAAAAAAAAAATCACCTGTTGGCTTGCAAGCGAACGGGTGAAGAAATCGATAAACGCTGTGTTGTGATTAATCGTGTGATATTTAGAATTTCAATGCGCGTTTTTTTTTTTAATGTTCACCTAAAATATTATCACCATAAACGATTATAGTTTTTCAATAATACTGAAAAAGCCTTTGAATAATTGTTAATGCGTACATAATACATGATATGATCGACTTGTACCATATAATATAATAGTCGTCAGTGAATAGGTAAAAAGTAGTTTTTTAACCAAACTCTGCTTGAAATTGACGTGTTTATTTGGTTTACGGATGTGTACCATCAACGTTCAGCTGGTTTTCAGTGGATTTGTGGAAATGACAAGATAATTAACTCTGACATTTTGAATGTTACATAAAAACTGAAAAGTGTTTTGTACACATACATATTTGTTTTTGTACTGGCTGTCTTCAACCCGTTTTTTTGATTAGAATACAATAAACGTTAATAATTTTTAAAATTATTTTAACGTATCCATTGCATACGATTTTCAAATCGCGAGTGCAGAAAAATGTGTTACTTTTTTAACAGCAAGATGAGACGGTAATTTTTTTAAAGTTTTTTCTCAAAACCGTGATTTTTGTATTCTAAATTTAATATCGTAAAATGTTAAGTTATTATAAGTTGTTTGAAATTCTACTTTGAGCACTTAATCCATCGGCCAGCTTCAGTATTGAACGCGAGACGTCGTTTATCGGTGTGCAAAAAATAATAAATTAATTCATATTTTTTTTTTTTCGGAATTCGTATTACAGTTTTTAGGAAAACCGTTGACCGACCAGGTAGGTTTATTTTCAAATACTTAAAAAATAATTGGATGAAAACAAAAAAATAATGACATATCTGCACAGTGTTATTAGTCCGAATGTTTTAAAGTCAGTATACAACACGATGGTGTAATTATTTTTTATATTTTTTACTAGGTTTTTTTATTTTTTTTGTGACATAGTTACAATAATTATACTCACGAATAATCCAACGCACGCACGTGGTTTTTGTTTTCTGTTCAACTCAATTCACTCTGAAACAAAAGAGTACAACGTATATTCACGATATCATCGTATATTTTTTAATTTATACTGCAGGCGATATGAACATCACATGTACAGTACTCGTATGAAAATATAAAATAAAACGCAATATTATTTGGAATCGTCCATATTTTTTTTTTTCAACAATAGATAAATAATTGTGAAAAAATTGTTTTTAATGATTAAATCTATTGTTTTTTCTATTTTGGATACAAAAACCGTAAATTTTCGTCTTAAAATAATTATAATTCATTATTGTATTTGATTTTGAATTGTAGGGACCTATTTATTTTTTGTGCGGTTTCAGCTAGATGAAATCGTAATTTTCATTACACAGTTTTGAGTTTATCGGTAATTAATTTTTAATCAATAAACAATTTACATTTAAAAAAATATAGGTGTATAGAAGTTTGTTGCAGATACACACCTTGTTTGTAAATTACCAGACATATTTTAATTACTAAAGCTAGTAGTTCGTCAATGAGGATCGGAAAAAAAAAAAAAAATTCGATGGTAATCTGCTTTCTAAATATTAAGGTGTACAGGTACCTGAATAGTTTAACATTAATTTTCTATTTATTTGTATTGTTGAATTTAATTGAGTATTTATAAAAAGTAAATCAAATTTTTTTACTTCTAAAATATTTCAAATTGTGTTTGTTAATTTAACCTATGCTATTTAACCTATAAATAAACAATTTTTCGACAATATATCGATAAATAGCTTATTATTTTTTTTCGTGAATCAATTAAGAATTAATGCATGTTAAAATAAATTAACCTTTGTGTCGAATCAACTAGAATGTTGACCAAATATAATTTACGAATCAATATCATAAGAATGTAAGAAACTATCGAATAAAGTTTTGCAAAAGATTTATTTTATGGGGTTGAGAGGAGGGTGACAAGAAATTCTGGAGATAAAACTGCATATTGGGACAGATAAAGTGTAATAATGAATGCAAACGTAAAATTTTATTCACGTTTCGGGGTCTTGGGTTAGGTACAACCTTCCCACGCCCCTGACCCATCTCGCCATTTCTCATTTGCTACCAATACCACCTACTTAGTTATGAATGAACGATACATCGAACGACCATAATAGGAAAACTTTTTGGAAGATGGTTTAAAACGAATGGCGTGCTCATTAAGGTGAGTACATCGACGCACTTAAAATTTTCTCTGGTTTTAAGTACTTGTACACATGCCACAAGACATTGTGCTTCGTAAATATAGATGGTACCTACGTCAATAAAGTGTTTTAAACGTGTGTTCATTCTATAGTGCTTGTTTTCTTCTCTTTCAGAACCCAGTGCTCGATGTATCCAGTAAGTTTTTTTTTGAGAATTATTTATTTTGCTATCGCTACCGGAGTAAAAAAAAAAAACAAGCCAAAAATCGTATTTAATGTAATAAAATAGCGTATTTCAATGTGAGAAACAATGATTCGTAAAAACTGCATCTTAAAATAAACCTAATTAGGTACCTATAGCATGATAATAATAGCATAGTTGTTGACGGTGACATTTATAAATGAAGAAAATAGTTAGATACACGCTAGGAATTTTTCTAAACATACAAATAAATCACTAAACGATATCTTCTATAGTGATACCGATCCCCCAATTCGTAAACACAAATGATTTATTAATTTTTTGTGTCGATAGCTTTTTATTTTTATCTATTAGCCAAATAAATAATTAAACATTTATTTTACGTAACCCATAATAAAACGGGAAATTATACGAATTTTCAACGAAATTTGTGTTTGAGGTCACTCTTAAGGGTGGAAATTTGAAAAAAATAATGTATGCCTAAAACCCGATCCCCTTTTATCTAAAAAAAAAAAAAACGCATGATAATCGGATAAGTAGTTTCGGAGCCAACCTCAGACAAATATTAATAACATTTTTGCATTTGGATGTACCCACGGACAATAACGTCTATCGTCGTTTTAACCGCGGACAATGAAAAAGAAGGGCTGACACGATCGGGTATGTGTTTTAGAGGTACGGTAGCAAAATGATGGTATAACATAAGTGGATGGTGTTCACGAAGGCAATGAATCAATTTGGGGTGTTTTTTTGTGTTAGTTTTGCGACCAGGTACCTGGTATGTACCGTATTCCACCCACTTTTGACCTATACTTGGCGCACGTTAAGGTCATGTCCGGGCGGCGGACTTTTTAGGGTCCGGTTCTGCGGATAGTGTACATTTTACATGTATCAGCGGGAGTGGGCTATAATTTGAATAGGAAAGAGGCGCGGCGGAGGAAGTTGTTAAACTTATTTTGACTGGTCATGATCTTAACGTGCGCCGGATATAGCCTAACCTGTGTGTTCAGTCGATGGCCTAAACCTTCGACCACATAAACTTTTATACGGTGGTCGAAGGCCCGAACAGTAGAAAACCACTGATTGGGCTTGTTCCGTGGAGTATATGATAAATTAATCGAGCAATAACAACCATTAAGGAACGTTTTCAATCAGAACGCCACTATATTATAGCGCGTTTCACGAAATTAATTTTCTTTTTTATAGCGCGAGTAACATTCGAAGGTTTGTGAGTAACATATAAATCGTACGGCAACAGAGTTTAGTCTATCGCACTAATGGCCGGCAGGGCAAACAGTTATATTGCACACGGTGTCGTCGTCATTATGATAATAATATATTATCTCCGTGGAACTTTCTGGTCATCAGTTTTTATGTGTGCTTGATTGGTTTTCTTATTTGATATCAATAACGGAAGTCCATTTCGGTAGGTAGGTAAATTTTTATCAGTTTTTTTTTTTAAATTTGATTACTTATTTTTATAACAATTATTATAGTGCTCACACACAATACTACTTTACTTTCCATGAAAAATTGTAATGTTCATTTGATTTCAAAGTCTCGGTCTAAAATAATTGTTTTATTTTAAACCGTAAAATAGGTACGCAACAATAAACGAGCGTGAAACAGAATGAAAAAGTATTTAATGTTATAAACACGAACATGGGTAAAAATGAATTTTCCAAATATATTTCACGAAAAAAAAAGGGTTAAGAATTTGAAAAGTTTATTCGGACGATCGTTTTTTTTTTTTTTTGTGGTTTCGCGTGAAAATTTAATAAACCTAAGTCGGCGTTGTGTGTTCCACACGAAGTATGACGTACTTCTTTCCCTACAATAATTAGTACTGTCGACAAAATCGACACGCAACAAGTTCGTGTAGACAACTGTCCGTCAAAAACTATAAACAAATAATAAAACGAGGGATACCTCTACGTCGGATCCATTTCAAACTATGACTTACGATAACTTCGGTATTTTCTGACCAGCTGTAAATACAGTAAAAAAAAAAAAATACAAAAAACACAACGAAGCGAAGCGTAATTGATTTGATTCAAACAAACCTCGCGTACTCCGATTGAATAATAATTCTTTTTAATCTTTTATCGATCAAATTACAAACTTTCAGGCTAAGTATTTGGAAATGTAATCCGGAATAAAAAAAATACGTAGAAAATGTAAATAAAGACTTTTTTTTTTTTTTTTCATCAATAATTTTAAATTTTATTTTATGAACCGAGAGAATGTTCAGTGAAAGAGGTTGTTATTGTTTTTTTCTTACCGAGAAATTGTTTTGGTAGTTTATTAATAGCCGTCGTAAATCTCTCATTAGACATTTCTGATTTCAATATTATTATAATTTTTTAAAAGTTTATGACAAAGTTAGTATTGAGCCTTATGATTGGCATAACCTGATAACCATGACCTACTTATTTACGAAATGTTTTATTATATTTAGGTACCTACTAAACATGTTTTTGTTAACTTTACTTCTAAACGAGTAAGAGGTTTTCATTTCCAGACATAGTACAAACTCTACTTACTACTTAGAAAGTTTTCATAACATATTTTTCGTTAACATTTTTTCAATTTTAATATTCTTTATATGTTCTTTACACATAAGCCGGTAACATTCTAACACGGGTAAAATCTTTTTTTTTTATACTATGAAATAGTAATTTAACTTTTATTCTTAGCGTTTTTTTTTTAAAGAAAAATTATAAAGCGCGAGTTTGGACCAGTCAATTTTAAATTGTTTTACTTAAATTTTGCACCAATATTTCAATAACATTTATAATTTTTAAACGAAAAAAAAAAAAAAAAAATACTATAATACTATGTAGTGTTATAATATTTTACATGAAATGTACTAAAAGATTGTACACCCTATCTATAATAATTGTTTCAGGTAAACAATTTTTCTGAATGCGACAACATTTATTCTAATATAATTTTTGTCTTATTAAATACAAAAACAATCTTGATATTGGATTTGGATGGCAATATTTCCGAATGTATTACCAAACGATTTACTACATTCGAGTGGAATCCCTAAAGACTATCCGTAATAAAACTTACGAACCATTAGCAATTACTATACAAAATATTACACGCATATCAATTTACTTAAAAAACAGAGAACACAATCATATTTTTTTAATTTTACGAGTTTCGTTTTACGTTTTACGGTAAGTATTTAGTGAAAAAAAAAAGCACTCAAACGTCATAAAACGCGACATCAATGCCGAGATCATTTTAACCGATATACGTATTTTTATTTAATGTATTTTCATCGTTTCGAAAAATTAACGCTCGTTTTCAGAACTCGGTTGTTTTAGAGTGTTTACAACGCAGCAATTTTTAAAATAATATAATTTCATTTTTAACGTGACGATGTAAAGAAATTGATAAGCGTACGTATTTTAAAAGATTGGATTCGTTCGGAAAATGTGAGTGGTTCAAAGAAAACGTGCAAAGATAATATTAGAAATTAATCGATTTTTAACGCCATATACTTACTTTTCGTATTATCGACTTTAAACGGTTTCGGAAACTTATTATTTTGTGTTTAAACGCGGTAGTGTCTATTTCAGGGAATGAGGCAATAATCCACGTGAAAAAATACACCCCCTGTTTTACCCCCTAATCAACTTTTTGTCATGGAAAATTAAAATGGTCTTGGTCCCTGATAATTTAAAATATCCTTCAGGAATGGTTTGAAATAAACACTGCGTTGTCCGTTCATCGTTCCAATACGTCCTTACCGTTTTAAACGGATATATTTACTCGTTTTCATTACGCGACTTATTTCTAATTTAAGATTCAGAGCGTGGCGAAGGATAAACTATATCGTATTAATTTTCCGACGATGGGTTTTTAAATTTTTATTATTTTGTCGTTTATAGTTTTTCTGTCGTCAATTTTATTTTTCTTGGCAAAACTGATCCGATACATTTTCATGTAACACGTCAAAAAATACAGACGATCAGTCCGAAACGGCCGGGTGAACCATTTTTTGGAGATTTATTTCTATAGTTACAATTCTAAAACTTTGAACGTATGATAATTATTAGAATTTACGGTGAGCTTACAATATTTATATTATAATAATTGTCAATGTTTTTTCGGTTTTTTTTGGTATCACATGAAGGGTTTTACATTTTGAAAATCAAACTTAAAGAAAAGTTTTACCAAATATTTTCTTAATGCCATAGCTTTTGTAGAAATTGTTGTTGGAAACCCTGTTACATCGTCAAACGAATTTATATACTCGTTATATATACCTATGAAAATAGAGAAAAAAAAAATCACCGTTATAAAAAACTAAACAGTTTTTAAATGTTGTAAAAACATAATATGAATATGCATTATTTTTGAAAATGTGAACAAAGTATAGTTACAAAACAAACGAAAGCACAAAAAAACGTCCAATAGGATAACGCGGATGAAAATTTACCTATTTAATATTTGCTTTTGTCCCTAGATAATATTACCGTCATGTAATAAACGGAAAAAAAATTTTGTCTACATCCTTCAGATGCGAACGAAAATTCGGCGGGTATATTTTTGAAAGAAAGTTATAAATTACTAGCAATCTTTCTCTGTAGCGTGAATGTAGGTTACGCGTGATGACCGGATATTTTTTCCACTCGGTGATCATCTGGTACCAATGTACCATTGTAATCCCTAGATTTGCATGAGTAATGAGAACAACTATTAATTTGGTTATTAAAAAGAAACTTACGCAAAATATTTCGCGTGTAGTTTACCCGGTCTTATTGTTCTCTGGTTGATTAGCACACACAGTATTTCGGATAAATCTGAGTTTTTTATTTATTTATTATACCTGTTAATTTTGACAAGACTGAGTATTAACTCGTTAAAAGTTAAATTTAAGTTAAAATGTTAAGTCAATTTTAATTGAGTTAGTAAACTCGTTAACTTATTGTTTTTAATAGTTTTTTAAGTTAATGTTTTTTTAAAACTTAACATTTTAACGTTAAGTTGATCTGTAATAGTTAAATTTTTTTTTAATACGATTTTAAGAAATAAAAGTACTACCTACTGAGGAGTAAATTTCAAAAGAAAATATGAAAACATTTTTTGAAGCAAAGAAAATGTCTTAATGTTATACTAGGTACGAAACCATGTGAATTAAAAATATGAAATATTGTCTTTATTTTAAGTCAAGTTAATTTGGTTTTTTTGTTAATCAATTTTTAGTTTAAATAATTTTAAAATATATTTTTAACTTTGCTTGACTTTTCGTTGTTTTAATTAACTTTACTAGTTAAAAAATAGTGGTTACTTGCGTAGTTTTGAATTTTGAATTTAATAACCAAATTATTCATTATAAAATTTAGTTTTATTCTTGACTAAGTTTGCTCTTTCATCAATATATGCTCAAGTACGTAAATTCTCATCGTCAAAGTAATATTAATTTAGTTTTCATTATGACGTAATATGGTTAGGTTTGTAAATTTTGTAATACGCAAAATGACGAGGGTAATTGATGTTTGAACCATATCGAACACACGAGTATTATTATGAAATATTCGTATTATATTATGAAATAATATTGTTCAAAAGATGTACGGATGCCTAACGCGTAATTGACAGGGTAAAAGAGTACCAAGTCGTATTATTATAGTATTAAAATTTTTCTGGTTCTGAATTAATGAAAACATAAATTTATAAAAGTTTATAAAGTCTCTCACGTGTCGTGTGCTTGTGGATCATCAAAAACGCAAGGATGTCTGACGCATGTAACATTAAAATTGTGATTGAAAGTGGGTACACAATTTTTCACCGACGTTTTTTTCTTTTTCATAAGAATATCTTGTAAATTATTTCTCTTTATTAACACCCATCACCATCGCAGGCAAATATGGGAAAGTTGTGGAAAATTAACTTTAGCGTATTCAAAAAGTAAAATTTTATTAATCCCGAGTTGAAAAATAACGCGAATTTTGAGTCGAGTTTTGAGTATTTTTATGCTTGATATTTTGAAATATCACATAATCTAAACAGTGTAACTATTCAAGAACATTATTCAAAATTATAAATACGTTTCGTTTGAAGTAAACCTAATATAAAACCATACAAAGTTCTTTTAGTTACAGAGTAAAAAGCAAGCTTAATTTTTAACCGTTTAACTCTGCTCAGCTTTGATTACGTGCATTAAATTGTTGCGACGAGATCTTGTATAGGTAGTACTAGCGCGGTCGCACATTTTCCGTTTTTCGATCCAACACAAACAAGTCCGTATTTTGTCTCTTTTTTTTTGTATTTAATCAACATAAATCTTAAAAATAAATTGTGTTTGGATAGGTACATAAGCCTTCTCTCCGTTTCAGTGCGTGCGAATATTCAGGGCGAGATGTTTGCCGCGCGCAGACTCGGTTTATAAATAACTGCGTCGCGCTCCGACGGCGATATTAAAACAAAACTGTTATTACTGCCGACGGACCTCGCGAAACCACTTCAACGGACCATGCCTAAATAATATTAATGAATTTGCCAAAACACACGTGTTCTTCCCGTGAAAAGTCGTACGGGACATTAGTTTAAAAAGCTCCGTGAATTTTAACAGCTGGGAACATATCTTCCCGGAGGAAAAGAAAACGTTTCTAGAGGAATATGTATCGACTGGTCAGTATGATTCTAGGATGATATGTACTCGGTCCACGGGTACAGAGGTAAAACATTTCTATAAGAGTTTTACCGCGTCTAGAAAAATTTGCACTATCCTTCAGGAGAGTCGGAGTGAATGAAAATGTAAGGAAAATTATACCAAGAAAAAATTACTATTTTCTGTGGTGAATTCTTACCACGGGTAAAAATATTTTCTTTTGGAGTATCACACTGGGTGTGAATTGATTTCCTAGGAAAGCCTCACATCCTGCTAACATCCCGGTCGCTCCCGGTAAGATTCTAACCTTAAACCCTCCGAATGGTGTATTGGTAAATCCTAGAATAATAACATCGGAGCGTAAAATATTTCTTGAAACATTACACCCTCGGCTTATGATTCGAATCGGACACCGAATATTTATTAAGTGGTTAAAATTTGGTTTAAACTGCGCGATAGAATTACTGAATTCAATACGTTCGATAATGGACGAAATTCCCTCATCTTGCGAAATCGGGATAATTTTTTTTTTTTTACAAACAGAGAACAATTTTCGTCAGTGCTCATTAAATCTGATTTGATCTGGACGGTATAAAAGATTGGGTGAAAAAAGTGTTGAAAATGGCTTTTGTATAGACTAAGTATAATGTAAAATTTGTTATAAAAATATTGAAAAATAGTCCGGGGACAGCTGCAGAACGTGGTCTGTGGAACATTGTGGTACCGATTCTATCGGTTAAAAAAAATAACTATTCGATTACGTTTATTCTATGGAATAGATAAATTTCAAAAGTAGATGTGAGCCTATATATTAATAATTAAAAACTGTTTAAGCCACTAAAACGATCGAGTTTGCGGCGAAATCCGTATCAAATCAAACGGAGTTTGAAACGTGACGTATTACACTGCCGTACTAATGATGACATTAATCCATCGAGTTTTGAACCCACGTGGTCAGTAATTTAATTTCGCGGTAACTAGCGTTTAATACGATTATATACCGCATGAAAACGATTAAATGAACGGGTCTTAAATCGTGTTATCGACAAGCAGGGCAGTAATTGTTTTTTTTACAAAAATTCCTATTGCGCACTCACATTTCCGTTCTTAATAAGCTTCATAAAATTCACTAACGATGGCGGGATGACAGGTGGTATGATGGAACGAATTCATGAAGAAATACGCAATATTTCGGTCAAAATCCAACTCAATGTTATGTGCCTCTTCCAGTGGAGATTCAATTCATTTCGAATATCATTCTCCTATTTGTACTTATTGAATTCTAATATTATTGTAGACAACGATTTAGTGCTCCTCGACATTTCTATGATGAATTCGAAGTATATACTGGATTTTTTGTGAACACTTCAAATGATTTGAACGTGTTTTTAGTAAATTAATTGAAGACAGCATGAAAATAATGGTGCTGTTAGTTTTTTGTCGTGACATTTTTGTGAATATTTCCATCCTTTTTGGCGAGTACTCAAAAACGGAGGAGGATAAAAATTTTTTTTAAAAAAAAAAGGTGACAGAAAACCATTTCAAAAAAATTATCCATCTTTTGATAGTCATTTTTTTTTTTTTTTTATACCAAGGTATTTAGACACAGCCAGGGTTAAAAAAATTATTACATTGTTAATCTTCTCATAAAAGAAGATGTCTTCCTGAATCCTGAATCCTTCATAATCATAATATATTTATATAAATACGTGGCCAAAATTTTTATAATCAAATACTCGACGTTTCTGTGGAACTTAATCATATCAGCATCTAAGATTGAACAAGAAAAAGATTTTGTGAAATTTGAATTTTAAGTCACAAAAGTAGAAAAATTTTTCCAAATGGGTTAAAATGAGAAAAGGCCAAGAAACTGTAGATAATAAAAATATACCTTTAAGATGAATAAAATGTAACAATAACAATAATTATTCGTCGCTAAGCAACAATATAACAAACAATAAACAATTGTCGATGAACAAAGTTTATAAATAGTTTGTATGAATATTTAAAATGTTTAGTTTGATATTAGTTGGTTGTATTTAGTGTTGTGTCTGCTTAGAAAGAATGTTGCTGGCATATGTTAGGTACACCGCGTAGTTATATACATATTAAGTAACTAATATTTGTTTGGAAATAGCCACCATTTGTTAACTATAATTATATTATGTATTGGAATATGAATTCAAAACTGACTTCGACCCGAGAACAACTGGGTCACAACAGAAACACTTAAAATAAAAGTGAAAACCTTTCTATGAAACAATTTCAATAATATGATGTTAAAAAAATATAATTTAGTAAAATGCCCCGTTAGAATAATTGTGTTCGAAAAAAATATGTCATGAGTTATAGTATCATGTACAATGTATATATTTTATTTTTATTTATATGGAATAATACAATTGTTAGATTTCCTATATAAAGTATTCAGAATTCAAAATTTTTTGTAAAACCTTCCTTATACTTTCTCCTCTGCTAACTCAGTTTTGTTTTAAAATTATAATAATGTGTGCATGTTTATAAGGAAGTTTTTTTACGGATAAGGTTTGACAAAAAAAAAAATGAACACTTTTAATACAAACCTAACAGTTATATTCACTTGTATATTTTACAAGAAAATTGATTATTTAATTTGTTGCTTTATTTAAAATTACTTTCGCTGAATCCTGCAGTTATGTTTCTTTAATAGTTATTTAATAAATTTTGACCCGACAAGGTATAGTCTTCTCTAAACTTTCTAAATTTCCGTTGATTCGCATTCATGCGTCAAAAAATTTTTTTTGGAAGCCAAATTTTTGTTTTTTTTTTATTAAGTAGCTATTGATTTGTGAAAATTTGTGTGACAATAGAAAGTTTAAGCTAACTTAAAGTTACTGTAAAGACTTGAATTTCATTTTAAAATTGTGGAGACAAGAATTATTTAAAATTGAACTTTAAAAAAAATTTTACTAATATTTTCGAAATTAAATTTTTGTTTATAAACTACTAGTTAATTGCGAGTTTGGTCAACTACACTATTTTTCAATTTACTTGATACGATTATGCTACTTAATTTGAGGAATTAATAATCTTTTTTATTAAAAGTTACAATAAAAATTGTTGAGTTAGCGTCAATTATTATACTATGCGTTTTTGACCCATTCAAAAAATTGTTTTTAAAAAAGTTTTTTCGAGGCTGTAAATATCACTCAAAGTTTTTAACTGCGATTTAAAAAAAATTTAAGTTTGCCAAGATAGTGAAGCAAGTAAACATTGTTTATTAAATGCCTTTCAAACACGATGATTTATGATCGCGTTAAAATTATATATGTTGCAAAACACTTTGTGTCGGTTCAAAAGTTTCATAAGCATTTTCATACAAAATTTATAATTAATAAAATTCATATTTTGGATTCTGGAAGTGGGGAAGTGATTAATTTAAAACAGCATAAAAATAACGTGTGCTTGGAAACATAATATATTTGAAATCTTTAGAAGTATTTTTTTTATTTATCTTTCTGAATATTTGTACTTCTGAGCAACCTACTAGTAAGGTAAAAACTTGTTTTGTTTTTCATAAATAAGTCATAAAGGTTGAAGAAATCGGTAATTTAACACAACCTTAGCTGGTGAACGTTTTATCTCTCACTTTTTAATGTATCTCGTTAACTCGTATTTTAAGCAGACCCACCTTAATCAGCAAACGGGTTTTTTCTATTTCTATTTGATGATGTTTGTTTATTAGAATGCTGTCAAAACCGTTTTCCAAATATTTTTCGTTAAAGAATAACGAGAAGAATCATTTTATAGGCCAAAATTTACACTAGTTCAATCAATTCCTAATTATTTTTTTTCATTTCTCAGTCTCAATGGTCTGTACTTACCGTGTACGACACGCGTGCTTTATACTTTCACCGTTTAACTGTTGTTAAATAAAAAAAAAAACTATTAATTATGAAAATAATAATAATGATCATATAGTGAAACTTCAAAACAGCGGTGAAATAAATTACGACCTAGTAAAACTGTTTGTTTTTAATTCAGAGCCACCGTATAGGACGGCCAGAATATCGCAGTAACGGCCAATATATTATTTATTTAAACGACGAAGACAAATTGAAACTATTGATTTTCCTTTATGACCATATAGTTTTCTTGTCGTTGAGTCTTTACGATTTATTGGGATCCGATGGCACGGTAATATAATACATCGTATCTACGAGTGCACCCCCAAATGAAAAGTATAAAAAAAAAAAACGTTTTTCCAAATGGAACTCGTTCGAGCATGAAACGATAAAATATAATAATAGTTATAATTGAATGACGTCGAGAGATATTTTTAGAACGCGGAAAAAGTAAAAAACTAAAATGGGAAATGCAAAAAATGTTCGTAAAACCGTCTTAACCCCTAAATGCACAACGAAATTAAAAATTGTATGCGTAAAAATTCTCACGAATTATGAAAAACAAGCTAAAAGTTGTGTCTAAGGCTTTTACAATCAATAAATCTTCGTTTTAAAGTCATAATCGTGTACGATCTTGCACGCTTAAAGAGGTACACAAATCCATAAAGCGTGTGGTTAATTAATATTATGATAATCTATCGTGATGTACCATAATAGTTTAATTTAAAGTAGTAGTATATTTGATAAATGAGTAACTTTTGTAATCATTTTAGCATTTTCTATCAGGTATTAAATACGGATGTATCATTTACGTGAATTAAGTATTGGTCATCAAACACGCCATGATATGACCATAATTATAACGCGTATTATTTGATTACCGTAAATATTAATTCAACTTTGTGAAACACATGATAAAGAAGCACCTATATAAAAGTATAAAATAATTAATATATTACCCGTGAAAATTCGTTATAATAAATATTTTTAAGCTACATATGACGTGGAATTCCGAAAAAGTTTTAGAAAATTCTGTCAGCTCGTTTTTTTTTTTTTACTATTTTGATTAAAATAGTTTGTATAATGAGAGAGAAAAGACTTCAATGGTTTTGGGCGTGTATGATGGAGGAGAGAGCAAAACGACTGATTTTGAAAATTAAGGTTGAAGGAATAAGAGAGAAAAGAAAAAAAAAAAAAATTGGTTGGATAAGATTAAGAATAAGATATTAGGGTTGTCGGTGTAGGAAATATGGATGATCAAAACGAGTGGAGCTAATGATAAAAGTGGTCCGAGACAAAAAGTTTGGAGAAGGCGAGGGAGAAAAATAATAATAAGAAGAATAATACGGAACAATTTAAATTTTCAATATGATAGTTTTTAAATTACTCGACGATCTATACTGAACAGATTTGATTTAACTTTGAACAATTTTTTTTTTTTTAATTATTGAAATTAAAAAAACCTACTGTCTATATTTACCACACGTAATCATCATTTATGGCACTTACAAAAGAGCCGATAGATTCACGCTGGATGCGGTTTTATTTCACGCACAATCGCGTTTCTTCTGCGTTACGCGGTTTCAGCCCGGAAAAATAATCGAACAGTCCATTAGAAGAAAGCGGATAAAACGCTCTTCAGAAAAACGAACTGTAGACAAACATGTGTAAAAACTACAAGATGAATTCAACAAAAACTCACTTCGAAAGACGTTAAATGTATTATGTTTGGATTCTTATTGTTTTTGTGTGGGCTTTTCGGCACCGCGGTTACGGTTCCGTCGAAAAAAATTAAACGTATTAAGTTTAAGTTCGCACGCGTCACGACGAATACAGAATGAAGTTTTACCTTATATTTTATACGAATCTTCGTGAATAAAATAAATATTATTTTGTAATTGATTTTTGTACGTTGTTTACTTGGTTATAATGAAAACATTGAAACGGTTTTACAACAGTGCACGAAAATATGAGTTTTGTTTTATTTTAATTTTAGATTTTAAGCGTTTGCGAGGAAGCAGCCATGATTTTACAAAAATTTGTGTTTTTTCTCTTTTTTTTTTTGTGTGTCTGTGTCACGACGTACGCATAGATCCTAGGGAATTGCTCCATCATTGACGATCGACGCATTTTCTAAAATTCCAACTTGTATCCTTGGTGAGGTATATTTTGTGTCTTACCAAAATTTTCAATTCCATTTAGTTATATCCAAAAAAGCAAAAAAAAACCGGTAAAAAGTATGGCCAAAGCAATTTCGACATTATCTATTTCGTTTTATGAACATATTTTCCGTAAAGATGATTTCTAAGATTTGAAACTTTTACACAATGTTTATATGGGTAGTAAACAGGTTTGATACCAATTTTAAAATGAATCGTTTTTGAGCAAAGGAAGACATCAGATATCACTTATAAACCCTCATACTATAGTAAAGAAGATTTATTTTATTTAGGCTTTTTATTCTTTAAATATAATTATTTAATACTTCAAACCAAATTTGTGGTGATGTACTATTTATTATGATCCACAATCAAATCTCTAGTAATTATGGTATTCATTTTTCGTCTCGAGAAAATTTGAGAAACGTCTTTTTGATTTCTCTCTGAATCGTTGATAATATCTAGACAATTTGCTGAAGCGATATATATATATATAAAAAGGGAGTGAATTCTTAATCGCATGGGAAGCTCAGTGGAGTTGAAATGGCTATTTGGATGGATCACTTATTTGGAAGTTGTGTATAGTTTCATTTTATATTAAATCCGTAGGCAGTAAATTGATATGTTCAAATTACTATACTGTATGAGCTTAGTAAGTCAAAAACTCATTGAGTTCTAATTTTTAAATCTTAGTGCTTGTATTTAATTTGTTTCACCCTTTTATCACGTATTGAATTTTCCCGTTCCAATAACGTTATTGGTTAGTAAATTTGATTAATGTTATTTTATATCCATCGTGATGATCACGACACGTGGAAACTTTATGTAGTTTGGAAATATTTTGACATCATTTAGTCGTTTTTCGTGCACAACAAAATCAAAAATGTTGAAAAAAAGTTTCAAATAAAATAAAATCTACAGCCAAAAATCCAACTGTTTTTTTTTTCATCCAAGCATTCCTTCAACCCGAAAACCCGGGTACAGACGTTCGACGTTCGGCGCAATATTTTCAAAAATTGTTTCGACCATGTAAAATTCAAATGAAAATTTGAGAAAATAATTTTTAACCGAGCTATCTTCTATAGTTTCGAAAATCTTTCATTAGGTACTGCACAAAAACTTTTCTACCAGATGTTGACAAAAAATAGAAAAAAAAAAAACCCCATTATTGTAAAACAACGGGCATTTTTTTACTGAAATCTAAACGTTTCGAATGGAATTACGGTTTAAACTCAACAATTCTTTTTTTTTTTGCAGAACGCAATAATAACATCGCACTCGTATCGTGCGGGCAAAACTCACCGACAGCGTGCAGGTCATTGCAAAGTTCACGGGGTCGCGTGGACCCGACGCTGGGAAACACGCGGTCGTCGATTATACACAAACAAGACGATTGCCGTTCACTGTAGCTAGAGATTTTACGCGTAAAAAAATCGTAGTAAGTTTTTTTTAAAACATTTTTTTTAAATTTTGTTTTGATTGAACACGCTTTCGGTCGGACCGGGAGCGCGCAGACGGCGACCGTGCGACGAACGCGCTAAACACTGTCTGAAATCCGGCGCGCGCGAACCGTCGTTTCGGTCCGAATGGGTTGGGGCGGTGGAGAGGGCGAAGAACTGCGGACGAGGGAGAGAGGCGCGGGCTCGACACACACGCGTCATGATACGCTCAAGTCGTATTTATTACACTTTTTGTGTGTGTCTAATTTTCTGTCGATTTTTTTCCCTTTTTCCACCGATAACGGAACACTAAACGCGTACGGATATTATTCAGGCGATCCCGATCGGGCTAATCGATTTTGTCGATTTCTTCATACGATTCGAATAGTTTCGAAAACTCATAGAAAATTAAAAGGAAGAAGAAAATACGACAGAAATGTTTTGAAGTATAAAATGTGTCATAATATATATATGTATACTAGGTACGTGTAAATTTAAAATATTGTCTTTATGTTGAGTTAAATACAATTTTTTTTCGTTTATCAACTTCGAATCTAACAAATTCGAGAAAATCAACTTGACTGTCTGCTAATTCAACTAACCTGACGAGTTGAAAAAATAGTTGACTTGCTTCGCATAATATCGATAATCCCGGATACGTTTATGTGTCCTTTCGGCGCAACACGTACACCGCGGATTATGACGAGTGCATACTGTGCAGTATATCTGTCGAGTCTGCCGAATCTCGCGCAGTCGTCGAGACATATTATGGCTCATTTTAACGTGCTTTTTGTCACGTTTCGCGCAGTTCCGAAGTAAAAATTCGCTGCGCTTCTCGTTTAAAGAAACGCGTTTACCTAACTTCCGTATAACCATAAAACGTAAAATCTCAAATATTTCATTACCCACGTACGAAAATCGATAAACCGTAGTAATAGTTAATCATAAACTGTCCAAATGCAAAATTAAGTTTGAAATTCTTATGTATAAGATCCTGTCGCTCCAATATCCAACACTTTGTAGAGGCTATATCGTGTGCGAACTTTACTCACTATATATTGGCACTCAACATCTATACGTTTTGTTTATTGTTTTTGATGGTAGTTACGATAAAAAGAAAGTTTAAATTATAACTGTACGTAAAAACATACTTTTATTCTATCCCTAGAAATTGTTACCTACGTTCACTCGAAACTTGATAGTAGGTACAATCCGAGTTGTGCCGGTGTGGATTAGAGGAGTTGGTATGGAAACGTAATGAACTAGTGACATGTAAACTTTTGAAAAAAATCTTAAAATAAGACCTAAAGTCAAAATGAACCACGCACGAATTAATGGGGGGAACATGGAGTGCAGGAATACCGCCACGTGCGAACGAACCGTCGATCGTCATCGGGGGTTGAACGCACGCGAAAACAACACAAACCGACGATGTACTTTTTTTTCTCATTTTTTTTCTCGCCTTTTTAAATTCCGACGACGTAGTACCAAGTATCGTATGGATTTGAGTTTTGATCGCGTCGCAGTCGGTTTCTAGTAATCTTTTATAGAGTGGAATAGTGGTGGCACCGACTGTCACGTAGGCGTGCGCTGAATGTCCCGTTATGAAATGCAAAAATATCACAAAAGCTTAATTTTATTTTATTATTGTACGGACAAAGACGCCGACGGAATAGGAATGTTCGGCTCTATTCCACGAGAGAAGGAGACCCCATCAAAACGTTCACTAATATTCTAACGCACGTTTACGTACCGAGACTAATAATATAAATTTGATTGCGTCAATCGAATCATGCGTACGGGTTTAAGCGGAAAAAACGTGTTACACTAATTTAAACTATTCAAACACACGTTTAGTTATTTAATTATTTTTTCGCAAAAAGAATTTTCGATAATTTTTCGGTGGCTCAGAGTTTTTACAATTTTGTGCCGATAAATATTATTGAATTTTTACTTTTTGCGTAACGACCACGTTTGTCGTTCACTTGCGTGGTGATTGCTGATTTTGGTTTTTAAAACAGGTGTTGTTTGTTCGTGTAATTTAGCCGTTTTAAAAACATGCTTTATTTATAAGAAGTACAAATCGTGAAAAATCTTTCTCAAATGGCTGTCTAAGTTAATTTATATTTTAACACTGTTCTAAAGTTAACGTGACATTCAATTTATACAAAAAATTATAGTTGCCACCTTTAATAAGATAAAACTGTAACTTTAAAGTGTCTTTACTGTATCATTTGTATGAACGTACGTATGCCATAGTACTGAGATGAAAACAATGAAGCACATTTTTCACTCATATAAAATTGAAGAGCATTGTTTTTAATAAAAAACAACGACGTACTACTTAAATGTGATGAATTGCAAATAAGACGATTGGTCCAACAATAATGTGTGTCATTTAAAAATTTTACTTAGTCGTAACAGTACAATGTGTTACGAATAAACTATTAAAGCTATTGTTATGAAGAGATAATTTTTTTCTTAGTGATAGTTCTTGTGACAAACATATTATGTTAAAACAAATACAATGTATCTTACGCATTGACCCAATATTCACAACGTATATGATATTTTCACTTTTGGGCAACCCTTTTTCTTCGTGTGTAATCGAATAAAAATATCGGAAATAAATTAAAAAATTTACGATCTTGGTAAAAAACACGTATTCATTTGTGTGTGTCTAGAAACAATTTTATGACGGTGTTTTTAGTACCTATCTACTTACATACAGAACGTGTGTTAGTGTGGTAGAAATACACTTGTCAAATGACATTGTATCCGTCAATTTTTGTACTTTTAAATTATATTGGCAAATTTCTTTGTGAAAATGTATTATGCTCATATTTTACGCTTTTATGTTACTATGAAAAATTTGGGCAATTAAAGTTCATTTGGTTACGTGCTACCAATTACTAACGATTAAATAGTACTTACAATAAAAAAAAAAAAAACATTTTGAAAACAAGGTTTTTATTATTTTGTTATTATGAGTACACAAAAATTATCTAAAATTAGAGCACCCGATTGCCAAAATATCCAAATTCCATCGCAATTCTTTTAACTACTTCGACTTACCTTTTTGTTTTGTTTTTATATAGTATGATAAATAAATAAAAAATCATACTAGCAAAATCTTGTTGAGATATTACAGTTTAATGACGGGGAAAAAAACAACAAAACACTTCAAATTCATACCATTTAAGATATTTATCTTTTACAAACGTTTCTGGTATTAATAAGAATTGAATTCAATCACTGTTTTTCTTGTTTCTCATTAATTTTTTTTCAAAAGTGCATGTATAATTATATTACATTCAATACATATATATATATATATATATATGTATACATATATATATATATGGGTTTTGATGAACCATCAATACTAGGTACCTAAATCCATTAGAATAAAAAAAAAAAGAAAGAAACATTCGTGGTAAAAAGAAAATATTTTATATATTCAGCTGTGTTAAGCCCTATTTTTATTTATTATTTCACAACAGACACTTTAGTGTTAACAACATTTTACGAAAAACGCCATTTACCTGTTATTAGTTCTAATTGCTCGTAAATTTTGAGTAAGTTATTAACATTAATATATTATTTGAATTAATTTACAAAACCAATAAAACAATGCCATGAACTTTTAGAAATTTAAAAAATACATTTTAGTTTATGATCACAAGAACACATTGGGTCCATAATGTTTATAATACTTGTGGGTTAGATCTTTTTTTTCTATTTTTCAGGAATATAAGAACAAAAACAACTTATTTTTTTATCTTTGCCTTTCTGAAAAACCAAATAGATTATAAAACGATATAAAAATTCCAATTTTTGTATAAAAAAAAGGGCTTGGGTCTTATATGCAATTTAACAGGTGTAATTTCATTAGTATTTAGTAACCTTCAAAATTTTTCATCTACTCTCTAACATTACGTGAAAATTTTATAGTACACATTTTTGCAAATGGCTCTCTTTTTTATTCAAAAATTGGAAATTGGGTATTTAAAATTGTACGGTTGATAAATGGAAGTTTTTAAAATAAGTGCTATTTTAATAAACGTGCTGCAACTTATTGGTAAATTGCTATTGTTTCAAAACAATTTCTTACTTTTGAGTCAGTAGTCGCTTTTTTATCACTTTTAAGTGAAAGCTAGTTTTATTTAAAATGATTTCACTTTACATATTTTAGCCTTACTTAAAATTACCTTATAATAAAAGTTTACACATACTCCTATCAATACAGTCTACTCATCTTTCTCTACAAAAGGTTATAAGTAGTTTATTAATTTCATGTTGATGCTAGACGATTGGGTTTTATAGAACAATAAGTTAGTTATTTAGACTAGATTATAAGAAATGAGCATATTAGAAGGAAGATATTTTGAAATCGTTTTTTTAACCACCGGGGCATTCGCGAAATGGATGTCCAGATGCTAATATTGTGACAGCACATTTTACTGTCACATCAGAAGGTAGGATAAATTGATTTTGCAAGATTTGAAATCTATTTCCATCACCTCTAAATTTGAATTGTTTTTTTTCCAGAACTTGAAACCGTCATCTTATTTCATCGATTTTGATTACGGTTTCGAAAATACTCTTATTTACCTTTTCAGATTTCCGTCTCGAGATTGATTTCAAACCGATCACTGGTTTCGAGAATTGCTTTTTTTAAATTCTCAAAATTTCAGTCAAAATTTTGTAATACTATTTATTATATTCAAATTTTGAATCGATTGTAGCGTACTATAAAATAAAGCATTACACGCAATTAAAATAATTTACATAAATAAGTAGGTAAGAGACAGCCATTCAAGTTCGACCAACTGTAGTCATATATTTGCATTAAAAAACAATAACCGTGTGTGCACTTTGTCAGCAAATTTGCCAGTACTTATGAAAGTTCTTACCTAGTTTTGAACGAAAATGATGGAATGGCTTAAATTATTATTTTTCCGCCTTTTAACTGCACGTTTCTGTCGCAGAACGTGAGTGAATTGCGTAAACTCAAACTTTTTTCGCAGTTTGTTTAAGGGCATTTGAGTGTACTCTCTTTTTAGCTCTTCGGAACCATCACAATGAACTTTTCAAAAACAACACGGTCCGTTATGTTTATAATATGTGTGTGTTCTCGTGTACGTAATGGGTTGATTACGGAAAAAAATATTTCAATGGAGTACATGCAAGCATTTTGTTGTCGAAAGTATTTTTTTCATATTAGGACTTTGTATATAATGTTAATAAATATATCCGCCAGCAAAAGAATCGTACCGAACCTCGTTAAAATACACCAAATGGCAAAGTTTAAAAAAAAAAAAACAATGTTTATATATAATGTTGTTGTTGACAAAATAAGTGGTTGATAAAAAATAATTCTAATGAAACGAAAACAACATTATAATAAAATACCTAAAATAATAATGCAATAATATATTTTATAAAGGTACATATTATATTTTAATAGGTTTTTACAACTTTTCATTTGAATCATCGTCGTTCACTTAAAGCCTTTAATTTTAAAAGATCAACAATCAATGTGATAAACTAATGTGATAAAAATTCAATCGTACATCACTGTACAAGTTTTCATTTTGAACATAAAATATTAAATTTTTTTTC
This sequence comes from Hormaphis cornu, assembly GCA_017140985.1. NCBI lineage: Eukaryota > Metazoa > Arthropoda > Insecta > Hemiptera > Hormaphididae > Hormaphis > Hormaphis cornu. The sequence continues at coordinate 12,411,428 of CM029359.1, forward strand.
TATAAATATAGAATGTTTCATAATCATTTGTATCCAATAAAAACAAAAATAACGTCCACATCCCGAAAAATTTAATATTTTAACGTTCGTAAAAATTGTCACGATAAAAACATATTATATTGATATCGTTACGCAGTAAAATATTAAAAAAAGAAATTACAAAGTATTCTTTTTATTTTACATAATTGATTTTCAAAAGACTCTTTTCGTCATAGTTTCGTTACCAAAACAATTAATTAAAACTATAAAAACAAATCAAATATTTTTTTGCCCATATTGCATTATACTTCTTTAAATTCTCAAAAAATTAGATTCACCAAAATATTTCGAGAGTGAGGTTACTAATAATTATAGTTTAATATTTTCGATACGTATCAATCATTATTTACCGGTTGTTTATTTTTTTGTTCAACTGATACTGTTTGTACCGTAATTTTCTTCCAACTTTATAATTATTTTAATTTTTACACAACCACGTTTGTTGTGCAACATCGGTTGCAACTTACGTTCCCCAGACTCGTAACGCATATTGATCCAACGCCGTTGCACACATATGTGTAGCGAAATTGCCTATTTAAAACGCCGCTTTACAATGTAATTAATTAAAATTGATGAATGCAGTGGTGCGTCCAGGGAAGGCTGAACTCCTCCCAACATTGAAGACGAGTTAAAAACTTTTATTTATAAGCTCTTATATTTCTTAGTACATTGGTCAAAAACAAAATATTTTTGTAATCCTACTATTAATTATACAGTTATGTATCTGAGAATTATTGGTTTTATTATGAAAAGTACTTAAGTGAGTAGTAGGTGAAAAAGGACGACAACGTAGTGATATCAAGTCTTAAACATCGCCACACTTAACCGTACCTATAGTACAATTTTTTTTTTTTTGGAGGAGGGGAATTAATTGCATGTGCTAATTCTCTTTTTCCTTAGTAAGTCGGTGAATCAATAATATGTGACCTAGCGAATTTTTTGATATCAAAACATAAAAGAAAAAAATTCCTTGATTTACGACTGGACGGGTGCGTGTGCCAACTACTGGTTTATTTTTACGGCATTGGTACAGTTCTGACGATGATTCGGATCCGCGATTACGTTCATAATAATTGTGTTTTATGTTAAAATGATGATGACACTTCTGACACTTGATCATAATGACGTAATGATAAGTAATGGCAAAACCACGTTGAAACAAGTGCACCACATGGATATATTATAATATCAAACTGATTTGTTGTTTTATCGTACATACTAAACTGTTGGGAAACAAATAATTTTTTCAAAAACTTATTTTTTTATACAACGTTTGCAGCTTTTGTGTGAATAATTTATGACCGCAAAACGTGGTCATGCAGGTAAGAACTTATGAGAAGACAATGAACGAAAACTGTCACCCGAAATACCAAAACGTCACGTGATGACGGTGAACGAAAAAAAAAAAAAAAACGTTTTAAACTCATTCGTTTAACGTTTTTATTTTTCTCTCAAACTTTCTCACCTTTTCTTCCAGAGAGTTTAAAAGCGCGTCCACGTGTTATTCATAAGATTAATTTAAAAATATAAATCACGTTTCATGGCACGTGAACACACAATAACACGGTACGGTGCATTCGATTTTCTGTGCAAAGCCTTTTGTCAAAATATTTTGTCGGTTGACATTTTTTTTACGGTGAAAACACGGTGAGGTGCAATCAGACATTTATTTCTGATTGTGTGTAGACCTACTTTACGGTTTTCTTACTTACGCAACAAAACTTGCAAATCATCTCCAAACTTGGAAATATTATAGTTTAATATTGTGCGGTTTAGCTTAGTAGTATTATTTGTACGCACATTTTCATCGATAGTCATCTGCTAAACGCGTTCAAACACTTTTTAACAGCAGGCAACTTCCATCAGTTTTATTGTAAGAAAAAAAAAAAAAAACTCAAACCTTGTGATATATTGAGGATTTCGTGACTGTTATTTCAATCTAACTTTCAATATGTTTTAGCATTTTCGCATTTAATGTAATTTTTTATCGGTTTGAATATGATATATTTATGTATAAATTATTGTGCGCATTCGGTTGATAAGGATTACCCGTCAATCAGCGATTTCACCCGGTCGAGTTCGTTGAAAGTCGGCACATGGGTATTGACATCTCGTTATGAAGTTTGTGTTGTTTTCTATATTTTATTCGTCGAACCTTTATGTTTTATGTGTGGGTTCATGGAAAATTAATACATTAAACTCTCGTATACCGACGGTAGTTATTACCGTGGAAATTTTAAAACTCTGATTTCCTGGTATGTTATATTTTTTTTAAATACATTTTTTTTTTTTTTTTTTATATTCTGAGCATGGCAATGGACGTATTGTTACCACAACGATGTTATTTTCTGTTAAGTATTTTAGTTTGGGTAGTTTGAATTCTCAAACTTATTCAAGCTGTTCCAAAAAAAAAAAAAAAACAATTGCAATGTCATTTGGTACCGTATCCACTTTAGGCTGTATAGAACTAATACTTTTTTGTTATTCTTTATGTTTGAAATGAAGCACGCGCAAACAGCATCGATCTAAGAGATTGGTTTCATCCAAAAATGATCATGATCAATAGTTTGAAAATTAAATTCATTCGAACGACAAGTATTATTTAATTGTGTTAAAATTTTGACAAATGCAAACACTTAATGAAAAAAAAAAAAAAAAAAAACATAAATTAGGAGTTATTACAAAACTGACCTGTATAGTTAACTTCGATTTAGAACTTAGGCTATTTATTATAAACCTTCTATTTTTTTTCGAGCGGTTGACGATGTTTTTTTTCGAATTTGTCTCTCTTTGGCAAAAAAAGTATTTGAAAATCGTATTGTGTGTCATTGCGTTCGATTGTCGGAACTTTTAAATTGTACGTGGTGTACACAAAGGAAAAATTCATTCCAGTCAAGTTACGTATCGTGATAAAAGAGAAACGTTTCTTCTTTGTGAAAAGCAATGTTTTAGATTCAGCGTGAAAACGATACAATCCAATTGGTTTAATTAAATTGGACAATTGATAATTTGTTTTATGATGTTTTTATTTTTTTTTTTTTTTAACACCGTTCCCCGTTAAAAGAAAATTGTATAAATGAATATTTAATTATTATATTAATTACACTTTCAGACATTCGAATAGCCATATTGAACGTTACTATTAAGTAACACTAATGTAATACTTCTCAACGTGTATGATTTTATACATCGTGAGAAAACGGATGAGGAAAATATATCGATTTTACAGTGTTGTTTTTTCGTTTGATTTATTTTTGAAGAAAATATTTTACGAGTGGTGGAATACGATCACTCATAATCAATCGGTGTTTGTACTAAAATTATGTTTTTGACTTTGAGCATTTTCTGATCAAGTTTTGTGGTTTTAGAACCACTCAAAGTTTTCTCTTAATGTAGATTTCTGGGGGAACGAACCCCGTTGCAGTAATTAGCTGATTGAGAAACAGGACTCGTGTACAAATGGTGAACGCGATTGTATAAAATCAGATACTGCGCATTCGACCAATTGAGAATCTCATCCGGTCGTACCGAGTCCGCGAGTATAAACCTAATTAATCTCGATAGCGTGGGGTGAAGGTCGTCGATTTAATTTGGTTCGGAACGTCTGAAACGATTGCACAACTTTGAGTAGGATACTGCGGCTTCGTTTGGTTTCCCCGTTTTACGCGTTAATAAACAGCAGCGAACGTACGTAGATGTAAACAACACGAACTGTTGTCACACTGCGAAAAGTATCCGAATTTATTTTAAGTAAAACTACAAAAAAAAAAAAATTTCTCGACGGGGTATTTTTTTCCCGTTTTTACCCAACCGACCGAAAATTAAACGATCCAGAACATTCGAATTATTTTTTCATACACGTTTGATTTAAAAACCCGATCGTGTGTACGAGATCCGGATGGAAAGTTATACCAGAATAATAAGAATAAAGCCGCCGGTGCATAAATGTTACGAGAACCAATTTTTTTTTGAAGAAAAAAAAAAGAGGGGAAAGCGACAAGGTCGTAAAAAACAGGTACTACGTCGAAAATAAGAAAAATAATTTATTGTGAAATGAATTTATTATAAATTATTTTGAGTGTTATTTAAAATTTCTTTTAAAAAATGCAGAACGTCTGATATAAAATGACACAGATGAATCGTACTATTTTAACAGTGTTAATTTTGTCATGAACGTTTCATCGATTTTTAATGATTGTAATGAGTAAAAAAAAAAAAACGAGTAAAAAAATGAAAAAGAAATAATGTATTATACAGTAAACGAGCTTCGTTGTTTTGTTCGGCAACCTAAAAAAAAAAAAATTTAGACCTTTATTATAAAAGGTTTTGATGGTTTGTTTTCACCTCAAAGAGGTTTTTAGGAAAAAAAAATAACAATAACAAAAACCAATCCCACTGTTAATACCAAAAAGCTTTTGACTTTTGAGATCTACTCGGAATAATACGTAAAATATAGATAGGTTTTTATTTTTTTAGTTAATTAATCGTTTTTCAAGGTTTTTTTGTTCAAAACATTTTAAGTTTGAATCATGGTTTTTTGAAAAAATCCACGCGTTTTTAGATTTTTAGATGTCATTTCAATCCTGTCTTCTATACTTGAAATGTGGTTATTTAAGAGTGAATGAAATTTGCTGACACTTTATCAAAAAAAAAAAAAAAACCGATTTGTGTGTCGTATATTTGTAGAAATTTTTTACAGAAAAAATAATTACCAATAACCGTTTAATCACTCGTTTCGCTTAAAACAGTTGAAACTTTTTTTCATCCATATCGAAAACGGTATAAACCTATTGCTAAATCGACATTGTTTGTTTTAAGACGTCGTATAAATTAGTGTTACATGAGAACTGTAACAATTATGTATTACTACCAGCCGCTATTGGTCAACTGCAGACGGGTCGGAACGTTTGTCGTAAGTCGTTTACACGTTTTTATCGTTTCGTTTCGAACACACGTTGCAGCTGATACATGCAAAAACGAAAGAAGTAGTAAATAACGTTTTTCCACAGATAATTCTCACGTTTACCTAACTAACACACGAATAACGAGTAGGTGATGAGCGTACTCTGGTATTTGCACGAGCAAAATGTATACCTCAAAAACGTTCGAACAAAGTCGTTAAATAAAAAAAAAATCAGAAGTGTAAACCGTCGAAACACCGTCGGCACTGAGGCATTGAGGTCACGAGCAGCTGAGGTTGGAAACCGCTGGTCTGTGCGTTAGTGTTATAAACGGAATCGTCCAGACGTCCAGTGTTATTATAATAATGACGATAATATTATGTTCGATGTTTCCTGGACAACGCGTTACGGAACCACCAACGCCAATCAATTTAATGTCGCGAACTTTGTTTCGACAATCCCGGTAAGTGGCCGGGGAAAAACGTTCCGGTCCCCGGGGAACCGGCCTCCGAGTGTCCCGTTCTCGTCGAGTTATCGTGTTCGACGGTTAATAATAATTACTATCGTAACAATACGTCGTTGCGGTTTTGGCTCGCGAACTTTTGCGTAACGTACAGGGCGAAAAAAAGCGTTAACCAGTCTGACCAGTCGGTCGCGCGTGTAATTGAAAAACAGTTTTTTTTATCTCGACGAAGTATTAAAAAAAAAAAATGAAGCGACATCGCCACTGAACCCGGTGGAAAATTCTCATTCGAATTCGCGAGCCACGCTGTGTAGGCACGGCGGCGTTTCTTTGAAACGAAAACAGTACAACGTGACGTATCTAGCGATGTGAAATTACGGTGATATTCATTTTCGGACGATATTTTCAACAACGAAAAGTGCGTTCGGTGATTTTCCCGAAGCTAAATTGGAGTAGCCAGACTGTGCGGATAAACGATATAAGAAAACATTTTTGCGGGTAATTTGACAGTAAATGCGGTTTACCTGTATTAGCTGGTAGACGTTCGTAATTAAACGGCCGTTAAGCCCCCGAGGAGATGTTGTCAATCGAAAACTGTACCGACTATCAATTTAAAAACCAAAAAAGAGCGTATTCTCGGGATCGTATATTTTTTGATAATTTTCGGAAACACGTTTTGAAAAATGAATGACACAAAACGTAGGTTCGGCTATTAAAAAGTGTATGAAAACATTTCCCGTCTGCACGTGAATAACTCAAACACGCTATTCCGGAGAACACGATGATCGTATATTCTATCCTGTACATCATGAAATTCAACCAGACGCTATTTTTTTGTTTTAAAACTGTTACGATCCAGCTGCAGAGGGACGAGACGTTCGACTGTATCTCTCCACGATTATATAAAGCGACCACGTGAAACTGTCGTGATTAAAACTGATTCGTTTACGACCGTGACGAGCCTGCAGTGCGATCGTGATGTAGAGGAAAATTAACCCGTTTGAACGACTCGAATAGATTTTACACGTCAACATTTTTAATATAATATTCAGTACAATTATTAAAGAGGAGCGCGTCAACACCGATGTGCGAACAACATAAAAAAAGAAAGTATTACGTGCCATATACCTAGTATACCGTGGTGATAGGGCAGCTTTTTAGAGTAACCACTTCTCTCTGGATTAGGTTACAGCGTTTCGGAAGTATTGTAGTTTGACGTACTATAAATTTCAATTTGTAAGCTACGCTTGAAATATTTACGAAATTAAAGTGCGCTTTTACCGTTTTAATTTTTAATTTTCAGAATTCCTCGTCATTTGTACACTAATACAGTTTAAAGTTAAGAGTAGATTGTAATATTCTCACGAATGTAAAAAAAAAACTGTGATTACGTATGTTTTATATACGTATAGAATGAAATATGACATAATCATACATTAATAGCCGACTTTCAGGTAGTTGTTTCCGAAATTCACACACAAAACAACTAAATACCTATACGTAAATTTGTTTGTTTTTTTTTAGGAAACGTGGGCTGCCACGTTTATTTTATATAAACATGAATATTTTATTCGTTGCGATCGATACGCGAGAGATAATGATTTTTTCCCCCTGGTACGACAATAGACGTCGCACGCGCGAGCCCCAGAAATTGAGTCGTGCATCGTAAATAACTCATAAGTCGTAATATTGTAGCGAAGGGGTCGTGTACGGGTCAGATTTAAATTTTTCGTCAAAGTTCAAGGCTGGACACGTGAATGATTTTCGTTTTATATAACATGTCAACCTATATTTTTAGCCAAGTCAAGAGTGAAAAGTGAATTTTTTTTTTGGTCGATCGGTCAGCAATATAAGCGAACAAATTTATTTAATTGGTATCGATTATATGTTTTTTGTACACGAAGAAAAATCAATACTTTGTTACTGTCTATTTTTTTTTTTCTTTTAGCACTGTTTGTCCATCATATTCAACAACGGCCAGAACAAAATACGAATTGACGTAACCGAAACGATTTGAAAATATGATCATGTTAAGTAAGTTTTCAGATAAATAAACAAGTGAATTAGATTTGTAACTTGAAGTAGTCCGTTTAGTTGAAATGTCCCCATTGAATTAACTTTTTAATTTCCGTCAGAAATGGTTGTTTTAAGGAAACCGACGGCGAGATCTGGCGGACGACAGTCGCGACTCATGTCTCGGCCGCGGACGGCGTGAAGACTTCGCCAAAGTTATCGTAGCGAACACAGTAAAAAAGTAGTAAATAATACTATAAATACTTTTTTTTCTTAAAATTTCTATTCAATAGTATTCTACGAACTCGATTTATCATTTTAAATATTGAAATAGGAAATCATTATTTTTAATCTTAAATAGCAGTGAATGTAATTCAAAGAAAAAAATAACAAAAATAAAATTTCCTAATAATAATAATAACGGTAATCGAACAGTGGTTGGGATAACACCATTTCAGTTCATCCATCAACCCTTTTATACGTCTATTGATATACACGTGGTTTAATTTTGTTTATCACACATTTTGTAGTTATGCTTCGCGTTAAGTTTGTATTCGCGAATCGTGTACAATATGTCAGGTAATATGTAATGTAATAATACGTACACCATTAAGGCGGACTCAACTTTAGCGTTTGCAAATTGAAATGGTTTCTATAGTGTATAGTTTAATTTATATAATAATTGTAATGTCACGTTTTTGGCACGCGTATTGTTTCCATCGTATTTGATTAAAGTTCTCCACCGTATTAGAGTTCTAACAAAGCGAGTACAAAATAAGTGTCGTTATTGTCATTCATTTTTTCATTCGAACCGATAGTTCATAGCTTTCACTGAAAAATAGTTAAAATTATCTATAAAATTAATTTTATTTTTAATTAAAATTATTATTCGAGCAATTTCAAATGTTAGTTTTGTTTTTGAGTGCTAAAACGGGGTGTACTTATAAAAACTATCGTTTTTTGTTATTTATCTTATTTTGATCGGACTACTATATTAATTCATATATCTTCTTTTTTCGGCGGCAAGATGTTTCGTTTAGACTTTAGTGTATAGACAACGCTTGCATTGTGATTCCAAATACTTGAACCATAGAATACTGTTTATTCTTCGTATTATGTAAATTTGTTTATGTGTTTACCGAATAATTAAAAAAAAAGTAACAAAAAACACAATAGGTATATACCTACTTTATAATGTACTATTGAACACGCGCATTTTGAAAAAGTCAATTCTTCTAGAAAACCGAGATTTGAAAATTTTTATCTACATTGTTTAATAATTGAAAGAAACGATAAATCATTGAATTAAAAAAAAAAAAACGATTCTGGGTGAGCTTTTTAATCTAATAGGTCCTGGTTGAAAATAAAAAAGGATCGCAAATCACTCTTACATACGTAAAAAGAAAAGAATAGTTAAAAAAATCTAGACGAATCAACCTACTATATACTTTGTGAAATGGTCGCGGAGGAATAGGGGAAATAACACAAGTTTTCAATACTTTTTTAATACGCTTTCAGAATCTACAAAGCGGATTCGTTTTGAAATATTTTTATTCGAATAGAAAATTTTATTTTACTTAACATGTAAAGTTTTCAAATCTTAAATAACAACTTGGTGCGAGTTGCGAATTTTTTCCGAAAAACAGTCAAAGATGTTCCTACTTTAAACGACTAAATATTAAAATTTTGACTACGAAATTTCGAAATTGTTTAGTAGAACATGTTGAAAACCTTGTATTAAATTTTCAAAAAAATTTGTGGAAAATTAAACTATTTATCCAACGAGATAAAAAAAAAAATTTTATTTTTGAAAATTTCAAAGCTCTACACTTAGCTCAACATTTTTTGAAACCTGTAACCGACCTGTACCTTATCAACTTTAACAGTATGGCGAAGCATCAGCTTATTCCGATCGTTGTTGTTACGGCCAAAAATCGATTGTGTAAAAAACACGTAGTTTTTGTTTCTCAATTTTTTTTACCGTGACCATTTTAGTTTTCTCAGACGCTACGGTCTGTCACAACCCCTCAAAGTACCGTCCGTGTGGCT